>CM028138.1:420650000-421850000 GCA_016271365.2 Neoceratodus forsteri
GATTCCTTCCACCACCCTCTTCAGCTAGTTTAAATGCTTGCCAGTGAAGCATTTAAACCACTCACTGAGGACAGTGGTCCCCTCCTAGATGGATGCAGGCCACCTTCCCTGAATTGACCTACATTCCTCCAGATGGGACCCCAGTCTCCAATGAAACCAAACCACTTCTTCAACCATGCATTGAAGCTCCTGGTGCAGAGAACGCAGTCTTCCCCCCTGTTGTAAACTGGCAACACCTCAGAAAAAGTCACTGAGAATGCTACATGACTAAGACCCCTCCACAACTCCCTGAATTACTCCGGCACCACCTTAACCTTGTCCCTAGCCAGGTCATTTGTCCCCATGTGGATAAGAACATCTAGCTCTCCCTCTTCATCTTGCTGCCTCAGCGATCCCCAGGATTTGCTTTTATCCCTCTGAGCCATGGTGCCAGGTGGCACCTAATCTCCCTCTCTTCCTGCCCTCAAGTCTACCCCCAACAGTGGAGTCCCCACCAGGAGTTGCTTCCACCTCCTCTGGGGTCCTCTGCTCCCCTCCTTAGGGTCTCCACTATGGAGGAACCCCACATCCTCTTTGGTCACTACTGTGGTGCCTCCATGGGCAGTCCCACCTAACCAGAGTGGTGTAGGAGTGCTGTAGTGGTACCACCTGGGGATGAGCCTCTGACCTACCACCCACCCTCCTGGAGCCCACTGTGGTCCAGCTGCCTCCTCCTTGGCAGCCTCTGAGACAGCGGTGGCAGACAAGGTGGTCCCTGGGTGGGGGAGGAGGCCCTGAATCCTAGCCAACTCTGCCTGGAGTTGAGCAACCTCTGCCCTCAGCCCAGAGAGGTGTATGCAGATGGGTCAGCACCGCAGTCTCCAGAAAGACTCCCAGAAAACTGCCTCCCTACAGCCACTACACTGCAACACTCCCAGCATATCTAATTTCTACCCTGCCTGTTTTTGTTTACCTTTTATTAAACCTTTTCTTACCCCTACCCTAGATAGGGTGTTTCATTACTCCTAGAAGTCTGCTTACTTTAAATCCTGTTGGTACCCCTACCATAGATAGGTTGCTTGGCCTAATCTTGACTTTTTGTCTAATATTAAACCTTTTTTCCTTACCCCGATAGGGTGTGTGGCCCAATCTCAGCTTTTGCTTGCTTCTAAGTCGCTTTTTACTCCTACCCTAGGTAGGGCATTTGGCTTAATCCAAACTTTTTCTTACCTTTAACCCTGTTTTACCCCTTACCCTGGATAGGGTGTTAAGACCACATCCCAACTTTATTATTGACCTTTACCGTCTTGCCTCCTTGCAGTCTGTAAGCTATGACAGTAGATTAGCAGGAATCTTACCTCAGTTTTTAAGCATGACTTCCTGGTTTCTTGCCTCTACCCGCTGCTTACTTCAGTCCCATATTGTTCCCCGGTCCCTTCTGGGAAGCAGAGTCCCCAGCTGCTGGCTGCCTCATTGGGCTGACTCTGGTGTGCAGACTCTGATGTCCTTTTCATGTGGGTCCTTTGCATGGGTGAAGACCGCAGCATGTGGGCCCACTGGATGGCCTACGACTTGTGTGGCTCTAGGAGGTGGAACAGTAGGCTGGTCAGGTGCCCTTGATTGACTCCCTAGGGAGCAGAGGGTGCGGCTTGCCCACTGATTGATTGAAGCTTGGAGCCCTTTACAGTCTTCTGGCTCCACTCCTTGTTTGCTGCTCACTGGGGGGAGGGGCTCCTTTCACTGTATGCAGGGTCCCTCTCTACTCTGTTGCTAGAATCTGTGTTCCCTCAAGTCGTGGAGTGCAAAACTGCCTCAGGGTTTTAAATTCCCTGTCCTTTCTTTGTCACTTGGCTTAAAATATTTCTTGTTTGGGTCTATAACTGCAGAGATCTTACTCTGATGGGGGCTCTTCGCAGGCAGTAACCCGTAGGGGACTGAGCTGCCAGGTGCTGAGACCTCACTGAAGACTTCTCGCTAGCAGTATTCAGCAGGTACCACCCTGACGCCGGCATTGACGTCCCAACCTATGGTGCAAAGGTGCGGTCCCCAGCCCATCCCCAGTTCTTTTCCATGTTGACCCACAAATCAGACCTCCATGGACTCCTGCTTCTGCTCAAACACCATTTTCATTTTTTATTTCAACCGTAATTTATTATTTTTACAATTTAACATCTTTCTTTTTCTTAAAGTTTCTGTATGTCTTCTTCTCCAGTAATGTCTTCTGACTGGCAAATGAAGTGTGCCTGTGACAAGCAGATCCCCTCCAAGGACGGCCACTCCTTGCACTCCTCTTACCTGCTCTGCCTTGGCCTTAACCATGACACTGAGCCCTGCCAGCACTGCTAGGAGTTTAACCAGGCCACATGGAGATGCTGCTCAAAGACTCTTCAGGCTTTCCTTCTGCAGCAGAAGGGCAAAAGCTCGTCTTCCTCCCTGGCCTCTGGGGCATCAACTTTTTCTTCCCACAAAGAGAAGAAGTCGAGTGGGAAGCATGGGCACTGGGACAAGGATAGGGATTGGCCCCGGTCGGCTTCACATTTCAGGTCACCGCACAAGTCGGTGACCGCTTCTGGATCTTCCCCCACGTGGGAGGTCAGTCCCTCCTTCACCAGCAGCCCTCACTCCTTCTGGGCTGCCTGTGTCTTCACCTCCCACCCTCATCACCATCTCGGGTGAAGGCTCTTCTGGGCTGCGGATGTCATCCCTAGCCCCAAAGCCCCTGAAGCTCAGGTCCCTTTTCCTAGTGTGTTCTCAGCCAGAAGGCTCGACCAGCTCTTTGGACAGTGGTCTCAGCCCACCACCCCTCCGGTCTTGGAGTTGCCTATGTCAGTCCTGCATTCAGGGACCGATGTCGTTAAGCAACACTCGGAGCATGTGCTTGCCTCTCCCTCACAGGTGACACCACTGGTCTCCGATGGGAGCTTCCTCTCCTCATGGGTTCCACCCCTGCACTGGCTGCTTCACCTGACCGGTGTCAGCCCTTCTCCTCGGTCTTTGGGTACACCGTGACCCCAGTGATGCCTTCACTGTCATTAGCTCAGCCCCTGGCTGGCCTGGCTGCTCGCCGGGACAGCCACAGCTGGCGCCTGCTGAACTGACACCCAAACCTTGAGACCAACACCAGCTAGCCCTTCACAAGAGCTGTCATCTGGTCACTTTCGTTCCTCAGGACCAATGCCAGAGCCTGCAAAACCTCAGGGACTAATGCAGGGGATCCTATACCACCCACCCAGCGCCCGCCCTCCCTACCACCGCCTTTGGATTACACCATCTTATTCGGCTTGGTGGGATTCGCTGAGAACAATGAACCCCAGGCCTCCTACCCCACCTCCAGGGAATCTTCCCTTCACTGTTCGGATTCTCTCTACCAGTCCCCAGTCTCCGGTGACAAGGAGGACGGTGCAAGAAGGATTCACTATCCACTGTGCCAGTCCCAGACTCTGAACCATTGGGGGATTCCTCCTCCTACTTTTGGAGGACTCCGAGGATTCAGGTTACCCTCTGAGCCTGAGGAACCCAGGATATCCCCAGATTCCCTCCTGATGATCCAACTTTCCTGGACATCATGAGTCACATTCAGTCCCTTGTGGACTGGGACTCTGAGGAACTGGACCCAGAACGCCAACATCTGGCAACCTTCCTCCGTAAGAAGGACACTCTGCCTACAGTTATACCTCCCTTTCTTGACTTCTTCAAGGATGTTAACAGGGCTTGCTGGAATCACCCATCTTCCACCCTGGCCCTACCTAAGAAGGCATGTAGGCTTTACCATGCCCCCAGGGACAAGCCTTTTCATGGGGAGCATCCAATGGCTGTCTCCGTGGTCATGCACTGCTCATGACCATACTAAGGGGCCCAAGCACCTCAGCATGCACCCTCCAGATAAGGAGACTAGACAGGTGGACTTCTTGGGTAAGAAGGTCTATGCCTCAGCCACTTTGGCTGTTCGGTCATTGAACTTCCTAGCCCACATGGTCCAGTACCAGAACGCCCTGTGGGACAAAGCCCTAGAACTGGTGCTAACCCTCCCAGAAGACCCCACTAAGTCTCAGTTGACCCAACTTCTGAAGTCAGGGTTGGACACCAGAAATCATATCCTAAGGGCATCCTATGATACTGCAGATGTGGTTGGATGGGTGGCTGCCACTGGCATTTGTATTCGCTGACATTCTTGGCTCAGGGTTTCCAGCTTTGCAACTGATGTGCAGGCCAAAATCCTTGATGCTCCCTTTAGGGGTTGGTTCTCTTTGGCGAGGATGTCCAGAACATTTATCTCCCACCTGCAGGATCTGGCTGGGCCCTCAAAGTCGGTACATTCTTTGTACCATTCCCAGCCAAACCCCCAACAGCTTAGTCCTTTGAAGGAATCAGCATCAGCAGTCCTGGACAGCAGTCCAGAGGGACCTTCAAGCATGAAGCCTCCTCCCAGGTGACAGGAGCCTCAGCCCCTTGAGTTCCTAGTGCCTCCCCTGCTGCCCTGCCCATCCCAGGTTCTTCAGCATGATTCCTTGCCCAAACCCCCTCTCTCTAGCAGAAGCTTTGGGGAGGTGGGGAGGTCGCTTTACCTGGACAGATGGCGCAGAATACCCTGAGATCAGTTGGTGCTTAAATTAGTAGAAAGGGACATACTCGATTTTCAAAAGATACCCCACAACCCTCCTTGCACTCCCACTATCCTCCAGATCATATTGCCTTTATCCAGGAGGAGATCCAGGCACGTCTGAGCAAAAAGGCCATAGAACCTGTTCCCTTAAATCAATAGGGAAAGGGTTTCTATTCCCATTTCTTACTGGTCCCAAAGGAGACCAGCAATCTGAGACAACTATGAAACTCAGCCACCTGAATCTGTTTATAGAATGCAAACGCTTCATGATGGTTACCCTTCAGGGTCTTCTCCCCCTTCTTCATCAAGGAGATTGGCTCTGCTCCCTGGACATGCAAGATGCCTACCTCCACATCCAGATTTTCCAGCACCTCAGGAGGTTCCTATGCTTTTGCTTCCAAGGGAACCACTACCAGTTCAGGGCCCTACCCTTTGGCCTTTCCTCGGCACCTCGAGTCTTCACCAAGTGCCTGGCAGTAGTGACTGAGGCTAACAGGAGACAGGGCCTTTATGTCTTCCCCTACCTTGACGATTGCCTCCTCACAACCCCCTCCAGAGACCAGCTGCTCCAGACAATGGAAATCACCTTCAGTTTGTTTCAGATGCTGGGCATCACCCTGAACCTGCTCAAGTCCTCCTTGAGGCCAAGTCAAAGACTGCAGTTCATCAGCACAATTTTGGATGCAGCTCAGGTGCGGCCTTCTTGCTTCCAGGCAGGCAGGGCCGCCTACAGGCACAGACCCAATTAGTGTTGGACTGCTATAGAACATGACCTGGTTTCTAACGGCAGTTCATGTTCCATGCATCCAAAATGTCCAGCAACAGCCCAAGCCGGTCCAGGTCGAAAACACAGGTGGGAGCTCCTATTCTTTGTGGTCAAGGATCTCTTAAACAGGTGGAGTGATCCTGAGTCGGACCTCTTTGCATCCCCACTCAATGCAAAACTGCTCAATTTCTGCTAGTTAGATCCAGGGCCTGGTGTTTTCTGGCAAGACTGTTGTTCCTGTCTTGGACAGGGAGGTTCCTGTCGCCTTTCCTCCTTCTCCACTTCTGCTGAGAGTTCTTCTCACACTGCAATCAGAGAGGGCAGACATGATTCTGATAGCTCCCTACTGGCCACGCCAGATATGGTTCCCATTGTTGTAACAGCTGGCAGTGGAACCTCCACTTCCCTGCCCCTTGTTCTGACCTCTCTCAGGACCAGGGTGCTCTGATTCACCCAGATCTCAAGTCTCTTCATCTCCATGCATGGCTCCTTCAGACTTAGTCTTCGTGACGCTTTGGGTCTCCTGTAGGGTGGCTGATGTTCTGGTGGACACTGGAAGCTTTTCCCGCCAGAGCCACTTACACCATGAAGTGGAAGTGGTTTTCCATCTGGGCTACCACCCGCATTTGGATCCTTCCACTTGTCCAGTGAATCTCATCCTGAGTACCTCCTTTCCCTCTCAGACTCTGGTCTGGGTTACTCCTCTATCAAGATGCACTTTTTCACCATCTCTGCATACCATGCACCCATTGACAGCAAAAATATTGTCCAGCTGGACTTGCCCCATACCATCTTGTGGGGCATTCTTCATCTGAAACCTCCCTTTAGGGACCCAGTCCCACCATGGGATCTGTTGTTTATTTTGGAGAAGCTCACTCTTCCTCCCTTTGAACCTGCCATGTTATAGCCCGCTTTTCTGTCACAGAAAGCACTGTTTTTAGTTGCCATTACTTCAGCTTCAGGATTTTTGAGCTTCAGGCTCTGATGTGTAAAGAGCCTTATTAGGTTTTCCACAAAGACAAAGTATCTTTGAGGACCAATCCTAAGTTTTTGCCTAAGATGCTGTCTGAGTTTACTTTGAATCAATCCATCCACCTGCCTGTTTATTTTTCTGAGTGTTCTAATCAGAGGGAGGCTTTGCTTCATACTCTAGATGCTCATTGGATGCTTAGTTTCTATGTGGACCGCACCCACCCTTTCAGAAAATCCGACCAGTTGTATGTTTCGTTTGCCCCCAGGAAAGAAGGAGCTGTTGTTTCCAAACAGTGTTTATCTAAGTGGTTAGCAAATTACATTGTTTATTGCTACCGCAAGTACGACAAGCTTTTGCCAGGATGGGTCAAAGGCCATTCTACCAGGGGTATGGCTGCCTCCTTCAGAAATGTGTCTACTGTGGATATTTGCACAGTCACCACTTGGAGTTCTGTCCATACTTTCTTTAAGCATTACAGTTTGGACATTGTCCCCAGGTGTAGAGACGGTTTTGGTCTTGCAGTCCTCCAGGGCCTCCTGTCATAAAGTTCCTGTGACTGCTATTGTCCTCCTCCCAGTTGACTGAGTCTATTTCTCTACTGCTTGGGATTCAGTCTTTATGGTTATTGCCTGGTACAAGAGCCCCCTCAAAGTAAGATAGAACAGTTATGTAAGAACTTACCATACCAGTAGATCCTCAAGAGGAGCTCTTGCAGCAGGCACTGCATTCTCTCCCTCCTTCACCCTGATTGCTGTTTCTCCATCACAGCTTTTCTACTTTCCTCATTTAAGAGGAAACTGTTCAGTTCTCCAGTTTCTGTTCATGTTGGGGTCTCTGGCAGGAGAACTGGGGATGGGCTGGGGGGGCCACCCCTTTTATACCATAGTTTGGGCGTGCAATGTTGGGGCAGTCCCCCATTGAATACTGCTAGCTAGAAGTTTTCCATGTGGACCTAGCACCTGGCAGCTCAGTCCTTATGGTTATTGTCTGCTGCAATAGCTCCTCTCAAAGATCTACTGTTAGTTCTTATGTAATTGTACTTTCTTTTTGCCTTTGTTTGTTGCCGGATAACCTTGGGTTAGATTCAGGAATGGTCTCGCCAGTCGGGTGTAGTCTTCAATAAAGCATGTGTAATACCTGCAGGAGCATGGAAAGTGCTGTAGGTCTTTCAGGTTCTTTGGATTGGGCCAGGTGAGCAAGGTTTCAACTTTACTTGGATCTGTTTGAATTCCTTGGGCTGATTTAATATGTTCCACATATCTGATGGAACTCTAGAAAAATTGGTATTTGTCAGAACAGAGTTTGAGACCAAACTCTTCTAGTCAATCTAGCACCTTTGTCAAATGAGCTTCATGTTCCTCGAGGATCTTTTAAACACAATGACATTGTCAAGGTAGACCAGGTACTCTATGAGGTTCATGTATCTGATTACACATTCCCAATGGCATTTGAATGTGGCTTGTGCACCAGAAATGCCTTGGGGCATACGAAGGAATTCATAAAAGCCAGGTGGACATATCAAAGCAGTTTTTCTCTGTCTTCAGGAGTCATCAAAATCCAGTAGTACTCGCTGCTCGGATCCAGAACTGTAAACCATTTACTACCACTAAGACAGTCTAAAGTGTCCTGAATCCTCTGAATTGTATAGTGATCTGTGGTGGTTCTATTATTCAGAGTCATGTAGTCCACACTCATGCAAATTGTACCAGTTTTCTTGCACGTAATTATGATAGAGGGTCATAGGGGCTTGATTCTAGAATTATTCGCCACAAGCAATTCCTGAAGATGTCTTCTCACATCATCAATGTCTGCTGGGGCCAGACGCCGAGAACATTCTTGAAAAGGGTGAGCATCATGAAGTCTGATATGATGTTGTACTCTGGTGGCACATCCAACATCCCACTCATGAAGGGGAAAGACTTAGTGCAAGCTGCCAACTTCCGACTCACTCTGGTCTTCCATTTCTAAGGCACTGGGAATTTCCAAAGTCAAAGAGAACTCAGGGTCGAGTCTGGCATTCTCATCTTCCAGGTTTAGTTGGGACTGTACTGCTGTGTCTGCACAGTACACCCGGGCCAGTGTTCAACCTTTTCTTACTGTAATGTCTCGCTCAGTCACGTTCTTCACCTGGACAGTGATTCTTCTAGCATAGGTGCTTTCTGAGGCAGCACACTTGGTATAACTAGCAGTCCTTCTGGCAATCCACAAGGGGGGGGGATCAAGGGAGGTGGCAGGGAACTACAGGCCCGTCAGCCTGACATCGGTGATGGGCAAGGTAATAGAGGGCATTGTCAAGGAGAGACTGGGGGGGACCTGGAAAAGTTGGGGTGCCTGGACGATAGACAGCATGGATTCGTCCCAGGTAAATCATGTCAGACAAACCTCTGTGGAGTTCTATGACTGGGTGTCGAGTGCCTGGACCAGGGTAGACCAGTGGATGTCCTCTTCTTGACTTCAGCAAGGCGCTTGACTCTGTTCCTCATGGGGCCTGTTGGATAATCTGGGAGAAATGGGGTGGGGAGCCAGGTGATCAGATGGATAGGCAATTGGCTCCAGAACTGGACCCAGAGCGTTGTGGTTGGCGGGATAGTCTCATCCTCAAGGATGGTCATTAGTGGAGTCCCTCAGGGTTGGGTCCTTGGGCCCCTCCTGTTCCAGCCCTCGTCTCTGACATAAGGAAGGGTATCAGGCGTGAGATGAATCTCTTGTGGATGACTCAAAACTGGGGGGTGGTGGATGGGGAGGAGGGGAGAGGAGGGTGGCCCTACAGGAGGACCTGGAGGCTCTGGAAAGGTGGTCTAGAAAGCAGAAGCTGAGGTTCAATGCAGGGAAATGCAAGGTACTGCATCTGGGAGCCATAAACCCGGGCCAAGTGTACACTATGGGGGGGATGCTACAAGTCTCGATGGCAGAGAGCGACCTGGGGGTGGTGGTGGATGTCAAGATGAACAACTCAGAGACTTGTAGGAGGGCAGCGGCAAAGGCCAACAGGATGCTTGGATGCATCGCTAGGGGGATCACCTCCAGAAGGAGGGAGGTGATACTCCCACTGTATATCTGCTTGGTGAGGCCGCACCAGAGTACTGCATGCAGTTTTGGAGGCCACATTTAAAGAGGGACATTGAACTCCTGGAGAGGGTCCAGAGGAGAGCAACCAAAATGATTTGTGGCTTGGGGATAGGACCTATGGGGAGAGTCTCAAGAACTAAATATGTACACATTGAAGAGAGAAGGGACTGGGGGACATGATAGAGGTCTTCAGGTACATGAAGGGATAAACAGGGAGGAGCAGTCAGGGTGCTCTGAAGGAAGGGGGCAACTAAGGGCATGGGTGGAAGCTGGAGGGGAAATTCAGGGAGAAAGGAAGAGGTGCTACTTCACTGAGAGGTGGTGGAGCCATGGAATGCACTGCCCAGGGGCTGGTGGAGGCAGAGGGCAGTGGAGGGTTCAAGAGGGGAGGACAGGTACAGGGGAAGGGTTCTGGAAGCAAAAACCAGTGCAGCGAGAATATCCAGGACTGGGAAGGGAGAAGCCAGAGAGGGAGAGGGGGGCAGCAAGATCAGCTCCCAGGATGGGGGCTGACCAAACGAGCAGACATGAGACTGTTAGGCCTATTCTGCTGGCATTTTAGTATGTTAATATGTTAGTAATCCATGCCTTCAGGGCATCTATCATCAGGATTGGTTCTTCATGTCTTGCTTTAATCTCACCACTTTGCTGATGCTACACTTTGCATTGGGGGTAGAACAAGTTCTTTAGCCTCTTGGCATCAGACATGTCAACAGAATCTTCTCAGTTCTCTGGTCTCTTCTGCATCTGTTTTTGATAATCCTTCTTCACCAGTCTTTGCACTAGCAACGCTGTTCCATTCCATTTCACCTCTCACTCCTGGCAAAGTTGGGCTTGGTGTTCAAACGTGTGCATTTGTTCCAGTGAGGATGGGCACATTATCAAACATTCTAATCCTGACTGTGGGCAGACAAATGCCAATGTTTCAAATGCATCACCAACTCCAGCTACTGTTGAGGGGAAAGCAGTTCAAGTAACCAAGGTAACTAGATAACCAAGGTAGGGGTAGGACTTGTCACTCAGGCCCCACACTTTCAGACCTTCCAATGGTTGCAGCTTACAGGTCTTGGATAGATGCTTGTTGTACCAGTCCTTGAAGCTGATGGTGACTGTAAGTCATTGATTGTAATGGTTGTCTCAGTTGAAGCAATTCGACTAACTTGTCAAGGTGCTCTGGTAAAGTCTGTTGTTGTGGTTTGACAGTAGACTTGGCTACTGAGGGTTTCACAGAAGATTTGGAGCATGTTACTGATGTGACTTGCTTCTGGATTCTTTTGAGCAGTTTGTCTTGGACTCTTCACAGATTTTCTCGTGACTGACACTCTTTCTTTATGTGTCCATCTTTTCCACAGTTGTAGCAGAACACTCCTTCTTTGTACTGATGTGGTCTGGGTGGTGTGTGTACATCAGGAGGTGGTCTCCAGTCTCTGTTACTTTGCTTTGGAGGATATGCATTTCGGCTCTGACAGTGGCACTGACTGCAGCTTGTCCTCGTTCTGTGTTTTTCCCTCTGCCAGGCCATGGACTGCATGTTGCATCTCTTTAGTTCAGTTACCAGACTGTGTAATTCATGGACTTGGGTTTGAGGTCATAATCAACAGGTGGTATCTTGCCGCCTCGCCCATCATGGAAAGGTTCACAGCTAGCTGAGCTACAGGTTGGCTTCGTGGTGTCTTGTCCACAATGAGAGCTCATTTCACCTTGGCAATCATTTTCTTATACCTTCTTCAATACCTCTCACTCTTGAGTCTCTGTAGAGGGTACTTTTTCTATGACTTCTGTAACAGTTGCTGAAATTTGGTGGAGACCCCATCATTCCTCTTCTTCTTCAGCTTCTCTGACTTCTTTCATTAGCACACTGTGAGATGGAGGGTTGTCCTTCTCTCAGACAGGCATAACTTGAGAATCAACAGTGCGGAATGGCAGGCAGCCTTGAGCACAAGTTCCAGTCTCGTCCAGTTCAAGTCCTGGCATGCCACCCCCTCCCTTCTGAGATACTGTTTTCGAGGCCCTTTCTAGGCTGTTCAAAAAGGTGGACAAGGGCTCTCCTTTCCATTGTTTTGTCATCTTGAACTTCCACAGGAGATCTTCACTGGATTCCATGTTTCCCAAGACATTCTCCAACGCATGTAGATACTCTTGGGCTGGAACTTCTGGATCTGTGGACCTCAAAGAATGAATAGTGTCTAATGCAGGACCTCTGAAGTTTTCCCTAAGTCTCTTTATCTTCTTGGCTTCTAAGCAATCACAATCTTGGACTGATGAAGCAACAAAATCCAAGTTTCTAGGTTATCTTTTCATGCAGGGGTAGGTTTCATGCCTGAAAACATTCTTAGCCTTCTGTATGAATTGGATCCGGGTAGCACATAGGCTGGTCTGGCTCCTATGTCTTGAGGTAGCGTACCCCCTTAGTCACCTGACAGCATCCGAATTTCACTAGCTGACTTCCCTTCAACCTATAGCCACTTGTGGAACCTTCCTTTAAAACTTTCGGTCATGGGTTGGACTTCCAGCTTTGGAGTGGTTACACTGGCATGCATCACTTGTCCACCTTGCACTGTCTTCATCTGGGATCAGTCCATTGGGCACTTTAGTGGCATCCATGTACACAGCACTCAACAGTACCATCTTTATCTCTGTGTTGCTATCCAGGGAACATCCATGAACAGCTACTTTGCCGAGACACTTCACTCCTGACAGAAGTGCAATTCTACTGATATCAGTCCCTTGTGGAACTCCAAGGAACAATGTGGCTTTCAGAGGATCCAACTCTTCACCTGCACACCAGCTGATCAACCGTTCACATGCCAGGACATCTGGTACTATTTATGGGGTTGGGAGAACCAAAATGTTCTCAGTTGCACTTGATTCCATGCGGGGTCCAGCTGGTCAACAGGCGATCCCAGTGGTGCCTCCAAAGTTGTAACCAAGTCGGCATGGATGTTGTGGTTACTACCCATGCCTTATGGGCTCAAACAGGGTTGAGGGACCTGGGTTCTGATTTTCCTGGCTGATGGGTTTGAATTGAGATCTTTTAAGTTTAACATGGTGCCTCCACTCAGAGTAAAATTTAAGTGAGCCTCATGTCAGAGTGGTACAGTCCCTTGGAACACACTACTTCCCCACTTCCCCATAGTGTCCCCCTACACATGCAAGATCACAGTGCAACCTTAAAGTTAAAAAACTGTAATTTGTGACTTACACTAACAATATGCTCATGAGACAAAATGTTAAATATTAGCAACATATTTATTGGGGGATATTCACAAAAGATGGGTGAATAGAAAGCAAAACTGGTTTTAAATGAATCTTGTAAACTCGTGTGGCAGGGCCAAAATTGAGTGCCTGACTAGGCTTGACCAGAAAATACTTTAAAACAGTAACAATGCCCTCCACCCCCACCCCCCGTACACACACCAGGCAAGACAAGGCAGTAGCACATACAAATGTTAAACCTTTTGCTTTTCTAGCCCACCTGTACTGGAGGCACTACCCACTGGTACCAGTTTTAAACCCTTAAACCTTAAAGGGAGCTCCTGGTTGTTCACTGAGTACCCAGCGATAGGAACAGTGCAGGCCCAGTGATGTTGCAGCTGGTTGGCCGGTGGTGCTGCACTTTAGGACAAGCAGAACAGTTAAACACCAAACCCCACAGGCCATGCAGTTGCTTAAATGGCAGAAGCTCCAAATGAGGTATTTGTAACTCCTGGTCCGTTGTCCAAAACTGTAGATTTGTTGACAACTTTGTACAAACTTCCCAAGTTATGGAGCAAGCCCTGAGAGTACTCATGGTTCTGTTGTACCAGTTCTCTGACCACTTGGCTCTTCCTCTCTCCTCTGCTGGTGCAGTTCCTCTCATGTTAATGGTTCAGTTGTTGCAGTTGGGGAATCAGCTCAAAGATACTTTAGGTCTCAGGTGCCTTTGGATGGAAATCAGGCTCTTTGTGTCCATGATCTTCTGGACCTCTCGGCTCTTCCATCTTCCTCCTCTGAAGCACAGACCAGTCTAAGGAGCAGGGATCAAACACCTCACACTCAAGTTCAGGCTTCAGAACCCCAGTGTAGAGTGTTAGTTATTACCTGGCATTAGAACTAAGCAGCCATCTCTCAATTATCTGTTGGATTAATGCAGGATCCTTCTCTCACAGTTGTCTTCAGGCAGTCTCAGGTGCCAACTGGCTGGGAAGCTATGGCACATGTTACCCCTTTCTCTCAAGGCAGGTCACAGTCTCTCAGGAAAATTTTGTCCTGGCACTTTTATTAGGCTTACAGTTCAGTCTCTGTATACACAGGTTGTAGAAACCATTGAAGTCACTCCCTGATGCTTTGCTGTGAAAGCCCAGGCATGCTTCCCTGGATTGTTCTGGCTAGCAGCACTCTAATCCTTCTCAGCTTTCTAAAAAGCTTGCTGCTGACTCCCTCTTCTGGAACTGCCATGTACATTTTCTGGGGTAAGGCAGTTTCTGATAGTAACACCGGGCTGTCAGTCCATTGATTTAGTATGCAGAATATTCACTTGATGCCCTATTGACTGGCAGAAAGGGCGCCACACATGCAGCACAGTCACTCTTCCAGAAGGCTGTTGGTCCTAAGGTGTCAGGATCCCTGACTTCTGACTGGCTGCTGTGAGGTCAGGGGTTGACAACAAGGTGGCTTTCTTTACAGTAAGGACAGTTCCTTCGGATTTAAGTTATTTTTATAGGACTCTTGTCCTGCTTTTATTATCACTGCCCCTTAGTTTTGTAGCACACCCTGTGCTCTGTTATCTGGTGGTGGGTTTTAGTGGCACAGGGCTTTCCTTACCCCATCAGGAGCTCAGTTTCTAAGCCCCCCATGCTGAGCAGTCTCTTTATCCCATGCAGCTGTGAGCTGATCAGACTCCAAAGGCACCTCTGAGTGCCAAACTCATGAAGTCTCTTCCTTTCTCCCCTTCTAGTGTCTCCGGGTTCCCTGATGGCTGCTGGTGTCCCTGGGGCCAGAGCACACTAGAGGGAAGCAGCTGTGTTGTCTGTGAGGTTGTGGTGGTGAAGATTCAGGCAAGTTCACTTAAGCACCGAGCAGAGTGTGCAAGGATGCAGCTGGCATATTCGAGCAGGCAGCTGCTCATACGTGCAAAAGGAGAGCTGCATGGTGATCACCAAGAAGGAAGCAGCTCGTGGTTGAGGTGTGCTCCTCCAATACCCCACCAGGCTATAGTCCCGGGTGCCAGAGTGAACACAAGGATGGTAGGCAGACTTCTGGTGGCAGCAGGAGTCCAGGTAAGCTCGCATCATGGGAGGGGGCGGGGAGTTACACTAGTAATGTTAAAACTGTATTTTTTTAGTTTTGAATTTTTTGACAGTGAAAGGCACACTGAGCTGAAGCTCATTTCCAGGAGTGCCTGAGAGCACAGGAAGGTTAGGTGAACTGCCCAGGGCCACACAGTGTGCAAGTGCAGGTTGCATCCTACA
The DNA here is from genome assembly GCA_016271365.2 of Neoceratodus forsteri. Classification (NCBI taxonomy): domain Eukaryota; kingdom Metazoa; phylum Chordata; order Ceratodontiformes; family Ceratodontidae; genus Neoceratodus; species Neoceratodus forsteri. Next base: position 420,664,841 of record CM028138.1, read on the forward strand.
GAGCAGGTTGTAGGATTCAAACCTAAAACTGGTGGGTCTCCAGGTTCACAGCTTGGGGTGCCAACCCATAGGCTAGACTGCCTCCCAAAGAAAATTTGGGTGGAGGCTGTTTTTTTTTTTTTTTTTTTTATAACTTGTTTCTTCTCTGGGGACCAGGGCATCTCTCATGAGTTCCCCTTACAACCACTACCTCTACTCCCAGCCTGAGACCTCTGTGCCACCAGGAGACACATTACTGAGCACCCCCTCCCACACTCATGGACCTATCCAGCCCCCCGGATCACCCACCACACCTACCTGGCGGCCTATCTGTAATTAGAGGGATGGTTCGGGTCTGGGTCGAGGGGCTCGGGAGAGCCAGTGGTTGGCAGGTCTGGCAACAGGATCTGGGCCTGGGCTCCCGGGGCCTTCATCACCTCCCTAAGTCCACCAGGGAGTTTTCTTGTTGTGTTTCCCCCTCGGGCCGCAGCATGCAATGACTCCTTACACAGCTTTCCACCCACGCCTCTTACCACAGGAGCCTGCCGTCGTCCTGTTCCCTACAATGTCCTGTGCCCTCCGGTCTCCACCATAGGCTGCCTGTGCAGGAACCCCCACAACCCGCCCTGGGGGAGGGAGAGCAATCCTCTGTATGCTCAATCCTCTCCCTCCCCTGCTGACCGACGGCCCACGCCAGTTCCCGAACCCGAGTTGTCGGCATGGCTGGAGATGTGGCTTCCAGCACCTCAACCCTCAGCGCCACTGGGCCAGCCTGTGGAGGCTGTTTTTAATTGGTATTAAAGTTAACACCCACCCAGAAAGGGGCTTGAACCCTTAAAAGTCTTATGCCTGCAGACAGATCTAGCCTGACTAAATTGGGCAAGGCTGTGAAATCGAACCCTGGGAACAGCATATGAAATTCAGAAAGGCCCTAGATACAATGACAGGGGTGCGGTGTGCACATTGCGGTGTGTCAGGGCCAGCAGTATAGCCTAGAGGTTAGAGTACCAAGCTGTGAATGAGCTTGCAACATCTACCAGATTAGGGTTTGATTCCCACAATCTCCACTTGGCATACTGTGTGACTCTGAGCAAGTCACTTAAACCCCCAGTGCTCCTACATCACCCCTGTAAATGGGCCTTATGGCCCAGTGGGCCTCACCCAGTTACCAAAAAGAATGAATAACTAAATTAATGGGACCCAGACAAACAGAAGAGAGAAAGAAATAAATGTTTAGCTGGGACTTGAACCCAAGCCACCCAGAATACTGTTCTGGTTGTGCTAATAGAAACATATAGGTTGACAGCAGATAAGGACTGCAAGGCACATCCAGTCTGCCCATTTCTTTTTCTACCTTATAAATGTGCCATCGGCCTTTGCTCTGTCAGTGGCCTATCTATTCATACTCATCTGTATTGCTCCCTTATGCCTATCCCATGCCTGTTTGAAGCCCTGCACTGTATTCATAGCCACAACTTTCTGAGGTAGGCCGTTCCATGCATCCACCACTCTTTCTGTGAAAAAGAATTTCTTCACATTCCCCCTTAATCGGCCTCCCTCTAATCTCATGCTGTGTCCTCTTGTTCTGCTATTTTTCTTATATTGAAACATGTTAGACTCTTTCACCTTGTTAATGCCCTTAAGGTGTTTGAATGTTTCGGTCATATCACCTCTCTCCCTCCTTTGCTCAAGGGTATACAGCACCCAGCTGTGCCACCAAGGCAACTGGAAACTGGGACATCCCAAGGCACCTTGCTCTTTCTGTAATGCACAACCTGGTGCTGCACAGATAATTACATTTTTAATCATAAGGGTGTGGTGTGCACATTAGTGGAACCCAGACAAACAGAAGAGAGAAAGAAACAAGTGCCTTAGCTGGGATGTCCTGAGGCACCTTACTCTTTTTCTAATGCACAACTTGACGCTGCACAGAGAATTCCATTTTCAATCACAAGGGTGCAGTTTCCAGTTGCCTCAGTGGTATAGCTGATAGTGCAACCAGAATGGTATTCTGGGCAGCCTGGGTTCAAGTCCCATCTACGGCACTTATTTATTTCTCTCTTCTGTTTGGGTTCCATAAAATGTGCACATAGCACCCTTGTGATTGAAAATGTAATTATCTGTGCAGCACCAGGTTGTGCATTAGAGAAAGAGTAAGGGGCCGTGGGATGTCCCAGTTTCCAGTTGCCTTGGTGGCACAGCTGATGGTGCAACCGGAATGGTTTTCTGGGTGGCCTGAGTTCAAAGTCCCAGCTAAGGTACTTGTTTCTTTCTCTGTTCTGTTTGTCTGGTTCCCTAATTGTAATGGCTAAGATGCCTTCATTTTTGTCCCCATGCTCTCAACTGTCGTCCAGTTACTACATTGAGGTTGTTTGGCCTAGTGGTTAGAGCTGTGATTCTGGTTACCCAATTTTGAATCCCACCACTGACACTTAGTCACTGTGTGACCATGAGCAATCAGTTAATCTCCCTATGCTTAGGCACTTTAGTCTGTAATCTCTCTCTCTCTCTCTCTCTGTTTAGTCTATCCTTGTGCTATTGTAACCTCCCTGTATGCTGAAAAAAGGCAGCAAGATTCTTCCTCCCCTCACCACCGCCTGACTTGTGTAAAGCTTTGGTATATAGTTTGTATAAAATGTTCTAAATAAAATTCCATTCCTTTCCTACTTTATCTTTTCCTCTGAACTCATTTTATTCCTTCTGTATTGTGTGTAGCTCAGAATGTTCCCTTTTCAATTATTTTCCCCCAAGTTCACTTTTTTCTTCTTCTCTGTTGCTATGCAGCTTCAGTTGTCTGTCTGCCTGTGTTCTAAGACTTACCATGCATGTGAGGACATCCTATAATGAGGAGTTATAGTAGTTTGCTTTTTGTTCCGCTTTTGTAATCCTTAACCTCTGCTCTAAAGTCACGGCCCAATGAGTTTAAGCCCAACTATGCAGGGGCATTTCATCTGAACCCACCTTGTGCAACCAGTCATTCCCTGCTAACTGCTCTGTTAGCTTCCTGCCAGCCCCACAGCATTCTCAAGTGTGGGCCTTGAACCCTGATCCTATGCATGCCAAGTGGCAACCCTGCTTCAGTGAGGGTGCAGTAGCAACTTTATAACCAACAGAGTCTCATAGCAAATAGCATTTATGCTGCATCTGTAACTAGGAACTACACACAAAATCCGTGCATGCATTTATGATTGTTGCTCCTACATATTGTATCCTTGTATCCCTGACGTACTGATGTATTCTCCGATGTATTGTTTTCCCTTATTTTTCATTTACTGTACCCATGTTTGCTATTGTTCCACTGTTTCTTTTGTTGTACTCTCCCTGGTCGTGCCTGAAAATAGTCATTTCTTGGCTAGTGCACCTACCCGGCTAACAAAAACTAAATAAATAAATAAAAAATTTAATTGTCAGATAACATTTGGCCATTTGTTGTTCGTTGGTGGTGGCCCGAGCATACTGAATATGGCAAGCATGACCTCAGAAGTGACTGTTCACTGTCACTGAGGCCCAGTGGATCTACATTTGTGCTGCTATGTGAGCAGCCTAGGTTCAGAAGAAAATCTGGTCACCACCTGTCAACGGCTTGTTGGACAGGGTGCTGCAGGCTGCAGCTTCGTTCACGGAGGGAAACTGTCTTCTTCTCTACAATGAGCCCTGTGGTGGGCCAGTCAGATTGTAGGTGGCTGTGAAGAGGGCTGCTGCAATGTAAGCAAGTGATGGAAGGAAAACATAACAGGAAAGGACCCTGACTGGCTGTATGACAGCCCCTGATGATGGGGATGCTGGTCTAATAGGAGGTGTCAGGGTTGGGAAAGTCGCCAGAGGCACAATGATAAGAGATTGCAATGGAAAAGGTAAAAAAAACGATATTAAAAAAAACTTTGGAAGTGACTGCCCAGTGTGATCTGCTCAGATTGACATAGTTTTGGCCATAAATGGGCCCTCTGAGCCAGAATTCCACTCATCTGAGCCAACGCGAGAACATCACATGCCTCTCACAAATCCCATCAGATTACAGATTTATTTGTAGTTATTTAAAGTGCTGATGAGGAACTCTGAGATTTGTTTCATAACCAGGTGATTTTGGAGGCTTCCCTTTGTGTCTTCCTATGGCAAATGAGCCTGGAGCCAGGGTCCTAAGAAGAATGTCTACCATTTTGTATCCTTGGCAAAAAGGCTTTGAGAATATGGTTCTTCGACAGAAACAGATGTGAGCATTTCTTTGTTGGAAAATTACTTTTATGAATGGAAGGCAATTAAATGAAATTTTTTTAAATCCATATTTTTATCAACACAGTTGTCTCCCTCCAGAGCAATTACCAGCAATCTCCCAGTCCCAGCAAGCATAACACTGCTCTGTTTGTGGCATGGAACCCAAGAACACTGGCAGCCATGGTTGAATTGTGTCCCTTTTAAGCCAGCCTATTGGCAAAGTGGTAGGGGTACCGCTCATGATCCAAGTCTGGGGATGAGCCTGGATCATCAGGGGCCAGCCGGGGTGGGGAGGGCTACTGAGCATCCTAGAGGATGTGCTCTTCCTCTGGGTAGGACTACAGCTGACTTCTCTGCAATACTGCCCTGGGTGACTATAGCTGGCAGTGTAGTTGGAGCCACTTCGCAGCTGGGGACGCAGGCTGGTGCCGCACCATGCACTGTTGTGCATGTGTCTGCGCATGTTCATTCTGTCCGCCAGCGGTGTGGTCCAGAACGAAACAAGGAAACCACCTCATCAGACAGGATAAACTCTGGCCTCCTGCAGGCCTTACACTGATGACCCAGGCAGAGTCACCAAGTGGATCCTGTTCCGCAGTGGGTTGAGAGGCTTCCCACTGACCTTGCCATGAGGGGGGATGCCATGGAAGAACAGAGTGTAGGTAAGTCCTAGAGAAGTTGGGTAATGGGACTGGGGAGGCTGGCATGAAGGGAGCCTGATTGTGGCAAGAGAGCCTAAAGAAATAAAAAAAAAATGCTGCCTCTTTTTTGTGCCCTCCCTTCCTCCCTCCCACTCCCCTTACAGTGTAGTTCACTTAGTGTGAGACCCTGTTGAGGGGATATATATATATATATACCCTCATATCCTACTTGGTCCCCGACAGGAGCCTACAAACAGCATCTCCTCCTCCTACTAGGAAACATCGCTACTGGCAGCACATGCGACCCTGAGCCACCAGGTGAGTACTTGCTCCTGAACCTGGGCTACCCGAATGGTATTACAATAAACTATGCTAGACCATCATGGTGTAAGTGTATATATTTTTCAATCTAAAGAAAATGTACAACTGATGTTGCCAGCAAAATAAAACAAAACCACATTTGGTATCATCAGAGTTCTTGATATACAACAACCCCCACGAAAACAAAACAAATTGAGCTGCATGGCATTCTGTGTTTGCTTTTTGGTAATAATTTGGTATGGAATTGTGGGTTCATTGTACAGCCCTTTGGGATACCTATTAAAGACACTCTAAATATGCAAATAATATGATGCGCCGTTACTGTGGATACAGGTACATAAAGACTGGGTGCATTGTTTCCGTAGATGATATTGAAAGGAGAAGGGCAGTTATCGAGCAACATGGACATGATGCGTACTGTACCTTTCTTTATTCTTCATCATGTTCTCCCCTATTTTTGTCTTGCATCTCCTTTTCTTTATTGTTTTCCTCTCCTGGTCCCCAAATGCTACAACTAAGGCAATACTAGGGAGCAGGGCTCCACTGTAAGCATAGGGTGTTGCAAAAGCATGGGCATTGATAACAAAACCATCGGAGCGCCTCCTTCATAGATGCTTTAGGGGGCACCCTGATAGATGTATCTCTTAATGTTTTGCTTCCACTATACCCCTGGCCCCTTCTTTGCTAATCCCAATATGGGAATCTGATCTCCCCCGTGCCAGTACAGAATGCTTCTACGTCTCCATTTTGCTGGCTGAATAAATCAGTCTGAAAAAAGTCTTGGGCTAAGCTGGCACCCCCCCCCCAAGGAGTGGCAGGTGCCATGAATTTAATTGTTAATGGATCCATCACATTTGCTCAGCTGCCTCATGCTTTGTTCAAATAGGCTGCCTCCCCGAGGGCGCCCCCCCACCTTTAGATTCCACTTTATCATTTCCATAATGAGGTTTGTTATCTGTCTTATTTGTTTCCCATTGTGCTAACTTGATTTGCGTTAGTGAGTTTTTAATGGAGTTAGTGCAAAGACGTTAGAGTGCTGGAGAGCCCTCTCCCAGTGGCACCTGCTTTGGGACACTGGATTAAAGGGGAGGGGTAGCACTGTAGCATTATCTCTCTCTCTCTTTTTTTTACATTTCATTTCTTATGCTCTCAATCATTGACACTGCCCTCTTTCTCCCAAGTTGGGTCCAGCCCTGTCCTCTCGCATCACTGGCTCCTGCCTCCACCTTCAACCCCACCCCTAACACCAAAGGTATGATACCTTGAGGTCACTGGGTGTAAGCAACAGTACATGCCATCACGGTTAATCTAGACAAATTCCTGATTACCAATGGAAATACAAGGCAGCCAGGCTATACTTAAGCAATATACCATGAGAGGGTGTTGGTGATGCCAGGATTTACCGCGCCCTGTGGTTTGTTCGATCACAGGCGCAGCCGAGTGACCAACAACACAGCAGCGCGGTAATCCTGGCATCACCAACACCGAGTAGCATATTGCAATTATACAATGTCCTCCTATTTTTGGCACATAGAAAAATAGTAAATCAGTTTTTATTCATTTTCAGCGATGTATTGCTGTGTTTATTATTCCATTGGGAAAAATACTCCCTGGTTGCTGGAGCCACGACTGCTACTGTGCATGCGCAGTACTGAGTTAACGCTGCCGCTGCAGTGTGTTTTCGAGGGGCTGGGAAATGTTAAAAATTGTGCGTGAGGGCAGAAGACAGTATGAAAGAAATATCAATGAACATGGGAGAAAGCGCAGTTTCAATTTCATCAGAGGTATCACGGTTTCACTGTTGTAGTGACTCGATTTGCGGTCGCTATCAAGCACGGATTTTCGCGTCTTTCCGGTGTGTGTTGGTGACTGTTGGAGTGATTTCGGGGACATCCTGATGCGGTTGATCACGGCTGGCACCTCTTCCCTGCGGTGATTGTAGATTTTACAACGGAGAGAGGTACTAGCAGCCAATCAGGGACAGAGTATTTACGCTTCTGTTTTAATGCCCATTGTATAATTATTATTTTCTGCTTCTGAAGAGTGTGTGTGTGTGTGTGTGGGGGAGGCTGAAAGACCTAGACTCCATTCCAGCTTCATATTACTATGCTAGCTATACCATCTACAGATGCATTATCTTGCATTTTATCTCCACTGGTGTTGTACAAATTAGAAGCCTCTGATGGTGGTGTACCCGTGATAAAGGGATTGGGGGTTCTCAGAGGACCGTGGGGTGTGTAGACTGGGGTGGGGGCATTAGGTGATCCTGAGGGCATGAGATGTCAGGGATGAGTAGACAGCATAAGAATAGACTTTCTAAAGAACAGCATGTTACCTTGCAGTTGGCAACATGATAACTAACAAAGGCAGGCCATGTGATGCTAATTTCATGCCTCTCTTCCTGCTTCCTCATTGGTAAGTTGTAATGTCACTGGTAGCCACGAGGTCACAAGGTGCCAATAGAGTATGAAGGCCAATATCCATAGATATATATGTACCTTGCTTTGTGGGTTTTCACTACCTTCATGCTAATATCCACACTGTACTGTATTTTGTACCTCGGATACTGTAAATGCCTAAATTATGTATGTAATGCCACTGTGAATTATTGTACTGTACTCCCTGTTGTAACCTCCCAGGTCATGCCTGAAAATAGGCAACTGTTTGTCTAGTGCAGCTACCTGGTAAATAAAAACAAAAGAAATCAAATTGCCAGCCCCCAGGAGAAATGCTGTTCGTTTCATACACATCACATCTTCCAATGTTGTGCAGAAAAGTATGTGACTGACAAAAGAAGAAAAAAAGGAAAAATATTTCTGATACCAAACAACTACCTGTCTTTAAATATCATTTTGTACCACGAAGAGCATGAATGAGAAATGAATAAAGGGAAGACCACAGCGTGACGTTGAATTAATATTAGATGCACAGTGACTGTCAAATGAGCCGCTTCCACTTTAGCCCCACGGGCAATTTAGTTCTGAAATCTGTCTGACTCACTTTGTCAGTCAATTAGATTACCGTTACTAGTTTTGTGACAGCCTTAAATGCATTAACAATGAGAAGACGCTACCTTCTTCATTTCTTCTGTCTTTTCTTATGGTCTTCGCTTCAGCAAACCCTAATCGGCCATGACTGTGGGGGCTACTCCCCCAAAAGCAGACTGTTCAGTCACTCGAGGCAGTCTCTTGATACAAGAAAATTAAAACTTCAGTCTCATGGTGGACATAGGGGGTCCTAATGTTTGGCAATGGCAGGCAGTTTGATAAAACTCCTTCCCAGCTCTGGCTGGCTAGGGTTCAGTGCAAAAAAGTGCAAAATCATGCACTTGGGGCACGGCAAACCAGGGCAACATACCAAATGAGCAAGGAGGTATTAGCAACCACAAAACAGGAAAGAGCCCTAGGGGTTATCATTGCTGATGACCTAAAGGTAGCCAAGCAGTGTAATAAGGCAGGGGAAGGCTAGCAGGATGCTCGGGTGCATAGGGAGGGCATCACCAGCAGAAAGAGGAGGTAGTATTACCCCTGAGACCCTACCCCGCGCTATGTCCAGTTCTGAAGGCCCCACTCTGGAAGGACATAAGACAGGTGGAGGCGTGCCAAAGGAAGGCTATCAAAATGGTGCAGGGCTTGCATCAAAGGCCCTACAAGGAAAGACTCAAGAAATAAAATATGTCTCTCTAGAGCTGTGGTGGGCAAACTGCGGCCCAGCGAATACGTCTGACTCTTGATGCAATTTTGCAGCCCCATGATGCAGTGAAAATGAAATAATATTGCATTTTACAATGTAGGGTGACTAGACTCTTCATATCAGATCTAACATTTTAGGCAAAGTTCAATTACATTCGTTGATGTCTTTAAAAATAAATGAAAACAAAGAAAGACCAATTGTCGCGATCAAACAGTGACACCAGGTTCATTCCTTTCCGACGGGCCCTGCTTTATTAGACAATGCCTTGGCTACCTATAGCCCAATACAACAGGAAGGATATGGCAGTTCATGTAGAAAACAAGCTCCGAGCCCTTGATTTGCGAGGCTGAACTGCATACAGCACAGGATCCTGAACCTCCAAGCAAGGAGTCACTTTACGGGAATAGGGAAGAAGTAGTACTTTTCGTGCCATCATCGGTTACTAAAGGTCAGCCGGATCAGTTTTAGGCTCAAAATCACAAGTGGAGCTGCACCCCCAACCAAAACAGGTATGCGGACATGGATCTCCTACAAATACCCGCAACCCAGATCGCAATGAAAATATGCCTTTTGTCACAGTGCAGCCACAACATAACCCCAAGCCGAAACATCCGAGTGAGCACCGCACAGACACATGAAAACAAAGAAACAGTGACTCCAGACAAAATAACAGGTATTATAGAGGAACAATAGGCTTCGGCCAGTTACCTTAGAAGCCTGCCGGGCAAAAGCAGCCTCGATCCTTGACTATCCAGGGTCCTTAATGTATGTTAAAAGCAAATAAATGGAAAGTGATTTGGCAAAAGCAGAAAATAAAGTCTGCTGGTGTTTCCCCGGGCCATGGATGGGGTATCTGGATCATTAGAAGAAGTTTAATGACAGGTTGTCAGCAGATATTGTTATAGTCTCTTTTATTAGTAGCTGATCAAAGGTTTTGCATTATTTAATACGGTTTTAACATTTAATAATTAGTGACATTAAATAAAGGTTTTTTGCATTATTAAATGGTGTAATTTGCATAATTTAGTTATGAATATGGACCTTTAGAGGTCATGTGTGCTTATGCGGCCATCCAGAGCATTGGAAGGCCACACTTTTGGCCCTCATACAGTCCCATGTTGCCCACCACTGCTCTAGAGGAAAGGGGGGATATGATGGAAACATTCAAATATCTCACAGGTATTATTAAGGTACAGGAAGGTAGCATTTTCCATAGAAAAAGATGCCCCAAGACAAGGGGTCACACTATGAAGCAGAAGGCTCAGAGGAGATGTGAGGAAATACTTCTTCACGGAGAGGTGGTGGATGCCTGCTGGCACAGCCTCCCAGCAGAGGTAATGGGTGCTAAAATGGTATTAGGATTCAAGCATGCATGGGATAGACACAAGGGACCTTAGATGTAAGGTAAGGGAGAAGACCCGGAGATCAAGTAGGGACTGCAGTGGCACAGTAGGTAGGAATATAGGGCAGACTAGGTGGGCCAAGAGGTACTTACCTGCCGACCACTTCTGTGTTTCTGTGGATGATTATAGCCGTGCTGCAAGAATTACTTACTCCAGGATGCTGCAACCTTAGTGCACTGGGACAGGGTTTGAGGGGTAAAATACACAATTGCTCAGGCATGGCCAGCAGCTCAAGCTAAAAAACAAAAAACAAATGTCATGCCCCATAGACATAGTAGGCAGAATAGTCTTTATTTTAAAACTGATTTTCAAACAAATTCAAAGTTGGCGTTAGCAGAACTTAGTTACACAAAACTTTCATTTTTTTTAAATACTGAAGACATTTTCATTGTAACAACTTGTTTCCTGTGGACATCATCTGTGCAGATTGCTTATGATTGCCATGAAGTTATAGTCCTCTGCTTGTGACATCACAACCTGCTGCAATGGAAATTATTCCAATGTCACAAGCCAAAGATTATGATTTATAGCATGAAGTATAATGGGCAAATAACATGTTTTCATGCAGATGTCTTTAGGAATAAATAGGGCTGTACCTCTGTCATGGAAGTCACAGATTCCATGATTTTTTCACCATTTTTATGAAAACTTAATGATTTTGGGGGGCATGTTCTATTACCACGCCACAATTGTTAGCATTTCTCATGAAAACACCTCAGTTTGTGGTGTTTGCAAGTGACAGATCCATAATTTTCTGCCTCACCACCACGACGCACTTGATCCCCAATCGGCCCCAGTGTGGGATTTTGGAGCTTGCACATAAACCCTAGGGGCCCCATTTTCAAAGGGTTAGCATGGCATAAACTGGGTTTGTGCTGCACTACCCAGGATAGCTACTAGCTGTTGTGGCTGCCCATTCAAAGGCCACAGATGCATGACACACCCTGACACCACTATCCTCAAGACATTGTGCTGGCACCTATGCAAATGATGGGTCCTTCTTGCATATGTGGTGCAGCACAATTGAAGATTTCAGAAGCGCCAAACAACTGCCAGCAGTGGCGCCATTTAACGCTTCTGAAACCCAGCCTTAAGTGTGCAGGCCAGTCTGCGTACTGTCAAGGGCTGGGTACCTATGAGGTTCAGTGGTCCCTCTCTAGCCCCAATCCCCATTCACATGAAATTCCCTGAACTCCCTGGTAGTCTAGTGGTCCCCCCTTCCCGATCAGTGATATAATATAAAATTCCCCATTCTCCTGGTAGTCTAGTGGACCCCCCCCCTTCCCGAGCCCTGATCTGTGTTATAATAAAACAATGTCCCCATTCCTTGGTAGTTTAGTGGTTCCTCTTCCTGAGCCCTGATCCGTGTTATAATAAAAACATTTCCCCATTCACTGGTAGTTTAGTGGTCCCCCCTCCCCAAGCTCTGATTCGTGTTATAATAGAAATATTTCCCCCATTCCCAGGTAGTCTAGTGTTCCTCCCTCCCCGAGCCCTGATCCCATTCAGCAGAAATATATTCCCAAATCCGTGGCAATAGTGGCCCCCACCCTGGTAGGTAGTGACCCACCACCCCACTCCCCCAAAGTGACCAGAGCTGGCAACTGGCACAGCCCTCCTCACACTGCCATGGCTAGCTGCCGACTGAACTGTATCGAGCTTGTACAGTTAACAGTACACTATCATTGCTTGACCATGCCTTGCTGACTGAATTTTCTCTGGTTTTGCTTGACTTGATTCTTGGCATCTGGGTACCACCTCCTGTAATGGTTTGTATGGACTGTCTCTGCCTTTGGGCCTTTCTCCTGCTTCTACGATTGGCTGCTACAGTTCCCATTCTGGATTCTCTTCACCCTAACCTACCATTTCTTAAACAACAATGACTCAGCACCTCAAAAATTAACTTCCAGTGAGCCCCCACCATAACTCAGGCTTTGCCCTGCTCACCTACACGGGCTAAGTGCCCCTCTGACAGCAGCTTTCCTCCATAATAACTATCAGCTTAACACCCTTTGACTAAATGGGCTCGATTTCCCCAATTCGAAGGGCCCAGTACCTCCCAATAATTGATTCAACAACCTTCCATCATCATGGGCTTGGCACCCCTGAATGACATGGGCTCACACTGCCAAACACCACTGACTCTATTCCCTCCAACTACATGAGCTCTGTACCCATTTACATCCTGGCTCTGCTGCTCCTACATACACGGAGCTCCCATCAACCAGTTGGCAGTCTAGGTCATGAGACAGGAGAGAGGACTCCATTAATCTCGCTTTGTACCTCAAAGCAGCATATCATGTGTTACCTGCTAAGTAGGCTTTTAAGAGCACCTTTTCTGGTACTCAGCTGTACACCCCAGAAGGATCTCAGGCTCCCTGACTTGCATACTGATTTAAAAATAGTTTCTGATACCAGGCTTTAGTGAGGTAAAGGATTGTATTTGGCTCCATCGAGCTGAGAGCCCTATACCTTCCACTTCCCTATTCGAGCACCGCCTGTGCAAGTATGTTTTGTGTTGTAATAGTCAGAGTGCGTGTGTTCGCCTCCATTGACTTCTTATTTAAAGACTTATTTTGATATTTTAATGGCTCAATATGAATTGTTCAAGGCAGCTCAACTAAGAAGCCCCTTCTTAGTTGAGCAGTATCCTTGATTACAGTGTAACTCTCACTGGTGTGGTCTGTGGTACCTTCACATGGGTGGATGTGTCAAGAGTGTGAATGGCCAAAAATCCAAAGTTACATAAGCATTTCAACACACATGATTGCCCTTCAACCCACTGAATAGGGACTTTGATGTTTGACGAGGCAACTGGCAAATTGTACCCTACCCCCTTAACAAGCGCTTTCAAAGCACATGCACAAGCATCTGTTTGGACAGTTGTTTCTTTGCACCTCCGCCATCCCCTCCTTCTCTGGTTCTCTCCTACTTTAGGGGATCCACCACACATTACCGAGCGATCCCATAGCTGCAAGGCCATGCATTGTGGCACTTCCAAGGGTGAAACCGACAGCAGAATGAAGATTTCTTAAGTCCTATAGCCAAACTCTATGATATGTTTACTAGAGTGGAATGGCCAAAAACCCAGCGTCACATAAACATTCAAACACACATAATAGTCTGTTGATCAGTGGAATCATCTGCTTATGACTTCACCCTGTTGCTACAGAAATAATTCTGATGTCATAAGCAGAGGATTATTACTTGAGGGCAGGTATAAACAGCAGGAACGACGAATTCTAGGGACCAAAGATCTGTTAGAATGGAAATTGCTTTCCTAATAAAGAATAAAATAAAATTTTTGTAAGCTTTTTGATTGAGTCCCACTGATGCCTATTGTCGTTGTTTTGAAAGGAACTGGGAAATCATTTTAAATGAACACAAGGAGGAAGGCTGCATGGATGACTTGTTATAGTTAATTTCATTAATAGACAAAATGGAGGTCATAGAATGGTCCTTTGGGGAGGCGGGTTTGGGAGCGGCCAGGGCTGGGGTGTTCAGCTGAGCACACTGAGCCAGTCTTTCTTATTTTGTAGCACTTGTGAGAAGAAGTCACACCACCTTTTTGGAGGGAGATGTGGAGGGAGATGTCCATGTTTCGACATTGCAACAACCCCATGCCAGTAGGCCAGAGAGTCTGCTCCCTTGAAGGGGGGTGTAGTGCATAGTGCACTGTAATGTGATGTAGACATTGCCTAACATTGGGGAGGTGGGAGAGAAAAGTGGGTATTAAGAACCATGTTTTCATCACGATGATGGCCACTGGCTGCCTCAGCCCTATGCCCTACATCCCCTATGGTCAAGGATGCTGGGATGGCAGATGTTGGGGCAGGGGCAGTCACTATGAGGTTAAGCCCCAGGCACGAGAACTAGGAACCGTGGCAGAAGACAGACTGAATAATAAAACGATGAAACAGGATCTGACTAGTGGTGCCACAGCAGCAGATCATGGCGTCGCCTTTGACACTAGGGTTTGTGTGCAGGTACTTGACTCTCAGAGTAGGGTAAGTGGGGACCAACTGCCATTTTCACCCCTTTCCAGGGGCCAACCACTGGGAGGCATTGACTGTAAAGGCAATTACTTACCCACCGTTGGAGTTGGATAAAGAGTTCCAACTGTGGCAACCCTAATCATTGGGGTTAGAAGGGGGTGATATTATGGAGAAAATATGTAGGGAGAAAGAATAATAAAGGATAAAGCACAAAATAAAAATATCACAATACAATTTATTTTAATGTCGTGTCTTTCATAATGATAAATTTACAAACACTTTATGCATGATTGTGCTGCAGTTGTACTACTTACAAGACTGTCTGCCCACAAAAAAGGTGGTGTGACTTCTTCTCACAAGTGTTACAAGGTGCACATCCAAATAATGTATGTGTCATTGTTTTTGTTTTGCCGTAAAGTATTGTAAATGTGTCAGAATGTTTAAAAATAGCCTGTAAATATTTATTTAGTTTTTGTTGACCATTTCTGCTGTTGTATTTACAGGGATGCAGCTGTGGCCACACATACTGCATTCAAATCTCTGAAAATCCAGGCCCATATCTCAAAACAGATAGAGACATAAAAACTCTGATGGCAGATAAGGACCGCTAGGCCCATCGAGTCTGCCTGTTTTCCTTACCTGCTGCAAAAGCCACAGGTCCTACTTGATCTCTGACTTTATCTTCTCGTTCCTATCGCTAGGGTTCCCCTATACCTGTCCCATGCATTTTTGAATTCCCCCACTGTGTTGGCCCCCACCACCTCTGCTGTGAGTCTATTCCATGCATCCACCACCCTTTCTATGAAGAAATACTTCCTCATGCTACCCCTTAGTCTACCCCCTTCCAAACTCATGTGATGCCCCCTTGTTCCTAGACATCTCTTTTTCTGAAAGATGCTACCCTCTGGTACCCTATTTATGCCTTTTAGATATTTGTAGGTTTCTAAAATATCTTCTCTGTCTCTCTTCATCTCCAGGGTATACATATTGAGGTCTTCCAGTCTCTCCTCATATGACTCTTGGTGCAGGCCCTGCGCCATCTTTATTGCCCTTCTTTGAACTGCTTCTATTCTTTTTCTGCCCTTACGGAGATGCGGCCTCCAGAACTGGACACAGTACTCCAGATGAAGCCTCACCAATGATCTGTATAGTGGCATCACCACCTCTTTTCTTCTGCTAGTGATACCTCTCCCTATGCACCTCAGCATCCCACTGGCTCTCCTCACAGCCTTGGCATGTTGTTTGGCTGCCTTTAGGTAATCAGATATGATTACCCCCAAATCTCTTTCCTGCTTGGTGACCATCAGTATCTACCCCCATCATGTAATCCTCCCCTGGGTTCTTGCACCCCAAATGCATGATTTTGCACTTTTCCACATTGACTCTCAGCTGCCACACTCTAGACCATTCCTCCAGTTTAACTAGGTTCCTTCTCATTTTTTCCACCCCTCCCAGAGTGTCCACCCTGTTGCAGATCTTAGTGTCATCTTCAAAGAGGCACACCTTCCCTTCTAGACCCTCCTCAGTGTCACTTATAAAGACATTAAACAGGACTGGGCCCAGGACTTATCCCTGTGGCACCCCATTAGTCACCCTACTTTCCTCAGATTGAGCTCCATTTACTCTGTCTTCTATCACTCAACCAGTTCCTAACCAGTTTACCAACTTAGACCCACTTCCGTCTGCTCAGCTTGTTCACAAGTCTTCTTTGTGGAATGGTATTGAATGCCTTACTGAAATCCAGGTAGGTCACATCCCCGCTTCCGATTGACTTCCCTAGTCATCCAGTCAAAGAAGAACGCTACACAGTATAAACAATAAAAGGGAAGAAGAATGAAGGCAAATCTAGAGAATACAATTATGTAAGAATAACGCCCACTGAGGTGTCCAGGTGTGCTCTGCTGTATGGACGGCGTGGGTTGTGAACCATAAGGTGTATGCATGCCTTCAACCACTGAAGTCCATATATCAGCATACCTGCACACTTGGAATGGTGTTCATCTCCTTATGTTTCACACTGTTAATTTAGTTGTGAACTGTTTGGGTGTGCGCTGATAACTGGACAGTCAAATGATGCTTTAAATCAGATCGCTGGAAAATATAGAATGTAAACAGTGCGCTGATAACTGGACAGTCAAATGATGCTCTTAAATCAGATCGCTGGAAAACATAGAATGTAAACAGTGTGCTGATAACTGGACAGTCAAATGATGCTCTTAAATCAGATGGCTGGAAAACATAGAATGTAAACAGTGCTTAAAGAGCAGCTCTGCACTTCAGCACGCTCTATCAGAAATAAGAGGGTTCAGCTGTTGCAATTCACTACAGAATACATTTTTTTTCATTTTCTATTCCTTTCCAAGGTTTACAGTACATCTTGGTAGTCCATCTAAAAAGTCTGTAGAGAAAACATTTGCCTCTCTCCTGTTAATCTCATAGTGCCTTTGTTTATGACATCACAATGTCCACGACAGCTGACTGTGATGCCACAAACCGCAATTGTGTGGTTAGCAGGGGAGAGACAGAAACATTTTGACAGACAGTGAAATGATTGCTGCTTCATCTACGTTAATTAGTTGACCAACATCAGGGGAAAGTAAAAAAAAAAAAAAAAACAACTAGAAAACAATAACGGTAAAACATAATTGATGTAAATCTAGTGTTTTAAACTTTTTATTACAGTAGAGTGTTGCTTTTTAATACATGGAAATGTTTACATTGTGTGTGTGTATGTATGTGTATGTATATGTGTGTGTGTGTGTATATATATATATATATATATATATATATCTATCTATCTATATCTATATATACTGGGAACACACTACTTTTGGCATCATGTGATTTGTGTGGATGTCTGTGTTTGGATTCTACTGCCACAGCCCTTTAGAGAATATTACATGGGGTTATTCTTGTAACCCTAAGTTGTAGAACTAGGATATTGCAGTGTGTGGTGTGTGTGTTTTGAAGAGCTCAGGAAACAACATTTGTTTTTCCTGGTGGTCGTCTGCAAGCTGACAGGTGCCTTGCTGCTTGGCTGGTGGCAGATTTTTTTTAGTTGGCTCTGCTGCTTCTAGCCAGATGGGCTGCCCTCTTGTGTATGTCCTGTAATTGGGAATTGATTAGGAAATGGGAGCTGCCTGTTCAATTTCCCATCTATTCCGATTTCAGTTCCTTCGCTGTTGTTAGTGAGCTGTCCCACAGGAGCTGCTGCTTTGCTGAGACTGAATCTGATGTTGCACTCTGTGCCTCTGCCATGAGGCACTGAAATTCTATTTGTTCAAAAACGAACAAAATGATTGTGTGGTGTGTTGAGGGGATGGGATACGGTCTACATCTTGATCTTTTTATCACTCAAATATGGGACGTTGTCTTTAAAAACGTAAGAAAAAGAGGCACAATGTGGGACATGTCATTAAATTTTACAGAATGTGAGAAAATTATGGAAATTTAATTATTTTATGTTCACAAAATTTGCCATTTCTTGAGCAGCATTGAGTAGTGTGAATTTTTGCTTTAAAATCTGAGTGTAGACTGCATTACAGCACCTGCTCCACATGCGACAGAGAGGAGTCTGTGTGGAAACATGAGGGGCATTGTAACTTACGTGGGACCGATGAGAATTATGGATCCCACTGTATAATGTGGGACAATACCCTGTCCAGGTAGGACAGAGAGGGTTCTGACGGGTGAAATAAGGGGAAGCCGTCCTTATGTGGGACATTAAGGGCCAACCTTCCTTATGTGGGACAGCTGAGATGTATGAATCCCACAGTACAATATGGGGATGGTGAGTCTAAGGGGTATGAATGAGAGACTTTCCTCCTATTGTGGGACAGTTGATAGATGTGCATCCCACTGTACAAAGTGAGACTGGAGTGGGGGAGGCTGAAGGTTATAAATGTAAGACTATCCCACTATATACTGTGGGATGACAAACTCTCCATGCTGGATGTAAGGGTCTGAAAGGTATCAATGAGGGACATCCCTTCTAATGTGGGACAGTTGAGAGCTATGAATACCACTGTACTATTCACAAAAAAATGTCTTATGTGCCATTTGAGCACAAGTTGGGATTACCAAAAGGATGACCCCCAATTGCATTACTGCTATTATAAAACACGGTAAGGTACTTTGTTTTTTTTTTAGCTGCATTGCAATACTAGCGGTTGCTGTACTGCTGGGGTGTGCCTTCCTTTGGATGAATTGTTAAACCAAGGTCCCATCTGCCCATCTCTGGTGCTGTTCTGCTGGGTGTCCAGGAGGAAATAAAGAACCCAAACACACTTTTGCAAGCGAGAGATTTTTCTTGGTGTCCTGGCCAGTATTCCCTTCCCATAAAAGCGTTCATGTGACTGCTTGTGTGGTTAGCTAATGTGTGACATGACTGCCACTGCACATGTACAGTCATTTCACAGCCAGTCTCTCATTGCTTGCAAAATGTGTTGGGATACAGTGTGTATAAAGAATGCTACAGAAATGCTAATTATTCTTCTTCTTTGTTCCCGTTTTGAATCTGCTTTAGAATTGTTTTAGATTTGCAATAATTAAAAGGAGCATACCTTGTAATATGGCTGCCCCTAGGTTTTCATCAGTGTCATCTGCTGGTTTTGAACACTTGTTGTCCCTTAAGGTGAGGGAGCAGGTCTCTTGCATGGTATTTCACCTTCGTCACAAGTAAAGTAATTGTAAACAATGGGTGTTAAAAAATAGCTAAAAATACAGTTAAAATGTGGCAATGGACTGATTAAAAGGAGCACTCTTTTAATTATTTCAGCCCCCCAACAATTCTAAAGCAGACTCGAAATGAGGAAAACAGAGCTTTAAGAAACAGAAAATAAAGGTCAATCCATAATGGCATAAAGAACCACTCTGCATTAACGATGTTTAACATTCTTTTTGATGCTCTTTGCTTGTATCCTGTTGTGTATTATTGGACATTCTTTAATAAAAGTGTAACATTTAACCTTTTCACTGTAACATGCACTGCAGCTTTAAGAATATTGAGACAGAGTAACCCCTTGGGCAGACAGTGCGTTTTTGAGGAGGCCCTTTGGCAGCGGGACTTCACATCTAAATTAACACATAGGTAATGCACTTAGATAGCACAGATAAGCACAGAACACATTATGTACTGTGCTCATTGAGGGAGCTGTGAGTGATCATACAGGATATACTGTACTGATTATGGTCAAGCAATAAGTGCATTCAAAAATAGTTACCAAACCTATTTCAGTCCTAAACATTTGGAAAAAAATTATTCTTTACACAACTATTAAATTATGTTAATATATATAATCAGTGAATGTAACGACAGCATGGGTTCATGATGGATACAGCACTGTGACAGCCTTGTTAGGTTGACAAGGAATTACAGGACTCTTTTGAGCAGAGACTGGCTTTTTGATCCAAGTTACTTAGTGGAGCTGCCTTTGTTGACCTAATGAAGGTATTCAGTTTAGTACCTGATCCTGAAAATGGGTAAACTTGCCAGTATTGTAGAAGCTGATTACACCTTGACTGGTTCAGGACTTCCCTACTACTAGACTACAGAACGTTAGGGTAGGGGAATCTCTGTCTTGATGCAATGCCTGTTAATATCGATCTGATCTGTACTGGGATCACTGCTCTTCTGTATGTTTGTATTATAGATCACAGGAGAGTCCCCGACAAATCACAGCCCTACCTTCAGTTACGGAGGTACTCTTATTACCATTAGAGTAATTTCACGTACTAAACTAATGTATCGGGCTTCTCACTGACTGCTCCTGCTGTCAGTGTTTTAAATTAAAAAAAGGATTTTATTAATTCAATACAGTAAGCAAACTATAATAATTTAATGGGTCAATTTGGTGGCCAGGGAACAGAGGTTGTTGGATGTCTTTCAAGACGCAATACTAACTCAACAGGTGGGGGAACCGACCATGGAGGTGTGGGTACTGGATGTGGTTCTGGCAGGCAGTGACCAGATTGGGGGCCTGGAGGTAAGGGACCTGTTGGCGGGGAGTGACCATGCCATGGTCTGGTTCTGCCTGGACCTAGGAGGGGTAGAAGGTTGCACAAAGACGGAGGTAACTGACTTGAGGGGGGTGGATTTTAAGGAAGTGGGAAGGATCCTTGAGGAGCATTTGGATGTGATGGGTCAGACATGGATGCTGACAGTAGGTGGGAAATCGTCAGGAGAGGGGTGCAGGATGCTACCAGCACCTGTGCAAGAGTAAGACGAAAATGCGGTAGGGCCCGAAAACCCTGCTGGTGGACCAGGAAGGTCCAGGAGGTGGTGAGGGAAAGAAGGCAGCCTGTAGGCAATTCAAGTGCTCAAGGAGTGAAAGGGATCGAGGAGTATGAGCTGATGACTAGAAGGCCACTAGGGTGGTGGAGGACGGCCAAGGCAAGAAGGAGCAGAACCTGGCCAGGGAAATTAGGAGAGGGAACAAGGGTTCTTTAGATACATTGGGGAGAAATGAAAGGTGAAGGGGCAGATTAGCAGGATTAAAACAGGGGAGAGATGAGCACAGGTCCCGGGGGAGCAGGCTGAGGTACTAAATGAGTACTTCACCTCAGTTTTCACCAAGGAAAATGGGGGTGCTGCATCATACATGGGAGGAGACAGTAGTATTGACGAGGAGGGGACCCTTACCGATCGGCTGGTCTGGGGAGAGGGGGAAGCATCACTGGAAGGAGGGGGGAAGGCTAAGCAGGGAGAAGAGGTAGTGGAGGTGGAAATTACAGCAGAGAGAATGAGGGAAGCCCTCAGGACCCTTAAGATGGAGAAAGCACCGGGCGGATAAATTACATCTCAGAGTGCTGAAGGAATTTCAGATGTCCTGGCAAACCCCTGGCAGAGCTTTCACCATCTCTCTGAGGACAGGTGGTGCCCCAGGACTGGATGGATGCCCCAGACTGGAAGGTGGCACATATAGTGCCTATCCACAAGGGGATCAAGAGAGGTGGTAGGATCTACAGGCCTATCAACCTGACATCGGTGGTGGGCAAGGTGATGGAGGGCAAGGAGAGGCTAGGGGGGACCTGGAAAAGTTGGGGTGCCTGGACGATAGACAGCATGGATTCATCCTGGGGAAATCGTGTCAGACAAACCTTGTGGAGTTCTATGACTGGGTGACGAGTGCCTTGGACCTGGGTAGACCAGTGGACATCCTCTTTCTAGACTTCAGCAAGGCATTTGACTCTGTTCCTCATGAGGGCCTGTTGGATAAGCTGGGAGAAATGGGGTGGGGAACCAGATGATCAGATGGATAGACAGTTGACTCCAGGACTGGACCCAGAGGGTTGTAGTTGGTGGGATAGTCTCATCCCCAAAGAGGGTCATTAGTGGGGTCCCACAGGGATCAGTCCTTGGGCCCCTCCTGTTCAACGCCTACATCTCTGACATAAGGACAGGTATCAGGAGTGAGATGAGTCTCTTTGCAGATGACTCAAAACTGGGGGTGGTGGTGGATGGGGAGGAGGGGAGGGTGGCCCTACAGGGGGACCTGGAGGCTCTGGAAAGATGGTCTAGAAAGTGGAAGCTGAGGTTCAATGCAGGGAAATGCAAGGTACTGCACCTGGAGGCCAGAAACTCGGGCCAAGTGTACACCCTGGGGAGGGATTGCTACTAGTCTTGATGGCTGAGAGGGACCTGGGGGTGTTGGTGGATATCAAGATGAACAACTCGGAGGCTTGTAGGAGGGCAGCAGCCAAGGCCAACAGGATGCTGGGATGCATCACTAGGGGGATCAACTCCAGAAGGAGGGAAGTGATACTCCCTCTGTATAACTGCTTGGTGAGGCAGCACCTCGAGTACTGTGTGCAGTTTTGGAGGCCACACTTAAAGAGGGACTTTAAACTCCTTGAGAGGGTCCAGAGGAGGGCAACCAAAATGATTTGGGGCCAGGGGGACAGGACCTATGGGGAGAGGCTTGAAGAGCTAAATATGTACACATTGGAAGAGAGAAGGGACCGGGGGACATGATAGAGGTCTTCAGGTACACGAAGGGGGTAAATAGGGGAGGAGCAGTCAGGGTGCTTCGAAGGAAGGAGGAGGGGGCAACTAGAGGGCATGGGTGGAAGCTGGAGGGGGGAAGATTCAGGGGAGAAAGGAGGAGGTGCTACTTCACTGAGAGGGTGGTGGAGCCATGGAATGTGCTGCCTAGGGGACTGGTGGAGGCAGAGATGGTGGAGGGGTTCAAGAGGGGTGGGAAAGGTACAGGGAAGGGTTCTGAAGCAAATCCAATGCAATGAGAATTTCCAGAACTGGGAAGGAGAAGCCATAGAAGGCAGGGCAAGGTCAGCCCCTGGGTGGGGGCTGACCAAACAAGCAGATGCGAAAGACCATTAGGCCTATTTTGCTGGCATTTTAGTATGTTAGTATATTAGTAATTTGAGGGCCTTTTATGGATATGAGTGTCACCTCTTGTGTCCTTAAGACTGCAGAACTACTCACCTTTGCTTTGCAGTCCTCTGGTCCTAAGAATGCAAGCAGTAGCACTCTTACATCTCTAAGAGGCCCTCAAAACTGACCCATAAACCAATAACCCAGATTGTCCCATGTCATCCTCAATTTGAATACATTCTCAAGGAAGTCCATCAAAAGCTGCAATCCGGTTTGTGCTTATTACAAAATTGGTTTACAGACAATCAGTTGATACTAAATGAGAATAAATCAGTTGCTATGTAACGTGTAACAGCCCAGACGTTGACCAGAGTTGAGGGTGACCTATCATTCAGTTTGCAATGGAACTCAACTAGACAATCGAGAACAGAAACATTGCAACATTCCTAATTCATGTTTGCTTCCCAGTTCCCTTTAGTACATCTCTCTCTTTCTTTCTGTACATCTCTCATTTTCTTGTTTTCTGCATCTCTCATTGTTAAAACAAGCTCTGTAACTCCCCTTTGTGCTATTATAAATGCTACAACCAGGGACCTCTTCAGCTAGAATCCATCCATGTCCCCTAATGCTCATACTGTCACTGGCATGAGGCCCCTGCTTTGATGCAAACTGAAGACTTTGAGGAGCTGCTCCAGTTTCATTCATGCAACAGCCCATGCTAGCAGCAGTATTGGTGTAAAAGCCACAGACTAATTATAACCGATGATGTTTTTATTGGGTAACTAGGGAAATCTATAGGGACCATCCAGTGGAACTCCTCTGTTTTGACTTCAGCAAGGCCTTTGATTCTGTGCCACATGACCAGTTGCTGAAGAAGCTAGAGGATTTGGACATAGCAATCTGCATTGTTAAGTGAGTGGGTAACTGGCTGGGGGCAGGAAGCAGAGAGTAGTTGTCAATGAGGAGAAATCAGAGGAGGGAGAAGTGAAAAGTGGGGTCCCTCAGGGCTTGATCTTAGGACCAGTCCTGTTTAATGTGTTCATCAGTGATATAGGAGTAGGTATCCAGGGCAAAATTGCACTGTTTGCAGATGACACTAAGCCAGGTTGTAGGGTGGATGGATATATTACAAGATCCCGACACTGAGGAGCCCAACACCCAGAAGCCTCAGACAAAGATCCTGACCACGAAAATCCCGACAGTGGGATTTTGTCTGGCGGGGGGGTTTGACACCCCCTTAATTATGATTTTTAACTCCGCCGTGGGAAAACTCCCGCTGTCAGGATTTTCACAGTTGGATCTTTGTTTCGGGCTTCTGGGTGTCAGGCTCCTGAGTTTGGGATCTTGTCATGATCCCAGGTGGACAGCGAGGAAGCAGTTATGAACCTACAGAAAGATCTGAAAAGTAGGAAAAATGATCTAGTGTCTGACAGCTGAAGTTCAATGCCAAGAAGTGTAAAGTGATGCATCTAGGCAAGAATAACCCAAGGACAGTCTATTTGCTCAACAGGGTCAAGCTCAGTGCCTCACAAGAGGAAAGGAATCTAGGAGTTATCATATGTGACTTCCTAAAACAAGCCAGCCAGTGCAACGCAGCATAGAGTAGGGCTAACAAAATGTCGGGGTGTACAGGGAGAGGATTCAACAGCAGGCATTGGGAGATGATACTGCCACTGTATTAACTCCTGGTGAGACCCCAACTGGAATACTGTGTTCAGTTTTGATCTCACATCTTAAAAAGGACAGGGACAGACTAGAAATCATACAGAGAGGGGCAACCAAAATGATACAGGAGCTCCAGGAGGGTCGATGAAGGGCACCTTGAGGCATTAAGCATGTAGTCACTGGAAACAAGGAGGGAAAGGGGGATATGACAGAAACCTTCAGTACATGAGGGATTTAATGCAGTGCCCTACCCTGAACTGTTCACTAGGGGTGTCCAGCTCAGATCAAGGGGCATGGATAGAGGTTAAGAGGTGGAAATTCAAAAGGGATCTTAGGAAAAGGGATCTTAGGAAAGACAGTTTCTCAGAAAGGATAGTGGAGCCGTGGAACGGGCTGTCCGCGGATGTAGTGGGAGCTAAGACCGTGTCAGCCTTCAAACAGGGTTGGGCTAAAGAGTATGCTCAAATTAAATCTCCGGGTAAAAGTATGGGCTGGGTCCCGGAATCTCTTAGGGTCTCGGGAACTCACAGGCAGGCTTGATAGACCTTTGGTCTCCTTCTGCCGTCACCATTTCTGTGTTTCTATGTCACTGGTTGGAGCATTTATAAAAGCACAATTGAAAAGCAACATATTGATCTGGTATTAAAGATGAGTTAGAGGGAAAGCTAAAAAAGAGAGACGTGCCCAGAAAGAGATCAGGGGGTAAGAACATATGAATAGTGAATGTTGCAGTGTTTCTGTTCCACTTTAAGCTTTTCAAAAATTTATGTGTATAGGCAATTTATATGGCGTCCATTTCCAGAGGCTTTGGGCACCTAACAACAGGAAATTATAGGTCATAAAACACAACATGAATACGCCGAAATTCAGAATCACAGACGAATATAATATATAAATAATCACAGTCTTAAAATACAATATCAGGGAGGCTCATATGGTCATGCATGGAAAATTATTCCTGAAAGGCCAGGCGGAACAGGTGGGCCTTTAGCCTCTGCTTCAACACCTCAATCAAGGGGGCATCCCGGACTGCAGGTGATAGCGAGTTCCACAGGGTCGGCCCGACCCCATTAAAAACACGATCACCCAATGTTTTGAGCTGAACACTGGGAACGTCCAGGAGGCCCCTCGACAAGGAGTGGAGGGAGCTGATAGAAATTGCAGGTATCAGGAGCTCAGTCAGGTAGCTAGGACCCAGTCTGTATAGGACCTTAAAGGTGAGCAAGCCCACCTTGAAAAGGACCCTCCGCCTGACCGGCAGCCAGTGCAGTGCATGCAGAACCGGGGTCACATGACTAGACCTAGACAGACCCGTCAGTAACCGGGTTGCTGCATTCTACACCAGCTGCAGTCTGTAGAGGGTCCCTCCCATGACACCGAAGTATAGAGAGTTACAGTAGTCGAGCCTAGAGGTAAGAAAGGCATGTACTATTGCCGCAGGTCTTCGGTGGAATGAGGGCCTCGATTCTGGCAATATTCCTAAGTGGTAAAACTTTTGACAAGACGATATATAGTTTGTGTGTGTGTGTGTGTGTGTGTGTGTGTGTGTGTGTGCGTGTATTATATATATAGTTGGACTACAAGCTCTCTTTTAAGGCTCATATGGACAGTTACAAAGACAATAATTTAGAAGTTACTTGGTTTGTTATGTAGGAACAAAATCTATGTTACTGTTGAAGTATGAAACCAATTACAAAATAAATTATGTAATCAAAATGTTAACCAAGCAACAGATAACCTTCATAGGAAATATATTTACTTTTAACAACATATGTCCATTTGTTCTCTCTCTGCTCATTTCAGAACTCACCACTGCATTCTGTATAGAGAACTTAATAGTCTATGACCAGAGGGAAGAATCTTATTTACCTCTAACACTACAGTTTACAAGATTCATAACTGTCAGACTCCTCCAGCACTAGCTAAAATTACAAATACAAAACCAATTTAACAAAGCAGGTTATGCAGATTAGATTTGTGAGATAGCTTGCAGAACTAATACTGGAAGAAGATCATTGTCAGATTATGGTCCATACTGCTAAGTCAGTTACCATCTGACATTGGTCTTGAGGTAACTGTTTCAGAACTCAATTAACCAACTACTATATTTGGTCAAGAAGTCACTCTGTAATGTCTCATGTAACTGCTGCACTTGAATTGCTTCATATGATTTTAATGGTTTTCTGTGAAGACAAATGGGTATGTTTTTCATATCAAACTTTTTCACCGCTCCTAGGTCTACCCCATTCCTGGCAGCATCCTCTAGCCCTGTCACCTACCTTTTCCTGGACTTATGCATGCATATTGCTTACCCAGGACCAATTCAGAGTGAATGGAATGACATGTCATAGTGCCTGGACCTACAGAGAGTTCCAGCGTCCGCCTCTATGGACCGGGGCTTTTCCCCTACTGTTTTCTTACTAGGGACACTAGCCACACAATGATGTGCACACGTGGACATGCTGGTATCTAGCGGCATCCCTCCCTGTTGGTGGTCCCAGTAATGATCCTACCCAGCCTCTTCTTGGTGATGACAGTGCTGCAGGACACATACCCCCCCCCAAATATCCAGGAAGGATTAAAGCTGTCCCTGGGATTTGTAATCCTCATTCCTGCAGTCAGCCCCTTGTGTTAAAAGCAGCAGTGCGGCCACCGCACCGGGACCCCCATATTGTTTTGTTTTCTTGACCCAGGCATGACTAAATGGGTCTTGGCGACCAGGCTCACTTTTGGATAAACAAATAAAATCAAAAAGTGCTATTTGCTGGTGACCCAGGCTCGAGAATGAGCCAGCATCATCAGATGGCTGGTGGGGGAGGGAGATTAAGCACCCTATTGGATGCTGTCTTTCGAGGATGATGGGTTGTGCTTCTTGCTTCTATACTTCCACATGGGTTACCACAGTTGATGGTGCAGCTCTGATCACAAGCAGGGGAAGGGGAACTGTGCAGATGTTGGTGTGTTAGGCGTGCTGTCTTGAGGTAGGAGTGAAAGTGAAAAGGGGCTGCCATTTGTCCTGATGAAGTCTTGCCTCACCCACTCCCTTACCTCTGGGATTACTTCCCCTGCCTCTGGAAGGCTACTGGAGTGTTGATACCCAGCAGGACTGGGCGTGTTTCAGTGCTGAAGGCAGAGCCCCACCCTATGGGGAAATTTGGGGAGCATCAGAGCTGTGTCAGGGAGTCTGTGCACAGAGGTGCTGCAGATGAATGGGACTCTGTGGCTAGGAAGGCGGAAACTGGTTACAGCAGAAGGGGGTCCTGACTGGAAAGTGGAACGAGCAGAAAAGCATGTTATATAAAGTGCTGTTTAATTCTTGTCTTTTCAGTGAGGCACTTGCTGCCCTGACTGACTTTCGAGTTTAGCGAATTCGAGAGCATAGCCCCTCGGCAGGTCTGAACTCTTTCTGTCTGCCTGTTTGTCTATGTATGTATGCATCTGTCTGTCTATCTATTTTCATGCAACTATTGCTTTTAAAATGTGCTCAAGAGGGTGGGCGAACTCAAATTGTTGAGAAACTCTCTTTTTATGAAAGTCTGACTTTGAGGTAGAGGTAGGAAATTTTAAAATTACTGGTGATATAATAACTGGTGACCCCCTATAATGACTGGATATCCAGTCTTCATAAAATGTCGTAATAACCCACTGAATTCTGTAATAACTCGATAATGGGCTTATTACAGCATTTTCCTCCTTGCGCTCTCAGTTCACTGAAGCACAAAAAAAGGACACTGTATTTGTGCAAGTATGGCAGCTACTCAGGGATACGCTCACTTGCACAAATAGTTTTTTCTCTTTGTTGGAACCTTACACCAGTTATTAAAAAAATAATGCCTGTGTAGGTGTGTTATGAGGATTTTTCACACAGCCTAAGTGTGTGTGAATCTCATAAACCCCTTGAGGATTATCACTCCTCAAAGGTGTGTGAAAAAATCCTCATAACACACATCTGCCAAGGCATTATTCTCTATAGAATAATTAGTGTGGTTGATTAGGAAGGAGTCATTAAGGGATATCATAATTGATAACTGAGTGTAGTTTATAGATTTTTATCAGAAGGATATTTTTAAGTCATGATGGTATAATTTATTAATTCATAGTGATAACTGGGGTGGTGAATTTGTAGTTTTATGAACATACAAAATTGCCAGCAGATAAAGGCCTTGTGGTCTATCAAGTCTTCTCGATTGTGCAGCTAGCAGCCGCTATACTGCAGCTGCCCTCCCTCCCCCCTCTTGACCCTTCCCCTTACCCTGTCCCATCTCCTTTTGAAGCAGCACACTGTTTTACAGGATACCACTTCCTTTGGCAGTGGGTTCCACCCAGACACCACCCTCTACGTAAAAAAGTGTCTCCTCATTTCCCTCCTGAACTTCCCCTTCCAGTCTCAGATTGTGCCCGTGAGTGTCCCACCCCCTCCTTAATTTGAAAAGCCCTTCTATGCCAGTCTTATTTATTCCCTTCGTGTACGTGAAGGTTTCAATCAAGTCCTCCCTATCCCTCCTTACCTCCAGGGAGTACATGTTCAACTCCCTCAGCCTGCTCTTGTATGGTAAGTCCCCAGACCCTGGATCATTTTTGTTGCCCTGCACTGCACCACCTCCAGTAACCTAATGTTCTTCAGGTATGGACGCTAGAACTGC
This sequence comes from Neoceratodus forsteri, assembly GCA_016271365.2. Classification (NCBI taxonomy): domain Eukaryota; kingdom Metazoa; phylum Chordata; order Ceratodontiformes; family Ceratodontidae; genus Neoceratodus; species Neoceratodus forsteri. The sequence continues at coordinate 420,693,725 of CM028138.1, forward strand.
ACGCAGTACTCTAGGCGTGGTCTAACCACCAACCTATATAACAGCTGGATAACCTCCCCCTCCTGGAGGATATCCCTTTGGCAATACAACCCAGCATCCTGTTAGCCTTTGCAGCTGCCTTTCTACACTATGCTGAGTTGTTCATTGCCCCCGTTATGATCACCTCCAGATCCTTCTCCTCCTCTGTCTTACCTAGTTGAATCCCCTCTAACTGGTAGCTCCTCCTCGGGTTTTTTGCACCAAAATGTAGCACCTTGCATTTCTTGGCATTGAACCCCAATTGCCAAGAGTTCAACCAGACCTCCAATTTTGCCAGATCATCTTGCAACCCCTGCCACTCTCCTAAGTCATCCCCTACTGCTCCCATCTTGGTGTCATCTGCAAACAGACTGATCTTGATCTTGATGCCTGTTGAGATGTCTGCTATGAAGATCCCAAACAACACCAGTCCCAGTACAGAGCCCTGTGGCACCCTGCTTGTCACCGCCCTGGGATATGAGAGCTCCCCTTCCACCATCACCCTCTGCTGTCTCCCTTGCAGTCAGTTCACTACCCATCCCACCATCTTTTCCCCCGCCCCTGTGCCTTTCAGCTTATTTCCAAGCTTCCCATGCAGCACTGAATCAAAGGTCTTACTGAAGTCCAGGTATAGGACATCCACTGCTGGCCCTCGTTGGTCTGACAGGATCTGTCTGAGACAAACCCATGCTGCCCATCAGCCTCTAGGAGGGAAACCTACTGGCTTATCCTTGGAGCTGCTCTTGTGGAGGGTACCAGGTGCACCATCCTCCAGTCCTGAGGTATACTCCTGAGTCCAGGGATGCATTGAACAGGTCTGCCAAGGGTTCTGCCAGGACTCTGCCAGCTTCTTTAGCACCCTGGGATGCATACCACCTGGCCCAGGCACCTTGTCCATCCTCAGTGCCCTCAAGCCTCCAGCACCCTGCCCACTGGGATTTCCCATCTGTCACTCCCCATGCCCACACCCTTTAGGTATAACTCCCCTTTCTCTTTAGTGAACGCTGAGCAGAAGTACCATTTAATGCTTCTGCCTGTTCTGCCCTTTTTCACCCACCTCCCCATCCCTCTTGATCCTTACTAGCTGGTCCTTCAACTCCTTTTCTCCTGATGTACCTGAAAGTCCTTCTCCTCCTCTTTGATGCCCTGTGCTAGCCTGAGTTCCTCGGCGCCTTGGCTGCCCTGACTGCCCTTGTCACCTCCCTCGACTCCTTCAGGTATTCCTCTCTGTCCTCCCCTCTTCTTCTGATCTGTCCTGCTAGTTCCCTGCCTTAACTTCTCAGTCTGAGAGTGTGGCCTGTACACCACTCCCATCCTGAGGGTCCTATTTTTGGAGTCCTGGAGCTGCACCCATAATGACTCCATGCTGCCCTCCTCCCCTTTCCTCCCTGACACACTTCAGTCCTCCCCTCACATACAGCACCACCCCCTCCTTTCCCTTTTACCCTATCCCTCTAAAATATCCTATACCCCATTACTGACAGGTCCCAGTCATGGTAATGGGTGGCCCATGTCTCGGTGATGGACACCATGTCCACCTCCCCATCTGTCATGAGAGCCTGTAACTCTGCTGTTTTGTTCCCCAGACTCCTAGCATTCAAAGTTACCACCCTCCACCCCACTTTCTTCCCCCCTCCCTACTTGCTCTCCCTTTCCAGCATCCCCTTCTGACCTCTCCCTAAGTCCCTTGCTGCTGGTATGGGGGGCTAAGCTTTTTCAGCTTCCCTTCCTGTGGATCCTGCCCGACTCCTGTCCTCGTGCCACTCCCCTCTTCTAGTTTAAATTCTCATTGTTTGCTAACTATTCCCCCAGTTTCTGTTTCAATATCCTCTTTCCCTCCTCACTCCAGTGTAGCCTGTCCTTAACATAGAGATCTTTGCCCTCCCAGGTCCTTCCCCACCACCACCCCCACCAGCCCATACTCTTTGGACTGACACCATTCTCTTAGCCATGTGTTAAATTCCTCTATACTCAGCTTCCTTGCCGTGGGTACTGGAAGCACCTCCAAGAAGGTTACTGATCTTCCTACCTCCTCACAAATCAGCCCCAGCTCCTCAAACCTCCTCTGGACTACATCTACCATATTTCCCACCAGGTCTTTTGTTCACAATTGCAGAACTATTTGAGGTTTCTTCCTACCCCTCTTAGCATACTTCAGAACAGATTGACCCACCCTTTCTGCTGTCGTGCCTGGCATGGCCTCCACCTATATGCAGCTAAGCCACTTCCCTCTGATTTTACCTCCCCTCTCCACTGGGCTCTACCTGCCTCCCCCCTTCCCTACCACCCTCCTTGCTTGACCAGTCCCCTATACCATGCCTCCTCAACCCCTTGACCCCCTTGACCTCCCTCCCATTCTATTCTCATCTTGTCTGTCATCAGCTCCTCTGCCCTGCACTCCCCCATCACATCTCCCAGTCCTGCCAGTGCTTCAAACCTATTTTTCTTCCCCCCCCACTCCCCTTCTTCAGGAGACACCTGCTGCCTGTTATGTCCCTGCTCACTAACCTGGCGACTGGAGTGATCCATCCCCCATGGAGCCATGGTTATACCTCCCAGGTGGGTATGAGGTGAGGGCCCTTTCAACCCAATGTGTCTGTCTTTCATCGGTTGTCATCTCCGCGGCGCTGGTGGGGCATTGGCGATTGGGGCCATGGTGCTCCATCTAGCAGGGTGCCAAGGTTTTTTCAGTGTTCCTGTGGGCGTGCTGCGCCCTGGCGTCAAGGCACCTAGGTGCCGACATCAACCGTCTGCCCCAATTTCAGCTCATCCGGACTTGCTGGCGCCTGGGTCTCCACCCAGGGTCACTCAAGCGCCAGTTGCAAGTGCCCCCACCCCGGAGGTGAGCTGTCCGTGAGATGCCTGGGCCTCCTCCCTGGCCGGTTTCAGCTCACGGGTTCATTCCTGAACCCGGGTTGCTGGCGTCGCAAGCGGAAATCCAACTGCTGTGCCGACAGGCCAGCCTGAACCGATTTTTCAATGTCCTTTCACTTCCACTTATTTCCTCGTCCTTCTGCTCACCCCCCTACTGCTGCTGACTCTGCAACTGTTAGATTCCTTCTTCCCTCCCATCCTCCTTTTCTCCTCTTTCCTGCCCTCATTGTCTTCTGAACTGGGCCCCCTGTCTCCTTCCCCCATCTGCCCCATATGCTCGCTCCTGCCCCTCCCTCTTTGATCTGTCCTCCTCCCACAGTTACCCTCCTTCCCTCCCCAGGTGCTGAGTTGTCCACCATTCCAGCCCTCAGTCCCCTCCTAAGCCCCATTTGTACACAGCTGATCTCATTCCTAAGCTGCCTTATTTGCCTGCACATCAAACACCCTCCCACTCTTCATGCAATATTCAGAAAGATTGCCGCTCTGCAGTTGTTGCAGCCTACTACCCTTGCCATACTACTGTTAGCCCACCAGCATCCCCTCCTTTTTGGTAGCAGGATGCCCATACCACCACATGACCCCCCATCCAAATTTTTCCAGTTGCACCCATGATTCCCCCAGCTCCTTGATACCTTACCCTCATGTAAAAGATAGCCAACCAACAAAGCTTTCTCCTCAAATAAATGCAGTCTGCCCCCTAAGTCCTAAAGCAAGAAGGACCCCCTCAATCATACCTAAAAAAGCCCTCTTCCCCTTAGGCCGTGTGCTGATTAAAAATGAAGAAATCACAGTACCCTCCTCATTCTTCTACCTGCTTATGTCTCCTAATTGCTATCTGCTATCTCCTATCCATTTTTTGATTTGTTTTGCTTGCAACGTCCTGTGTGGTTCCAGGATGTTGCAATGCACTATGGAAACTGCTCTATAAATGAAGGCTGAGCCTTGGGGTGGGTGCGTGGATCAACCCCACAGGCTGTGTCCAAAAACAATCAGCCAAGGAGTTCCCAGGCAGTGGCTGGTCCAGTCACACCCGCTTAGAAGTCGCTAGACACTTCCACAGCTGCAGCAGAAACAAACAGAGGCCCCCGCTAGTCAGCCCAGCAGCCTGAAGCTACTGCAATCAAACACAAAGCAGTGAAATTAACAGAACTGCAGTCAGAACAGTTCAAATCCCAAACAGCACTGGCTGAACCCCCAGACACATACCCCCTCCCAGTACAAGCCAAGACAATAATATTAAAACAGCAGAACAAACACTTCCCTTTTATGTTGTCTTGCGCACGTGCAAGCAACATCTTGTAGTAGGAGAAATGCAGAGGTGTGTCAGTTTTGGCAAATGCAGGGCACACTTTAGAAGGTGCGTCCCTCATTTCCAAATTAACAAGCATGCTAGTGCTGACACAAGTTTATGCAAAGTGCCACCAGCTTGAAACAAACTTGCCACTGCAATCAGAGACAAGCTTGTCATGCAGTGCCACAGATGATACGCCTCCTACGTGCCTTTCCTGATGAAACATTTCAATAAACATGGCGGCGGCAGGAGAGCAAACAGCTGTTTGCTTTGTAATGTCTCTGCCTCGCCACTCCACCGCTATCTGCCTGAAAGGTGGGAGGAGGCACTTGCCTCGCCTGCCTCCTCCACATCCCATTGTGTCCAGTGCCAAAGTTTCTCCCAGCCAAACCTATGCTCACTCCCAGTGTCAGATACGCCCCCTGACATATCCTCTGACCGTGGGGTGCCCAATCCCTGGGTCAGCATTGATCCCAGTACAGTGGTACATTGGGGCCCCGTGTGCCAAAATCCAGTTTCCCTGTAAAACAGAAAAAGGACCCACAATTTTTTTAATTAAACCTGAAAACAAGAAAATGGTCCTCATCATTGCGGTGGCCCCTCCCCAGCCCGCAGTCTCCTCTGTGCACCCCACCTCCTCGCACCCCCTCACCCATACTTACCTGCGGAGGTTGGGAGCAGCGATCTTCAGTGGACCGGGAACACATCTGCACTCTTCAAATGCCAACTGCAAAGTGAAGAAATGACGGTGAGTCCTATAATGTAACTGAATGTGGGGGGGTTTCAGTTTAGGTTGATAGCTCAGCCATGTTTGGGAGTTTTGGTCCCAAATTTTCAACATGAGGTTCTTGGGACCCCACCTCATGAACACAGTCACTGTCATTTCGTTATTTGGTCCTGAAAGGTCATTTCACAGTCACTGCATGGAATCACCTTTCAGGACTGATTAATGAAACAACAGTGCCACTGTTTATGAGGTGGGCAAAATCCTATGTTACAAATGTGGTGAAAAATTCCAAAAATGACTGTGTTATGGCGTGTGTAAGTTTCCACACATGTCAGAGCTTTGAAAATTTTTATATTTTCACTTCAGATTTTCAGCATTGCCATTTTTTTCACACCTCCTTATGAACAGTACAGCTGTCATTTTCACATCCTGCCTGAAATGTGTCTTCACACATCTGGTGCACAATGGCGCGGTCACTGTGGGTAATCAATGTTTGGGACAGATTAAGAAAATCACAGTGCCACTGTTCATGAGCAGTGGTCCAAAAATGCCTATGTTGAAAATATAGTGAAAAATTCCAAAAAATCACTGTGTTACGAGCATGCATTGCGCAGTTTCCACGCATGCTAGTAACTTCGAGAATTGTTTATATTTTCACTCTAGATTTTCAACATTGCCATTTTTCCACACCTCCTTATGAATGGTACTGCTGTCATTTTTCACATCCTGCCCAAAATGTGTTTTCACACATCTGGTGCACAATGGTGTGGTCGCCGTGGGAATCAACGTTCGGGACAGAATAACAAAATCACAGTGCCGCTGTTCATGGGTGGAGGTCCCAAAATGCCTATGTTGAAAATCTGGTTAAAAAAATCTCCCAAATAATTGCATTACGGGCGTATGTTGAGCAGTTTCTACGCACGTTCGTGACTTCATAAGTTTTTCATGTGTTCACTCCAGATTTTCAGCATTACCAATTTTTTTACACCTCCTCATGAACAGTATTGCTGTCATTTTTCACATCCTGCCCAAAATGTGTTTTCACACCTGTGGCGCCAAATGGCGCAGTCACTGTATAAAATCACCTTTCCGCTAACAAACTAATAGTGCCACTGTTGATAAGGTGGGGTCACAAAAAGCCCATGTTGAAAATTTGGAGTGAAAATACCAACAAACGCCTGGGGTGTTAGGATTTCCAACTGTAACGCCCACCCTGGAGAGACTGACAGGCTTCAGGGGTGTGACTTGGGATTTTCAGCTGTAATGCTCATGCCATTCCACCCCCAGCCTGCAACCAGTGACAGGCATCAAGATGTATCTTGGACTCTTCAGCCCCAAAGTTCACCCCATTCACCTATACCAGGGGCGGATCAGGAGTCCTATAGATGGGGGAGCTCAAGTCAGAGTATAATACTGGACCCATCTCAGTGTATTTCCTTATGGAATGGGGTGAGTGTAAGGCCCGAAGACCCCAAGGCACAACACAACACTTGTTAGTGTCTGCAGTGTGGGGTGAGGTGAAATGGCATGAGTGTTATGGCCGACGACCCAAAGGCACACCCCAATGCCTGTCGGTCTCTGCATGGTGGGGGTGGGGTTGGCATCAGTTCAATACTACACTGCCATTCCTATTATGCATCTCTTTAACTTCTGCACTACCAATGCCAGCAAGCAAGCATTCAGCATTGACAAATGCTTGTTCGTTTCTCTTCCCTCAAACAGCAGGAACAAACCCTGTCTTGAACTTCACCCTCCTTCAGGCTCCATATGCAAACTGAAACAACTGGCTTAAAATGGTTCCTGGATAGGTTCCCCTCTCCCAGCCTTCCTCCCGCAAGGCTAAATCAGTGTTTTCACTTTCAGCTTCCTATGTAACCACACAGAACAGAATTGCAGTCAAAAACAGTTAAAATCCCAAACATCACTGAATAAACCCCCAGGTACATACCCCCTCCCAGTACAAGCTAAGACAGTAAAATCAAAACCACTGGAACAAACACTTCCCTTTTTAGTTTCTCTTCCCTAAAACAGCAGGAACAAACCATGTCTTGAAGTTCACCCTCCTTCAGGCTCCATATGCAAACTGAAACAATTAGCTTAAAATGGTTCCTGGATAGGTTCCCCTCTCCCAGCCTTCCTCCCGCAAGGCTAAATCAGTGTTTTCACTTTCAGCTTCCTGTGTAACCACACAGAACAGAATTGCAGTCAAAAACAGTTAAAATCCCAAACATCACTGAATAAACCCCCAGGTACATACCCCCTCCCAGTACAAGCTAAGACAATAAAATCAAAACCACTGGAACAACCACTTCCCTTTTTAGTTTCTCTTCCCTAAAACAGCAGGAACAAACCCTGTCTTGAAGTTCACCCTCCTTCAGGCTCCAAATCCAAACTGAAACAATTAGCTTAAAATGGCTTCTGCATATGCACCCCTCCCCCAGCCTTCCTCCCACAAGGCTAAATCTGTTTTCAGCGTCCTGTGTAACCACACAGAACAGAATTTTCCTTTGGATAAAAAAAATAGAACACAAACATATATTCACTGCACAAACAACAGTACATGTTAACCATCCCAAAAATATAATACAAACATGTATTCACTGCAAAATAAAAAAATTTCCTTTGGATAAAAAGACCTAACCATATATCCTGTATATACCTTGGGAACCGTGATTGGGGCATGGAAAAGATAGCTGCAGTGCTAAATGCACTCTGTAAATGCATAAAAAGTCATCTCCAGTTGAAAAATGCAACATTCCATGTGGAATGAAAAGGGACAGAATTAAAAACCTGCAGGCACAATTCTGTTGAAATTTCCATCCTGCATGGCAGAAGTCTGCCACAGCGGTTCTCAAAATTTCCATGGAATGCCATCATACGTAATTGGCCGCTTCAGCAGCAAAATTCCTTATTACACAGAATCTTTCTTGCAGAATTCACATAAACCCACAGAATTCTGTATTCTGATGGATGTTTAATCACCTTTGTCTCTTATCTTCAATTTGTGCCACTCTTTTTTAAAACTTCTTTTTACTGAAATTCTATAAGGTTGTACAAACCCATATCATTCCAGAACTTCACAAACAACAGTACATGTCAACCATCCGAAAAAATATAATGCAAACATGTATTCACTGCTCAATATTTCATGTGAACATTCCCACCAATTTGTCCCTCTCTAGTGGAGAAGTTTCTATACAATGGAAAACCTCCAAAGTTATTCCCATTCACAAGTCAGGTCAGAAACAAGACATCGGCAATTATCACTCAATCTCATTATTGCCTCAAATATCCAAGATTTTTGAGAGGCTGGTATGTCAATTCAAAATAGATTTGGAAAGGAGGTACAAACTGAATGCATATCAGTCACAGCACCCAAACTGCCCTGGTCAAGGTGGCGAGTGACCTTCAGATGAGACTGGACAGGGGAATGATGATTGGTGCTGTTTTCATAGATTTGTCAAAGGCGTTTGACATGCTGAATTATCATGTTTTCCTGTCCAGGCTTGCCAGTCTAGGTTTGTCTAGCCCTGTACTGAAATGGTTCGGGCCATATCTACAGGATCAAAGGCAACTTGTGGAGCTGGGACCATATAGCTCTTCCAAGTTTATATAAAATCAGAAGTGCCCCAGGGCTCCATTTTGAGGCCCCTACTCTCTAACGTCTATGTCAATGGACTTAATTTCAATGATGTGGACGTTAAATTTCATTTGTACCTGATGACACAGTGATATACGCTGAGGGGAGATCTGTTGAGCATATACAAACTAAACTCCAGTACACATTTGATTACACTCAAGATTTTTTCAAGGCTCATCTGATGATGCTTAATGTTAAGAAAACCGAAACGGTACTGTTCAATAGGACCCCCCAAAATGGATAGTAATCCCAGTTTGGGAATTCAGACACTAGATGGGGAAGCAGTTAAACAGGTCAATAGTTATAAATATCTCGGAATGTGACTGGACAGCTCACTAAAATGGGATGAGCACATTAACAAGATCTTAGGTAACACTAGCAAAAAACTAGGCATAATTTATCTGGTGAAACATCACGTGTCATTGGACATAAGATTAAGAATGGTAAATACCATGATCATTCTGGTCCTAGACTATGGGGATATATTGTATTCAGGGGTACCGAAAATGTGGCTTGATAAAATGGATATACTGCTTAATAGATTAGCTTGTTATGTGTTGGACGTCCCCTTCAGGACACGCCATTGCCATCTTTACCGCACCATGAACTGGCCCAGATTACAACTTAGGAGAGACTTGCATACTTCATTATTCATGCTCAAAGTTTTTAAAGGTGAGGTTCCTAAATATATCCAGCACCTGTTTCAAATCAGCCCTGTCAAACAGTGTCTAGGACCTGCTGGAGGCATAGAATTCCATGTTAAGAATTGTAGGCTGAAAATAGGGAGGTCTTCAATCCTGTACAGGGGTGCTGTAATATGGAATTCAATTCCATTAGAATTACGGGGTGTAAATAACGTGACCAAGAAAAGTCGGCTAAAAAAATGGTACAGGGATTTGGGCAAAAGCCCTCTGTCATGCTGCCATGCTGTAGTTATCTGAATGTGCTACTTGAGACTAGCTGTCTCCAGTAAGAAATTTGCTAAAATACTGTGCTTATCTGTCTGTCTGTATTTCTCTCTATGAATAGGTGTTTAACTACATGTGTACTGTCTACATGATGATTTTGTTTTATATTTGAGTAGTTATGCTGAGATGTATGGAAACTGAATGAATGAATTATGGGACCTCATTGAGAATGAGCTCAAGCTCAATCGAGTTATTTCCCTTTCGTGGTTTTTGAACAAAATATATACTACTACTACTGCTACTACGAATCCACATATTGTGTGCAATCCTGCACAAAGGGAGCTTTTATATGTTGCCAATCTCTAATGGGGAAACATGCACCCTAGGCCTCCGACAGAGATGCCACTTTCTACACCAAAGGTGGCGCGCCCACATCTCATGATATTTATTCATTTCTGTCAGTGTTTGTCTTGCTCCATCTGTCCATCCTTCCATCCATCCATCCATTCATCCATCCATCCATGTAAGTATTCCTGCAGTCTACTTTCTATTAGATGGTGACTCAGCCTAGCAGGTGCATTTCACCTTCTAGACAAAGGGTGAAAGTCAAATGTATTTGCTTTAAAATGGAAGCACATTGTGGCAAGGATACAACTTAAATAAACAGACAAAACAGAGAGATTCTTGTGCAACTCCTTAATTTCATTGTAATCATACTAAATCAGTCCTGTATTGAAGAAAAACCCAGAGGAGGACTTTTGGGTACAGTGCTTCTGGTGTTTTGTTTGCTAAAGCATCGGTCACATCATTGACATACTATAGGAGTCACCATTTCTTGAGCTTCTAAATTTATTCTTGAATATTGTTTTTTTGTTTTGTTTTTTAACTGTCTTCAGTCAGCATTTGATGTGTGCTGTCCTGAAAGCAACATTATATTGCTGAGCTGATGGCGTGGGGGGCAGTTTTCACAGTCAAGTGGGGGATCTGAAACCATTCCTGATCCCATGGCTGCCTCCTTGGGCTGATGGTGCTGGAGCATTGTTGCAGATAGGTGACGAAGGTTCAGGATGGAGCGGGCGAGACAACCCATATCAACAGAACACCCACACTGCGTGGCCTCTGTGGAACTACATGTGACTGAATCAAAACTGGAGGACAAACGCTTCTGCTGCTAGGGATGTCAAAGGATCTGGTATATTGTGACAGCATGGGGAGATGTGGGGAAAGGACAGGATGATGCAACTGAAGAAACAAATGGTGCTTGTCCCAAATACGGTAAGTCACTTTTTGTTATAGACTAAAGCACTGAGAGGTTGAATGACTTGCTCAGGGTCACGCAGTGAGTACGTGTTTGTGGTGGGACTTATACCTAGGTCTCCTGTCTTCCAAGCCCATACTCTGTCCCCTAGACCATGCTGCTTATCTTACCAACCTCGCTTGTCAGAAGACCCTCTGCACCTGCCCCACCGCACCCCACCCTGGGTACATCCATAGAAACATAGACTTTGACGGCAGATAAGGACCACTTGGCCCACCCAGTCTGCCTATTTCCCTACCTACTGGATAAGCTGCAGATTCTAGTTAACCAACAGCCTACTTCCTGCCACCCCCCACTACAATTGCCTTATGTCTGTCCCATGCATGTTTGAATTCCCCCACTGTTTTAGACCCAACAACCTCCCCAGGAAGGTGGTTCCATGCATCCACCACTTTCTCCTGTGAAAAAATGTCCTCACATTACCCGACCGTCTCCCTCTATCTTTAAATTGTGCCCTTTGTTCTTACACATCTCTTTTTCTGAAAGATGCTACCCTCCTGGACTTTGTTGATTCCCTTGAGGTACTTGAACGTTTCTATCATGTCCCTCCGTCCCTCCTTTCATCAAGGGTATACATATTAAGCCTCTCAGTCTCTCTTCATACTGGTTTCTGATGCAGATCCTGCACCATTTTAGTTGCTGCCTCTGGACTGCTTCCATCATGTCTATGTCTTTATGTAGATGAGGTCTCCAAAACTGCACACAGTACTCCAGATGGGGTCTCACCAACTGTCTGTACAGAGGGATAACCACTTCCCTTTTTCTACTTGTGATGTCCCTTCCTATGCATCCCAGTATCCCCCTGGCTCTCCTTACTGACTTCTCACATTGCTTACCAACCTTTAGATCATCTGATATGACTACCCCCAAGTCCCTTTCCATTTTTGTTGTTGTTAGTACCTCCCCTGCTATTGTGTACTCTTCTCCTGGGTTTTTGTTTCCCAGGTGCATTACTTTGCACTTCTTTGCATTGAATCTAAGTTGCCATATGTCTGACCATTCCTCCAACCTTGCCAAGTCCCTTCTCATCCTTTCTACCCCCCCTTGTGTATCAGCTCTGTTACAGATCTTTGTGTCATCTGCAAAGAGGCATACCTTTCCCTCCAGACCCTCTGCAATGTCACCTATAAAGATGTTAAAGAGGACTGGACCCAGTACTGAGCCCTGAGGTACTCCACTAGTAACCCCCCTTTCTTCAGAATGTGTTCCATTCACTATTACCTTCTGTGTCCTGTTGTGCAGCCAGTTTGCTACCCAGGCTACCACCCTGGGAGGGAGAAAACAAAACAAAACTTTTTCTGTATATCAAATAGTAGGAAACGTAGAAACATAGACAATGACAGCAGAAAAAGACGAGAGGTCCATCCAGTCTGCCCAAGTTCCCTATAATCCTTGGAACCTACTGTTCCTCCAGGGTACTAATCATCTCCATCCTCTCTCTGTTCTCCTCCTTATCCTGTCACCCCCAGTAACCACTATTCCCTTCATTATGTCCCAGCCCTGCTTGAATCCCCTGGTTTTGCATGCACCACTTTAGCCAACAGACTGTTCCAAGGTTCCACCACCCTTTCTGTAAAGTAGTACTTCCTCACATCTCTCCTGAACCTCCCTCCTGTTAATTTCCATTCATGTCCTCGTGACCACCATAATGGGCTCTCTGAGTGTCATGTGCTCCCACCTTTGTTTCTTTTGGTGTAGAGCTTTTTAAGTTCATGACACCAACTAAAAAACAGGATTTGTTTGTTACTTTGTGCAGCTGTTGAGCCCAGCAGTTATTTTATAGCATTGCTGAAGGGGCAGAACTAATGCTGTAAAACACTGTGTCAGATGCTCAAGCACATGCTGAAACATGTCCGTGGGTGTTTGCTGCCATCTGTGTTTTGCCTTCACAAGAGAAGTAAAGCAAAGACGCAAACTCAAGGTATTCAGTCGTGATCAGTTTGATTTTCTTGCTTTAAGTATAGGTACAGTGATGCTGCTCTTTTCTTTGCATTTGAGAGCATTTCTGCATTAATACATGAAGCAGGAAAGTCAAACTGATTAAGGTGAAATGCCTTGAAGTAGGGACTGTCATTAAAGAGCAAGTGCTTAGTAAGGGTGCATATCTTAAAGAATGACGGTTTGGGGCCTTTAGATGCTTCTGCAATCATTTAGTTTGCTTTCATTTGTTTCTTTACTTCCTTTTTCATCACTTCATTTGTATCTTGCCAACTGCTAGTGAAAAAAGCATCCATGGAATCCCTGTGTGATGATGTCAGAAAATCCTTACTGGCAAGGCTGCCAGTGTATTTCTATGGGGAAACAACAAATCTGTTTTCAGATTTTATGGAGAAATAACACTTCCTGCCACCTAAATATTATATGTTTAATAGACATGTGATTTTTGATAACATGTGATCTTTTGTTATAATTTAGCAGGTGACATTTTCTTCATAACCAGATTTTACTTGGAAAGAAGTAAAGAGAAGCTAATTATTGTATTCAGCAACATAGTCATACAGATGGAACACTATAGTGCAAACATATAAAAGGCAAAGTTTGTTGATGAAATAAGTATCAATTTATTTTGAAAAAAATATATATTTAGTTTTTCAGTGAAACACACTGGGCTCTTAAGTAGCTGTCAGTTTCTGAGATCACAATATCAGCATTCTACTGAATTATTTTTTACTAGTGTAACGCTCCCATATTGAGGGCTTACCTTAACACCTGCAGATGTTCTCCCGTTGCCTCTGGCATCCCTGCTTCTTCGCAGCATTTCCTGCCATTTTCTCCTGGTGCCACAAGTGTCTTCATGTCCCTCGAGTTCTCCCATGTCCCCCACAGCCTCCCAGATCATTAATTTAGCCTAGTTCAGGCTTAAAACTTAAATCGCGAGCTGCTGGCATGTTTCCCTCCTGCCAACACTCGTGAGTATACACACTGAAACACTTTAATTCTACTGACCGCATCGATTTGTGGTCAGCCGAGGAGTTTTTCTTGGTCCTGGTTCCCCTCTGAACAAAATAGGGACAAGTGACCTTGTAGAGCTTGAGGAAAAGCCCCAGGAGAGAACAAATAAAAAGTTTTAGCACGGGCGTAAAGCGGGGCTCATGAATATTAATAAGCCTCGCATGAATATGAATAAGCAACTGTCTGCCACCTAGGGGGTCAGTATTGTGGCAGCAGTGACAGCGTAGGGGAGCAAGATATAAAATAAATGAATATGTCCAATAGAGGACTGTTGGGGCTATGTAATTGTGGGGACATTGTTTACATAAAGTAATATGGCTGGCTGCACCATAACTTTATATTTGAGGACATGGTTAAAACTGCACTAAAACTGTATATGCAGCCACCACCTTTGTGGCTCTCAACCAATCAGTGGCCATGATTAAGCCAAAGAGCCTCTGGGACAGTGCCAGAGAATTGTGCGGAATAAAAAGGGACAAAATCTAGGTGACAAAATATTGTCCAATTAAAGGACTGGGATTGTGATTTTCAGCCTGAATAGCCAATCAGATTGTAGGATTTTTGCCCTTTTAAAAGGAGGGACTGTTAGTTCGAGATGAGTGCACAGGGAGTTCGAGCAGCAGTTCCAGGTCTGGTCTGAAGCTCCTGAAGGGAAAGGAGGCCTCTCTGCAGCTTGGGGAACATGTGGAGAAGCCTGCTTTGCCTCTTTTCGACCAACACGCCTGCTGAGTGAGTGTTGGGACTGCCAAGTCTCCAGAACAACCTGCAATCCTTCAAAAAAGGGAGAATTCCTCTGAGTAGATTGCCAGATTGAAACTGGGGTCAGAACTGCTGAAAAATCCCAAATCTGCAATCCGGTGAGAGAAGCTGCTTTTGCCTCAGGGACTGCATCTAAAGTTAATGCTTTTGGTCATCGAAATTGTCTCCAGTCAGTTTGCCGGAGGGAGATCTGAACTGCTGTGTGCCAGCTTGCATTTCCAGGATTGCCATGTGCTGGTGAGTAAGCTGTGCGGCCTACTACCGAACTGTATTCAAGCTGAACCGGTGATGCCAAGTAATTTGCCTGATAGACTGATGCTGCCTATAAAAGTCAAGCTGCTAGATAGAAACATAGAAACATAGAATTTGACTGCAGATAAGGACCGCTTGGCCCACCCAGTCTGCCCATTTCCCTACCTACTAGATAAGCTGCAGATCCTAGTTAACCAGCAGCTTACTTCTTCCTACCCCCACCCCCCAGAACTGCCTTATGACTATCCCATGCATGCTTGAATTCCACCACTGATTTTGACTCCACAACCTTCCTCCGGAAGGCCGCTCCATGCATCCACAACCCTCTGTAAAAATACTTCCTTAAATTACCTCTGAGCCGCCTCTCTTCTCTTCAAATTGTGCCTCTTGTTCTTGCACACCTCTTTTTTGAAAGATGCTACCCTCTTGGACTTTGTTGATTCCTTGAGGTACTTGAGCGTTTCTATCATGTCCCCCTCCCTTCTTTCCTCGAGGCTATACATATTAAGCTCCTTAAGTCTCTCTTCTATGTCTTCTGTGCAGACCCTCACCATTTTAGTTGCCCTCTGGACAGCTTCCATCCTGTCTATGTCTTTAGAGATTGGGTCTCCAGAACTGCACACAGTACTCCAGATGGGGTCTCACCAGCTGTCTGTACAGAGGGATAATATTCCTGTTTTCTACTGGTGATGCCTCTCCTATGCATCCCAGTATCTCCCCAGCCCTCCTTGCTGCCCTCTCTCATTGCTTGCCCGTCTTTAGGTCATCTGATATGACTACCCCAGGTCCCTTTCCATTTTGTTGTTGTTAGTATCTCACCCCCATTGTGTACTCTTCCCTGGGTTTTGTTTCCCAGGTGCATTACCTTGCAGTTCTTAGCATTGAATCTAAGCTGCCATACATTTGACCATTCCTCTAACCTTGCCAAGTCCCTTCTTATCCTTTCCACCCCACCCTGTGCATCAACTCTGTTGCAGATCTTAGTGTCATCTGCAAAGAGACATACTTTTCCTTCCAGTCCTTCTGCAATGTCGCTTATAAAGACATTGAAGAGGACCGGTCCTAATACTGAACCCTGCGGTACCCCACTAGTAACCCTCCTTTCTTCTGAGTGGACTCCATTTACTATTACTCTCTGTGTCTTATTCTCCAGCCAGTTCTTTACCCAGGCTGTCATCTTGGGACCCACTCCCAGGCTGGCTAACTTGTATATTAATCTTTTGTGTGGGACTGTGTCAAATGCCTTGCTAAAGTACCTTTAAAGCACTGCATGGCCTATCTCCAACTGGTCTAGCTAGCTCTATTAGCCGTACTGCACCAGCAGTGAACACCCGCAGCTCGTCCAAAACGTCCCTGTTCATACCAAGGGCTAGGACCTCACAAGGCCAAAGGGCATTCCCCTACAGAGCCCCTACCTGGTATGGGATCACTCCCTACCAGTATCTCTGACTCCCCCACATTAGCTTAAACTCAGTTTCAGGAAACCACCTGCTCAATTCCCCGCAGGTGTTGCTGCTGAGAAGTAGAAGGGGTGATAAGACTTTAAAAGTTAAGAACATAAAATTTTATAGACTTGACAATGCTCGCTGAGCAGCACTCCCACCCCCTTGCCCCCTGCCTCTCTTTCTCCCTGAACTTCCACCCTACCTCTCGTCTTTCCTCCCCACCCTCCCATCTAACCTTACCCTACGGTCCTCGCCTTTAAAGCATATGTATCTTGAACTTGCCTTATTTCTGTATTAACTGTTGTTTATTGCTCTAATGTCTGTTTGTCCTCTATGTGACGAGGTACTTTGTAAATGAGCCTCTGGCTCAAAGGTTGTTAAACTGATGTTTAAATAAATAAATAAAATAAATAAATAAAGTCTAGGTAGGCCATGTCCACAGCCCCTTCCTGATCTACTACTTTGGTCACCCAGTCAAAGAAATCTATCAGATTCGTCTGGCATGACCTTCCTGCTGTGAATCCATGCTGCCTAGGGTCCTGTCCCCCTCTGGCCTCTAGTTACTCGACAGTTCTTTCCTTTAGAAGTGATTCCATCATTTTCCCTATCACTGAGGTTAAACTAACAGGTCTATAGTTTCCTGCTTCTGCCTTGCTCCCACTTTTGTGAAGGGGAATCACATCTGCCCTCCTCCAGTCCTCGGGTACCACCCCATCCTCCCATGATTTGTTAAAAAGGGTAGTCAGTGGTGTCACTAGTTCTACCCTTAGTTCTTTAGAATTCTGGGATGAATCCCATCAGGCCCCATTGCTTTGTCCACCTTCAGTTTTAAGAGTTCTTTCAGAACCCTTTGTTCTGTAAATGGGTCAGTATCAACTTCTGTATCCAGAGTGTTACTACTGTTTGTTTTATGTACCTCCCTCTTCCTTTGTAAATACTGAGCAAAAATATTTGTTTAGTATCTCTGCCTTTTCACGGTCTCCCTCTGCCCACCCTCCGTCCCTTTATTAAGCCTCACTATCCCTCCTTGGTCTTCCTTCGCCTCTGATGTACCTATAAAGGTTTATCCCCTTCTTAACTGAGTTGGCTATCTTTTCCTCGGTTTGGGCCTTTGCTGTTCTGACTGCTTCCCAGCCTCCTTTTGCTTTAACTGATACAGTTCTCTGTCCTGCTCCTTCTGCGATTCCTTGTACTTCCTGAATGCTTTCTTTTCTCTTGAACCTTCACTGCCACTTCCTTTGAGAACCATAGTGGTTTCTTACATCGTCTTGTTTTGTTTATTTGCTTCACACAAAGGCTCGTTACCTCTGTGATGGCAGTTTTATTATTCCCCATTGTTCTTCCACCCTCCTTCCTGCCCATTTGCTAGTGCATTCCTTAGGCACTCACCCATTTTGGCAAAGTCAGCCTCCTAAAGTCCAGTACTTTAGTCTTTGTATGGCTTGACTCTATTGCTGTGTTTATTGTGAACCATACTGTTCGATGGTCGCTAGTTCCCAGATGGCTACCCACTTCTACATCTGTAATCCTCTCACCATCTCCATTTGAGAGGATCAAGCTAATATTGCTCTCTCCGAGTGGGCTCCAGTACTAGTTGTCTAAGGCATGCCCTGTAGGGCATCTAGAATAACCCACTCTTCAAGTGGCAGCTGCAACTGCACTCCAGTTAACATCTGGCATATTCAGATCACCCATCAGCAATATCTCCCTTTTTCTGCCATTCTAAGTATACTTTCTATCATTTCCCTGTCCATTTCCTCCCCTGAGAAGGGTCTGTACTCTAACCTGTGCGTATTGTGGTGCCATTGCCTGTCTCCAAATTTACCCACAGTGCTTCTTCCTCCCTGTGTACCTTTTTGTTCTGTTGCTTTTATTCCTTCCTTATGTAAAGAACTACTCCTCCTCCTCTTTTACCCTCCCTGTCCCTCCTGTAACAGTGTATCCTGGTATGTTTATGTCCCAGTCATGGTTTTGTGTGTACCATGTTTCTGTGACTGCCACGATATCCAGATGTTCTTCCTCCATCAAGGCCACTAATTCAGGAAGCTTGTTACCCAGACTACGGGCATTAGTACTCATTGCTCTCCATTTTTTGATGGCTTTACCTTCCAGTGCAGCATCCCCCACTGACCGTTCTACCTCTGTCTTTTTCTCATTTAGTACCCTGTTTTGTAGGGAGAGGCTGGGATTTTCCTGCTGCTTGTCAGTGCCTCCCCCTTTGACTAGTTTAAAAGCTTGCCAATGAAGCATTTAAACCGATTGCTCAAAGACTTGTTCCTTCCTGGACAGATGCAGACCATCCTGCCAGTATAGGCTGGTGTCCCTCCAGGTGGAACCCCAGTCCCCAATGAAGCCAAATCCTGTGCTCCACCATTTTTTCAACCATTCATTAAACTGCATGGTGCCAATTACCCTCTGTCCCCATGCTTTTGACAGGCAGCACCTCTGAGAAGGATACTGTGTGCTACTCGTCTTAGGTCCCTCCCCAACTTTGCAATGTCCTCCTGCACTGCTCTAATCTCATGATGAGCCAAGTCATTTGTCCCTAGGTGGACAATTACATCCAGCCTCGAATCCCTTGCAGCTGTTCTCGTGATCCTGAGGATGCGCTTCCTGTCCCTCCAAGCCATGGCACCAGGCAGGCACCTTACCTCATTTTCTCATCTCCCCAGTTCTATACCACTAATAATTGAGTCCCCACCAGGAGCTGCTTCCTTTCCTTTGGTGTCCTCTGCCTCCTTTCTGTGGGCCTCCTTGTGACAGTTATCATCAGTCTTCTCATGGTAGCACCCATAGGGGAGCTATGCTCCCCAGAAGGGTGTATGGATTGTGGAGTGGAACAATTGACTGGTGTGCCTCTTTTCCACCCTCCTCACCCTCCCTGAGCCCACTGTGGTCCAACTGCTGTGCTTTCTTCACAACCTCTGAGGTAGTGGTGGTGGCGCTAGTGCTCCTGGATGGGGAGGTTCCTTCTACTGTCCAGTGTGGCCTGGGGAAGGTTTCCCTACTACTGTCCAGTGTGGCCTGAAGACGGGCAACTTCCTCCCTCAGGGCAGATAGTTGTTCGCAAATAGGCAGCATCTCAGCCTCCAGAAAGACTCCCGAAGACTGCTGCCCCACAGCCATTACATTGCACTACTCCCCACATGTTTATCTAGTTTTTTTTTATTGTATTTGTATGTGTGCGGCGTGTGATTTGATTATATAGAATATATATATATTATACAACGTGTATGCTTATATTATCAGTGCAGTGTGCTAGAGAGATATGACAGTGAAATGCACCTTGCACTGAGAAATGATGTCAGAACCTCAGGTATAAAGGAATTATTTCCAGGGGTGGGTGGGGTGAGGGTGGAAGGGGTTGGGCCTAAACTGTGTCCTCACAAAACAATCGACTAAAAGCTCTAACCCACTCATGATGAGTGCCTTCCTGTCAGCAAGATACCCTACACAACAATTTGACAGAGAAAGTGCCCTGCTAATCAAACAGAGAAAATCCAGACATCCAAGAGAGAGAGAGATTAGTTACAGATAATTCGTCAAAATAGTATATTCCACGCAGCTTCTCAGTTGTTCCCAGCACTCCTGTACACAACCTGGAAGACGATGGACTTCTGGCTCATACAGGAGCACACCACTAGTTTATAGTAATTGAATAATGCTGACAAATGGTCTAGCTAGACAAATGGCTATGATGCTGAGCTCTGACTTGTGAAGACAATTACCCCCACCTCAGGCTATGTTTGGCATCCAGTTTCAACCTGCAGCTTTTGCTATTTTGAATCACAGAGCCCCACCAAAAGTTGCAAAATATATTGATGCAGATTCACACAGAATTCTAGTAATCAGTCCAGTTAGCCACAAAGGAAAATCAAATATGCAGAAGATAAGCAGTTTTAAAAAACCCTTTCTGAATTAAAAACTAAAATACCAAGCTCTGCTACTTTAAAAGTGAGGAAAACTTCTCTCAGATGTAAGCAAGAGAGAGAGAGAGTTTAGTTACAGATAATTCGTCCAAAATAGTATATTCCACGCAGCTTCTCAGTTGTTCCCAGCACTCCTGTACACAACCTGGAAGACGATGGACTTCATACGGCTGACCAGATGACCAGAGAAGGGAATCAGCACCTGCAGAGAAGTCCGTCACCGGTTGCGGCCACCCTTGGGGGATACGCCTTGATGTGGGAGTGAGTCGTGCTAGCTCCGGTCCCTGTATCCTGGTCCTTGACGGAAAGGACAAAGTTCTGCAGCCTGCAGCCACATCCTGCCCCGAGGAGAGTCATCCTGGAAATCAGCCGAGATCCTGAGGTCCAAGGTTCACTGAGTACCCCAATGTTTTACCCTGCAGCACCCAATAATTTGCTTGTTCCAACTGATTTGTTTTTCAAGTCTGCACTTGGGTTTAGACTGCTTTTGCAGGCCATTGGGCCTGGGGATTACAAATTTCTGGGTTTTAAAAGGTGTTTATGATTTCTACAGCCAGGTATAATTTAAAGCCTTAACCATTTCTTTATTTAAGGGCCCTAACCAGCCGTGACGTCCGCCAACGCGCAGCACTGCTTCATGCCTGCAACTTAGTTTACCCTGCGTACCCAGTGAGGTTAACTGGACATTCCAAAAATAGGGTAATGTATTAGTTTAAATGTAATGTAACGTGGAACTACTGCTGAAACCCAAAGTGCCAAACTGATCTAATTTTAATCTGCATCCACCGTCTCTTATTTAAACCCCTAAATAAATTGGTGTGTTGTTTGAATGTTAAATTTGGTCTATGAGCATATTATTACTGAGTGCTGGTTTAATGCAAGTAGCTGAAAGGCACTGTGTTATTGCTGGTACTCATTCTCCTACAGGTCCATGCCGAGTTCCAGACCCTGACAGGATGTGGTCACGTGAGCATATTAGGAGAATTAAGTACCATACTTGCCTCCAAGCCAAAAAAAATACTTATGAATCTTACACCCAAGGGCCTACACCACCTCATCCAACCAATCACTCACAGAAGGGCCCCTAGACACCCTACAAGCACCTCCATACTAGTCCCCCACTGTAGGACCTCATTAGGGCAAAGGTCTTTCCGTTATCATGCTCCCTCTTGGCTTAACAACCTTCCTCCCTCTATCTCCCTGGCCCCTAGTCTTGGCCAATTCAAAACTGGTATCAAGAGCCTCATTCTTGACTCAGAAGCCTGTGGCTGTTACCAGTTTTCCTCTCGGCCAAATATACCAAATGACTAGCTTATCTCCTGCTAACATCCTTAGGTCCTACTAGCCAGCTGCATTTAAACCTTGTCTCAGGATTCTGTAATGACCCCTCGAATCTGTTCACCTGTCTTGTCTTGCTACAATGACCCAGGGTCCTATAAGATCCTAGCACTGGTAACCAACTAATGTAAATACACTATACTGTGTGACCGATGTATAAAATGTTTAATGTAATGTGTGTTCTTTTGTACTGACGAGGAGCCTTTGCAAAGGAGTCTAAGACTCAAAGGATTGTAATTCTGATTCTCATTAAATAAATAAATTCTCCATTAATTACGAATTGAATGCACAACAAGATAGTTACTGTAATTTCAAGTGTGGGCCCATTAGGTGGGTTGTGGGTGGTTATAGCATCCCAGAGGGCTATACCAAAGGCAGCTACGCTACCCCAATACCATTCCAACAGGTGGAGGCACCCATTCACCAAACTCAGACCCTTTAACCTGTGCATAGTCATGCAGGTAGCGGTAGTAGCCCATAGGATAGCGCCACCTATGGGTTATACTAGTGGCTTGAAAATCCTCTTGTTTCACTGCACTAATGAATATTTCATTATAAAAGTAGAAAGTAATTACTAACACATCAAAATACAATAAATAAAATAGTCAGTTTTCTATTTATTAGAAGTAAACACCTGCTCATTAAAAGCCAGTGTATTTCAATGAGAAAGTAAATATATTTTTCATTTTCAAATGAAATTGATACTTATTTCATCAACAAAATTAGTCTTTTATATGTTTGCACTATAGTGCTCCATCTGTATGATTTTTCATTTTTGAATACAATAATTAGCTTCTTTTTACTTCTTTCCAAGTAAAATCTGGTTATGAAGAAAATGTCACCTGCTAAATTATAACAAAAGATCACACGTTATCAAACTTCACATATTTCTATTAAATATATAATATTTAGGAGGCAGGAAGTGTTATTTCTCCATAAATATCTGACAACAGATTTGTTGTTTCCCATAGAAATACACTGGCAACATTGTCAGTAAAGATTTTCTGACATCATCACACAGGGATTCCACTGGATTCTTTTTTCACTAGCAGTTGGCAAAATACAAATAAAGTGATGAAAAAGTAAGTAAAGAAACAAATAAAAGCAAACTGAATGATTGCAGAGGCATCTAAAGGCCCCAAGCCTTCATTCTTTAAGATATGCACCCTTACTAAGCACCTGCTCTTTAATTACAGCCAGAGAAGCTGTTTCTCTTTGAAGTTTCAACATTATCACACAATGAATGAGGATGAGGTGGTTTCATAGAAAGAAACCAAAGAAATCATATTTGGTGAAATTTAAAACACACAGAAACAGTTGATTGAACTACATACCCTGAAGAAGTAGTGTGACTGCTGGCCATGTGACATGGAGGGCTAGGGACCGGGCACCTTACCTGCCACCATGCCAACGACCCAGGTTCGGAAGTGGACTCAGATTGCCTGGAGTTGGCCAAGGTGGGAGAGGATCAAGCATCCGAGGGACTGCTCTCCTCTCCCAGGGAAGAGAGGCTTGCTGGCCCGACCTTTGACTGCCACCAGGTGGAGGCCTGATGGTAGTGCAGATGCAGGTGGCACAAAGGGACGGGCCACAGTTATGTGATGCATGTGTGCCTCCACATGCATGCACTCATGTTTGGTGGCTGGGGAAGGGAGAAAATGGCAAATGGTGGATGGGGCTTTGTGTAGCTCTGCCTGTGTCCCTGGATTCGTGCTACCACCTGGGACCCGTGATCTGTTCTGGATTATGTTTCTTGGGGGGCAGCACCACTCCCTGGCACCACCATTGGGGAATCCATGGGAAAGTTGCCTGACAAGGTGAGTTATAGGGAAGGTAAATGCTGGGACTGGGAGACTGCGATAGGGCTGAGTAGCCTCCCCAAGCCACTGTGGGACAGACAAACCTTTGTACAAAGAAAAGTAGTGTGATTACAACAAAGTCTGGGTATGTGTACACTAACGGCCAGACAATGATGAATAAAATTATTAACTGTAGTTACAATCCTTTGTCAGTGGGCAGTGGACTAGATTCAGGAACAGATACTGTTGGTATTTCCAGCAGTATTTGTCCCTATGGGAGCACAAAAGCAGTGATACACAGAGGAGAACAATCCCAAAGTGAGTATAAAGCTTAAATATGAATTTATTGAGCCATACAATGATTCCCCGGCGCTTCGAGGGCTAAAACCCCTCTTCATCAGGGGGGTTATTTGTCCTTATGCCTGCGGCCAAGCCCAGTCTGATGCATGGTGGGGCAACCTTGCAGTAATCTTGGCTTGAGTGCTCCCTACAGCAATAACAGCAGTGGTAGTAGCAATGACTATGCCCGAGACTGCTGGGCTCTTTTGCATGTGCCCTGCACTGAAGTGCTGCATACAGGACAGCTGTCAGACATACAGGTGCTGACTTAGATGTCCACCGGCCCCCTATCTGCCTTGGATCCCACCCACGCACACTCAGAACCAGATGGAAGGCACCATGTGGTACAATACAATAGTACCATGCCATGCAAATAACCAATGTCTGCCATCTAGTGGGCTCTGCACCTGCCAAATGGTTGTTGGGGGACTCTTGTATGCAGGGAGGCTCCCTGCCCTGATATACAGGCAGCACTGCACTGGCAGATGGCACAGAGAGTGCTGCAAAGCTTCCAGTATGCTCATGCCAACTCCTGAGCAGCTGCCCATCCAATCCATAGACAGACTACTGCTGCCTGCTACCACTGGGGTCAGAGTCATGCATACAACAGTAGAGAAGCAGTGGCCAAATCCATACTACAGGCTGCAGTAGCAAGTGCAATCCTGCCTTTAATGGCATTCAATGAATGGACCCTGTCAGATTATTGTTATTGTTTTATACTGTATTTATTGATCTTACCTTTCTTATTTTAATCTTTTGTAAAGTGCCTTGATATTTGAAAGGCGCTTGTATGAAATAGTTATTATTATTATCCAGCCCCGTGTTTCTATATTGTCGTGAATTTGTGTCGAAAGTCTTTGCTACAGGTACAGCAATGAATAAGTTGCCCCAAACAAGGTTTACTTATACGTTACTAACCCTTTCAGTGACAATGGCTGCATTGCTGACTTCCAGAACACATCATTTAATAACATTTTAAAAAGCAGAATATACTCTGCTCCTGCACTGACAGGATTAACGTTTTTGAGGAGATTTTTGCTACTAAAAGGAAAGAGGCAATGTGGCAGAGCGCAGTACATCGCCTTCCCACCAGGGAGATATGGGTTCACATATGAGCTTTGAAATCCCATACTGCAGTCCACTGGGTGTTAGGCACATTGTGGAAGAGATGCTCTGCACTCTTGGAAGGGGGGGAGGGCCATCCAGCATTTGCATTCCTCCTGCCATCTGACCAAGGAGCAGCTGCTTGCCTTTCTTGCTGTCCAGAAGAATGGTGTAGCCTAGGTGGCACTGAGCAGTGGAGTGGGGGACTGGGGGAACCAGGAGCACAAAACAATAATAAATAAAAACAACTTGATCTTTTCCTTTAAAACAAAGTTGGCAGACTAGTCTTTCATTCTCCTTAGAAGCTGATCTGCAATTTAACCATTAAAAGATATTTATTCTTTTGCTGTAACCTGCTCCAGTTTCCTTTGCCCCCCGTACACGTTCATACTATATTGTTGTATCAAGTTGTAAAGAGCACATGATGCTGCAATGTTATTAAGCTGCAGGACTGTGCGGATTACAGCCCTTAGTGTTTGGGTTGTGTCTGCACCTTTATAGCCTAGCCGTTGAAATACATGGCTGTGCTCTTGTTCCCAGAGAGGGGATGATGCTTTAGATCTAAAGAGGAAGGTCGGGGCATTCAGTTTATATTGCTCCCATAATTTAGTTTATATAATGACATGTTCTATTTTTAAACCACATCAAAAAAGGGGGGGTGTCAGCTGTGTCAAAAATGTTTTGTTTGTTTTACAAGTCTCTTCTGCTTTCTCTCTTATTTCTCTTCTTCATGACTCTTCCATTTCCAGCTGAAACTGTCCATGACAGTCTACCTCTTGACCCCCCCCCCACCACAACTCTTATTGCCCTGGCTATTTTCTTCCCCTCCTCCACCTGCTATACCTGTATGAGTAATTTCACCTGCTTTATCAGCTCTCAAGTGTATCTACTACATGTACCTGTCATATTGATTTGGCCTTACGATGCTGATGAATATGTTCTTTTGATATACGGCAGTGCTGTATATGACTATCATTATTGTAATGCTGTAAATCACTATTTTTTTCTCCTCTTGAACCATCTGTCTTACCCCTCACCCCAGGATGCATCAGGATACGAGCTGTTATCAGCTTAGTATATAATTCCTGATAAAACTTTAGAAATAAATAAACAAGATGAAGCCTGAAATGCACAGGCAGGGAGAGTGCAATGGTGCAGAAGTAGGGAGCATAAGGCTAGTTGTAAGAGCAAGAGGAAATGAGAAGTCTGAAGGAGGTGAGGGATAAGGAAGCATAGCAGATGGTGGCTGCTGCAGAGGATAGGGATGCAGATGAAATCAGATTGCTTGGTTAAGGACTTGCAGTGAGGAACAGGAAAGGAGCTGACATTGGAGTAATGGAAGAACTAGGCTGAAGGAAGGGTGGGAGAGGTATTGGGAAGGGATTTGAACCAGTATATGGCTAGAAAGGAAGCACAGTGTGAGAGACCTGCCTTAAGGGGGGGGATTCAGGTAGAGGGAGAAATGATGTATGCAAGAGGGGCAATTGACCGTGAAGTGGTGGAAAGAGTGAAAGAGGGGGTCCAGCCTGACAGAAGTAGACATGGAGGCAGCAACGTAGATCACATCTACATAATCAGTTACCAGAAGGATCATGTTATGGAAAATCTCTTGGTGTACCAGGAGTGGGAGGCAGGACTATTTGCAGAACAGTGAGCCGAGCTTGGGAAGGAGTTTCTCGTGGAGGGCATTGATGTGTGAAGAGAAGTCAAGGCTTCCACACAACCACTCACCAAGGTAATTGAAGTGCGGGACTTCTTCAAGGGTGGAACCACTGTGTGTCATGAAGTCAAGGATACCGGGGAACCTAGTGAGCCTCTGCACAGTTCCAGTTGTTGAGACTGTTTTTGTCATTAAGAAAGTTGGTTTGAGTGGAACCGGTAGAACCAGCAGTGGACTTGTCAGAGTCACACTGCATTAATGTTTCCAGCTTAGGAGCTGAGGACCTGAAGCATAAAGTACTGTTTCATCTGCATATATTTGAATGTGGTATAAGATGCAGATGGAGAAGAGGTAATTGGGGAAGGTAGAGAGCAGGATAGGGCCCAGGATGGAGCCCTGGGGGGACACCAAAAGGGGGGGAAGGGTGGCGATAGGGCATCACCTACTTAGAGCAGCTGGTGATGCTCCACTAGGTAGGAGCAGAATCCAACAGATTGGGAGTTCAGAATGATCTGCCCCCAAGGAGGATGGGATAAGCAGCAGCGTTGAAGATCTTGGGACTGGGACAGGAATCAGGGATTGAGGAACAGTGGGCAGTATTTAAAATGGGGATTATAAGAACAACAGAATTATGCATTAAGCAGGTTAGCAAGAGGAAAAGAAAGAGGAGACCATTATGGTTTTCCAAAGAGGTAGCAAAGAAAGTGAAAGCCAAAAAGATTGCATTCAGGCAATACAAAAAGACACAGGCAGAAGGGGATAGGGAGAAGTACCAGGAGAAACAAAGGGAGGCAGGGAAGTCAGTAAGGGAAGCCAAAGCTCAGACAGAAGAACACATTGCAAAATCAGTGGTTAAAGGGGACAAAACCTTTTACAGGTACATAAGTGAAAAAAGAAGGACAAAGGGAGGGATAGTGAGACTGAAGGGGGGAGGATGGGAGCCGCGTGGAGGATGACAACAGTAAAGCTGACATATTGAACAGGTATTTCTGCTCAGTCTTTACTAAGGAAGGGGTAATGGGTCTGAAGGGAGTACAAGGGTGAGAATGGTTGCGAAATGGACACAAGTCCCTTTACGAAAGGGTCCTGAAGGAACTGGAAGTAATAAGAGCTGATAAAGCAATGGGGTCAGATGGGTGCACCCCAGGGTCCTAAAGAACTAAGAGAGGTGGTGGCTGAACCTCTGGCTATCCTGTTCAGCCAATCACTGGAAACAGGGAGGTACCCAAAGACTGGAGGACAGCAGATGTAGTCCCTTATACAAAAGTGGGAACAAAGAGGAAGCAGGGAACTACAGACCAGTCAGCCTCACCTCGGTAGTGGGAAAGATCATGGAAGCACTACTGAAGGAGAGATTGGTGGAACATCTGGTTGTCAATGGACTACAGGACCCAAGGCAGCATGGTTTCACCAGGGGAGGTCATGTCAGACCAACCTCATTGAATTTTTGACTGGGTGACTAGGGAGGTGGATCAGGGAGGGCAGTGGACATGGCCTATCTGGACTTCAGCAAGGCCTTTGACACTGTGCCACATAGAAGACTATTACAAAACTGGGGAATATGGGTGTGGGCAGGACAGTAGTGTGGTGGGTAGGTAACTGGCTGGGTGGCAGGACACAGAGGGTGGTGGTAAATGGCTGTCACTCCACAGAGGGAAGAGTGACCAGTGGGGTACCACAGGGATCAGTGCTGGACCCGTCCTATTCAACATCTTCATCAGTGACATTGCACAGGATATAGAAGGCAGAATTTCACTGTTCGCTGATGACACAAAGCTCTGTAACAGAGTAGACACACCAGAGGGTGTAGACAGAATGAGAAGGGACCTGCAGAAACTTGAAGAATGGTCAAGGGTTTGGCAGTTGAAATTCAATGCAAAGAAGTGCAAGATAATGCATATGGGCACAAAAACCCTGGCACAATATATCAGTTGGGGTGAGATATAGTATGCACCAAGCAGGAAAGGGATCTTGGGTTGTCATCTCTGATGACCTCAAGGTAGGGAAACAGTGTGACAAGGCATCAGGTAAAGCAAATAGGATGCTGGGATGTATAGGCAGGGGCATCACCAGCAGGAAAAGGGAGGTCATAATTCCACCATACAAGACACAGTGAGGCCCCACCTGGAGCAGCAAGTGTACAGTTCTGGAGACCACACCATGTAAGGACATAGACAGGGTAGAGAAGGTTCAGAGGAGGCAACAAAGATGGTGCATGGGTTGCATCACAAGTCCTATGAAGACAGGTTGAAGGAACTGAACATGTACCCTGGAGGAGAGGGAGGGAGAGGGGATATGATAGAGACATACAAGTATCTTACAGGGAGGAACAGGGTGCAGGAAAACACTATTTTAAGCGAAAAGATGTTTCAGGACTAGAGGGCATGGGATGAAGTTGGAGGGAGGAGATTCAGAGGAAACATGAGAAAGAATTCTTCACAGAACGGGTGGTGGACAAGTGGAACACCCTGCCAGAGGAAGTGGTGGGGGCTGAAACAATCACGGGATTTAAAAATGCATGGGATAGACATAAAGGAATTCTAGAGGTCAGGGGTAAGGGGAAATAGACTTCTAGGAAAACAAACTGAACTTACAAGCTCAAATGGGCAGACTAGGTGGGCCATAGGCCCTTATCTGCCGACACTGTCTATGTAACACTGTTCTATGTATCTATGTATCTTGGCAAGTTTGACAAAAATGGGAAATATGAAGTGGCCTTGATCCTTCCAGGACAGAATCAGTGAATTGTAGTAAGTAAGAGATGGTGGAGTGGGATTTATAGAAGCCAAACTGGAAAGAAGAGAGGAAGGAGAAGTCGGGAAAGGGAGTTGGGAAAGGATGGAATTTTCTTGCACTTTAACCAGTGCAGGGAGAAGAGTGAGAGAAGGCCTTTGTTCACTGGAACAGAAGAGTTAGCCCCTTTATGAAGGGAAGGATTTCAAGTTGCTTCAAGTCTAGTGGATTCCACCAAGATGAAAGGAGAGGTTATAAGAGGCAATAGAAAGAGCTATTGCAGGTGCAGAGGTGTAAGACTTTATGAAAAAGCCATAAGGGCTATAATCCTTGGAGGGGTTGAGAGAGCACAGTGAATTTAGGGTTGCATTGGGGAGATAAGGGAGAAGGAAAATGGGGGAGACAAGGGTTAGGGAAGGATGGGGATCTTCAGCAGGGGGAGGGAGCTGAGGCAAGGGAGATAAGGAGAATGGGAAGCAGTGGGAGAGCACAGGAAGCAAAAGAATTGGGGAGGCAGGGATCACTGAAGGGTCAACTTAATGTGTGAGCTCCCAGGTTTGAGGGTAATTGATCGTGGAAGAGGGGGGTCAACAGTAAAGTTCATTACCTTTCAGAATTTGGCCGGGGACTTAAAGAGCATGTGTTCACTTCTAATACATATGCAATTAGCTATTCTATTTATTGTGTTTTAATGTTCTAGTAATCACATTCTACTCAGTGGCGGCTCTACACCAGGGCCCACCAGGGCACGTGCCCTGGTTAAAAAATGCTCTGCCCCATATGGTGCAGAGATTCTCCCATAGTAACAATATATATGTGCCCTGGCTACCATCTGTTGTGCCCCAGCTGTGCCCTGGTAACCATTTGTGGCTAGAGCCGCTGCTGATTCTACTTCTATAATAAATTATTTGAGCGAAAAATCTAGTGGGTTTTCACCTTTGCTTTTTAAACTGCTAGTAAAAAGAATTCAACAGAATGCTGATACTGTTAAATGAGTAAAATCTCAACTACCTAGGAGCCCAAATAAACAGCTTCTGCTTCTTCTTCCCAAGAAAAATCTGGTTTGAAAAAAATATCACCTGCTAAACCATAAATAAAGTTTACAGATTATCAAAAGCCACTTATTAGTCATAAATCTATAACATGTTAGGGAAAGATAAATTGTTCTATAAAAAAAATCTGCAAACAGATCTGCAGTTTCTTATTAAAATTTACTATTTGTTTTGCCAGTAAAGATTTTCTGGCTACAATGTATGAGGATTGTGTTGAATTCTTTTTTTTTACTAGTAGTTTGTAAAATAAAAAATAAAAAAACTACAAGGATAAGAAAAGAAGTAAACAGAAGCATAAAAATTACCAAGGCATCAAAAGGCCCCAAATTTTCATTTTGTAAGATATATAGATTTACTGGGCACACGCTTTTTAAGATTGCTCTGAAGCCAGCCCGGTGGCACTGAGGGTTGAGGCGCTGGATGCCACACTGAGCTGGCCGCCGCGACTCCGAGTGTCTGGAGCGAACAGCCTGCAGCCGGGGTCAGCAGGAGGGAGGAGTAGATTGAGTGCCTGATAGGCAGCCTTCTTCCGGGGAGGGTTGGTGGTGTCCAGTGTTCCAGTGACCCCAGTAGTGATCAGGGGCACTGCAGAAACCTGACTGCACGTAATAGCGTTACTGACGCCGGCAGGGTTGTCGTGCACCATGGCGTCAGTGTGTGCACACACAGGGGGGAGGGAGGATGGGAAGTGGAGGAAACTAAGGTGAAAATACTCCTTTGGACCTTGGATAGGTGACGGCCCGCTGGTCCACCAGCCACAAGCCCAATGCTGGACCTCCGTCATCACCTCATTCGATATCCTGCAGGGCCTGAGAGAGTTCCAAGGCCCCCGGAGGAGATAAAGAAAATTGAAAAAAAAAAAAAGATTGCTCTGAAGGTTGATGGAGTAGTAATTTGCATTGGCTTTCCTGGTAACCTTTTTGCTGGCATTACAAATTTGCTTGTACCCAACAAATCCTCTGGGGAGCTGACAGAGGCCTGAAGTTAGTGTCATGCCAAGCCACGTGCTTTGAAACAAACAGTAAGATTTACAGTGATCCAGGGAAGGTAGGACCCATGTACATGATACCTGCAGGTGGTGGTGTGTATGTGTGTGTGTTTTTTTTGGGGGGGGAGTCAGGGGTAGGCCTGAATTTAGACTACAAGAGGATGAATTAAGAGAGGCAGAAACCATCTAGTAGGGAGGACAGGTTGAGAGGCCTGAGTGACATGCATCACATGTACCTTGGAGGCTTTGGGGCTATGGATTTTCCTTTGGTCATTGAAAGCACCAGGGTGAGAGTTCCAGCTTCTAAGGTACGATGGGGATGGGATGAGAGGACTCTGTCAATAAGGGAGTGTTTGGAAGAGTGAAGGTTAAGGTGAGTAGGCACCAAATTCGCTGATTGAAGATGAGGGTTAGATGGATCAGTTTGTCTGCAGAGCAGAAAGCCTTGTTGTTGTCCACACAACCCAGGAGTTCACCAGAAGAGGGAAAGTTATGGAGGGAGGATAGGAGGTGAATAAGGAAGTCAGGCTTGGTAACAGCCCGGCAGTAGATACTGCCAGTGAATACCAGGAGAGAGAGTTTGCACAGGAGGAGTTTATGTGAGGAGGGAATAGTGAACTGAAATATGACATTAGAGTTGAGACAGATATTGACATAAACACCACCCGCATATCATGTGGACAGCATAATCAGAAATAGTGATGTTCACATGATCGATTCTAATTGATAGAACTCCGTGATTACTTGGACATCAGGTTGGTATTTCAGGACCCAGAGTTAATCTACCTTGGCCACTAAACACCATGCATTAAGGTAGAATACACTTAGACCATTGTGGCATACCTGGAGTGGTGGGCCCAAACTAAAATCCATGTCACCTGCCAACAGAAGCAGAAGAGCAATGATGAGCCTGCTGGAATGGGAGTTTATGTGGTGGGAAGGGAGGGCAGCTGTTGGGGGGCCTATGAGGAAGGGGAGTGGAAGATAGCTCTCTAGAGAGCTTCCAGATTGAGATAGTGAAAGAGAAGACTACACCTGATGTGACAAAGGAAGGGAGAGATGCAGGAGGAGGGATAGGAAGATAGGAGGAGGATCAGGAGGAGAGGCTGGACAAACATTTTGTGAGAAAGGAGGGAGTGAAAGGGGAGAAAGGATGGAGGAGAGTAGGACACAAAATGGAAGTAAGGAGCAGTAGCTGGGGGACAGAGTCAGATGGGGGGAAGGGGTGGGAGCAAAGGAAAGGCCTCATGGAGTAGAAAGAGGGGACTAGGAAGGAGGGATATAGAATAGAGGTGGAGGATTACTGAGGGA
Organism: Neoceratodus forsteri; assembly: GCA_016271365.2. Lineage (NCBI taxonomy): Eukaryota > Metazoa > Chordata > Ceratodontiformes > Ceratodontidae > Neoceratodus > Neoceratodus forsteri. The sequence goes on from CM028138.1 coordinate 420,726,162, forward strand.
GAAACAGGGATACTTAGGTACAAATAGCCACAGGAGTGTCTTAAGTAAATACAAACGGGTGGGAATGGAGAAAGGGAAAGCAAATACAAAGGCAGCAGCACAGATAGCTGATAAACAATGATTATATATGGGTGGCAGATCTCCCAGCACTAAGACTAAACTACAAACTTAACACAGTCAAGGAAGCTTCCATCCTAATGAGCCCGTGATGCCTCTGGGAAAACTTTGGAAATTGTACACAGTTTGGGTTGTATTCCATGTTTTTATCTTCCCCATATCTCTAATAAATTGTTATGGAAACAGAAACCATACTCTTTAGGCTTCACCTGCTCCTGCTGCTTGTCTACTCATGATACGATGATCTTCAGCTTGAGCATCATCATAATTTCCTCGGCAGCCAGTTGTGATTGACGGAGGATTATGACATCACATGTAGCCAGGCAGAAGGGACAGATCACATTTGCGGGACAAGGATCCTATTTTCAAGGAGCTGGCCTTAGTGTAACCCCTCCTCCCCCAACGGCCTGTTATCTAGGGGTCCTGATGTTAAAGGGCCGAGGGGATGGCAAAACAGGAAATACCAACCAGGATCCAAACATGAATGAAGTAGAGGGTCTTACCTTGGCCGAAGAGTCTATTACCGGACGGGGGCCTCCTCATGCTAGCACCCGGCGAAACCGGCAATCTGGGCACAACCGGAGGACTGAGCTAGAACCACGCTAGGGGGCAAACTATAATTAATGCAGGCAGACAGATTGGACCGAGACACTTGTGGAAGAATAAAAACTATTTAATTGATAAAATTTATAAAATAAAATAATTTCACAGCTCCATCAAGCTGGAGGACAATGGAGCACTGACACAGGGTACACAGCAGGATTTTAGAGCAGTACAGTGCTGTGGTACAACATAGGTTGAAACAGCCAGGAAATGAGCTCCACACAGGATAAAACTGAGCCGAAAAGACTCCAAACCGCCAGAAAAATCTGTGGAGTGGCTGCTTTACCCACAGGCCTCACAACATCATTAGGGCTCCCAAAAATGAACTGGACAGCTTCTGGCCTCCACGTTACCCAGCCACAACTGCTTCAGGCCACCCCAAATACTGCAAACAACTGGCTCCCACCTTACAGTTACCCAACTCCCTGCTGAAATGGGCCAAAATGGGACCTGTCCCAGACACGGGCATGGTAGCCCCATTTCTACTCTCCCGGCAGGCCACCAGACAATCCACAAGTAGCGTGCCACACCGGGTATGGACCACTGGTGCTGCCACCACCACAGTAACCCTGCCATGACCACAGCGTCCTCACTGCTATCTCCAGCTGGAGGTGGATGTCATTGTCCACCTAGGGACAAATTACCTGGCTGGGAATGGGATCAGAGCAGTGCAAGAGAAGTTTGTAGAGTTGGGGAGGGGCCCTTAGACAGGTAGCACGTACGGTAACCTTCTCAGAGGTGCTGCCTGTCTATGGCAAGGATAATGGTAGGGTACTTCGAACCATGGGATTCAATGAATGGTTAAAAAACTGGTGTGGAGCTCAGGGTTTTGGCTTCATTGGGGGCTGGGGAACCACCTGGAGGGATGTAGGCCTATACTGATGTGATGGTCTGCATCTGTCCGGGGCAGAACCAGGATCCTAGGTGATATGTTTAAATGCTTCATTGGCAAGCATTTAAACTAGCCAAGGGGATAGGCACTGAAAAGGAGCAGAGAAATCCCAGCCTCCCCCCACAAAACACAGTAATTAGCGAGGTAAACACCAAGGTGGAGAACTCATTCGGGAGCAGCACTGGGGTAAATGCAAAAAAAGGCAAAGGCAGTAAGGACAGGGATGGGATAAAAGGGGTAAGGCCATCAAAAAATGGAGGGTGATGAGTACCAATGCCCATAGTCTGTGTAACAAGCTCCCTGAACTAGTGGCCTTGATGAAAGAGAGATGCCTGGATATTGTGGCAGTCACTGAAACATGGTATACAGAGAACCATGACTGGGATGTCAACATACCAGAATACACAATCTACAGGAGGGACAGGGAGAGTAAAAGAGGAGGAGGAGTAGCTCTCTATGTAAAGGAAGGGATCAAAGCAACAGAACTAAAGAGTAAACATGACATAGATGAATCATTATGGGTCACCTTGGAGACAGGAAACGGCACCACAATCCGCATAGGAGTTGTGTACAGACCCTCATCTCAGGAGGAGGGAATGGACAAGGAAATGATAGAAGGCATCCTTAAAATGGCATAAAAAGGGGAGATATTGTTGTTGGGGATCTGAATATGCCAGATGTTAACTGGAGCACCTTTGCTGTAGGCATATCCAGGAGCAGGGTCATTCTTGATGCCCTATAGGGGGCATGCCTCAGACAGCTAGTGTTGGAACCCACTCAGGAGGGAACAATCTTGAATCTGGTACTCTCAAATGGGGACAGAGGAAGGATCTCAGATTTAGAAGTGGGTAGCCATCTGGGAACAAGCGACCACCAAACAGTGTGGTTCACAATAAACACAGCCATAGAGTCAAGCCATACAAAAGCAAGAGTATTGGACTTTAGGAGGACTGACTTTGGGAAAATGAGAGAGTGCCTCAGAAAAGCAGTAGCAAACGGGCAAGAAGGAAGGGTGGAGGAACAATGGGGAATAATCAAAACAGCCATCACAGAGGCAACCAGCCTTTGTGTGAAGCGAATCAATAAAACAAAATGAAAGAAAAAAACACTATGGTTCTCAAAAGAGGCGGCAGGGAAGGTTAAGGAGAAAAGGATAGCATTCAGAAAATATAAGGAAACAGAAGGAGTAGGACAGAGAAATTTATCAGTTAAAGCAGAAGGAGGCAGGGAAGGCGGTCAGAATAGCAAAGGCCCAAACAGAGGAAAAGATAGCCAATTCTGTTACGAAGGGGGATAAAACCTTTTATAGGTACATTAGGGAGCAAAGAGAGACCAATGGAGGGATACAGAGACTTAATAAAGGGGAGGGAATGTGGGCAGAGGGTGATAGTGAAAAAGCAGGGATACTGAATGAATATTTCTGCTGTTTTCACAATGGAAGAGATGCGGAAGGTACCTAAAAGAAACAAGAGAAACGCCCTGGATGGGGGTCAATACCAGTCCATTCACAGAAGAAAAGGTTTTGAAAGAACTCTTGAAACTGAGGGTGGACAAAGCAATGGGGCCTGATGGAATTCACCCCAGAATTCTAAAAGAACTAAGGATAGAACTAGTGACACCACTGACTACTCTCTTTAACAAATCAAGGGAGGATGGGGTGGTACCTGAGGACTGGAAGAGGGTGGATGTGATTCCACTTCACAAAGGTGGGAGCAGGGCAGAGTCAGGAAACTACAAACCAGTTACTTTGACCTCAGTGGTAGGGAAAATGATGGAATCATTTCTGAAGGAAAGAATTGTTGAGTACCTAGAGGCCAGTGGGGCACAGGACCCAAGGCAGCATGGATTCACAGCGGGAAGGTCATATCAGATGAATCTAATAGATTTCTTGGACTGGGTGACCAAAGTAGTAGACCAGGGAGGGGTGGTGTATATGGCCTACCTACATTTTAGCAAGGCATTTGACACAGTCTCACACAGAAGATTAATATACAAGTTAGCCAGCCTTGGAATGGGTCCCAAGGTGACAGCCTGGATAAAAAATTGGCTGGACAACATGACGCAGAGGATAATAGTAAATGGAGTCCACAGTGAAGAAAGGAGGGTAACTAACGGGTAACGTAGGGTTCAGTACTGATAAGTGACATTGAGAGCACCTGAAGGAAAAGTATGTCTCTTTGCAGATGACACAAAGATCTGCAACAGGGTTGATACACAAGGTGGGGTGGAAAGGATGAAAAGGGACTTGACAAGGTTGGAGGAATGGTCAAATGTATGGCAGCTCAGATTCAATGCAAAGAAGTGCAAGGTAATGTACCTGGGAAACAAAAATCCAGGGGAAGAGTACACAATGGGGGGTGAGATACTAACAACAACAAAAATCGAAAGGGACCTATGAGTAATTATATCAGATGATCTAAAGGTGGGAAAGCAATGTGAGAAGGCAGTAAGGAGGGCTGGGGGGATACTGGAATGCATAGGGAGAGGCATCAACAGTAGAAAACAGGAAGTTGTTATCCCTCTGTACAGACAGTTGGTGAGACCCCATCTGGAGACCCCATCTCTGCAAAGACATAGAGTGGAGGCTGTTCATAGGAGGGCAACCAAAATGGTGCAGGGTCTGCACCAGAAGTCATATGAAGAGAGACTAAAGCAGCTTAATACGTATACCCTTGAGAAAAGGAGGGAGAGGGGGACATGATAGAAACTTTCAAGTACTTCAAAGGACTTAAAGTCCAAGAGGGTAGCATCTTTCAGAAAAAGAGATGTGCAAGAACAAGGGGGCACAATTTGAAGATAGAGGTGGGATGGCTCAGAGGTAATGTTAGAAAATATTTTTTCATGGAGAAGGCTGTAGATGCATGGAACAGCCTTCCTGAGGAGGTTGTGGAATCAAGAACAGTGGGAGAATTCAAGAATGCATGGGACAGACATAAAGCAATTCTAGTGGGGAGAAGGAGGAAGTAAGCTGTTGGTTAACTACAGTGTTGGGTAAGTTACTTTTTCTATTACTTTTGGAAACTTGTTCCAGAAAGTTCTGTGTAGTCACTAGCAAGGATAGAGAAGTACTGGAAAAGGTAATACACCTTACAGTTACAATTACTGGTGTCTTTTTTATACAAAAGCGATACGTAACTATAACTGATTACATTTATTTGAAAGTAACTAACCTATTACTTTCAAATACATGGCATCTGTTATAGTTATTTATTATTTTTGTATCGATTTTGTATAAAAAGAAATAAGTAACTGTAACTGTCGGGTGTATTACTTTTTCTTGTACTTCTCCATCCTTGATAGTGACTGCACAGAGTTTCCTGGATCAAATTTCTAAAAGAAATAGAAAGTAATAGAAAAAGTAACTTACCCAACACTGCTTAACTAGAATCTGCAGCTTATCCCTCAGGTAGGGAAATGGGCAGACTAGGTGGGCCAAGTGGTCCTTATCTGCCATCACATTCTATTTTTCTATGTACATATGTTTCTATGTTTTCAGCACAGGGTGGGCACAAGTACGCTTCTCCTCCAGGACTGCGGCTCCCAAACACACCCAAGGGGTCCCATCCCATGGTCGCTTGTCCCTGTAAACCACCCCGGATGAAACCGAGCATGGAGCATCACCAAAAAACTGAAAGCAGCAACTCCCCGGACAACTCCCCAGGCCAGGGTTCGAAACCCCTGGCCCCATTTGTGTGAGATGACACTGCCAGCCTCCCAAACCTTCTACCACCCCCTGCCAATCACACTAAGGCCGACCCCCAGGGAGGTGAGGAAGGTAACACTAGTAAAGAAAGATGGGGAGACACATACAGAATATTTGAAATTTAAACAGAACTGTGTAAATCTTAGAAACATAGAAATCTGTCAGCAAAAAGGACCACTTGGCCCATCTAGTCTGCCCTTTTTCCTCCCCGTGGCTCTTTTGCCATCTTGATCTTATTCCCTTCTTTCTTTCGTACCCTCGACTCTCATGTTCAGTCCCTATTTGGTATCCCATAACCTCTTGAATTCCACCACCGATTTCACTCCCACCACCCACTCCAGTAGCTATTCCAGGGACCCACCACCCTCTCAGTGAAGTATTGTCCCCTCAAATTCCCTCTGAAACTGCCTCCATCCAGTTTTAAGCTGTGCCCCCTTGTTGCCGTGTTATCACTCATTTTGAAAATGCTCCCTTTCCTCACCCTGTTTATTCCCTTAAAATATTTAAAAGTTTCTATCATGTCCTCCCTCTCCCATCTCGTTTCCAGTGCATACAATCCAAGCTCCTCCAGCCTTTCCTCATACGACCTCTTCTGTAGGCCCTGCACCATTTTGGTAGCCCTCCTCTTGACCCGCTCCAATCCACCTTCTGTTGTTTTATTTTACCAGAGCTGTCTCTAGCTCTTTAAGGAGCCCCTGATAATGCAGGGGAACTGTGAATAAATATTTATATATACAGCTCAGTCAGTGTGTCTGTTTCTGCATTTAGCTTCCCCCTATTTCTTGTGTGTATCTTGTTTATCACCCTTCTTTATGACCAGCCCTCAACTGTGATGGGCTCCTCAGCCTCATCACGTGGCATCTCCCAATGACTGAAGCTTAATCCCAAACTCGGGTCACCGGCGTTATGAGCAATGAGGGGTAACGCTACTGCTGCGCCTGTGGGTTGGCCACCTCTTATTTCTTTATAACTCTGTACATTAACATGAAAGCAGAACCACTGGGCCCCATACTCGGTGCCAGTCATTTGTGCCAAGCACGCGTTAGTGGTGCATGTTAGATAATGCACAGCTGACCGGAAGGCTATATTTAGACAGCGCACTCAGACCAGAGTGTGGTGCCTGTCTGAATATGGGACTGTGTCAATGCAGTACACAATGACTATGCACTGCACTCACACAACCCTCGGTAGCAGAATGGCCCACTGGAGGGAGTGGACATAGCGTGTCCCTTACAGGATAGTGCCCTTGTTTCTGTGAGCCATATTCAGCCACAGCATGCTTATAAGCCCCTAGGGCATGTAAGGCACTAAGAGGCCCCTTGCATGCCATTATGGACTAATAAGCATTTCTACACAATGCCAGCACCCATGACTGTGTGGTGGCATTGTGGGGAGCTGTGTTGCTGCCCCCCCATCACCATACATGTCCCTCCAACCATGTACTTTATCATATCCCTGGCATCCAGTGGTCACCTCTCCCCCGGAACATCCACTCAGCCAGGTTTAAATGTAATAGTTTCCCTCGCATCCGGTGGTCACCCCACCCTGGTATTCAGTAGTCAACCCTCCCTCTGTCAAAGCCTCACATTTTGAGGCGAAATGTTGGGGTGGGTTTTGCTGGCCATCTGAAGGTAATCTGCCTATGGTCTATTTTTGAGGTGTACTTGCTGTTACTTTTTTCTTGATGTGCAAGTTTGTTCATATTTGCACTTCATAATAAATACTTTTTGCATCTCTCATTTTTGACTGTGTGATCTGGTGTGTTCAGTGCACTTTTGATTTGGTATGAGTAAGGGTCTAGCCATCCTTGGTACACTGTACCTGTGATCAGATGTAGCAGCAACATTTTTGTATAGTGTCACCCTTGCCCTGATTGTCTGCCCAGTATAGATGTAATGTAGTGGTCCCTCCCCCACACTGATTGTTCAGCACAACTATCCTCCCTGTCCCTCCCTCTCAGGTTCCTCAACCACCTACCCAATGGCCCCCTACTTACCCTAGCAGACAGTGTCCCTCACCCGGAGATGGCAACTAGCACACCACTCTGTTCACGATCTCAGCTATCCACTGTCTAAGTGACAGGGAGCAGATGGCCCGGTGGCACTGAGGGTTTAGGTGCTGGACACCACACCTCACACCACGCCAGTGACCCGGGTTTGGGAATGAGCCCGGGCTGCTGGAGGTTGGCAGGGGGAGAGAGGATTGAGCGTCAGAGGACTGCTCTCCTCTCTTTTGGGGAGGGGACTAGTCATTCCTCTCGTTGACTGCCCTCTGGTGGTGGCTGGAAGGCAGTACAGGTTGGGAGGCTTGATCAGATATCCTTATATCGGGGGCGGGCGAAGGAAAATGAGCCTGGCAGGCTCGATGATGGTCCGCCACTCCCAGGGCCGCCCCTGGATTCTAGATTTGGCCTCCTGGAGGGGGGAGAAGCCAGCAACCTCCTTCTGGCCCCACCACGGGGGGCAATCCGTGGGGGAACTACTGGGGACAACCTAGCATGGGAGCGACAGGCCCAGAGAGAGAGTCCCTCCGTTCAGAGGACCGTAGCTGCCTGTTAGGGCTTCGGTGAGTAAAGTGCTTATGGGAAAGAAAAAAAAGTAAGTGACAGAGATAGTGGCATCTCCTGAAGAAACAGCTGTTTCTGTAGTAGATCTGTGCTCATTCCCTGTAACTCAAACAGCAGCTGGTCAAGGTGGCAAGTGGAGGGGCTGTGCCAATCGCTATCTCTAGCTGGAGACACTACCTGCTGGGATAGGTAGGGACCACCAGGGGAGTGGAGGGACCTGAGTGGGTGGGATGGGTAGAGGGTTGTACAGTAAGATTAGGGTTGGGAGCCACTAGACACCGAGAAAAATGTCTACACTGTCTGAGGGATCATGGGGTGAGGGGAACAACTGGATGCCAGGAAACTATTATATTTGTTGCAGGGGCAAGCGGGGGGGGGGGTAGGGAGACCACTAAATGCCAAAGATTAATTAAATACAGTTTACAGGGGGAAATGTAGTGCAATTAGGAGACCACTAGACACCAGAGATTTATTAAATACAGTGTACATGGGCATATGTACAGCAGTTGGGGAGTGAAGGGGAATGCTGCAGCTCCTGCTACCCGGTAGTCCGTTACCTGGTACCTGGCTGGGAAGGTGGCATGGATGTTTGTGCACCACTTTGTGCAGCGATACGAGTAGGGTTTCTGAAGTGTCAAACAGTGCTTTGACAGAGACTGTTTAGTGCTTTCAAAACATCTAAATATACCACTATGTCCTGTATTCAAGGGGGATCCCACATTTGCATGGGCACAGCAGTATATTTTGCACATTCAGGGTGTCATGTTAGTGCATCACTCTGGGGGCCTCTGAATATGGCCCCTGCTCTGTCCGACCATGCAATTCCTGATTAGCATGATGCTAACATGGTTAGTGCCGTGCTTACCTTTTGAATATAGGGGCCACTGTCTGGATAAAAAAAACAAAATCCTTTCTCCCTGTCCTAACCGTACATGTCCCCTCCTACACTTGACCCTCTCCTCCTCCTCCTCCCCCCCCCATTCCTTTTCAACCCTGTCCTCCTTGCTTGACATACTTCTAGGCTAAAAACTGGTGACAATCCCTAACTTTCTGGGTGCAGCAAAGTATCCTGAGTCGTCCTTCTGATGTTGATCACTGCTGTTCAAGTAACAATACGCTTACTATGCAATTTGTAAAGGCTATATATGATAGTTCCATGCTGCTGATTTTTAACTACTTGTTCACTGATAAGTTTATGTTTTTTGACATGGAACCTTTGTAAATGAGCTTCTAGCTCAAAGGTTGTATCCACAGTTTAATTATACTAACATACTAAATACTAAAATGCCAACAGAATAGGCCTCATGGTCTTTCAAGTCTGCTAGAGAGTCAGCACCCATAATGGGTGCTGTTTCCGCTGTCCCCCCTCCCTCTGTCCTAGTTATCCCCGCAGCATTGACATTACTCAGCTTCACCCTCTCCCTATACCTATCCCATCCCTTCTTGAACCCCCTCCACATTATCCTCCTCCTCCACCAGCCACTCAGGCAGTGCATTCCAAGATTCCACCACCCTCTCGTGAAGTAATGCCTCCTCCTCCCCTCTGAGTCTCCCCCCCCCAATTCTGTTGGAACACCGTCTGCCTACCTTATTTATTTTATAAATAAATAAATAAAAATACACTGTCTGTTATTTGTCATCAACTCTGATTGTTTGGCAACACCTGGCATTGTAACCCTCTGCTTTTGAAATCATAATCATTTCCATAGCAACAGCTTGTGGTGTCAGAAGCAGGGGGTCGCGATGTCAGGTGTACACACCATGACAAGGGGCTCACCATCCCCAGCTGGATGTTATCAGCTTTGACTGCTTGTCTGCATCTGACATTACAATCCCCTGCATGAAAAAGGAACACTAAATAGGAAATTATATGAAATGATTACTAAGATTCATCTAAAAATAATGTTATTTCAAAGTTTCCTGGGCAGCACTGGGGTACTCGAATGGCTCAGTGTTCAAATGTATTACAATAAACTTTACCCCATGAGGCAAAAAGGTTCAGTGTGATTTAAAAAAAAAAGGGTCACTCCCTTGGGGTGGGATTCAGAGATGCGGCAACCCAAACAGTACCCCCCCCCCAACAACAGCTGAGAACTATCTTCATTGTCTATTTCATCAGGCTGGTTACGATACCATGCCTATAGTGTGAGAAAAAATGACATCAAAAACAGGCAGGTGGCTGACCGTTACGTTATTGTCCGTGCATGTACGACTTACATTTGCTGTGAAAGGGGATACTGCAGCCATGTAAAACAAAAGGCTCATTGTTTTACAGATGGGAGATTGACGGTGCCCCCCTCTGCCAATGTGCATTGTTATGAGAGAATTGCAAAAATCAAGAACACCTCCCTCCCCTTCTTCTCCTTCATTGTGGGTTCCACCCCTAGGGAATTTTAATGAAATGTTTCAATTCAGTGTTGGAAGGTTTTTCTGGGGGGGGGAGGGAAGGAGGGCAGTGGCTTTGTGTTCTAACCTTTTACTTTGGAAAAGCCACTGTAGCAGCTAAAGCAGACATGGCCGGACAGCTGCTTTGGGAGCTTTCTGAGTTGTACACTGTTTCATACAGTACATGCACAGATGCACGCAGACAGGACCGGCTAACATCTGCAGCACTTGCATGTACAATTGTCCAGACAGGATACCAGGAGACTGAGCCGTTGCAGGACCAGGGGAGAAAATGTATGAAAAACACGACGTCTGTGTGTCTGAGTTTGCAGTAGGGTAGGTTTCTGGTTGGTTGGTTTAGTTATGCTGTGAATGTGCTTCTAGTAAAGCAGCTTCTTGTGGGGACTTTACATTTATGGAGAGAGAAAAAACAACCCAAGAGGTAAAACTTTTGTTTTATTACAGGGATTGCAACAGAGGTTGAGAAGGAAATGCCTTAGTAGTACTTTTTTATTTTATTAATTAATTTCTTCTCTTTAGGGGGGTCTTGAATGTAATTGGAGCCTTTGGTAAAATGCATGGTTTATGGCAGAAAAGATTAGTACATTGAAATTGCTTCAACTGCTGGCCTGAGTTTGGACCTTAGGTAAAAATTTTGTGGCCCCGACTTGGCCTTCAACTTCCATTTCACACCGCCAAGTCCATGGTACACTAATAGCACGTCTTTTGACTTGAGTAAAGATGTCAAAAATACATACAAGTTTGGTTATTATTAAAAAGTATTGTGTGAAATGTGCCTTAAATTAATGGTGGTGATATGTATATATTGTGTTTTTTTTTTTCCTCTTCATTGTGCCTGCACTGATTTTTTCTTAAAGCCTGATAGTCGGGAGCACTGATGGCTGTGTTGTTTTATGAGGGTTGGTGAATGAGTCTTTTCCTTTTTTTTTTTCCTGTTGCTTCTAAATCCTCAATTCTCTTTTTTTCTCTCTGAGTTTCTTCTCCTCCTCCCCCATGACTTTTGCAGATGTCATTTGACTGGCCCATGGTTGCACCAAGCCTGGAAGGTACTGTAGAATCCTCCTTTGATACTTTGCCAAGTCCCCGAGATGAGACACATCACCCCAGCAGTGCACCAACACTCTGCCTGCCTTGTGAGAGGCCAAGGTTGTTCCCAAACTGATTTGGTTTGGGGGGGGGGTGCTGGCTTCAGAGACCATTCTTTTTTTTTTTAAATATATTTTTATTGATAACATTTTTCAACTTTTATACGGCCACAGATTCATTCATAAATACAAGTCAGTTAATATCTGTTTGACAGGGTAACAGTTCATTTGCTGTGTCAGAAGGGCTATTGCCCTCAATACTTCATTCCTTCATTGTCTTCTTCCAGTGTGGTCTGAATTTTTATTTTCTTTTCTTTTATTCTTATCTTGGGGCCCCATTCTTCCTTCTCCTCCATCCCACTCCAACCATGGCACTCCTCTCCGAGTGGTCCTACCTAATTGCCAAATCTCTCCATTCCTTTAGAGAAACCATTCTTGGGGTCAGAGGAGGGGAGTCCTGGTAGAGAAGTAGTAGGCAAGCAAAATGTCATTCACCTAACTGACAGCCAGTTCTTCCCTTTTAACGTTCCCTGCAAGGACACAGCGATTGTCTTAGTTTCGGCATGCTAGACGCACCAGTGTGCATCCTCTCCTCCAAGGAGGTCCTCTGAATTGCAGTGCCACTTATAGTCACCTAGGTGGCCATAATGTAGCAGGAGATGTGACCTTCCCACCCTGGAGGGTGAACATCCGATGGGATGTTCATACCTCCTGCTGCAGGCATCTGTGACATCTCAGGCTTGGTGAGTGAACCCGGGTCACCAGCACAGAGAACCTCACCACCTCTATGCTATCAGGCTGGCCCTAGTCAATATTTTAAGATGGAAAATTAATGTAATAATGCTTTTTTTTTTTTTGCTGCTTTCTTTCTGTCCCTCTTCCACCACACCCCCCCCCCAGCCCTGTCACCCTGATGTGTACCAGACTCACGTCTGGCTTCCACGAGGTGCCAGCTGGCTGGATGTGGTGCCTGTGAGTGGTCGGCCTCATCTTGCTGGCTGGGATCTTTCTGTCCCTCTTCCACTACCCCCCCAGCCCTATCACCCTGACGTGTACCAGACTCACGTCTGGCTTCCACAAGGTGCCAGCTGGCTGGGTGTGATGCCTGTGAGTGGTCGGCCTCATCTTGCTGGCTAGGATCTTTCTGTTCTTCTCCCCTGCCCCTGAGTGCGGTGCAGTGGCGTGTAATGACACCAGTGGCCGAGCCATGCATGCTTCTGCACATGGCATGCTGGGCATCTGCCCGCTGCTTCTGTGGGTCCATTGCACCATCCACCAGCCTCCGCTAAGGGCCAGGCAAGCTGCAGACTCCATCCCCACCCCCTTCCCAGGAGAGGAGAGGAGAGCTGTCCTCCAATCGCTCGATCCTCTCCCTCCCCAGCCTACCCCCGGTGGCCTGCTCGCACTGTGAACATGGGTCACCGGCGTGGTAGGAGGTAAGGCTTGGATGCCTCAGCCCTCCACACCACTGAGCTGGCTATGTAATAACACTTTTTAGAGAACATTTCAGACTGAGTATTGGTGGATTGTACTGTCACCTGGGAGACAGGTTTCACCTGCGATCAGTACTGTTCCTCACAAAGAGAAAACACCTCAGGAAGTGATATAAATGTAAATATATGGTGATGCTGCTGCCACCCCAGGATGTGTCTCAGTAAAGTTCAGTGGTCGAGGGGGTGCAAAAACAGGCCTCGGGCTCTCAAATGTGGTATATTTTGATATTTATTCTGACCAGTACACTCAATCTTTCACAGGCGCGTCTCACTCTACATTTCAACTTGTTATTTGCTGGCTTTCATCAGGAGGTCGTCCTTTATTTGTTCTATAAATATAAATAAATACATTCAATAGCACATCACATGACAATAAAATAAAAATCATGTTAATTACCCACCATGGTAATATACAGTCACTCACTGTGCAACACTTGTGCTAGACATCCACAACACTCATCTGAGTTGTTCTCCTTATGTTATGCTCATTGTGTCTGGAAAAATACCAATTCCAATTTAAATATATGTATATCCTCCCTATTAATACCATCTTTCTGTTACACTTTTGCAAATCACCATGTTTACACCCCTTCACCACACTCTCACCAATGTGCACTTTATATAAATGTTGGCCATAGCCCTGCAGATCCGGTAACTGAATCTCATATAAGCTCCTACTTGAATGTCACACTTTCTGTTCTATTTTTATTTGTCCTCAAAGGCTGCTAACTCTAAAGAGAATGCATTGTTATTAAGTTTTTATTGTGGGTTTTTTTCACCTCTTTTTACTACCCATCATTTATACATGTTTAAAGAACAACATTGTTTTTCAACTTTTAAACTCACCTCAGTACGAAATCCAGCAGCACTTCCTGCTGCTCACTGGACCGGAATAGTCGGGCAGGGCTTCTGTCATGAAACCCTCTTATACTCACTGCCGTGGCCCGACATCAATGATGTCATATGCGATGATGTCACCGCGACGCATGTAGGATGTTCAAAGACATCATAGGTTGCCAAGGCAACCGTACACTGTAAACACCACATGTGTGGTGTCATACACTGTAAACACCACATTTTTGTAAATAGGGAAAACCTTAATGATAATTGAAGGCGAGAATACAAGAACATAGGGGAGACATCAGAAACAAAACAAACCCCCCCAGTAGCAGAGCATTTCAAAGAAACAGGGCACACAGGAGCTTCCCTACATTTCTGGGGACTTGAAAAAGTAAACCCACCCTGCAGGGGTTGTGACATTAACAGATAGAACATTGTGAAATGTGGTGGATTCACAACATGGATACACCTAACCCACTCGTGGGCATGAAAAGGGATATAAATTGGACAGTGTGTTGGTGAACAATATTATAATACAGCACCCCATCAGAACCCTGTTACCTTGATTCATTGGCATTTGATAGGTTAACATAGCAACAGTAACATTATGTCATCCTAGTTTAAAATGCACTACTATTGCAAATGTGCAGTAACTTCTCACTGCCACAGCCCTGGTCATCACCACACATGTGGTGTTCACAGTGTACAGTTGCCTTGGCAACCTAGGACGTCTTTGAATGTCCTACATGTGCCTCTGTGATGTCATCGATATTGGGCCGTGGCAGTGAGTATAAGAGGGTTTCAAGACAGAAGCCCTGCCCAACTGTGTTGGTCCACCGAGCAGCAGGAAGCGCTGCTGGATTTCGTAATGAAGTGAGTTTAAAAGTTGAAAAACAATGTTCTTCTTTAAACATGTATAAAAGACGAACAGTTAAAAAGTGGTGAAACAAAAACCCCGAAATAAAAGTAACATTACATTCTGTTTGGCATTACTGGCCTTTGAGGGCAAATAAAAATAGAATAGAAAGTGTGACATTCAAGTAGGAGCTTATATGAGATTCAGTTACCAGGTCTGCAGGACTATGGCCAACATTTATATAAAGTGCACATTGGTGAGAGTGTGGTGAAGGGGTGTGAACATGGTGATTTGCAAAAGTGTAATAGAAAGATGATATTAATAGGGAGGATATACATATATTTAAATTGGAATTGGTATTTTCCAGGCATGATGAGAATAACATAAGGAGAACAACTCAGATGAGTGCTATGGATGTCTAGCACAAGTGTTGCACAGTGAGTGACTGTATATTACCATGGTGGGTGATTAACATTATTTTTATTTTATTGTCATGTGATGCGCTATTGAATATCTTTATTTATATTTATGGAACAAATAAAAGGTGACCTCCTGATGAAGCCCAGCAAAAAACAGTGCAAAACGTAGGTTGAGACGTGCCAGTGAAAGACTGAGTGTAGTAGTCAGAATAAGTATCAAGATATACCACATTTCAGAGCCTAGGTATGTTTATGCCCTCTCCCCCGACAATTTGGATTTCACCTGTGATCCATGGGATCCCACCCCGGAGTTGGCAGTGGGGTCAGGCGTGTCATGGAGATGAGGCACCTCAGGGTGAAATCTGATCACCTGACATTCACCCCTTCCCCACCTTTGCTGGCTTATCCAAGTGGCAGTGATAGTGGATTTGAAGGCAGCCACTTGCTCGCCAGCCTTGCTGGCTCAATGGTGTGTCTGCGGCAACCACAATGTCAGGGGTCAGAGGCAAGGGGAACCAGTGGGACAACAAATGGAAGAAAGACAATAAAAGAATAGATTTTAGAAGCCCCTCGTGACTGAGTCAACTTTTTCAGTCACCAGGCAGACGTTTCGGTATCTTCGGAATGGTAGCTGTCTTGTATTTGGAAAGTGAGTAGTGATATCATTATTAGAGCTGGTTTCAAGATATGAGAAGATGCATGTTTTTAATTTTTTTTCTTCTAATCAGGAAGTTCAATGAAATATCTTAATAACAAGAGTGTAGCATATACCTCTGGCGGGGCATTTTTTGGCATCTTGTATATTCCAGAATGGCTGATCATGCCTAACAGCTATGGTACTTGTCTTGCACACGCACATCCGTGCGCGCGCACACACACAAACACACCACACACACACACTCACTCACTCCCTCCCCCACACACACACACACACACACACACACACACACACACACACTCTCACTCACTCACATACACACTCACACACACACACACACACAAACTCACTCACTCACTCTCACTCACACACACACTCACTCACTCACTCTCACACACACACAATCTCACTCACACACACTCACTCACTCTCACACACACACACACACACACACCACTCACTCACTCTGAGACACACACACACACACACACACACACACACAAACTCACTCACTCTCACACACACACGCTCACTCACTCACTCTAGCTGTTTGTCATCCATCGACTCTTTACAAACAGAAACCCAGCATAACAGATGGAAATTTAATTAACTTTATTTCCAGATGCTATGTGGGAAGATAACTTTCAGACTCTGACTGTGATTATCTGAAGCAGCAGATAATAAATGGAGGTTGCATTTGCATTCCATAACAACTTATGGGTAATTGTATTTATCACTGCACACTCAAGCACAAAGACATTTAATACCCCCCCACCATTTGCACTCAGACCACATTGCCCCCTACTAGGTACCAGCAGTCACAACATGCACGTTTGCTCATCCAGGAATTAAGGCACCAACTGTGCTCAAAGGCAGGACCAGGTATGGGGTTATGATTTGAGTCCTCATTGTCACCAGTGGGCAGGTAGCTTTTTTACCCATTTACTGAACTTGGAACTGGGGGGGGGGGCGCACATGTACAGGCACTGCTCCACATCCTAACACAGTTCGGACCTGCTCACGAGACACCCAGCCTTTAAATGCACGAGAATGGGTAACCACGCTACTGTCCAAATGGCCATGAGATGTAGACAGATGCTGGTCAGGGTCCACTGCCCCCTCCCTCCCCCCCACTGCATAGCAGCAGTTGCTCATTGTCACTAGCTCCCTCGTTAGTTGTCCCACAGTCCATCCCTGGTATCTCGTGGGGAGGACAGAGTATGTAAGGCATGGCTGGGACATTCTTTATTGTAGGTGGTGTCATGCTTCTGTTACAGGCAGTGTGCCATCCCAATATAGCACGCAACACATGCAAATGATGGCCCACTCCCTGCGAATCTGTACCAGGCTCACACTGGCACATCCATGTGTTGCTGTACTGCCTCTTCTGGTACAGGGCACACAGTGTGTAAAGTCTGGTGTCCATCTGACCACTGAACTAATATTGTTAGTGGCCAAAGCTCCTTTTATGGCAGCCATTTCATGCAGTTGTACAGGCTGGGCATCAAAAAGCTGGTAGCATCATTTGTAGTTGTCTCTGATGATTTTTGAGGGCTCTTTGTCCGCCTGTCCCCTTGATTTTTTTACAGACTGAGGGCACAGACCTAAAACAGTATAGTGGTATACAACTGGAATAGGGAAAGGAAGAAAATTTATTTTTTCTATCTGCGTTATTCATACAAAGTGCATCCCTAAGCTCTTTATAATCCAGGAGATGGAGGAGAGAGAATATTGTTTCTTTTTTCAGTCTACAGGGAGATTCAAAGAGCTCAGACATAGATGAGAGCGTGAAAGTGCTTGATTGCAGAAAAGTTAAGCACAGGGTGGTATGGTAACATACAGTGGTAACAGTAATTTGAGATAAGCAAGGACTCTAGGTCCATCATGTCTGGCCCATTCCCTACTTTATAATCATGGAATCAAATCTGTACTAAGTTATGGGGATACCCTACCCCTGTCTTACTCAGGGCACCTTTTAATTTTCGGGGTACTCAGAAATTTGTCCATTCTTATCCTGAAGGCCTGTACTGTCTTTAAAGCCACTGTTATAGCACTGGTGTGCTGTGCCATAGGTTCTCCACTAGGGGTGTGTGAATACATTAATTTGAGTATTCGGCCGAATATTTGTATTTGGGTCAGCAAATATTCGTTATTCTTTTCCTGAATAAGTGTTTTTTTTAAATAAAACATTGTAACACTGTTAAAGTCCAGTACATCCTTCCCTTTTGAAGTACAACAGTTAGTTCTGCCATGAACGTCCCCTAACAGCCTTTCAGTAGCCAAAAAAGGCAACAAACTAATGTATTGGTCAGTGGTCAGGTGACAGTCATCGAAGATTGACCAAAGGCTGTAGGCGAGGTGATGTCTTGTCGAGTGCAACTAAAATGGCACTGGCGCAAATGCATTGTATGTGCACCCCGGAACAGAGGAGAGCGAGATGTGTCATGATAGAGACCTATAGACGTATCTCACAGGGGTGAAGAGGGCTCATAAGGGGAGTCTCCTTCAATGAGAAAGAGCACCAGAACCGGGGGCAATGGGGGCATGGGATGAAGCTGAAGGGGGGAGTTCAAGAGAGACATGAAGAAATATTTATTCACCGAAGGTGTGGTAGATGTCTGGAACAGACTGCCAGCATAAATGATGGGAGGGAGAACAGTGTGGCGATTCAAGCATGCGTGGGATAGGCATAGGTGTGTATTTCAAAATGGGCAGGTAGGCAGGAGGATCGCTTTAGGGTAGCAGAGACCGATAAGGCAGGGATGGACAATTTGGAAAGACTGTGTGGGTCAAGCGGTTCTTTTTTGCCAACAGAAAAGAACCGCTTGTGAGAGCAGCTCCAGTGGAGACTTGGAAGTGTTCCCTGATTTTCTAGCACCCTTAAAAACGTTTCTTCATGGCTGTGTCATTCTGCCCTATTGAGACTGGGGTTGGTGAGAGGGCCCCCAGTCTCCTATTTCTTGGGCTGTGAAGCAAATACTGTTATGTTGACACTCTTTCATTTTTTGCCATAACTTGTGGTCCTGTCTTGTAGGGCCTTCACTGTTTGAGTTCTGCGGGTTATGCTCTCCTGAACCTGGAACCTTAACTTCTAGCTCTTTGCTCTCCTGGGCTTGTGGGTGGAGGATGAGTTTTGGGAAGGGGGTTAGGTTTTTAGCTAATGTGTGTGTGAGGTGTGAGTGTTTAGGTTGTTAGTGCATTAGTTGTATGCTTGTGTGTGTGTCTGAGTTTGTGCAGCCAGCATTAATTGCTGTTTTAGGGCATTATAGCGAGACAGTATGTGTCTGGAGATGTGTAAGGGTCTGGGGCAGGCTAAGATTGTGTACGAGGCATCCCAGCTGCTCGATCATGGCCTTCACCAACCTCTCAGCTTCCACTACTTCAACCGCATTTCTGTTGGAATCGAGATTAGAAGGCGCCGCAGATCGATTGGTTATGGTGGGACACCCGACACATAGGACGGGGTAGTTAGGTGCAGAAGGTGCCCTGGGTTTTGACAGGACCTAGGGAGAGGCCAGATGTGTTTGGTTCCCATCCCCTGGGTTCCCACCAGACTGAGTGAGCAAGTAGCCAGAGGGGCTGCACTGCTCCACCAGTTCCCTGAGGGCAGTGCTCTGCAACAACAGATCGATCAGGAACAAGACCGCAATTATAGTGGACTTGGTTTCTTTGGTCGATCTGGCCTGCATTACTGAGACCTGGGTGGGTGATGTTGGCCCTTTTTGGAGGCCACTGTCCCTCCTGGGTACTCCGTTGTGCACTGCCCCAGAGTGGAGCGCTGGGCGGAGGAGTGGCCATCTGTTTTATAGCAGGGGGCATGCCTCAGACAGCTAGTATTGGAACCCACTCAGGAGGGAGCAATCTTAGACCTGGTACTCTCAAATGGGGATGGAGAAAGAATCTCATATTTAGAGGTGGGTAGCCATCTGGGAACTAGCGACCACCAAACAGTGTGGCTCACGATAAACACAGCCATACAATCAAGCCATACAAAAGCAAGAGTATTGGACTTTAGGAGGGCTGACTTGGGAAATGAGAGGTGCCTCAGAAAAGCACTAGCAAACAGGCAAGAAGGAGGTGGAGGAACAATGGGAGTGATCAAATAGCCATCACAGAGGCAACAAGCCTCTGCGTAAAGCAAATCAATAAAACACAACGAAGGAAAAAACCGCTATGGTTCTCAAAAGAGGTGGCAGGGAAGGTTAAGGAGAAAAGGACAGCATTCAGGAAATATAATGAAACACAGAAGGAGCAGGACAGAGAACTTTATCAGTTAAAGCAGAAAGAGGCTGGGAAGGCAGTCAGAATAGCAAAGGCCCAAACCGAGGAAAGGATAAGCAATTCTGTTAAGAAGGGGGATAAGACCTTTTATAGGTACATTAGGGAGCGAAGAAAGACCAAAGGAGGGATACTGAGGCTAAATAAAGGGGAGGGAATATGGGTAGAGGGGGGCAGTGAAAAAGCAGGGATACTGAACGAATATTTCTGCTCAGTATTCACAAAGGAAGAGGAGGGGGAGGTACCTAAACCAAACAAGAGAAACACTCTGAAGACGGGGGGTCGATACCAGTCCATTTATAGAAGAAAGGGTTCTGAAAGATCTAATAAAATTGAAGGTGGACAAAGCAATGGGGCCTGATGGGATTCACCCAAGAATTCTAAAAGAACTAAGGGTAGAACTAGTGACACCGCTGACTACCTCTTTAACAAATCATGGGAGTATGGGTGGTACCTGAGGACTGGAGAGGGCGATGTGATTCCTCTCACAAAAGTGGGAGCAGGACAGAGGCAGGAAACTACAGACCAGTTAGTTTGACCTCAGTGGAAGGGAAAATGATGGAATCACTCTGAAGGAAAGAATTGTTGAGTACCTAGAGGCCAGTGGGGCACAGGACCCAAGGCAGCATGGATTCACAGTGGGAAGGTCATGTCAGACTAATCTAATAGATTTCTTTGACTGGGTGACTAAAGTAGTAGACCAGGAAGGGCTGTGGACATGGCCTACCTAGATTTTAGCAAGGCATTTGATACAGTCCCACACAAAGATTAATACACAAGTTAGCCAGCCTTGGAGTGGGCCCCAAGGTGGTAGCCTGGATAAAAATTGGCTAGACAACAGAACACGAAAGGTAGTAGTAATGGAGTACACAGGAAGAAAGGAGGGTTACTAATGGGTACTGCAGGGTTCAGTACTGGGACCGGACCTTTAATGTCTTTATAAGTGACATTGCAGAGGAACTGGAAGGAAAAGTATGTCTCTTTGCAGATGACACAAAGGTCTGCAACAGGGTTGATACACAAGATGGAGTGGAAAGGATGAGAAGGGACTTGGCAAGGTTGGAGGAAAGGTCAAATGTATGGCAGCTCAGATTCAATGCAAAAAGTGCAAGGTAATGCACATGGGAAACAAAACCCAGGGAAGAGTACACAATGGGGGGGTGAGATTGACAACAGTAAAAATAGAAGGGACCTGGGGTAATTATATCAGATGACCTAAAGGTGGGCAAGCAATGAGAAGGCAGTAAGGAAGGCTGGGGGATACTGGGATGCATAGAAGAGGCATCAATAGTAGAAAACAGAAAGTTGTTATCCCTCTGTACAGACAGTTGGTGAGACCCATCTGAGTACTGTGC
Source organism: Neoceratodus forsteri (assembly GCA_016271365.2). Lineage (NCBI taxonomy): Eukaryota > Metazoa > Chordata > Ceratodontiformes > Ceratodontidae > Neoceratodus > Neoceratodus forsteri. The sequence continues at coordinate 420,747,433 of CM028138.1, forward strand.
AGTTCTGAGAACCCATCTCCGCAAAGACATAGACAGAGTGGAGGCTGTCCAGAGGAGGAAACAAAATGGTGCAGGGTCTGCACCAGAAGACATACGAAGAAAGACTAAAGGTGCTTAATATGTATACCCTTGAGGAAAGAAGAGAGGGGACATGATAGAAACTTTCAAGCACCTCAAGGGAATCAACAAAGTCCAAGAGGGTAGCATCTTTCAGAAAAAGAGATGTGCAAGAACCAGGGGGCACAATTTGAAGATAGAGGGGGGATGGCTCAGAGGTAATGTGAGGAAGTATTTTTTCATGGAGAGGGTTGTGGATGCCTGGAACAGCCTCTCTGAGGAGGTCGTGGAGTCAAGAACAGTGGGGGAATTCAAGAATGCATGCGACAGACATAAATAAGGCAGTCCTAGTGGGGGGTAGGAGGAAGTAAGCTGTTGGTTAACTAGGACCTGCAGCTTATCTGTTAGGTAGGAAAATGGGCAGACTAGGTGGGCCAAGCGGTCCTTATCTGCCGTCAAATTCTATGTTTCTATGTTTCTATATCTGAGCTAGGCTTCACTGTGCACCCTGTGAGAATATCAGGTTCTTTTGAATGTGTGGTTGTACGTGGGGGTCCAGGTGCAGGCTGCAGGATTCTCCTGTTATACCGGCCCCCTGGGGCCGAGAGAGAATTCCTGCAGGAGATAGCCAACTTCATAGTCCGTGAAACATTGGAGGCCCCTAGATGCTTAGTTCTGGGGGACTTCAATGTTTGGGCCAACGATGAATCTTCCAGGCTAGGTTACAACCTCGTCTAGACGATGTCCTCTCTGGACCTGTCGCAAGAGGTTTCTTCGCGACCCACCAGGGCGGCCACATGTTGGACCTGGTCTTCTTGCTGGGGCTTGAGATTAACAACCTCAAGACTGATAGGATCATTTGGTCCAATCATTGCACAGTGGAGTTCTCATTCGCCCCCAAGAGCACTCCCTGCAGCGATAGTCAGCTACCGCCCTTTGAGAGGTTTGACCCCGGAGAGACTTCTGGCAGTAGTCGACCTATCTAGCGTGGGTAGTGCAGGTGTGGGGGGGGGGAACGAGCCAGGCAGTTGCTGCCTATAACAAGGTGATGTCTGACGCGCTTGACTCCCTCGCACTGGTCCATGTACGACCTAAATCCTCTCACTTGAGGTCCACATGGTTTGATGGGGATCTCAAGGCGATGAAGATTATGGGTCAGAGGCTAGAGTGCTGTTGGCAGAAGACCAGGTTGGAGTCAGACAAACTAGCCCTGCGTACCCACTATGGTGAGTACCAGGGGGCAATCAACCGTAAGAAGGCAGAGTCCCTGTCCAGCGAGATTGCTGCCAGGAAGAATCTGCCAACTGTGCTCTTTCAGACTGAGACAGGCTATTACATCCAGTCTGTCTACAGCCAAAAAAAGCCTTTTATAATGCTTTATGCGATGAGTTTGCTCGATTCTTCTCGGACAGGGTGTCTGCCATCCAGCGGGGAATAAAAGCAGAATTTGATAGCAGATAAGGACTGCTTGGCCCACCTAGTCTGCCCATTTCCCTACCTAATGGATAAGCTGCAGATCCTAGTTAACTAATAGCCTACTTCCTCCTACCCCCCCCACCAGAATTGCCTTATGTCTGTCGCATGCATTCTAGAATTTCCCCACTGTTTTTGGACTCACGCACTTCCTCAGGAAGGCTGATCCATGCATCCACAACCCTCTCTGTGAAAAATACTTCCTCACATTACCTCTGAGCAGCCCTCCCTTTCTTCAAATTGTGCCTCCTTGTTCTTGCACATCTCTTTTTCTGAAAGATGCTACCCTCTTGGACTTTTGTTGATTCCCTTGAGGTACTTGAAAGTTTCTATCGTGTCCCACCCCCCTCCTTTCCTCAAGGGTATACATAAGCTCCTTTAGTCTTTCTTCAGATGTCTTCTGGTGCAGACCCTGCACCATTTTGGTTGCCCTCTGGACAGCCTCCACCCTGTCTATGTCTTTGGGGAGATGGGGTCTCCAGAACTGCACACAGTACTCCAGATGGGGTCTCACCAACTGTCTGTACAGAGGGATAACAACTTCCTGTTTTCTACTGGTGATGCCTCTCCCCGAGCATCCCAGTATCCCCCCAGCCCTCCTTACTGCCTTCTCACATTGCTTGTGAGCCAAAATGTGGCTGACAGTGATCGACTGGGGTGTCAGGGGAAGGCACTCCACCTAGTTGGGGAGAGTTTAAACTGGTGGAGATGGCCGAGGTAATTGAGGTTGCTTCCAAGCTGAAACACACATATTGCAAACTAGACCCAGTGCTGACACGTTTCTTGATGGGATGTGTCCACTCCATAGGCCCGGTGTTTGCATTGATTGTCCGGTGTTCCTTGTTGGAAGGGGTTTTCCCAGATGTCTTGAAGGAGGCACTGGTGAGACACCTTCTGAAGAAACCACCATTAGACCCTGATGTCAAGGCAAATTACCATCTTATCTCCAACCTTCTGTTCTTAAGAAAGGTTGTTAAGAAGATTGTGGTGCAACAGCTTGAGAGGAACCTCGTGGCCTTTGATCTATATGAGCCTCTCCAGTCTGGATTTTGAGCGAGGCACAGCATGGAAACTGCATTAGTTCGGGTACACAATGATCTCTGCAGGGTGAGAGACTGAGGGGAAGGGACATTCTCCTTAATCTCTCTTCAGCTTTTGACGCGGTTGATCATTGTGTGTTGCTTGACTGCCTGAGGGAATATTGTGGACTCACCGGCACTGTCATCTGCTGGTTTGAGTCCTATCTCACAAACAGGAAGCAACAGGTAGTGACGTGGAATTTCTCCTCCTCCCCAAGCCTCCTGTCTTGTGGAGTACCTCAGGGTTCAGTCTTGTTACCAATGTTGTTTGCCGTGTATATGCTGCCCTGGGAAGAGCTCATTAGGAAGTACAGTTTGGACTTTCATTGCTATGCTGATGATACCTAACTGTACCTTTCCTTTGCCCCAGGGACATCCAATGCAGTGGAAGTGCTAAATAATTGCCTTGCTGAGATCAATGACTGGATGGCCTCCAGATGGTTGTGACTGAACCCCGATAAGACGGAGGTACTGGTGTCAGAGTCGAACAAAGGGCGTGATACTCTGGTACAGCAGCAGGATTAATTCTGGAGTCTGTGCCATTGAAGGCCTCCTCTAGGGTGCGCGATCTTGGCATTATCCTTGACAGCGGGCTGACATTTGAATCTCAGGTGTTGTCCGTTGTCCGCATCGGCTTCTACCATCTGAGGAATATCGCCAGAATCAAACCCCTAGTTCCACCCATGGACTTCCCCACCTTAATGCATGCCTTCGTGATGTCAAGACCTGATTACTGTAATGTGATCTACTTCAGGGTCTTAGGAGGTACCCTCTGCCGGTTGCAGCTAGTGCACAACGCAATTGCCAGGTTGTTGGACGGGCAGTCTAAGTACTGCCCCATCACCTAGTGCTGCGTGAACTGCACTGGATGCCGATAAGGTGGAGGGTCCTCTTCAAGGTGGGCTTGCTGACCTTTAAGGCCCTACACGGACTGGGCCCAGGCTACCTGTCAGACCTTCTAACACCTGCTGCCTCGGTCCGCTCCCTCCATTTCTCCCTGAGGGACCTCCTCGCAATTCCCAGGATGAGGCTAAAGACTGCCGGTGACAGAGCTTTTGGTGTCGCTGGCCCCGTCCTGCGGAATTCGCTTCCTTCAGCTGTAAGGGAGGCCCCTTCAGTTGAAGTATTTAAAGCCCACCTCAAGACCTTTCTGTTCAACCAGGCCTTCCCAGACACTGTCTTTTTGATACTGTCTTTTAGATATTGCTTTTAATGTCTGCCCTGTTTTAGAAATTGTCTTTCTGTTGCAGGCTATCCTTCTACCATGTTGTGGCCTGCTTTTATCTCTTATTGCTGTGTTTTATTTATTACTGTGTGTGATTGTATTTATTGTTTACTGTACATTTGTCTGCACAGTGCCCAGAGCCTATTTGCCTTGCCTAATTAATAACCTAAAGTATACAATAGTAAGTGCACTAAAACATGATACAGTATTTAATTGCGTCTAATTTAAGAGGGGCCTCATGGTCCTGCAGCATATGTGCAGGGGACTAGAGAGTTACCCTTTACATTAAATATTTAAGCTGGCCTGGTGGCACTGAGGGTTGAGGGGCTGGATGCCACACCTCATGCTATGCTGGTGACCCGGGTTCGGGAGCAAGCTCTGGCCGCCAGCCAGGGGTCAGCCAGGAGGAGGGCGTGGACTTGGATTGAGCTGCCAGTAGACAGCTCTCCTTTCCCAGGGGGAGGGTCGGATGCATTGCGCAGCTCTGGTGGCCCCTGGTGGTGACCAGGGGGTGTGGCTGATATGATGCATGTAAAAGGGGTATGGGGACCGCAGTGGATGTCCTGTAGGTGGGCGCAGGAGTGTGCCCACACTGCGTTGGACATCACTGCATGTCCGTGCCCCTGGGACCACAGAAAAAGCCCTGTTCCCTGGTAGGCGATGGTGGGTCCCGTGGCCAACCTCCACACCCAACGCTGGGTCTTCCAGCCTGCCTCTGGTGCCCCCTTCATTCCCTGGTCGCCTGTCTAGATTTACTGAAAGGTCACCAGGAGGAGTCGGTGGTCCCACCCTGGGGGGCTTAGATCCGGGGGGTCGGAGACCAGAGGAGCGAAGCGGGGATCCCCCCACTGACAGGTAAGGCTGAAGGCTTCAGGCAGTGTGGGACAAGGTTGAGCTGAGTGACTGCACCGGAAAGAGTCTGGGAATCAGTGAGGGGGAAGATAAAGAGAATTAAAAAAAAATTAAAATAATTAATGTGCTAGAAATAAAAACAGCTGAGCCCCCAAAAAATAACGTTACACTCGTAACATTAGGAAGATTGACAGTAGTACTGTACCATTGGTTTTATGTGGGCAAATCATACTTGTAGCAAACTACTGGTAAGTTTAGCTTAATGAACACTAGCTGTTCAACATGTTGAAGGTCCAGCTTGGAATAGTGTGGCTCAACAACATCACCAGCAGTGCTAAACATCCTCTCGGATGTCACACTTGTAGGGGGGCAGCTTATGTATTTTAAAGCAGGTTGTGCCAGGTGAGGAGAGGAGTACATTTTCCGAACCTAGTAGCCCAGTGGATCAACTTCATATGGCTCAACTTTTTCTGCAGAGAGAGGCTGAGCGTTTGTGTTGCTGTTGATGCAGTGATATGCTGAGTAATGCCCAGTCACTCTCCTCTGCACTGCCACTATTCTGTCTTTCCCCGTCTCCACCAGTACCATCCAAACCACCACATGGCTGCTACCCTCCCTCAGGAACATGAACTGGAGCACTTTCCTCCCCTACTGAGTTTCTCACTGCTTGCATGGTACTACTACTCTACCTGCTTGTACTCATGTCCTGAATATGTACTGTCTCGTTCCTGGTTTTGTAATTACTGTACTGCACTTCTCAACTACCCTCTCCCCCAGGACGCAACTGGAATCGAGCAGGAGTCTGCTCAGCATGCCTTCCTGGTAAAACTCTTAAATAAATACATTTTAACTATACACACAGCTGTTGCCTAAAATGAGTCACCCTGTGGCTGTTCATGGCAGTATGAAGGATCTCGCTTTTGAACCTAGGGTCAATCATGGTAGCAAATACATGATGGCAGTTATCCATGACTGTGGCTAACCTTGCATCAAGTTCTGCATCAAGATGATTAATAAGCTCAGTGAGCTCTTGTGTAATCCTTGTATTGTCAGTCAAAACCAGTTGTAATGATCTTTGTGACAGGGTTGAATAAGGCGCTGTCCCATGTGTTATTCAGAAAGAGTTAAATGCAAGGATCTGTTCTAGCCTCTCATTTTCTGTCTCTTGCCTGTCTGGTTGCACAACCAAATGTTCTTGTGAGCCCTAGGAACTGATCACTCTCATGGTCTCACAATTCTTCACCTCTCACTAGCTCTCTACCTTCACTTGCTGTTTCTGTCTTTTCTTCCCGCTTGCATGTCTGCGGTTATAAAGCTATATGTGAATCTTTATGTGAAACTGAGATCCCTCGGTTTGAAGTATATATAATTATACTGTTGAAATTATTGCAAAAAGATATTTGGAATTTAGGGGGTTAACCTGAGATGCAGTTTGAGCTCCTCTCAGGATTGTTTGCAAACTCTTTTGCAGAACTGTCAGCAGGAGGCCAGCTTGGGACACTGTTCTATTTGCAAGCCTGCTCTGCAAAGAAACTGACAAGAACTCTGATGCATTTTGTGAGAGACAGGATGCCTCCTTAACTAGCTCAGGATGACAAAGTTAATTGTCAGGCAAAGACTTGTTATAAAAAGAGCAGCAATATATTTGCTAGAGAGACTTCTTGGAAACCGGAAAGAAACCCTCAACTGAAGGACTTTTGTTTTCTCTGTTTGTACTGCCCTTGTATTGCTCTATCCTGAACAATTTGTTTTATTTTGATTCTGTTGTTATTGATAATAATAAAATGCTATGTGAGAATTGTATAACTGCTCCTGGTTTTCCTATGCTTCCTAATCTATGCCTCGATGACAATTTTTTGAGAATATGCACTGCCGGGATAACCATAATAAGTAAGGCTGTGGTAGCACTTAGGTCATGTGTACTCCTCTCAAATGGCACAAGAACCTTCACCGTGCCCTCAAGAACTAACCAATCATGATGTCCTAGGACCCCTCCAGTGTCTGCCTCCATAGACATTTTGTGTAGTGCCCGCTTTTGCTCCAGCAGTCTTGAGAGCATCAGGTATGAAGAATTCCACCGAGTACTAACATATTGTGTATCATGGTGTTGGGGCAGACCAAGGCATTGCTGAACTTCTATTAGTTTGTTAATGACTTTTACAGAGTGATGGAAATGACTACAGATGGAACGGGCTGTGGATAATACATCATTGTTCCCAGTACTGTTATGCAGTGCATGAGTCACCACTAATTTCAGTGTGTGTGTGTGCAAAGCAATGCATACTCAAAAAATGTCCATCACTGATGGCTTTCACCATATTTGTCCCATTGTCGGTAACAAAAACACCAACTTTTAAATTGGTTTTAACACAAGTCCAAGACCGCAACATGTCTTGCAGGAATCTGAGAATATCGTGTGCTTTGTGGTCTTCCTCCATCAGTCCGACATTCAGCAAAGCTGACCTAATGTGACCACCAGATTGGAGGAGGGGACCAAGGGTAAGTTACAAGGTGATGCATTGGCAACAGCAGCAGCAGCAGCAGGCTGTTGCACACACAAGTGTGTGGTTAAGGAGCGATAAGCATGCAGGGAGTTTCACTAGTCCAGATATCTGACATGCAGTGCAAAACACCACCGGCAGCCTCTGCAAGCAGAGCAGCAACAGCAGATTGCACAGCATCATACATTTGTGGCAATACATTCCTTAAAAATGTGGTACAAGATGATATTTGATACCATGGGTGCAAACAGTGGAGAAGCCGTTGGAAGCCAGTATCTTCCACAACTGAGAGAGGCTGGAGATCCAATGCCATCATCTCGGCAATCAGCTGAGTGATTTGCTGTGCTGTTGGACATGAAGTGTGATACTTTGTTCGTGCATGCAGAGTATCCATTATTAGAACTGCCTTTGGACACATCGATGTGGACCGGTTCACCGGTGTTGTGTGAACTGCTTTTGACTGTCTCTGCCTTGTAGTGTCACTGGAGTCATTAGAAGTGACCAGAGCAGGAGGACTCTGTGTTGGTGAGGGGGAAGGAGTGCCATGACCACTAGGTTACTCAAAATCAGATCTGCCGGTACCACCACCAGTGCCAAGAGTACCTGCCTGTCCACTGGAGGGGTTTGGTCTAGGTGAAACCAAGGATACAGACCTAGATGATCTTCAATACAGCTGAGGGTGATTGAGCTTCAAGTGGTTCTGTAATGATGTTGTGGTTAATTTAGAGGTTGATTTCCCTTGGCTTGTACTGTTGTTGCAAAAAGAAAAGACTGCCTTCCTTGTGTCCTCCTTTAACACAGTACAGTGCAGCCACACCACACTCTTACCACTGCGGTTACCAGTGCTTCTGGTAGCACTGCATCCCCCAGTTCTTTTGCAGCAGACATGCCTGTCTTGTCCTGATGTTGTTGCCCTGTGACCACTGGCCCTGAAGGTGCCATGCCAGTGTTGCCATCACCTGGTTGTCCTTCAGGCTGTGACGGAACCTGACGAAGCAATGTCAGTGTTCCTTGTTTGGTATTCTTAGGGGGAGGGGACCCTTGTGCTTTCTGCTACTTCTACTACCCTGGATACTAGTGCTACTCCTTGAGGCTCTTTTGCCAGCTACCTTTTTGTTGTTTTCTGCCCTCAAGATGCATACCATACTCTGCCTCCTCATCAAAGTCACTCACATTTGCCTCTGATGAAGAAAATGATTCACCACTGGGTAATTCATGTGGAGGGAACTGCTCAGAGCCAGATAAGTGCTCCTCCTCTACAACTTTTCCAGCAGTAGCGAGAAGCTAAGAAGCAGTAGGCATAACTGAATCAACTGTAATGACCACACTGGTAATATTCAGTGTGGCAGGGATAACATACTGTGGTGATAGTGTTACAGTTACAGTGGTAGTAGTGGCAGGGTTCTAGCGTCAGTAGTGGCTGGAGCCACAGTTGCAGGACTGCCTGTAGTAATCATGCTGCCAGTTGTTGTGGAAGGTAGGGTCTCTCTGGTGGTGATGACCGCTGTGATAGTACTGGTGAGAGATGGGGACACATTGGTGGTTGTGGGAGTCAAGAACAGTGTCCTTCTGCTCGTGCATGTACCACTTTCTCCTGTGCCAGCCACAGTATTACTATTGCTGGAAGAAATAGGCTTTGAAGGGATTGGCAGTAATTTTGGACGTTGAATACAGCCTGATAACCGTTGTTCACATTCAGGTTCACAATCACCAACCTGTTCCTCAGTTGTAGATTTGTTGGGGCTGGACCAAGCATGTTTTTTTACCACCTCTATCTGCCATTCTGTTACAAGATGCCAACAATTTCTAAACACTCCGAACTACTGTAATACTTTTATTATGTACTGAAGTACTGATTTATTTTAGTACAAAAAAATTCTTGCAAGTGGCACGCAGGCAAGTGATGCGCGGTGTCACTACCAGGCCCTAAGCTGCAGGCGGTGGGAGTGGAGTCAGTCGACTGCCATCCAAGGTTGGTACCACTGGCTTTGTTGAAATCTGCGCCCAGATTACACCACCAATATTATTAAAGACAGATTTTTAACTACAGCAGTCAAGCCAGAACTTCTGTAATGTATTATTTACTGAAGTACTGATCTATTTTAACACAAAATATCCCAAATGTCACACAGGCAGGTGGTGCGTTGAATTGGTGCGCTACTTAACTGTGTATGCTGGCAACACCTCACCCACCAAATAAACTGTGAGAAATGGAGTCAGCCAGATCCCCTCCCCAGGAAAAGTGGATTGCGATTTTTCCACAAAAAAAAAAAATATATAGTTTCACTAACACTTCTTCTCACAGTCACTCCTTCACCTCCACAGAGCAGAGCACAGAGGCACGTGCAACTAACTAGTAAAAGGGGGGAAGGGGAAATTGTTTAACCAGGAAAGGCATACTAAGTCAAAGCTTGTTTCCAGGTGTGACCTGGGAGCACAAGGAAGTTAAGGGACTTGCTCAGGGTCACACAGAGTGGGTCCAAAAGTCTGCAATACAGCAGCTGCAGCTAAATCACTAGATTATATTACTTGTCACTAACACAAACACAGTATGCACACACACAAAGTTAAGAAAAAGAAAAACGATTTGTGATGTAAATGTATGAAATTTGATCAGTCACTCTCAGTCAGAGCTCTCTCCACAACACGTCTTCTCTGCTGCAAGTGTGGCAGTCACACGTTCTGGCTTCAGTGAACTTTGGCAAATGCTCACTGATTGGCCAACAGGTCACGTGAGGTCTTACTATTCCGTCAAATAGCTGACCCAAATACTGGCCGAATAGTGACGGTATTCATTATTCAGTTCCTGAATAATGAATACTGTATTATTCATGGTATTCAGATTTTAATATTCGTTACTCGCACATCCTTATTCTCCACCCTCTGGGAGAAAGTGTCTCCTCTAACATTACCCATGTAGTAAAGCTACCAACAGTTCCTATTTTCCCAGGACAGTCCCTATTTTAGGCAGCATGTCCCAGTGTCCCCACAAGTTTTGCAAAATGTCACTTTTGTCCTGGTTTTTGCTTACTTGTCCCAGTTTTGCCCTTTTTTTTTTTTTTGCTGGCTGCTAATCCATGAGTGACAGTTATTTCAGCACCACTGTGGTGCTGCTCGGGCTGGACAGCAGTTTGCAACTTCAATCCCTGCACCTGTGTTGCACCCCAAGCATGTCAGTGGGAGCACAGTAAAGCATGTTCCTTCCTGTTAGATTAGACTGGGTAGTAGTGCAAGTAAGTGCATGTGAACGTCTGCTTGCCAGCAGATAAGAGGGACTCACAATAGAGAAGAGACTGGCAGCAGCGAACCAAGGTACCTGAACCTGATCAGCAGTGGGGAAGTGTGTGAAAACAATCTGGTGTGGTGGTGGGAGTCACTGAAGCGAAGTTTGCTCAGCAAACGAGGTGAGTGTAAGCGGGTTGGGTGGAACAGTCAGGAGGAGCAATACATGCAGCTCTAATGTCTGATCACAATTTAACGCAGGTTTGCTTCTAATGAACTTTCTGTACATCATGATTTGGAACTTGGTGCAGCAGAATGATGTATTGTTTTAATCTGGATGTTTGCTGCTGGCGTTAGTGTGGGGCAGCATTGCCAGAGCAAGCAGCAAAATGTAATTGTGCGTAGCGCTGTCTGCGGCGGTGCCCGTGGGAGTGACACAGTGGGGGATGGGATCATGGTCAGGATGGACCATCCCAGTTTTAGGCCTCGGAAAGCTGGTAGCTTTACCCTGTAGTAACAGCTTTGAAGCTTTAGAGCATGGCTTCACATCCTGCTGGGGCACACCAGATCAAACATCTCCCTCTGTTCAGTCTTGTCGATCACCTTGAGTATGCTTAAGACTGAGATCATGCCCTTCTCAGCCTCCTCGTCTCCAGGGTGAACATGTTCAGGGCCTACAGTCTCTCCTCATAGTTATTAGCCCCCGTATCCCTGATCTTGTTGATGGTCCTGCATTGTACCCACTCGACTGCCTCAATGTCCTTTTTATATTGAGGAGCCCAGAGCTGTGCACAGTACTCCAGGTTGGGGGGGGGGTTAACTGGCAAGATTACTTCCCCTGCTCTGCTGGACATCCCTTTTTTCCTCAGAAAGGTTTTTGTCCTCCTAGGCAGATCTGGGCAGCTATCTGTCCTGTCCCTGTGCCTGGCAGTCGTCCCTACCTTTCTTCTGGCCTGGAAGCTTGTTCTGCTGTGGATTTTCCCCCTCAGTGGGACTGGAGGGCCATCCTACCCCTCCAGCAGACATATCCAGTGTGGCCTCGGGACTGGAGTGGTAGGATGGACTGCCAGGACATGGGCAGGGCTTCACAAAGCCTAGGCCCCCGTTTTTCCCTCTTTTTCTCATCCCATCCCCGTTCTGTGGTGCTAGTAAGTGTACGTAGAAGCGTACATGTGCTGCATCAGTGCAGCCCTATCTCTTTGAGTTGCTCATGCTTGCACTACCACCGGGCTTCCACACTGTGGCAATCATGGGCCGAGACAGCCACACAGTGGCAATCACGGGCCGAGACAGCTTGGCCACCCTTCCCGAGAAAGGAGAGCTGTCCCTGGGAAGCTCGACCCTCTCCTACCCTGCCAATTCCTGGCAATCCGTGCTCGTTCCTGAACACAGGTCACCGGCATGGCATGAAGTAAGGTGTATAACCCCTTAATCTGACGTGGAGTCTTTGCAAATGAGCAGGTTGTGCTCAAAGGTTATTACCGATTATTTCAATAAATTAAAAAAAATTTAAAAAACCTCCATGCTGCCAGGCCAACTTGGTCACCACCTTTTGATGTACTTCAACATCCTGCTGCCACCACAGGTAACACACTGCTCAACATGCTTCTGCCCACCAGATCCTTTCCTCCTCCACTGCAGCAAAAGGAGCCTAAGACAGTATGTAGCTCCCACCAGTTTCTCCTCCCGAAGTGTAGCATCTTGTATTTGGCTACATTGAATCTGAGACTCTTCAATTGCCTGCCTTGTTTAGGCCCTGCTAAAATTTGGCTCGAGCCTCAGTAGAGTCCACCACCCTGGCCAGTTTAGTGTCTTCAATGAAGGTAAGCAGCCTTCTGGAGACCGCAGCTTCCAGATCATTGGTGACTGTGTTGGACAGTAGTGGTCCCAGCGCTAATCCCTGATGGATGCTGCTGAGTACCCCTCTCCTCTCGGAGTACTGCCCGTTCACGACAACCTTCGCTTCCTGCCTCCAAGCCGGTTAGTAATCCACCCCATCTGTATGCTTGAGGTTAAGTGATTTTTTTATGATGGCTCGGTGAGTAAAACGTGGTTGTGGCATTCAAACCCTGGTTTCCATGTACACATCTCGGCATTCTAACCACAAGGCAGACTGTCTCTACGAGGGCAAGTAGGGTTATGTATACAACTTGGAAGGAGTACCAAACAGGATTTTATTTATATATCAATCTATGTATCTATATATAATTATCTACATGGATGGGACCTTTTCCCCATAGAAAAGGTAATCATTTATTTCCCTTTATACCCGTGACTAATCTACCAATTCAAAGAATACCTGTGACTAATCTAGCAATTCAGAGTATATATCTGCACTAATAAAACAATTACTGCTATATACCTACACTAAGTAAAGCTATATACATACACTAATCAATCAATTAAAAGTATATGCCTGCACTAATAAAGATTATACACCTGCAATACATTAAACCCTGTGGGACACCACTAATAACAATTAACAAAGCATTAGGAGGCTAGCCAAATCAATTAACAAAATGAAAAAATAACCTGGAAAAAAGACACAAAACCCTTCTAAACCAAGAAATCCCCCAAACTCCTAGCTGCACTCATTACACACCATTCTCTCCATGCTGCGGTGGAACTTCAGGTGCCATAACATGGTTGCAAATGCAATCTCCTTAACAATAACCATCCTAATGTATTATATTCAATAAACAATGGGTAAGGGTGGAACACTCGGAAATATACCCATCGAGGGGGCTAATTAGGGCAATAAAGCCACTCAACCTTCTGGCTCGTGGCCTTCTAGCTCTAATTAGCTCCCTTGATGGATATACACCGTCCTTGGTTGGCAGAGTGACCAAAGAGAATAAGTTATGCAACTGGAAGATGGCAACAAACAGGTTAATATATATAGTCAGGGGTTAAGATGTTTACATTTTATTTTTCTAGCTATATCCCTCAATATTTGGGTTTTCTGGCTCATTTAATTCATGCACTGGGATGGTTGAACCTATGATGCCCTAATTATTATGTTTCATGCTGAGAATCCCCCGATACAGGGGCTTCTTTAGGATGTAATGGATGTAGATATGGGAATTGGAAATCTTGGCCAATTAATGAAAAAGGCTGTCTGCTAACTAACGGGGCTCATTATTGTGTTACAGAAAGATCTGCTTGCACTGTAAGTGCCCGAGGGAGGAGCATGCAGTGAGTGCCATGCCCGTTGACTTGGAGAAGATGATGTGCAAACTGGTCTCCGATTTCCAGCGGCATTCCATATCTGATGATGACTCCGGCTGTGCCTCAGAGGAGTACGCCTGGGTACCACCTGGTCTCAAGCCAGAACAGGTAGGGGTTGTATATTTATTTATTTAAAATTTGGTGACCAGGATAAGGCACACTGAGCCAGCGGCTCATTTCCAGGTGCAAAAGGGATAGGGGATACAGTAGGGAGTGATGTAACGATAGCAGATATGGTGACAACGGTGGTTGCAGACACAAGAACAATAAAAGCAGGGTACAAGTTATAAATTCCCCCCCCCCCAAAAAAAAAGTGTAGAAAGTAAGCAAAGTTCATAGTTATGGGCAGGAAGGATGAGAGTGGGGGGAGGGTGTGATCGACATATGACAAGATATTTGTGATGGGATCCTAGTGGTTAAGATTCAAATTATAAGCACACTGAGTTTAAGTTATACAGTAGAGTAAGAGGCTAAATGGGTAAATAGGGAGGGGTGAATAGGGCAGCAGGGGTATGTAATGTGGAGAGAATGGGAAGATGGCAAGCTGTAGTTGCATGCTTTTGAGAAATGTGCTAGTAAGCATGGTTTGAGAGAGCACAGGTAGGATGAGAAACATATGGGGAGAGGGACGCTGTTCCCATAGTGCTGGAATGTGGATAGAGAAAACAGACTGGCCAGCCACAGATTTACAGTGAGGAATATGAACGGAATGAGCAGCAGATGATCAGAGGGAGTAGGAGGACAGGATGGTATGGCTAAGTGAGAACAGTGGCAAGCCAGTATTTGGCCATGAAGGTGGAACCATATGGAAGATGCTGAACCTCTAGAGAGGGGAAAGAGATTTGCACAACAAAAGAGAGAGGGAAGTGGTGGATGAGAGATGGAATATTGTGTGTGAGGTGGCAGAAGGAATGGAAAAGGGGGTCAAGGTGTCAAGCCTAGCAAGTATAGACTTTGGGGTACTGTTTTAGATTACCTCTGCATACTTAAACACTGGCAACATACTCTTGAGGAGGATCTGTGGGCAGACTGGTTGTGAACTGCAGGATCTGTTGTGGTACAGCACACCAAGCTTAGAATAACATTTATTTTTCTTTACCATAAAGGTGTTTCTCTGTGGGTTGCAGGCAGGTGGCTAACAGCCATGTCCCCACGTTCCCCAACCAGCTAATGTCTACCCCAGCCTCTGGAAGTCCTCCAAGATTGCCCCCCCCAACCCCGGTTAGGGCCAGGAGGGGGAGGTCTGTCCTCACTCCCTGATTCACACAAATCCAGATGATGATGGCCAGGTGCAGGCCGAGGGAGAGTGGACATGGTTTTATTAAGATTGTCCCAATGGCTTTTCCGTCTTCTGGTCCCTAGTCATAGCTGGGGCACGCATGTCAGTGTATGCATGTGGAGGTATGCACATACCACAGTGACCCACAGCTCCCTCCTTACTTTGCTGTTTCCATCTCATCCTACCACTGGGCCTCCACCTGGTGGTGGTCATATATGAAACCAGCAATCCTCCCTCCCTCCCCTTGAGAGGAGAGCAGTCCAGCGGATGCTTGATCATCACCCCCCCCACCCAGCCAGCCCCAGCAGCCTGAAATTGCTCCTGATCCCAAGTCACCAGCATGGTGGGCAGTAGTACTACCACTGTACCACTGGGCCAAACTTAGGATGAAGGTTCTTGAGCATAGCATCAATGTGAGTGGAAAAGCTGAGGTTCTGCTCCAACGAAATCCCTAAGTACTTGAAGTGGGGTACCTCGTCAAGAAAGTTGCCATCCAGAGTCTTGAAGACAGGAATATGTTGGGGCCTTGCTAGTCTCTGTCTAGTACCAAAAGTCAGGGAGGCAGTCTTTTTGGCATTTAGTTAGAGCTGGTTTGAGCGGAACTAGCACTGGACATTATCAAAGTCATGCTAGAGTGACGATTTCAGCTACGAGACTGGGGCACCAGAAGCAAATATTTTGTCTATTTATTTACAGTTTGTTAACCAGAAAAGGAAGTATAGACAATATTGCTTCTTTTTGGCATCATCCCGGGGTGGGGGATACAGATGCAAACCATCTGCTATTGAACCAGATTAAGCTGTTGGGGGTATTCCTAGTGAATGGGGGACATTTGGCCAAAACATTGATCAAATTCTTTTACTCTTTTTGAGAAGTGCCATGGGATCTTTAATGTCCACCTGAACAGCTACCAGAAAAGGCAGATGGGACCTGGGTTCAGTGTCTCCTCTGAATTATGGCACACTCTGATGGTACAGCATTCCCCTAGTACTGTACTTGGGTGCCAGTGCTTATGGTATGGGCCCAGTCTCTGTACGGGAATAGAACCCATGACCTTCTGGCCCTATGTCATCTGCATACACTGTGGATGCATGAGGAGAAAAAGAGGGAGGGGAGGGGAGGTCATTTAAGAAGATGGAGAAGAGGACTGGGCTGGGGAAAGAATCCTGGGGATACCGGACTTGATAAGCAGTGAGAGGATAGGGGATCCCCAAACTGGTATAGCTGGAGCTGGCCTGAGAGATTGGAGCGGAACCACCTGACTACCAAGTCAGATAGATCCGCAGTGTCTAACTTATCCAAGAGAAGGGGATAGGTCACAGTATCAAAAGCCTTTGCTAGAACAATGAAAATGGCCACAGTGAAAAGGCCCTAGTCCATCCATTTCACCACAGAGTCTGTGATTCGGAAGCAGGAGAATACGGTGGAATGGTGTGTGCAAAAGCCAGACAGAAAAGGGGAGAGGAAAGAAGAGGAGTCAAGGTAGGTGGATTGCTGGGCAAGGACAAGTTTTGCCTGCACTTTAGCCAGGGCAGGTAGGAGGAAGATGGACTAGTAACTACCTGTGGAGAAAGAGTCATCCCCTTTCAGGAAGGAGAGGACTTTAGCCTGCTTCCAGGGCTGGGGATCGGCATAAATTGGAAGGAAAGATTGAAAAAGGAGGCAAGAAGGGCAGCAAAAGCTGGCACAGAGAGGAGAAGGAGATTGGCATCCAGTTGATCAGGGTTGTGCCCTTCAGAGCAGGGTTTTTCAACCAGGGGTCCTCGGCCCCCAGGAAGCCCCGAGCAATGCATAGGGGTCTGTGGAGTGAGTACTGAAAATTTTAACTTTGGATAAAAAGAAGTGGTGGAGCACATGCAAATTACAGCTCTGCCTGTTCCTTGACTCAGTAAAATAGCACCCGATGTCAAAACAAGTGATACAGGGCAGGTTCTGACATCTGGGAACAAGATTTCCCCATGTAACCTCAGCTGTGGCTCAGAGCAGAATTATTGAATTCAACTCACACAGCTGCCAACTTTTGCGATACTGTCTGACATAATCCAAACGTAGCTCTGTGTGATGGTATCAGATCTGTTGTGCCTCCCCGAGACACCTAGCAGGATTGTTGAATTGAACTGTTGAATTGCTGACTTTGCACTTAAATCTTTTTTCGTTTTTTTTTTTTTTACCTTGCCTGTGACACAGAATAAAGTTGCATTGGACTGTTGTATTGCCATAGTTCTGTGTAGGTGTCAGATGAGATACGCTGTGCACCACACCCAGAGGCACCTAATCAGTTCTGACATCAGGAAAGAGATTTCCCCTAGTAACCTCAGCTGAGGCTCAGAGCAGAACTGTTGAATTCAACTCACATGGCTGCTGACTTTGCAATACTGTCCGACTTTTCATTTGCAATTTGTTGAAGTTAATGATTTTTTTGCATTCTGTCCTCCGAAACACCTCTAATCAGTTCAGTGGAGGGTTAAGCTGTTGAACTGGTTGCCAGAAGAGGCTATAGATGCAGAGCATGAAAATCATTTTAAAATGAACCCTAGGTACAGCACTTAGTTTGCAATAAGTTCTGACATAGCAGCATCATTCAGTCTTTTAAAATGAGTTGTATGATTGTATTAAAATGAAAAAACAAGAAGCATTTTTTTATATATAATGGTAAGTGACTCCCCCCCACCCCCGCCGCTGCACCCTCTTTCCACTGTTGTAAGTAGGGGGTCCCTGCTACTACAGTTTATGTTCTGGGGGGTCCTCCCCTAAAAGTCTGAAAACCCCGACTTAGAGGAATTAAGAGAGTAAGACAGCAACAGTGGTCTCAGAGGAGAGTGGTAATAAGGTAAAAGATACTGTGGAACAGGCGGGGGGCAGGGGCATTTGTGAGGAGACAAGACAAGCAGGAGGGGAAGAAAGGAGGGGAGTACAGATGGGCACCTCCTGGTCTTAAATCCGAACTGGTAGGAGCTGTAAGCATAAGTGCATTATCAACAAAAAGTTCTCAGAACATAATATGGCATCGTGGATCAGATTTGATAGAATAAAAAACTGTACCTCTGGTGAAACTTTCTTCTGATTGCTTTTTGTAAGCACTGACTAAGGATCTGCAAGTTAAAATTTAGATGTGCTCATAGCTGTTTCTATGTGATGGTTTAAGTTACTGCTAGTTTCAAACTTTTACCCCCAAAAAGAAAGTATTCTTTCACTCACCATTATGTGGAATTGATTTTGAATGACAAATCTGTTTCTCAAATGAAACCAGACACAAATTGCAGGGTTTACTCAAAGTCAAAATCCCTATAGCATTTTGGCTCATTGTCACCTGAACATTTTGGCCAAACGACAAAACTGTTATCCAGATTTTCACAGTTTGGCTACTTGAAAATACATAGCAAAATGCTAGCTGGCTAGTGGCAGGCAAACACTGACGTTGTACTGTTGAGTGCATTATTGGGGATTATGGCAATGGAGCTAGCTGGACTGGCAAACTTGGCACTATGCTTTGCTGTGCGGGAGACCCAAGACCATATCTTCTCAACCCTAGGATTAATTCCACACATGGGTATATTCCAAGGCAGATAGTGAAACTGGATGTACGTTCTCCTTCTGCCATCAAAGTCTGTTTCTACGTAGAATTCTCCCGCATGACCTCGAGTAAGTTGCAGAACCTCTTGGTGTTACAGCACCACCTGGTGGTCCAAGTGTGGTTTGGCCACAGTGAGGTTTATTTTGTGTTTCTTATAATTTATTTATTCATTTTAATTTATTGAATTGATTCACCAGGAAAGGCACACTGAGCAAAAAGATGCTCATCTCCCGGTGCGACCTGAGGGAAGGGTTACAAGGGGAGGATAACACATTGGTTATCACCATAACAATTAATCAGATATACAGAGGAAAATGTAACAATTTTGCCACATAGGTTAACAGTCAACTAGAGGTGTATACCAGAGGCATACATACTTACGTACATACATACATGCATACATGAGAGACAACACTGCAGCTTATAACGCATCATATTTCATATAAGCCAGCTTCCAAGGGTGAGGCATGGCTGCTGGTCAGGCAGTGGGAATTTTGAGGGGTGGGACAATCAGAGTTTGTGAGTGTGGGTACAGTTTACCGTGAGGTAGTTAGACAACATGATTGATAGGGAATGGATGGAGGAAGACTGGCGAATCTGAGGGGGGAGAGCATTCCAGATTTTTGGGAATCGATGCGAGAATGCTGTCTGTCCAACAGAGGTCTTTCGTCTGGGGATATTTAGTAGTTGGGTGTCAAAGGACTGGAGGGCATGGGGGGGGGTAGGAGCCGACAACAGTATGGAGGAGAGGTAGGAGGGGAGGGCACGAAGCCAGAATTTTGAAACAAATTTGAAGCAGTGCATTTGTCTGCGATTTTTGAGAGATGGGAGGCGAGGGAGCGGTAGAGGTCACAGTGGTGGGAAAGGGGGGCATTGAGAGCAGAATGGCAGAAGACATTGAAAAGGGGGTCTAATTTAGATAAGGTGGATTTAGGTGCAGTGCTGTAGACTATGTCACAGTAGTCTAAGGAGGGAAGGATCATCTTCTGCACTAGTTCCTGCCTAACCAGAAAGGGGAGGCAAGAGCGGTTCCTGTACAAGGCACCTAGCTTGGGGTGCAGTTTTTTATGATTGCATCGATGTGGTTAAAGAAGGTAAGGTGATGGTTGAGCCATACCCCTAGATAGTGGAAGGAAGTGACGTCCTCCAGAGTTGTCCCATCTAGAGTGTGGAAGGAGGGGAAGGAGGGGAGTCAGGATAGCCGCCATCTCGTAGCAAAGTGTGCTGGAACAGCTGTCGGAGCTCTTGCGTACATTTTGTGTTTCAGGGGTGGGGGAGGGCAGATTCTGCATGGCCCTTGCGACCTATCCTGGGATCCTCGGTGGATCCTGAAGCTGTGGAGACAGAGGAGGTGACAGAGTTTTATACAGACCAGCAGGAAATGGCTTAACACTATTAGCATATGAGGTAAGCACCTGAAGCAATTCATGTTCATCTGAGCAGCATAAAAAACACAACTGTAATATAACTCATATTTCCAGGCAAGTAAGATGTAAAAAACTAAAATGCAAAGACAAATCTTGTGGACTACAGTGCTTGTAGATCTAACTTCCAGAGCTAGCGTTCCTGAAAGCACTGAAGCAAACTCCTATAGCATTCTAACACAGTACATTTTCATATAAGCATCATTTTTTACATTTATTGCATGTCCAGTACAGAGATTTATAAAGAGCAGCATTTACAATCATTTAAATTCCCATAAGGAGAGGATCATAATTAAATGTATTTATTTAATTATTAAGGCTCCCCTTCGGAAAGCAATACAGAGGTTCTTAAAGCAAGAGGTTCTTAAAGCAATGTTTAAATTTGTTTAAATGCCCCAAACCTCTTTGACCTCTCAAAGCTCCCTACTAAAGGCATTTAAAGTTATGCAGAGTTTATAGAGAAGTCGTAGAATCTCCACTGTTATGGAGACACAATTCGAATTAAAAATGGCGCAACAGCTACAGCTGCATTCAACCAATGTGCTGGAACAGCTGCCGGAGCTCTTGTGTTCCTTCTGTGTTTCAGGGGGTGGGGGAGGGCAAATTCTGCATAGCCCTCGTGACCTGTCCTGGGACCCTTGGTGAATCCTGAAGCTTCTGTGTTTCGGGGGTGGGGGAGGGCAGATTCTGCACGGCCCTCATGACCTGTCCTGGGACCCTCGATGGATCCTGAAGCATTCTATTAAATCACAAATGCCCTCCCCCTCCAAGTTTTCCCTCTGTCCACTATCCCAGGATCAGAACTTGCCCTCCAGCCTGAGAAGCAAGACAGCGGAAGCCTTCCCAGTCAACATCAATGTGGGTGTTATTACTTACCTATCTGTAACAGAGATGCAGCAACATTTTATTTTGCTGGTGAAATTGTCAATTTTGCTCAGCAAAATATTTCATGTAATTATGACCTTTCGGCGAAATTTTGCCACCCAATTTCGCCTTGCGCTTCTATATGGCAAATTTAGGTGAAATTTGGCTTTTCTGTCTGCTGGGGCCACATGGTTAAATCCAAACAGGCAGGAAGTGAGTGGTTCATTTCCTGTACTACATATCGCAAGGAAGCAGGCAGCATCTAGACTCTGAGTCAGAGCCCTGTGACTGCAGAGTGCACTTTGATACATAAACTACTTAATTTGTGCTATTTTTTCTAACCTTTTCTTGTTTGTCTTTGTCCTGTTTCATATTTTAGTACCTGTGGAGTGTGTGTGTGTGTGTGTGTGTGGTGTGTGTGTGTGTATATGTGTGATCCCTCCCCCCACCAGCTCTCTCTCTCTCTCTCTCTCTCAGAGCCTCTATCTCTGTTCCTTTTTTTGCTTGTTTGTTTGTTTGAATTGGTGATGGTGGTGGGCATAGTGGAAAAGTGTAGAGGCAGTGGGGCACCTGTACACTGCCTTGACAGGTGCGCGTTTCAGATATCCATTAAAAATGAAATGCCATGGGCCGGCCCAGTGGTGCTGAGGGCTGAGGCGCTGGACGCCTGACCTCGTGCTATGCCAGTGACCCGTGTTCAGGAGTGATCATGGGCCACTGGGGGTCAGCAGGGGAGTAGAGGGATTGAGCATCTGAGGCACTGCTTTCCCTCTCCGGGGAGTGGGACTCTAGTGGTTGGCATGCTTCTGGCCCCTAGCGGAGGCTGGGGGGGGCAATGTGTTGATGCTGTGCACAAAAGGGGCTGAGATGGGGCAGGTGCTGTTAGGAGTGCGTGCAGGTGCGTGCATGCTCCTTCCACTGGTGTCATTGCACGCCCCACTCATGTAGCGAGTGCAAGGAAAAGGCATCCTAGGTCACGGCGCTTGATGGATGTCCAATGGGCACCCAAGCTTCAGGGTATCACTGAACTGGATCCGGACCCTGTGGGAGAGTTGGAAGCTCCGCACCACCCCGCCTCTGGGGGGGCAAGCCGCAGGGGAACAGGCGAGGGCCCTAACAGGAGCTGAGGGCAGACTGGATGGTGGCCAGAAACAAGGAAGCACAGACAGAATAGCCAACCAGGACCCAGGGGAGAAAAAGAGTAAGCAAAAAAAAAATGAAATGCCACAGCAGCAGGAGGCTGTTGGCCCCAGCACCAGCACCCAGCAGCAAACAACTGTGCCCCCTCCCCAGCAGCAGGAGGTGACCATGGCCCCTCCACCACAACAGGAGACAGTGCCCCCTTCCTGGCACCAGGATACTGTTCCTCCGCCACTGCAGCAGGAGACCATGCCCCCTCCCAAGCAGCAGGAGGAGTCATTGCCTGGGGCATCATCTGCCACCCCCCTCCCCATGGCCCCATCATCCCCAAAGTTCTCCTGCCTGGTATTTGCTTTTATGTAAGTTTGGCAGGTGACCCAGTGGTCACCTGCAATCTATACGGGCAGGAAGTGCATCGCGGTAAGTCTGGTTCCCACTTTGGGACAAGCGGCCAGTGGAGCCACATGCTGCACCACCACCCACTTCAGTGGGACCTCAAACTGCAGGAGGTGCCGGCAGCATCAACTGCAGCTGTGGGGAGCAGTGCGGGTGTGAGCAGTGAAGGGGGTGAGCAGGAGGGACGCATGGCTGGACCTGTTAAGCATTCTTGCCAGGCTCGCCAGACTAGACAACAGCAGCAGTCTGCAGTAGCACAAGACCCTGTCAGGCCCCCCCCCCCGTACAGAGCCAGCAGCAGCACAGGCAGCCCCAACCCCACCAGCAGTGACACATGCAGACTTATCAGCTGCCCTGTCAGAAGTCCACCAGCTTTGACAGGAGTTAAATGATTTCAGACAGGAATTTAATGATGCCCAGGGGGAGATTGCTAAACTCCAGGGTGAAGTCGACAAAATCATGGGCATCCTGTCTGAACTGCATGGCAGCCCCACTGGCAGTTAATGTGGCAGCACAAATTAATTTGTCTTTTTTGTTTTCATTTTTCTATCCTCTATTCTGTTGTTTGTATGTTGCCCCCTACAAAAGAAAAAAAATGCTGTTCTGTCCCCTTTAATCTACATCCTTAAGTCCTTGTTTCTTTATTTTGTATGTAAAATAATATGTTTGACCATTGCTGCTGTTTGTTACTGTCTTATGCTCCCTATATAATTCAGTCCCTTTTCTTGTGCTCTCTGTATTACTTCTCCCTTCTCATTGTTGTATTGCCCTTGTCCTCCTGATCCTGCCTGTCATTTGTTATACTTATTCTGTACTGTGTCCGTGTACCCTCCCCCCAATAAACACCTTATTCCCTTATTATCTGTGGTCTGTATTACTTCTTAGAACTGGTTACACCTACAAGATTACTTTTAACAACATAATGATGTGTAATGCACTTTCATTCCATATATATGGATTTCGCAAATGAAAGGCCGGCTTCTGCCGAAGGCTGTTGGCCATGTGGGCCTTGTGCACGGAGTGCATATTTTTTTTAATCCAAATACCCGGTATGAGTTGCTTCAACTCAAAGTTAGAAGTGCTCACCACAGCACGTGTCCATAAAGTGTTCGTTCTTTATTTGAGTATGGCAAGTAAACAATGGAAAAAGTGCTTCCCTATAACTAAGATAAAGATGCCCACTCCCCCAAGGCACCATCATTCCTTATATGTTACCAGTTATGTCACATCTGAGACGAATGTTTTTCACATGCATGCTTTGTGTGTGAGAAAGCACGCATGTGTGAAACTCGTCAGGTGTGACATAACCTTTGATGTATCATGAAGTACGGTGCCTTGAGGGAGTGGGCCTAGTCTTTGGTGCTGCCACTGCTGAACATGCCTCAGAAGTCCAGAAATGTTTCCCAAAAAATGTTACAGTAAATTGAGACAGAAATCTGGTGCCAGTCATGCTGTTAGATGGTTCACGTACACCACCTGGAATGAATTTTGTTGTTTTGTGCACTGTTTACAATGGTTTTCAGGCCTAATCTTGGTGCTGCCACTGCCTAACATGCCCCAGAGGTCCAAAAATGTTTCCCAAAAAAGGTTACAGTAAATTGAGACAGAAATCTGGTGTCAGTCATGCTGTTATATGGTGTCCCCCCACCTCATGGACCTCAAAATGAAGCTTCTGACACTGTTTACCAAGGATTTCAGGCCTAATCTTGCTGTTGCTAGCTGCTGTTGTTGTGTGCAAAACCGGCCTTATACAGTAAGTTGAGAACAACCAAATGGCAAAATTGTGAGAGAAGGGAGATACAATTCTTAAGTGAATTATGAAATAGGCAAAAGGGGTGGCCACAGCCAGTTTGCCACGGTGAGAAAATAAATCCTCCTGCAAAATGATCGCGCTGCTTGCACTTGCTTCCCACTGCTGCTGTTTTTTCAATTTTCTAAACTAAATTGTAAACCAACCGCACAGAACTCCTCACAGTCACAGTATGATCTACAGTCCGGAAAAGTGATGTCTGGAGAAGGCAAGTACTGCAGTGTGTTAGTACTTACTAAATACAATTTTGGCTTATAGATATATCAGACGGAAGGGACAATATTTGAAATAAACAAACAAAATCGCCTCCAACAGTCTTGCAGGGACCACTAATCTCTTGAAAACTATGTAGTTTTTTATATAGTATGGGTCAAGTAGTAAACACCAGTGGTGTAACAGGGAGGAAAGGGTCAATATGGTAAGCAAATTAAACAGAAAACGAGGAACGCTGCAATGCAGAGGCTAGATCACACTATTAATTTCTGTGAGCAATTCAACAGTGCAGTGTACCTGGATATGGACAAGTGTTCAATGTCCACGAATACTTCCAATACAAAAATGAAGCAGAAAAGTGATTAAACAAAGGGAAACAGGAACAAAAATATTCAGAATGAGTAACTGTTCAGATAAAGTAAACCCAGAACGGGTCAATATGGAAGAAAAATATTACAAATAAGTAAAAGACAAAGAACATCTGTGCGCAAACACTGAGGCAAGGGTTACCCCAAAGGGCATTTGGCTGGGAAGCCAAGTTTCAAGAAAATACAAAATCACACATGCCCCCACAATGCAAAGCATCATGGGCTGCATATGCAAATCACCACAGAATGTTATGCTGGTCCAACTTTAAGCAGAAATGCATGGTGCCGAAAGGCCTTTCACACAGTTTGCAAAGGGTGCTAACAGAACCCTTGCCTCAGTGTTTGCGCACAGAGGTTCTTTGTCTTTTAAATAGTTTTTTATTTTAATGGGCTCACCATAATATATCCAAGGCACACTGCCTTAAGGGTAGCTGGTCCATTCCACTGGGGTGCCAAACAGACGAGGCATACTGATGAGTCCTGGTAGGACAAAACACATGTCTATATCTTCTGTTAGCACCCTTTGCAAACTGTGTGAGAGGCCTTTTGGCACCATGCATTTCTGCTTAAAGTTGGACCAGCATAACATTCTGTGGTGATTTGCATATGTAGCCCATGATGCTTTGCATTGTGGGGGCATGTGTGATTTTGTACTTTTTTACAAATAAGTAGCTCACCAACAAAAATATTAAGACTTAAAAGAAATTACAGAAACATACTCACAGCTTGTGAGAAATTTGTCAAATATTAGGAATTAGCCTGTTCTGCTTTCACATACATACACACACACACACCACATGGTCGACTCTCCAACGTTCAGCTCCCTTACAGATACAGAGAAAACTGAAAACACTACGTAAGTTCAATTAAGTATTATCCAAAGATACCAAAACAAAAAAATGTTCACTAGCAGTACTAGGAAGAAAAATTTAGATTTTGGGAGCAATTAGCTCTCAAATATAACAAAGAGGTTTTTGAAGGGTTTATTGGATGTGATGCACCAAACTGAACTGCTCTCTGACCTAACAGACAATATACTGTGCAGGAAAGAGCCTGCATGTGATATTTTGGCTGTTTACCCACAATGCATTGCAAATTTGCAGGAGAAATTGAAAAACAATGGCGAAATTTGAAGAAATTTTGTGTTACGAGAAATCACTATCAGAGGCACAATTAAGTTTCGTCTAGGCAAACAATTTTGTGTAATGCGGTAATTACGTGAAATAGTTCACTGTTTTGCTGCTTTAAATTTGCTACAGATCTCACTTGCAGTGTTCAGGTGTGATGACACTGCATGGGCCAATCTCCAGGGTTGTTCCCCAACCAAAAATTCCCTCAACGTCTTCAGGGGAACCCGCCACAAGACTGAATGCCACCTAGTGGTCTCCCTTGAGGGGAACCCTCTGGGATTTGTACACCCTCCCAGTGGTCCCTTACTGCTCCCCTTTATCGGCACACCTTTGATGTGACCCCACCCCCAATCCCCAATGGCTTGGGATCTATCTCTTGTTCCTGAGGTCCATCCCTGGTAGCCACCAGCATCTCGCTTGCTGTTCCAATTGGTACACTGGACCTCTACCACTCTCAGAGCCCCTTGAGCAACTGCCACTCAGCTCCTCCCAATGCCTTTTGGTAAGGGCCTCCCCCCTCTGCCCAGTGCCTCCTTTGCCGCTGGCCTGCATCCTGCAGTCAGCCTCCATCCCACCTGGAACCTGAACACCAGCTAGGCCCTGCTGCTGTGAGGTGAGAGTGACATGGTAAGAACTACCCAGTGGCCACCCTCCTAGGCACTCAGGGTGGCACCCATGGTGTCCAAAAGCATTCACGCACTACCAGCCTTCCTACTGGCCATGCCCACTGCTCTCAAA
This sequence comes from Neoceratodus forsteri, assembly GCA_016271365.2. NCBI lineage: Eukaryota > Metazoa > Chordata > Ceratodontiformes > Ceratodontidae > Neoceratodus > Neoceratodus forsteri. Next base: position 420,774,006 of record CM028138.1, read on the forward strand.
CTGGTGCCCCTGCAGAGGATACCCCAGTCTGACTCCTGTCTAGTACCCTGAGGGTACCCAACAAGTGGGGGCAGCTTTAGTGTGAAAAGTTCCCTCAAAATAAATTCCCAAATTAACTGATACTGGCACCATGATGATATCCTGTTTTTATTATGCTGTATAGCTCCTCAAGGAATGATGCCAGCGTGTCGGTTTCCACTGGATCACTTCAATGAACAAGAGCCCCCTACTGTAATAAGAAGGTTATTACACCTACAAGAAGCACTTAGTTATTTTCACACATCATTTATTTATTTGTTTGTTTATTTATGTTTTTGGTAACTGGGTGAGCAGACTGATCCAAAGAGCCATTTTCAGTTGTGACCTGGGCCATACAGTGGCACAGACAATAGGTGCAGGTTATAATAAAGTAGGTACATATAATACAGTGAGTACAGTGGTATCAGAAACAGTGATACATAAATATCATATCTTCAAAATAAGGGTTAAGGACATATAAAACAAGTTCATGACAAATAATGCAGTGCTTCTCTGCTTGCAGAGAACTAGGACATACACTTACAGCAAATCAAGACATTATTCAGCCAGTCCAAGGTTTATAATAAAGTGCATAAGGAATTACACTATAGCAGTCAACATTTTCACAATGGAGTCAAAAATGTGTCAGTTGTATATGTAGTAGCCAGTACTTGGGAAGTAAGGCAAATGGTACACTGGGCCCCTAAGGTGGATTTCCTGAGACATGAACCAGTCTGTTAGTTTCGATTTGAAGGACTGTTAAGAGGGTAACTTACAGATAGCAGGTGGCATTCTGTTCCAGAGATAGGGGGCAGAGACAGAGAAAGCCTTGCTACCCATGACAGTAGATACACGGGGAACTACGGGGGGGGTAGAAAGAAGTACAATTAGATACGGTCATTACATGACTCTGCACCACATTATTCCAACCTTAAAGCCAAGGGCTTGGTTCTGCTCCCCTGGACTGCTAGGATGCATGTTTCCAAATCCCTATTTGTGCATCACAGAGGCAGTTCTTCTGCTTTTGGGTGGATGAACCCAGTATTAATTCAGAGTCATGCTGTGCAACCTGTCTTCAGCACCTAAGGTGTTTGCCAAGAGTCTGTTGGTCATGGTGGTCTTTTTATGGCATAGAGGTGTCACATATTTCTGTACCTCAATGACTAGCTTAGAGCAGTCCAGGAACCTGGCCATCCAGATGTTTTAGGATCTCAGCCTGATGGGCAAGCTGGCCAAGTCTTAGCTCACCCCAGAGCAGCTGATCCTCTTCATTAGAGTGGAGCTAACCTCCCTCCAAGCTCTTCTGCCTCTGGACAGGATGGAGGACCTGTCCCGATGCCCAATCATTATAGATTGGGCAGCTGCACATAGCCCAGGATTTCCTCTGGCTTCTGGGCTTCATAGCATCTACCTCAGACCATGGTGTATTGGGCTCGCTGGCACGTGACCCTTTTGGTGGTAACTGAGGCACTCGTGGTCTGTGGCACACAGCTCTGAACCAACTGGTTTAGATGACAAACAGCACAGGAGAGCCACACTTGGAGAGTGGTCAGGAACTGGATTGTAAGTAAATCCAAAAAATCACAAAACATAGCCCAAAGCAAGTGAAAAACATTTAATTCCAAAGCATGAAGAGCAACCACACTGTACCCCAGTGCTTCAACTCGGGATAAGTCTCTGTCAGGGCGTCACTTGTGCTGTTTGTTCCTGTAGTTTCCTGAGCCATACCCGCCTGTCCTTCCTGCAACATGTGGTTCAGTGTGTTTAGTCTAGATGACCCAGGCTATGCTAGTGGCTGCCCCTTGAATCTCTCAGAGGGAATCCCATTTGTGCATCCAGAGCTCTCAATCATGGTGATGACAGATGGATTACTGATGGGCAGGAGGCATGCATCTGTGCCAAACGAGACTCTGTTCCACATCAACCTGCTGGAACTCTACACAGTCTTCCAAGCTTTGGCATTGGTCACACAGCTGGTTTAAGGCTGTGTTCTCCAGGTCAACATGAACAAATCAACAACCATGTTTTACCTGAACAAACAGGGCAGTACACATTCCTTTTCACTGTGCCTGAGGTGCTCCGTATGTGATCTCTGGTTTGCTCCCTACACGTGGACTTGTTGGCAGTCCATGTGGCAGGAGCAAGCAACCAGCTGGTTGACATTCTTAATCATGTGGGAGAAACATTTAAAGAGTGTTCACTGCACCTACAGGTGGTTTTCCAGGTGTTCTCAATGTGCAGAACCATGTCAGTTGATCTGTTCACTTCCTGGGAATACCAGAAGCTAAGACTTCTGTGCCTATCCCCCTTGACCAAGTACTCTACCAGGGGTCACTTTCTCTGGTTTCTGTGCTCAGGACCTCCTGTATGTCTTCCCAACATTTCCCCTGGTCCATAAGGTGGTCCTCAGGGATGCAGGGACAGGGCATCCCTGAGTCTGATCACACCAAACTGGCCGTGCCTGTTCTGGTATCAGGATTTACTTAGTCTCAGCAGCAGAACCCCAAGGCCGCTTCCACTTCTGCTGCCAGATCTGCTAAGAAGATCTGAGTGGACATTCGGGTATCTGGACCTGCAGTCTCAGCACTTGACTGCCTGGATCCTGAGTGGCTAGAGTTCCAGGCCTCTAGGCTTTCTGATGATGTTTCTTGGATACTGAAGGAATCTTGGAAAGATTCAATCCACAAGATGTATACTTGCAAGTAGGCAAGGTTTCTGTGTTGGTGCAAGGAGTGATAACTGTTGACCCTCTTTTGCTCCATGTCCTGTACACTTGATTATCCATGGTCCCTGTCTCAGGTAGTGTTGTGATCCTTGTCCCTCAAGATGCATCTGGCCACCATTTTGGCATACTGTGCACAGGCAGGGTTGCTGACATTGGCATGGAACAGAGTGGTTGTCCATTTCTTTAAAGGGATGAATTACTGTCCCCTCTGGTTCAGGAAGCACCTCCACCATGGGACTTATTGTTGTTGCTGTCAAGGCTAATGAGTAATACATTTGAGCCTATAGACACATGTGCTTTCTCACAATCATGAAAGAACACAGTTTAGGTCGCAGTCAGCTTGGCTAGTCAGGTGACGTGAGCACCAGGTGCTTTCTGTGAAGTCTTCATATCTGGTTTTCCACAATGGCAAGGTTGTTCTGTGCCCCCATATGAAATTCCTGCCCAAGGTAGTCTCTGAGTTTCAAGTTAATCAGGCTCTTCTCAAAGCCCTATGTTTCCCAGGCTGCATGAACACTCCACACACTCAGTGTTTGCAGGGTGTGCTTTTCCATCGGGATTGTATAATGGAATTTCATGGTGAGGCTTAACGGTTATTTTTCACATATGCTGAAGTGGTCCGAAGCAGACAAGCAGCCAAAAAGACAATTACCCATAGATAACCACCTGCATTGCTCTGTGTTAAAGGTTGGCTGGGTAGGGTCCACTCTTGTGATTGAAGGTACCCTCCACCAGATATACTGCTGTCTTTGTTTGCTGCTGCCAAGTACATTACCATTTCTGAAATATGCAGGGCTACTACCTGGCGGAATGCACAGACATTCATATCCCTTTACAGCATCGATTTGCTCATCTGTTGTGATGCAGTTTTGGGGTCTTCGGTCGTTTTGAAGTGCGTGTCTTGCCCCCTCCTCCTGAGAACTGTTAGGAATCAGCCTAAGTGTGGATAGTGAACTTAATCTAGGTTGTTTTAAACAGAGGTAACTTACTTGTTTGTTTGTTTGTTTTATGTGTTTATACTGAAGGGACCATGGGCCAAAGACCTGTTTTCATGGTCGACCAGTTTCACATAAACATACAATTAAGCAAATGTACAAAAATACAAAATACAAAAATGCTACTCACAATAAATCTCAGAACACCAATAATATACATTACAAGAATATCAAGTAAAAAATTTGCATTCACTTTCCAGTAATAGATAATCTGTAAGTCTCTTCCTGAAGTACATTAATTGATTGACATTAATGATCCATTTAGGTCTTCTAAAATGGGTAACAGATAGTTAAAGAGGTGAGGAAGAACATACGGTAACGTTTTTTTGGCCCCTAGAGGTTTTCATCCTAGGTATTTCAAAATACGTGGAATCAGCAGACCTTGTGCAAACATAACTGATATATCTCTTGAAGAGAGAGTATCAACAACCTCAGGAGCCCCGTATAATTTTATTTTTTTGCCAACATGCCTAATTGAGATTTAAAGTGCAGGTCTAATGGCAAAAAGCCTGCATCCCTCAATAGTAGGCAATGCTGTGTCCTAGCTGGAAGTTGTGTGGAAAATCTAGAAATTTGATTCAGAAGAATTTTAACTTTACTTATTAATCCATCCCCTGTGGCAAAATAAATCATGAGGCCATAATCAATAATAGGAATAAGGAAGTTTTAGGCAAGTGTTCTTCTAGTAGATGGGGCTAAGAGAGGATTAAGTCTATATAAGGTCCTTAATTTCTGATGAGTAGCTTTAATCAAACTAGAGATGTGTGGTTCAAACATCATGCCCTCATCTATTCGGAGTCCCAAATATTTAAATTGTTGAACTTGTTCAATAATATTTCCCTGCACTGTATGTAATAATAACTCAGTATTTGTACCTGTTCGTTTTCTTGCTTTTAGAAAAAATATGGACTTGGTTTTCTTTTTATTCAGAACCAGTCTGTGTTCCATAAACCAATTGTGAGCTGCCTGAAAATCAACTGCCAGATCTTTACGAACTGTCTTAATGTTTGATCCGCTCGTGAGGATCACCTCGTCATCTGCATAAAGTAATATCTGGGAATTAGTGCACACTGAGGGAAGAGTATTTAAGAATAAACTAAACAAAAGGGGACCCATAATTGACCCTTGTGGAACACCCAGTGGGATAAAAGCAAGTTGTGAGAAATGACCATCAATCTTTTACCTGTGTACATTGATTTAAGTAGCTCCCAAACCACTCTACCACCTCACTAGACATACCTAGATCAAAAAGGGATGATGGTAGGAGGCCATGATCCTCCAAATCAAAGGCCTTGGTGAGGTCCACAAATACTGCCCCAGTGTATTGGCCACCATCCATGGCCAACTGGACAGCACTCGTGAACCCCACCAAAGCTGTGATGGTGCTATGACCTGGCCTAAATCCATGTTGGACAGGTATGAGGACATTGTACTTTAAACGATAGTCATTTGATCAGAAATTATTCTCTCTAAAACCTTTGAGAGAGGTGCTAAGAGAGAAATAGGCCGATAGTTTTGAACTCTCGTTGGATCACCAGCCTTGAATATTGGCACGACAACAGAATCCTTCCATACTGTAGGGAAAACAGAATTGCAGAGTGATAAACTAAATATACGAGATAATGGATAGCAGAATAGATCTCGCGGTGATCCTCACGAGACGGTAATCAATCCCGTCCCTCCCAACTGAGAGATGTGGATCCATTTCTAACAGATATCTCTTGACTTCCTCCGGAGAGGTAGATCTGAAATAATATCTTGGATACTGTAATTCAACAACATTATTTCTAGTCCATAGATTACCAACACCAGATGGAATGTATTTAGATAAGTCAGTGAAAGTACTGTTAAATTCCTGAGCTATAGACTGAGGATTCGTTATAATCTCAGTAGAATTATCTAAGCACGAAATGCTACAAGAGCACTTCTTGCCCAGAAGTTCATTAATCAATTTCCATGTATCGGATATATTCTTGCCCTTAAACTCCTTTTGTCTATCCAAAAAATAATTTATTTTTAAGTTACGAACCAACATTTTACATTTATTTCTAATAGCCTTATATGCCACAAGGGAGAAACGTCTAGGGATTTTCCTATAGATTTTCCACAGAACATCTCGATATCTCAATACTTGTAACCATAGTTCTACTATTAGTTTTTAGGTCACATCCACATGACTCTCCCAACCTCCCCCAGCAAGGCTTGCTTTGGAATCCTGTTCCAGTATACAGATCTGAGTGCAAATGGGGCAGAGCTGGAGGACCACGTGGTTGGGCGGTACAAGGAGTTAAGCTTGAAGACTGTTCAGGTGACTGAGTATACTCAGTGGTAGACTACCTAAGTGCGGATGTGAACTACATACTAGTGCTAGTAGTAGAACTATGGTTACAAGTAAGTAATCTCTATCCATCGCATGGAGGCTGTTAGGTTAAGGAAGGCCTTGTCTTCTTTAACACTCTAATTACTATGGATTGTTCTTGCATAGTCACAGGCAAATGTGATAGCACTAACTGTACTGAATGGTTTTTTTTGTTTCTCCCACTGTGTGTTACAGGTTTACCAGTACTTCAGCTGCATCCCTGAAGATAAAGTCCCCTATGTCAACAGTCCAGGAGAGAGATACAGGATTAAACAGCTTCTGCACCAGCTCCCGCCACATGACAGTGAGGTGAGATAGAGTAGCATGTGTGTGCGCGCGCATGCGCATTCAAGGGTGGGCAGGAGTGGCACACATACATATATTTCAAAAACGTTTCTGCCTTTATGGACGACAATGCAATCCTTTGGTTTTGCTGCCTATAAAAAGAGTTTCAGCTTTAAAACATGCCTGGTGATAAGGACTTTGGTGACATCACCACCAGACATGGAGGGTTATCTAGAGACCTCTGGTCCGATCTCCTGAATGGTTCAGAAATTGTGACCTTTTTAAAATTAAAAAGTCTCATTCTTGATTTGGAGTAACCACCTCTTCTGATGGGAGGCACAAAAAAGAAAAATTGAGGAACCAGCCGCGGACTGTGCTAGATTACACACCTCAACTGGGGAAGGGAGTCCAAGGCTGAACAAGATGTTGGGGTCAGATCCCTCTCCATCCCCACATCCCACCAATGCGGTAATCCTGGTAGAGCTCCATGACTTCCGTACGGAGATTTGGCCACTCCACAGGGAGCTCTAGGACAGCATCTCAGACCTAGAAGGGCAGGTCAAAGAGCTGAAGTACCAAGCAATGAAAACAGACACTTGGACAGACAGGCTTGAATTGGTGATCCTTTGTTGTGCCAGAAAGCCAGTACCTTGGAGACAAGTGTGAAGACCTTGAAAATCACTCGAGGAGGAGGAACAATATGTGGTTATATGGGGTCCCAGTGGAGGAGGGCCAGGACATGATAGCCTTCTTAGATGACTTTCTTTGGGAAGCACTCCAACTTTTTTTTTCCCGAATCTATTTGTATCTCTGGTGGACCAGAACTCTCTCGGGCAGTCCACTCACCTGCCGCTCTACCGCTCACTGTGACCTTCTGCCCCCTCAAAGTTATTAGCGCTCCCTGCAGGCCCAAACCCACGAGGAGATCAAGGGGCAGAGGCCCAGTGATGGGTATGTGGGGGTCAAGGCACTGGGATGCTGTCACCTATCCAGCCCACAGTTGTTTTTCGGATGCTTCCCCATCCCCCCGAATGTGACATGTGGTAATGCCATGGTGCACGGCAACCCCGCCAGCATCTGGCACACTCCCCTCTTTGCTAGTCTAGGATCCTGCAGTACTCCTGGTCTCCACCTGGGGTCACTGGGACACCGGACATCCCCAACACCCTCCCCCGGGGAAAGGAGAGCCATCCTGGGGACGCTCAATACCTTCCCTCCCTGCCGACCCACGGTGCCCGAGCTCGTTCCCGAACCCGGGTCGCTGATGTGGTGCGAGGTGTGGTGTCCAGCACCTCAACCCTCAGCGCCACCGGGATGGCTAAGCATTCCTATTTGATCCTGAAGTCCCATTAGATGTACAGCATGCACACAGGGCCTTCACACCCAAGCCTGTAGGGCCTGAAGCATGTCCTCATTCATTATTTCTCAGATTCTTAAGTTTTGCTGCTAAACAGGACCTGGAGAATGCTTGAAGTCATGTATAAAAACAAATTAATTGATTTTGATCATGACTATTCCCCTGCTGTGATGTCACAACACAAGGCTTATTCACCAATCTTGTGAGGTTTAAAGTAGAATAAACTAAAGTTTCAGACACCTTACCCAGCGAGGCTGATGATCATGTTCCCATATAACCCCAGATCATATTCCACCCCTGACATAGCACTAAAAGACTTGTAAGCCAAAGGAATTTAAGTCACTGTACCCTAGTGCTACTCTGGTACAAAAGACAGGCTCCACCTAAAGCAGACCACATTGTCAAAAGCCAAGTTGATGGCGGAGAAGAAAAAGCATAATAGATTTGCACTCTCCAATGTAAAACAACTCCTACAGGCATTTCATAGAGCAGGTAACCCTTGAAAACTTGTTGACCTTCTTTTGGGTTATCCTTTGCAGTGAGTACTTTGACCGGGACTAGGGGTAGGGTGAGTAGGGCTATAGGGTGATGATATATCACCGAGGCAGGTAGACAACAGCAAGGGGGTTGGGAGAGTACACCAAACCAACCAAAACTCCACCTGTTACAGTTCCAGCCTAACCACAGAGAGACTTATGACTGATGCAAGTTTCTTGTTCCAAACCTGCTGTTAACTGATCTCTGCCAGGTATAACCAGCATCCACAGATCCTCTGGTTGGCTAGTAAGCCCTCTGCTGGGCCACCTGAATGTACTCTCCTAATTGGGTTCAGATTCTCTGGAGACCCTGTCTATGAACTGTTCTTGACTGTGCCATCTCTGGATTGGCGCCCCTACTGCTGCTCGCCCACTGCCTCCCCCACATGATGGGAACACTCATCATGGCCTGCAGCTCCCTCCTTCCCTCCATGTGGACCCAATCTCTTGCCAAAGACTTAAGCCCTGAAAGACGTACGGATCATCAGTTGGATAAAGGGCTATAATGATTCTGTGTTTCTCAGTGTACTCTTACAATCTTTACTGTTGCTAATGTTCATATTTTATATTTCCCCTGACAGAGAGACTTCACTCCTCGGGGTGGTAGCTGTTTAATGTGTGGCAGTTTTCCTGCTCTCCAGCTTTGATGGGTGGTGGGCGCTTGGTGGGAGAGATTCTGGTCTGGTACTATTTATGTGTAACCCCCAGGGGTGCTATCCTAAGGGCTACTACCCCTGCCTGTCCTAGCTGTAACAGGGTGAGGGGCCTAGGTCCGTTGCCGGGTGCCTCCACCCAGAGGTCGGGGTTAGAACGGTCGAGTATGACTTGATCACAGCCCTCTGGGTTGCTGCAACCCCCCTCTCTTCCCACTAGTGACCCACACAATCCACTTACAGTGTCCTTACCATACACACTTACCCCCCCCCAGCTTGAACCAATCAGCTTGCTCCGGGGACCCCCTGAAAAGTAAGTTGCAGTTACACAATATTCACTGTGCAGTAATCCACCATTAACACACAAACTAGCCAGTGTACCTTTGCAAAACAAGCAATCTGATTTATTTAAGGGGAAATAACAAGGACCGGGGGGAATCAGGTTAATTAGCTTACCACTACAATATATGAGTATCTACCTAGGGCTCTGTGCACAGGCCTAACCTATAAGTTACTGTCTATGGGTACCCAAGCCCTAAAGGCTAGTTCCTCGGTACAGCTGGTTGGGGCCCTGACACAAACGAGCATTTAAGTCCTACGAAGATTAAGTGGAGCCAGCAGGCCCAGATATTGTCACCAGTACAGAACCCAAACCGTCCTGCCCTCACTAGGACCATTGGCCAGGGAGCTACCCTGATTTAGTACTCACGACTGCAGCAGACAGAGCACTCTTGCACCTCTCACAGGACCGAGCCTGTACTTCCAGCACTTCTCCACACATTTATATGCAAGGCAGAGGGGTACCATACCAGGCAGCTGCTGTCCTTCTCGATCACCCACACACCATACACTGGGCCAAACTGACGCAGCTTCACGTTCCTGACAGACCGAGCACGATTCAAGCAGATTCTCCAGTCCTCTACAGGGTGAGCCTGGTAGGTAGCCATGCTCCTGCACAGCCTCCTCTGACCACTTCCCAGCAGATTTAGTCCATGATAACTGGCGTTTCCAAATGCCCGACGCTGGCCTTACACGCGCTTCCCACGTGACTGCTCAAACAGCACAGGAGCCACCGAGCTCCTTACTTGCTCACAGTCACAACGTCTCTGCCCCTTGGACAGTATGGGGCAAACCTCTCAGTTCGGGCACCACCCGATCCCGTCGGTGGGCTGCTGAAGCCAGCCACCAAGTTCGCCCCTCATTGGTGCAAAAAAGGCGCCATGGTCCAGAACTTCACTTCCCAGAACCTCTAGCTGTATCCCCATTGGTCAGCAGGCTCCATTGAGAGTCCCGATCCTGGTTGGTCGCCAGTTACTCCATTTTAGATACCCCCTGCCCCTATTGGACCCTTCAGACAGTCCTGGTCCAAAATGGAGGGCACAGCACACAAAGTCCAGCTGCAAGAAAGGCAGGTTAAACAGCTCACATTCCCATGAACACATCTAAAAGGTATGAGGCAAACAATTACACTTTCTGGAAAGTGCTCAGTCTGCCCCTTCGGCGACGGGCAAAACCAGAGCAATTAGTCAGCGGCTTGAGTGGGACTCGAGCAGGAGAACACACAGCCCCCCTCATAAGCAATGAATATGTCTGCAAGCAGACAGGCAAAGAGACAGTGCGTGGAGCTCTACAGAAAGCACTCCACAGAGCCATTTAAACGGCTTTAAGCGAACTACCTCGACCACCAGGGGGACACTTAGACAGCTCCCTAGATGGTTGTTAGACCCCCATTTGTAGGGGGTTACATATGATAGCTTATTGAAGTTGTGAGTGGGTCTCGCTCTGGTGTGGGGGGGTTAGACAACCACTCACCACTGTACTCTCTCCGCAGAGTTCCTAGTAAAGTCAGGCAAGCCTGTTGCTAAGCCATCTGGTGACTCTAGTCATAAAGGTACCGGACTCTGAGGTTGGAAGTGGGATAGGAGGGCTGGAAGCCCAGCTCAGCTGACCACAGGGCAGACCTCTGGCAAAGCATGGTACTGACATCCGAATCAGACAGTATCTACTCTCAAGCCACGTGAGTGTCCACAATAACATTTCAGGAGCCATACGGCAAGACCATCTCAGGGCTCTTTCCAGCCAGATGGTCCATCGAAGGTGACAAAGTCCTATAACGTGGCATTACATAGTAGGGACTTGGCTTGTGGCTGTCCCACCTTCTCAGCTTGAGTGGACTTGAAACTCAACAGATATTTTTTGAGGGGGTAACTGCTCCCTTGTGGATACCCCGCCATTTTGCCTCATTGGAGATATGGAGATTTAACCAAACTTGAGAACTTTTAGAAATAACTTAATTGCCTCTGTCTTCAGACCCCTTGAATTTTACAGGACTCGAACCTTAGAATGGCCTCTGATTTTGTAGTTAACTGAGGAATCATGAGGGGCACTCCCATTTCCTACGTGAGGGCTACCTAGCTCTCTGCAACCCCTTACCCTTCATAATAACATTAACTTCTTACTATTTTTACTCCTTATGTCACCCTTAACTTATGACTGTGCAGGTTTTGCATACAAGGGACTCCTCTCTGTGAGAGCACCCCGCCCCCAGAGGGTTATCTTTTCATAAAATCATTCATCCCGGGGTCAAGGAGCCTGGCCTCATCAAGTGCTTAATGGAAGTACATGTTTTTTATTATCTGAGATACAGTTACTGCATTTATGTTTGCTTGCGCGCACAGAGCACAAGAAACATACTGAGGTAGTAGAGCATTGCAGAGTTGTGGCAATGTTGTTGCAAATCCAGCGAGCTCTTTAATGGGCATGCCCATCGGCCACCAATTAATGCTGAAGCTGCTGATGACGGCAGTTTCAGAACGAGCACCGCTGCTGCAATCAGGGGCAGGTTCATCATTGCAGTGACAGTCCCCCCTTCCTCCCAACCAGTCACACAGCAGGACAACAAATTAGCTCCCTCCAACTGCTGCTGCCCACCCCGCACCCTCCGTGAAATCTGCAGCTGCATTCAGAGGCAGTTTCATCATTGCAGCGGCAGTCTCTCCTCCCTCCCAACCTGTCACACAGCAGGACAACAAATTAGCGCCCTTCCACTGCTGCTGCCCGGCCCGCACCCTAGGTTCTCTGTCCCCTGCTGACATCGGGGTGCTCAATCCCTGTGTCAGCATGTATCCCCCCCCCATTAATGTGGCACACTGGGAGCCAACCCCAGTATGCCATAAAATACTTCTTTGATGTTTCCGACACCAGGATGCCCACTTCCAGTGTTGGATGTGTGGCTCCCCCCATGCCCCAATGTTCTCAGCCGACCTCAAGGTGCCCAATCCCCAGGTTAGCATTGATCCTCCGCCCCACTACTCTGGCACAATGGGAGCCCACCCCAGTGTGCCGAAATCCATTTTGTAATATTTCACCTGTTAAAAAGGAAACCGTCCCATGACGTATTTTGTTTTTTAAACTTGGAAAAAAAAGGAAATGGTCCCTCGTCGTTCCCGCCGGCCCCTCTCCCCCAACCCACACCCTCCCTCTGCGCACCCCACCTCCCCGCACCCCCCTCACCCATACTTACCTCCAGTAGTCAGGAGCAGTGATCTTCTGTGGACAGGGAACACGTCTGCACTCTTCAAAGACCAACCAGGAACTGAAGAAATGATGGTAAGCCCTGTAATGGCAGTCAATGGGAGGTTTCAATTTAGGTTGATATCTCAGCCAATTTTGGGAGTTTTGGTCCACATTTTCAGCATGGGGTTCTTGGAACCCCACCTCATGAACACTGTCACTGTCATTTTGTTTCTCGGTTCCGAAAGGTAATTACGCAGTCACTATGCGGAATCACCTCTCAGTACCAATTAACGAAACAGCAGTGCCACTGTTCATGAGGTGGGGTCCCAAAAAACCCTTGTTGAAAATTTGGTGAAAAAAATCCCCCCCAAAAAATGACTGCGTTACAAGCATCCATTGCGCAGTTTCTACGCATGCTTGTAACTCCATCAATTTTTAATATTTTCACTCCAAATTTCCAACATTGCCATTTTTAATCATCCCCCCCCAGAACAGTATAGCTGTCTTTTTTTGCATTCTTCCCGAAATGTGTTTTTGCACCTGTGGTGCAGAATGGCGAGGTTACTGTGCAAAATCAAATTTCGGGACAAATTAATGAAATCCAAGTGCCACTATTCATTAGAGGGGAGGTCCCAAAAAAGCCATGTTGAAAATTTGGTGAGAACATTCTGAAACAAGCATTTGTCAATGCCGAATGTTTGCTTGCTGGCATTAGCATTGGCATTGGTACTGTAGGAGTTAGAGAGCTGCATAATAGGAATGGCAGTAAAGTATTGAACTGAAGCCAACCCCGCCACCACCCTGCAGAGACTGACAGGCATTGGGGTGTGCCTTTGGGTCGTCAGACATAACGGCCACACCATTTCACCACACCCTACCCTGCAGACACCGGCAAGTGTCACGGTGTGCCTTGGGGTCTTTGGCCCTTATGCTCACCCCATTCCATCAGAAAATATGGTGAAATGGGTGCTGTATAGGAGAATGGGGTGAACTTTGGGGCCAAAGAGTCCAAGGCACACTTCGATGCCTCTATCTGGCTGCAGGGTGTGGAATGGTATGAGCATTACAGGCGAGAATCCCAAGTCACACACATGATGCCTGTCAATCTCTACAGGGTGGGGCGTTATGGTCGGAAACCCTAACGTCTCAGGCATTTGTTGGCATTTTCACTCCAAATTTTCAACATGGGTTTCTTGTGACCCCCACCTTATGAACAGTGGCAATATCAGTTCGTTAGCCGAAAGCTGATTTGCACAGCGACTACGCCATTTGGCACCACAGGTGCGAAAACACATTTCGAACAGGATGAAAAATGACAGCTGTGCTGTTCATGGGAGGTGGAGAAAATGGCAGTGTTGAAAATCTGCAGTGAAAATATGAAAAAAAACTGGTGAAGCCATGAACGTGTGTAGAAACTGCACAACGCATACCCATAATGCAATTAGTTTGGGGATTTGTTACAGCAGATTGTCAACACAGGCATTTGGAACCTCCGCTCATGAACAGTGTCACTGTGATTTTCTTAATCTGTCCCAAACATTGATTTCACACACCGACTGTGTCATTATGCGCTACATGAACGGAAACACAATTTGGGTGAGATGTGAAAAATGAGAGCTATACTGCTCATAAGGAGGTGTGGTAAAATAGCAATGTTGAAAGCCTGGAGTGAAAATAGTGAAAATTCACGAACTTACGAGCGTGCGTAGGAACAGCGTAACGCATACTGGTAAAACAGTCATTTGGGGGAATTTTTTCACCAAATTTTTAACATAGCCATTTTAACACTTCTGCTCATGAATGGTGTCACAGTGATTTTCTTAATCTGTCCTGAACATTGATTTTGCACACCGACTGCGCCATTGTGCGCTACATGCGCAGACACACAATTTGGGCGAGATGTGAAAAATGACAGCTATACTGCTCATAAGGAGGTGTGGTAAAATGGCAATGTTGAAAATCTGGAGTGAAAATTCACGAACTTATGAGCGTGCGTAGGAACAGCGCAATGCATGCTCGTAAAACAGCCATTTTGGGGAATTTTTTACCTAATTTTCAACATAGCGTTTTTGAGAGCCTACCTCATGAACTGTGACACTGTCATTTCAGAAATCAGTCCCGAAAGGTGGTTCCGTGCAGTGAATGTGAAATCACCTTTCAGGGCCAATTCACAAAATGACAGTGACAGAATTCATGAGGTGGGGTCCCAAAACCCCATGTTGAAAATTTGGTGGAAAGAATTCCCAAAAATGCCTGAGATATTTATCAAAGTTGAAAAAACCCTATTTATTACATTATACAGCTTACCGGCATTTCCTCAGTTCACGGTCGACTTTGAAGAGTGCAGATGTGTTTCCCGGTCCACACGTAGATTGTCGCGCGGACTCGAGGAGAGTAAGCATAGAGGTGGCCAGTGAGTGGGAGGCAAGTCGCAGAGGGATGCTGAGTGAGGGACAGGGGGTCAGGACAGTCAGCGAGGAAGGTTTTCTTTCAGGTTTCTTATTTTTGTTCTTGGATGACGCGGGACGTTTGCCACGCTGGAGTAGGCTCCCAGGTGGCAGATGTAAGCAGTTTGGGGCGGGGGGCACTGGAGCTGACGGGGATTGAGCCTCCCTCAGCCATACCAACTGTTGCCACACTGGGGTGGGCTCCCAGCGTGGCACCCGGCTGTCTGTTGGGGGGCATTGGGGCTGACAGGGGATTAGGCACCTCGTCGGCCATACAATGTGTGGAGGGGCACGTTAGCACACAATATGCATGCATACGTGTGTGTGGGGGGGCGCATCGGCTATTTTCTTTCAAGTTGGTGGCAACGTTCGAAACTGCTGTCACCGGCTGTGTCCCCCATTATTGGTGGACATCACACACGCCCCAAAATGCCGTGCCGGTATTGGCCACAACAGTGCTGCACCTCCAGAACCTGCTTCGGCACCAAGCTGCCACAATATGTTTCTTGCGCTGCACGCAAGCAAACATAAAAATAACTGTGTTACGAGCGTGCATTGTACAGTTTCTACGCACACTTGTAACTTCGCCTCTTTTTCATATTTTCACTCCAGATTTTCAACATTTGCATTTCTTCACACCTCCTCATGAACAGTACAGCTGTCATTTTTCACATCCTACCCAAAATGTGTTTTCGCACCTGTGGCACTGAACGACACACTCACTGTGAGAAATCACCTTTTGGGATGGAGTAATTAAATGATACTGCCACTGTTTATGAGGTGGGGTCCCAAAAAGTCCATGTTGAAAATCTGGAGCAAAAATCCCAAAAAACACCTGGGGCATTAGGGTTTCCAACCGTAATCCCCACCCTGTACAGACTGACAGGTGTTGGTGGTGTGACGTGGGGTCATTGGCCATAATGCTCACCCCATTTCACCCCCAACCTGCAGCCACAGACTGGCATCGAGGTGTGCCTTGGGGTCTTTGGTCCTGACATTCACTCCATTCTCCTATACTGCACCCATCTCAGCCTATTTCCCTAAGGAATGGGGTGAGCATAAGGGCTGAAGACCTCAAGTCACACTGCGACACCTGTCGGTGTCTGCAGGGTGGGGTGAGGTGAAATGGTGTGAGTGCTATGGCCGATGACCCAAAGGCACACCACTAACTCCTGTCAGTCTCCGCAGGGTGGGAGTGGGGGTGGGGTTTGGCATTACTTCAATACTTCACTGAAATTCCTATTATGCATCTCTCTAATTCCTGCACTACCAATTTCAATACCAGCAAGCAAACATTTGGCATTGACAAATGCTTGTTCTTTTTTGCTCCACCCAGGCCCCCCAGAGCCCCACTCTTTCATGCTCCTATGCTCATCCCCTTTGCCCACCAGACTCAGTCCCTACTCCCATCACTTACCTTCAGGTTCCTGGAGATCCTCCAGCACTCCTCATGCTCTGGCTGATCTCTGCAGGGGGCCCCCCTGCTACCACCCATGAGGAAGTGTCTCTAACACTGGGGGTGATGGTCACGGGGGTAAGGACTGTGCACCAGGTTGTCAGTGGCATGGGGGGGATTCACAGAGATCCTTCATCCGGTACTCAAGGATGAGCCATTTTCCTGTTTTTTCCCTTCCCCCTACCCTCCTCTCATGTGATGGCTGAATGATGCGGCATCCTGGGAAGAAAGCACGGCAGCACGTGGTCACCAATGCCACCAAGTGTGCCTCCTCTGGCCTACCACCAGGAGATGCTCAAGGAGCAGTGCAGGCCATATGAATGCTCCTAACAGTCCCTGCCATCTCTGTTCCAGTCATCCTGGGTGTGAGGCGTGAACCCACGTCACCAGCGTGCTGAGAAGGCACCTCACCGCTCAGCACCACAGAGGTGGCTTAAGTTACTGTTTAAGTTTAGACCATTGAAAATATATATAAATAAAGTTTATTGTTGTTTCAGCTGTTAATGATTCACAGTTTGAATCTGTTGATTTTTAGGCACATGGGTATAAACAATATATTAGGCAGGACGCTAGCAAGAAAACTGCTTCCTCTGCTGAGCCTACCAGGTGGAGGTTTCTTTATGGTAGATCAGAGCCCCCAACAGGGACACAGTATGGGAGGAGGCTTGCTGCTTTAACAAAGTAGCTACCTTGACACGTTCTACTTACAATGTCAAAGGAGTTAATAACCCTATTAAGAGAACCTCCTCATACAGTTGAGCATCCTAGACTCGGAAGTAGCATTACTCCAAGAAATCCATTTGAGCCCCTCAGAGCACAGCAGCACAGCAAGCTTAGAAGGCATTGGGTGGGGAGGTCAACATGTCCTCATACCGTCAAATTAAAGGTAATGGGGTGGCCACCTTGGTAAAGTGGAACTCCAGATTCATGGTGGATGCTCGCTGGACAGATACCCAGGGATGTTGGATTTTGGTTAATGAGACCTATCTAAATACTCCTATATCCATACTAAATGTTTATGCTGCAAACACCCCCTTCTCATGACTCTTTTCAAGATATTTTCAGGGTAATGGTGGACAAAGCCCATGATTTCTGTATTCTTGGGGGGGGGGGGAATTTCAATGTACACATGGACTCTTCCCAGACAAGAGCGGAGGGAACACATAGAGCTCTGGTGTCAAAAACTCTATTGCCCTTAACAAGGAAACTGGGATAAAAGATGTTTGGAGGTGGCAACAGCCCCATGTGGAGGATTATACCTTTTACTCACACCCACAACACGCATACGTAAACAGTAAGCCACAGGAAAGGAGGCTTCTACTAGGGAATTAATACATTGTTGGGAGGGGGTTGGAGCACGAGGCAGCAGGCCAAGTGTTCCAACCATGCATTAATTTCTGAGAAGAAGCCTCTTTTTGAGTGGCTTAATGTGCTTGTAACATGGCAAGCACTGTTGAAAACATTGTGCAATAAATCAGTAACTTAGGCTGCAATACAATCAATCAGTCAAAATCTTTATTTTGCAAGGTGGAACATCATTGAGACAAGCTCATTTACAAGATGGACCTGGAACAAAACAGTTGCCAACAGGGTTAAGACATAATAGGTTGAGTGAACATACATAACAATTACATAGTAATAATAACAACATAATAACATATAACCATCACACGTAACAAGATACCTCCACCAGAACATAGCAGTAGGTTCAACAGGAGGTAGTGCCATTTAAATATAATTGCATAAATACAGATATATGGACGTAAGGTAATGAGCTAAAGTTTATACATTAAATATCATTGGAGGAGTCATAGTGAGCAGGAGTGGCAGTTCCTCTAGCGTCAAAGTACGAAGAAGATTGAGATGCAAGAGTCCTTTAATAAGTACTGTAGGCATGGCCTGGCAAGTGGGATGGGGAGGGAAGGTCATATGAGATAGGAAAAGGTTGGACATGATGGCCTAGGGAGGAAGGACTGTTCTAAGGGAGAAACATGACAGATGGCACAGGCAATGGTTGGGGTTTAAGTCCAATGTTTGTAGCAAAGACAGATCATGATGTTGGGACCTTGATTTGGACAATGACAGAAGGGAGGACTCAAATGACACCTCAGGCAATGGTTAAGGTTCAGGTCCAAAATTTAAAACAGCAATAAATCATGATGTTAAGACCTTGACTTGAAGCAATGACAGACCTCAGAGAGGGTCCTCGGGAACAAGGATTTGAAGAGCGAGCCTTAAGGTTTTCTGGATCTTATTCCAGAGTGCAGGAAGAATGAAGCTTATTGAGGCTCTACCAAAGCGCTTTTTAACTTTAGGGATAGCCAGAGATAAGATGGTAAGACTTCTGAGAGAATAGGCACTAGGGATGCAGGGAGTTAGGCAGCTTGTGAGGTATTGAGGTAATTTATGAGCGATTGCCTTATATGTCCATAGAATAGCATTCTTTTGCCTTCTGAAGCTAAGGGTACTCCAGCCTACAGAAGAATAGAGGATGCAGTTGTGCGTGTCATAAGGGGCATCCAAAATGAACCTAAGGGCTCTGTGGTATAGGGTATCAAGCTTGGAGAGAGCTGTGCTAGTACTATGGCCATATGGGAAGTCCGCATAGTCTAAGCGAGGCAAGAAGGTAGCTTGGACTAGGATTTTTCTAGCCTCCTAGGTTAGTGAGTGCTTGATCCTGAAGAAAATAGAGAGCCTTTGACGCAGTTTCTTAATGAGTTCTTCAGTGTGATCAATGAAGGACAATTTGCAGTCAATCCAGACCCACGGGTATTTGAATTGTTCCATAAAATCCAGGGCTTCTCCCAAAAGAGTGCTTATGTGAGGAACCTTATCTGGGTTTGTTTGTTTTTTGAGGTGAGGGGTCAGCGGAGAGAAAATCATGGCCTTAGTTTTTTGGCATTGAGCAGGAGTTTCAAGTTGAATAGATTTTTGAGGGGGATGTCAAAATCATTCTGGAGGTCCGGAGTTGATCTGTCAATGTATAGCATTGTATCATCAGCAAAGAGATGGATACTAGATGACTTTAGGCCAGTGTCAGTATGATTACTATGAATGGCAAAGAGAAGTGGATCAAGTATGGATCCTTGGGGGACACCTCTAAGGAGTATTTTTTTTTTTTGGCGATAGGTATCCTTCAGCCTTGACATGCTGCTCTCTGTACACAAGATAGTTTGTGAACCAGCTTAGGGCGAGGTTGTCCACTTCAACTTTTTTCAGGGTCACCAGGAGCAAATCATGGTCCACCGTGTCAAAAGCCTTGCTAAAGTCCAGAAACAAGGCGCATATGTATTGTTTGTTATCAAGTGCGGACTGCCAGTCATTTGTAACCTTAGCAAGGGCAGTGGAGGTACTATGCATTGGACGGAAACTGGATTGAATCAGGTTTAGTAGATTGAAACTTTCCAGATGAGATCTGAGCTGTTCATTTACTACCTTCTCCAATAGTTTTGACAAGGCCGGGAGCAAGAAGATTGGGCGATAATTATTTAGGTCGAAGGGGTCCCCTGATTTGAATAGAGGGATGACATGGGCCATCTTCCAGACCCTGGGGAGGGAGCCCTGATTGAGAGACAAATTGAAAAGGTGGGTAACTGGGGGAGCCAAAATATAGTAGGCCAACTTTAGGAAGAAAGACTCAATCATATCAGCGCCCGCACTTTTCTTAGTATCAAGATGAAAAAAGAGATCCTCAACCTGTTTGACGGTGACCGGACAGAAGGAGAAAGAGTGGTAAGGGTCAATAGATTCCAGATCATGGCAATCAGATGACTGACTAAGGAACTGTACCCTGATGGCATTTGCTGGGGAGGTATCAAAAGCCATCCCTGCTGCGGCAAAGTGATTGTTAAGGAGGTCAGGGATCTCATTTGTATCTGTAGTGTGGGTACTAACAATTGAAATTTTGTGGGTAAGTGTGCCAGCGCTGTTATGGCCTTCTACCTCCCTTAAAATTTTCCAGAACTTAGTAGCAGAGTTAGTGAATGCACTAAATTCAGAGCGGAAATAACTAGACTTCGCAGCTCTGATAGTTTTCGTGCAGAAATTCCTTGAGGTTCAGAAAGCAGACCAGTCTGTGGCCAATTTAGACTTTCTGGCTCTTTTCCAAAGCGCATCCCTATGCCATAAGGCAGTCTTTAGGTTATCTGTGAACCAGGGACAGGATTTTCTTTTGGTTCTGCTTTTGGTAACTGGGGCATGGAGGTCTAGGGTTTCAGTGAGTATTTCATGAAGTACCTTGTGTGCCTCTTCCACAGAAGATGTGAGGTAAAATTTCTGCCAGTTAGCATACTAGAGGTCATAGAGAAAAGCATCTGGGCAGAAGTTCCGTTTACATTCTTATGGATGTATTTAGAGGAAGAGGAGGTTTGGAGTTACATCGACCTTACGCATGCAATGACACACTGGTCGCTGATGTCATTAAAGAATACACCTGAGTGGAAGAAGAAGTGAGGCTTGCTTACAAGGATTAGGTCAAGAAGGGAGCTACGCTCTGGGTTTTTGTTGTTTGGGTGGGTAGCTTCATTAATGATCTGGGTAAGTCCATGGGCATCACAGAATTATTTCAATGGTAAGGAGACTGAAGACAGCCAGTCAAGGTTGAGGTCTCCAATCATGGATACTTCTGATGAGGTGGTAGGTAGTATGTCACTTAGGTGTTTGAGCAGAGATAGGCTAGCTGAGGAGGGCCTATAGCACCTACTAATGCAGATAGAGGTTGATTTGGCTGGTTAAATTCTTAGCGTGAGGCACTCGAACTCCTTAGGGACTATAGTTGTGTCCACCATAGTTGCGGTAATGTTGTCCCGTACATAAATGGCTACTCCCCCTCCCCAGGATTTCCTATCAGTACGAAACAAGTTGTACCAAGGAATGTACAAATGAGGAAAAAGACTGATTTCTACTTTGTCAGATTATTTACAATCTTTCTGTAATGCTGCATTCAATAGGTAACATGTGCGTGCACATTCCACCCCCAACATACATTAATGTAGTGTCCAGAAAGAATTTTTTCACTCATGCGGCACTTGTACACTAAAAAGATGATAGAAAAGACAGATATTATCACTGTTCATAAATTTACTGTTTTCTGAACTCGTTTCCCTTCAATTTGTTTCTTGCCAGTCAGTACTGCATTATGGGATAAGTATGAATATTTGCATATCTTTGTTTTTAAAAACATCCTCTATTACAGTTATGTAAATATTTCTACTGTGCCCATTATGCATTAGTGAATGGAAAAGAAAAACGATGGCAACGACTTTGCACAACACTCTTTATTAACGTGGGTCAATTTTACACATTGTACTTCGTTATTGTACAAAATATTATACTACAAACTCCTGTTTTCTTTCACAACTACTCACTGTGGTATGCCTAGTTCCGCCGCTCACCAACTGAGTGAAGGAACTTACAAGGACTACCGGGGTGTGCTTGACACTGTAAAGGAGCAGGTTGTTGCTGTCCGGACCTCTTTGGGCCAGATGAGTACATTGGGAACGGCATAATAAGAGGAAGAAAATGTTAACGTGGATAGTTAGAGGTTCGTGGGGTGGGTGGGTTGAGGATGTTTTGCTGTTTCTATCGGTGTAACAAGATGGACTAACGCCATCAATAGGAAGGGACCGGGGCACAGGAAGAATGGGAGAAACACATATGGGAGAGGCAGTGATTATTTTGTATTTCTGTCTGTCTCTCTAAGTAAGCGTGCTCCCAATGCAAACAGGGCATTACTAAGGAATTAATGCATGGTTCATTTCTGGTCATGTGTAGACATTCAACCAATCTCTGTTCAGGATTTGAGGTTAAATTAATTGCCATGTTATAAAGCCAAATAGATGGTATTTGCCAACCTCCAGCTGTATGGGGTAAAAGACACCAAAATTGACAGCACTGGACTCAGATGATGCCAGTGGCATTACACTGGACATGAGGATCCTGAGAGAGTCAGGGCAAAGAGGCTCAACGCTGGAGCTTTAACAGTGCAACCAATGCAGAATGGGATCTCCGCTGCCTTTAAAGAATATTTTGAAATAAACTGGTAGAGGTCACTTCTGTGACAGTTTGGTGTGCCATGAAACCCGTCGTCAGAGAAGAAATTATTTCCTGTGTTACCCACCTTAAAAGAGAAGATGGTCAAGCAGTTGATCATTGAAAATCAGCTTAGAGATCTGGATGCAGGCATCATACATAATTTGGGGCAGCCCTGCTTGACTAACTGAAGGACCTAGGCAGCAGCTCCTCAAACTCTCCACCAAGGAGGTGGAGCACTCCACTCAGTGCACAAAGTATACCCAGGGTGGGTGAGCCAGGTGGATATTGGCATTACAATGCCATAAAGCACAAGCCTTACGAGGGGAGTACAGGCTGAGAATAATAAGGTTGGATGCTTCTCATTTTGTCCTTTCTCGGGACATAGCTGAAGAGTTTGACAACTTTTGTGCCTCGCTTTGTAATGCAGATGAGCAGGCCAAGGATCTCCGACAGCTGGAGAGGTTCCTAGCAAACCTGACTTTTCCCACTCTGGGGGAGGATTACAAGACTCTCCTGGACAGACCAGTTCAGGAGGAAGAGGTCAGACAAGATATTAAATCTTTGTCATAAAAAGGCCCCAGGGGACAATAGCTTCCCTGCCAGACATTGTAAAACCATCAGAAACATCCAGGGATGTTGTCTAACAGATGCCATCAATCACTCGCTCCAGTCCCACACCTTCCCAAAGGAATGGTAATCTGTGCACATAATTGTAACCCCTAAACTGGTTAAGAACCTGGAGGAGTGTGCCTCATACTGCCTGATATCCCTGGCTAATGTAAATGCCAAAATCTGTACAAAAATTATGGTAAATCTGCTGCAGGAGGTGTTGGGAAAATTAGTCTATCACAATCAGACAGGTTTTATACCCAGACGGAGTTCATATAATAATGTCCAGGGGTTATTAAACATAATCTCCCATACAGCTAAACTTCCTTCCACCACCTTAGCAATCACTATCGAAGCAGAGAACAGATGAACATAGGAATATACAATGAAGCCAGCAGATAAGGCCTAACGGCCTATCAGGTCTGCTTGAGTGTGCAGCTCTCAGTGCTGTACACGGATGCTGCCCCCCTCTCCACCAACTGATCCCACTGTTTTCCCCTTCCCCATTTAGATTTTGCCCTTAAGTTTATACCACCGCCCTTTAACTCCCCCCACTGATGCCCTCGAAACCAGTTCCTCTGGCAGAGCATTCCGTGCTGTCACCACCCTAACAGTGAGAAAGTGCCTCCTCATCTCCCTTCTGAACCTCCCCTCTCCAGCTTTAGACTATGTCCTCTTGTAATTCCTTTCAAATTTTAAACAGACTCTCATGACTTACCTTATTAATGCCCTTCAAGTATTTAAATGTCTCAAGCATATCCCCCGTCCCTTCTGTCCTCAAGAGAGTACATATTGAGCATCTGTAGATTCTCCTCCTTTTCCTTCCTCCCATTCAACATCTTGGTTGCTCTCCTGTACTCCCACCAATAGTCTGATGTCCTTTTTTAAGTATGGACACCAGAACTGCACGCTGTACTCCAAGTGAGGCTGTACTAATGCCCTGTACAGTGATAGGATCACATCCTCACTCCTTGCTATACACCCCAGCATCCTATTAGCCTTCACTGCCACTTACCTACACTGTGCAGAGTGACTCATATGGCCTGTGACTAGCACACCCAGATCTTTTTCCCTCAATGGATACCAATAACTGCACACCTCCCAACTTATAGCTAAATCCAGGATTCCTGTTTCCAGAGTGCATAATCCTGCACTTCTTAGCATTGAAGGCCAACTGCCAGGTACTTGACCACTTCTCTAAGGTTTCTAGATCCCTCTGCAGCACCCCCCCCCATCCACCACTGCATCCAGTTTAGTGTCAGCAAATATACTCATCCAACGCTGAACCTCAACTGACATACAGTATCAGTTACATAGATGTTGGATAACATTGGTCCCAGCACCGAACCCTGCGGGACCCCACTGATGACCTCCCATGGTCTACAAGGTGGTCTGACTTCTGGACGCCATAGCTGCAACTTGTGTCCTGAAAACGACGGCTGTGTCTTTTTTTTCCTGTAAAAAGTGGCAAGTGCCCCAAATACATTAGGATGTTTGTAAATATGCCACAAGCATCCCCACGCATTTCCCTGGACACACCATGCATCCAGAATACAGGTGTAAGTGCTGCGTCCATCTCTTTGAAAATCCCAATCAAGATATTTATTG
Source organism: Neoceratodus forsteri (assembly GCA_016271365.2). NCBI lineage: Eukaryota > Metazoa > Chordata > Ceratodontiformes > Ceratodontidae > Neoceratodus > Neoceratodus forsteri. The sequence goes on from CM028138.1 coordinate 420,798,603, forward strand.
TATGGAGCCTGTTTCAAATGGCTGACATTGTTCTGGATTTTAGGCACCAGTTTGTAGGCACAACAGTACAGTAGCATCACGTCACCAGAATCATAGGGGTCACGAAGCTCCTCCATCCATATAATTTTATGTAAGTAAATGCTAGGAAAACCTTATATTGGGGTTGCAGTGGACATCATAGGAGTTGCAAATAAATCATAGGGGTCTCGACTGCAACACCTGTCTACCCCTAAATGACAACCCTACAACAGTACAGTGTCTAGCTGCCTCCCCCCCCCCCCGAGGCCTGTCCATAAGTTCAGATTGAGGTTTCATGAGACCCATCGAGTGCTAAGACTCTTCAACGTTTTTCATCGTTGTCATGATATGGTTATTGATGAAGATGATGATGATATCACCACCAACATTAATACATACAGTGCTGATGGTACCATGGTTGATGCTGACATTGTCACAGACTGCCAGTTTTCATAGAATTCCACAGAGATTTTTCCTGAATTTTTCATGGGATTTTCCCACAGACTCTAACTGTTGGAGTGAGGGTGTGAAGCCCCTCAGCATTCACAATGATGTTCACACAAAACGCTGTACCATGCCCTCAGGCGGTCACACTGTGTCATATCCTTCCCACCCCCACCCCATTGCTAGTGGACTGAGGTTAACAGGGTGGGGCTGTCTATGAATCCCATTTAACTGTCTAGGACAGGCAGGGTCAAAACCATGGGCCATCTCAGTTGTCCAGGGTGAACTGGCCTGTTTCTGAAATTTGGCAGTTCACACTTTCTGCCAGCGATGCAAGTTTCACCATGGACAAATGTAGAAATTATACAGAATGGGTACTCATAGAAGCTACAAGTGTAGCTTATGGAATGAGTCTTTGGGCAAGGGAAAGACAGTCATGCACCTTCCCTCAGCAGTGGAGTTGGGTGCTATTGAGTCCCATGGGACTTGATTCTATTAGCATCACTGATTTTCTGGCACCAGTAGCTTTGTATTGCACATTTGCACATATTGTGCATACTGGCTCCTCATTCAGTGGGTATCCCGTCTGCAACTGAAGATTGGCCAGAAGTACCCAGTAAGCATTTGTCTATCATTTCAGAGCTAGTCTGACATCTAAAAGCAGGATCTGAACCAACAGGAAGATTATTTTACCTTCAGATTAGGCAACCGGTAAAAATCTGAATGATAGCTTTGAGATCTCTCTTTCCGTACCTGAAGGAGCAGGATGATTTAGTTTCTTTAGATGGGAGCGTGCTTCGACGTATCAGCACAGACTGGTGTCCAGTGTTGGAGTCTTAGCTCAGGAAACAAGAATTAAAGGATTTGCCTTTCTCGGTGGTACTAGGCAAACCCATCTTGTCAAGATAGGAAAGAACCCATTTACAGATGGCCCCCATAGTGGATCAGCTCACATCACACTTTATACAGGGTGTGTTGGACCACTTCGCAGTCATGGTTCTTTTCAGCAATTTTTTCAGCTGATGGTTTGGAACATGCCAGCTGTGGGCTCACCTCTTTAGGGTAAATTGGTTCCTTCAAGCCATTGCCAGTAGTGGACCAGCAAGAAAAACCTCTAGGGGCCCTAGGTCTCCCCACTGAGCCCATAGATAATGATAGGATAGAGGCATTCTGTCTGAGCATCTCATGCCCAGGATTTTTGGACCCTGACAGTTTGGCCTGTACCTCTACATAGCTTTGTCAGAAATGGGAGTCATGTTGTGCCCTCGATGATATAGTCTGAAGGTTAGTAGTTCAACTAAAAATGGACAACTGCTGTATCGTTTATATATTCAAGTCACTTACCTCCCAGCAAGCAGAAATGTACGAGCTGTTGGCCTAAGCTGCAAGATGAAGGCTCCACACAAGTGGACCCAGGCAGATGTAGTGGTAGAGTCTCATCCAGAAGTGGGACACTCTGGAGAGGGACCTTTTCCAGTTGTGCCACAACACAAAACTGTTACTTTGCTGTTGTCAAAATCATGACGTAGAAGCCTTTTTTAAGACAGTCACCTTAAGAAAAACACATCGCTTTCATCATTACATAAAGCCCTTTGAAGAGCTTTGCCCAAATCTGAAACGAGCTGGGACAGGCAACTCTGCACTTCTAGTCTGTTCCTAGTGCTGCATTAGGGGGCATTTCAGGTTCTGTGATCCTGCCATTTGAGGCAGTATAGCGTAGTGGTTAAGGGCATTGAGCTACAAACATGGAGAGCTGGGTTTGAATACCATCAGCCCCCACTTACATACTCTGTGACTCTAAGCAAGTCACTTAACTTCCTTGTGCTTCCCAGGTCACACCAGGAAACAAGTTCCTGCTTAGTGTGCCTTCTCTAGTTAAACAATTTCCCCTTTCCCCCTTTCCCTTTTTGGTAGAACCTCCAGTTCCAATACCAGGGTTAATTCCTCTCTGGTCCCTGTGCCCCCAGTCTTAGCCCCTTAGACTGTATTGGTCAAAAGGGTACTACATCAGCACAACGGGCTGCAAATGGAATATGCTACAATCTTTTATGAGCTAGTCTAGAAGCCAGCTGTAGGATCATTTTTATAGTCTGTCCAGTTCTCTTCTGAAATATCCAGCCTTCTGACTGCTGATGGTTGCCTTCCAGCCCTGGCTCACCTGTGTGCCTGTGCTCCATGGTTTGTCAACCATGGTGAGGCTTACAGGATGGTGGTGTACTGTTTTGGCTAGTCTGCTTCTGGTGGGAGGGGGTTTAAAGATGGGGCCCAAGACATAGCACTCTTTTGTCCTGACGTCTAGGAAGGTCCTTTCCCTCCAGAGTCTTATGTTGCAGGACATCGCATTTGTTTGTGCCCAGTGACCTCCTGCCTCCCATGGTGCCAAGCCCTGATAAGGGCCTTGCACACAGCCTGCCCCTTGGGGAAGAAGCAAGTGCCCTTGGCCCATCACAAGGGGCCATTGTAGTGGCAGGCTGTAGCAGCATCGCTCCCTCAGTTGGGTTGCACTGCCAGTGGCAGTTCTCCCTCCAGCCGTGGCTGTCCAGGCGCAGGCTCCAGGGTGCGCTTCCACTCAGCCACCTGGCTGCTCAATGGAGTAATATGGATATAATTGCAGCAATCACAACATACCCTGATGAACTTTATTAAGGGCTATGTTTCCAGTTAAAAAAAGCTGTAAAGATAATACCCTTAATTACTCCATGAGCCCTTATGTACTGTGTACTGTATACTGCCCTTTCTCCTATATCCCCATAAGCCTGCTCTCTCCATCTTCCAAATTTCTAGCAAAGCCTCCCTTTACCTTATGTCTCTTCTCCTCCTCAATAAAGTCTCTGAAAACTCATTGCTCCCATTCCTGCTCCTGCAGCAAGCTGCCTTTCTTTTCCAGTTACTGTCAGCCTTTGGCATGGCCTCCTGCCAGACGTAATCTTATTACATTATCCTACATGCTATTTTAGTCATGCTTTATTTATAACTTTCTATTAGAATTCTCACATGATATACTCTATTATTATAGACTGTATAACTGCATTTCTGCTTGTATATATACATATACATTTCTTCTATATATATTTCACTGTGTTAATGCAGGATATTTCCTTTGGCTCTGTATTATTTATGGCTGATGGTATTTCTTCTTTGTCTAAATAAATAGCCTCCCTCTCTCATTGGTTATCAACTTCATACTCACATGCTCACAAATGTATTAACCTCACAAACTTCTTCTTCATTGACTTATTGACTTCACAGACTCACACCATTGATGTATCCTCACAGAGTCCCTCTCCTTAACTTACCAACCTCACAGACTCCCTATTATTGACCTATCCTCACAGACTTCCTCACACTGACTTACTAACCTCAAGGCTTTCTTTTTAGTGACTACTCAACCTCAAAAACTCCCTCTCTTTGACGTCAGCCTTACAGTCTCCATCTCATTGTCTTATCAACCTTAGAGCCTAATTCCCGTTGATTAATCAACATCACAGACTACTTCTCTTTGTTTTATCAAATTCACAGACTCCCTCTCATTGACTTGTCAGCCTCACACACTCCTCCTGACTGACTGTACATCACAGACTCCCTCTCATTGACTTGTCAATATTATTGACTAACCTTTATTGACTGGTAAGCCTCAAAGCCTCCCTCCTTCTCACTGAGTGTCCAACATCATAGACTCCCTCTCTTTGCCTTTTCAATCCCACAACTACCTCATTGACATATCAGCCCACACACTTCTCTTCATTGACTCGTGAGTCTCACAGTCTCCCTCACATTGACTTGTAAACCTGACAAAGTCTCCCTCATTGACTTGTAAACCTTACAGACTCACTCTCATTGACTTGTCAACATCACAGATGCTCACTTATTAATCAACTACACAACCATCTCATTGACATAAACGTCACAGACTTCCTGTCACTGATTAATCATCCTCACAGTCTCCTGCTCACTGACCTGTCAGCCTTGCAGATTTACCTTGATTGACTTCACCCCACAACTTAGTGGTGCGTGCCAAATCAACCCCTGCAGCTCTTATTGTTTATGACCCTCGACCCACCTAATTTGCTTATCAACTTCACAGACCCCACCCCACCCCACTGACTGAGATATTTCACAGCCTTCCCCTGATTAACTGATAGACAGATGGTTAAATACACCTTGTTTTTAAACCAAGGGTTCAGCACAGTAATAAACAACATTTTAAAAAAGCCCCAAAATGTAAAAAATCATAAATATCAATCCATAGTTAAATATCAATGCATGAATAAATATAACCCCCCCTCCAATTTAACAACAGTATATGCACAGCCTCCCCAAATGCGTGGGGGCTTAACTGGTTCTGCGGAGCCCAGTAAGAACTGCTGCCACCAACCTGGCTATCTGTGGACCCTGAGGATGTCCTTTCTGTGGTGGAGGACCAGAGGAGCACTGCAGGGAAAGGGGGAGGGCATGTTTTCTTCACCGCCTCCTCTGCCATGGACCATAGTTCTTAACTGCACATCATAGGGCCACCTGCTGCCGATTGAGTCAATGATGATGCCTCCCAAAGGGACTGGGGATTCCCTGAGTGCCATCCCTGACAGATGGGACTGAAAGCGTGACCACACAGCAAAAAGGGGGTGGCAACTAATTGTTTCAAGACAGAAGCCCTTTTGAAAACTACTCTGTGGGGACAGTGCCCCTCAGAATCGAGGGCATGACCATATTCTGCACTCTGGTCTCTATGATCCCTAGCAACTGAGGTTAGGGGTTGCACCAATCAGGTTGCACAACCTGAAAAAGGAGCCAGAAGGAGTCATGGGACTTCAAAAGACTGCAGGCTTACTGGCACAAATCTGGGGTTAATTCCCTGTCGAGTGATAACCCTCTAGCCTTGCACAGGATAATTGACAGCTGCAGGGACCAATGGAGAGCTGACATTTCCTCACTGAAGCGTAGGAACTGTTCAAGGACCCAGGCAGTCAGTGTGTGACTAGGGTAAGGAGAAAACATGCTGCAGAAGCTGTGATGGGATAGACTGTGCATTTGTCATAGAGGAACTGTGAGTAAAGCCCTTTTTCCTGGTGAGGAGAAGAGTAGCATTTGTGTACTAACCTCATGGAAGACCATGCTGAGATTCCAGCACATAGCAGTGCGAGTGAGAGAGGGAGAGAGAGAGAGAGGAGAAGCTGCAGCAAGGCTGCTGTGGGGTCTGTTAGCTGGCACCACAGCCAGGTGTCGGGCTGTGACTGCACAGATGGCTTGAAAACCATGACGTGTAGGTTAATACAGACGTGCTGTGGCCAGAGAGTGAGAGAGCCGGCCAAACCTCCAGGATGAACCAGTGAAGCCAGTGTCTGAGGTCAAGTGAAGCAAGACCAGAGAAACAGCACTGCTGATCGAGAGTGGCTACAGAGATCAGAGGTCCAGAGGCCCTGCAGAGCAAGAAAGGAGCAATTCCAGTGGTAACAGTAAGCTACGTCAGGGCTTGTCTTGCTCCTGGGGAAGTGAACTGTGTGATTTGGGAATTTGTTTCTTGCACTTGACTGTTGGCTCAGGATCTTGCAAATACCTCACATTCTGAGGATTCTCAGTCATTGAAACAACTGCATGACCTTTGGGGTTTGGGGTTTATAACTGAGTACATTGTCACTTAAAGAACACCACTGCCAGCCCATCACAACATCAGCAGGCTGGCAATGATCCAACCCTTGGTACCAAGGAACTGTGATTAAAGGTACTACCATTGTGTAAATAGGGAAAATCATGATACCCAGTGGGAGAGGGTAGTGGCCTCCAGCACAAGAGAATCATCAAGCAACTGTGCTGTCATAAACGGTGTTTGGGGAGGAGGGGGGCACAGACTTCAGGGTTGTGCCTGGGTTGCTAATTGGCACCTTGACATAAGTTGGACTGGCCCTGTGTAGGGCATTTAAAAGCAGTCATAAGTAAGGCCCAGTCTGCATAGGGTGCTTAAGAGGGCCACGGAACCAGGTGGTTAAGGCTAACATAGGACACCAGAGTCTACAACTGGCTACCTGATTTGTTGATAACTTACCCATTTCCCTCCTTAGGGTTTTCTGTGCTAATAAAACCCTTTTGTTATTTGTTCACTGTTCCTGACCCATGAGCATATTACTAGTTGTGAGCATATTACTAAACAGAATGCTGATAATCATAGTATTTGGGAAACTGTTATTGGACTGTATTGGTTCACAGGTGGGGTGCAACTGTGGGGAGGTAATGGATCCCAGCAAGGTGTTCTGTACTGTCGCAATTCCCACTTAAACCTTGCTGTTTGTGACATCACAGTCTGTTGTCTTGGTGAGTAGCGTGTGTCATAAACGAAGGCACTGTGAGGTTAACAGAGGAGAGGCAAATGTTTTATATACAGATTTTTAGATGGACTACCAAGATGTGCTGTAAATCTTGGAAAGAAACCTTGAAAATGAAAAAAGTATTCTCTAGTAAATCACAACAGCTGAAACATTTATGAAAGCACATGCTGAAGTGTTGAGATCCTCTTTAAAGGAAAACTACACCCTCATATTTCGTAAGTTTTGTTTCCACATCAACAGACAACTCTTTTCCTGTAGCTGTTGGAGATGTACATGCTTGCATTAGTTTGTTCTCACTGTCATGCTAATCCCCTCTTACTGCCCTGGAGGTCTCCATTTTATGGTTGTTGAAATCTCATTATCTATGAGAGCTGCATTAGCATATAAGAACGTGATGCAGCAGCAGCAGCAGCCATTTATTCCATGGAGCTCTATGTTGAAACTACAAATATCCTGGAAAAAAAACTTTATGGAATTACGCAAATTGAATGCAATTTGATAGGAAAAACCCTGCATTACAACTCAAGACAGTTTGCTAAACTAACTGAAGGTAAATGTTGAATTTCACACCTTGCTGCAACTTGTTTGTTGAAGTCTAATTAAGCAGATAGCACCCTTTAGACTCCACAGTATGCCTAACACATCATGTTCTCATATGCTAATACAGCTCTTAAGGGACAATGATATTCCTTTTTTTTTTCCATAATAATTTTTATTAGATTTTTCACATTATAATTTAAAACATCTTATACCATACATTTTAACTATGAGTACTTAAAACAAACTAGAAAGAATAAAATACAAACATTTCATACATCAGAATTGTTCAATACAATGAAATACTAATAAAGAGACAACTAACACATTACCTAACCATCAATTCATTGGTCTGTAGGACTAATTATATTTCTAGAGAATTACCAATTAAATGGACCATTTCAGCTTAGCTTTTGTTATATATATTTTTTTACTTTTTATTTATGCTTCCTTCGTTACCACATCTGGTCCTTCCCTCGGGGTCTCCCAGTGCACCACACAAGCTGCGCCATGAGGACCGAGGAGCTCACTCCATTAGTGCCCCACTCCAGTATTTCTAGAGTTCCAGATTACCCCACCCTGGGTGGGGCAGAGGGAGTCCCCCTTTTCCCCACTGAACCACAGGGGAGCATGCACCTGGAGCTGTACCCCCGGCTCCTCCCGGTCGCTGGTGCAGGAGCCTGTTGCCTGGCCGAGATGTGTTTTTTTTCCTATGATCTGGTCCCAGCCCCCTGTGGACGTCGGCACTCAGACAGGACCAATGAGACGAAGGCACACAGAGACGTGCCTTTGCTCCGGTCCTCAGCCGACGTCCGCCCCTCCCTGCCATTCTGCTCCCTCTGCTGCTTCACCACCTGTGGCCACCCAGGTGGTGGTATGGCAGCGAGGACTTCAGCCCAACTCTCCCGGAGAAGGAGATTAGCCCATCAGGTGCTCAATCCTTCTCCAGTTTTTGTTATATTGACCATTATAACTGACAGAAATTACCTACTTCATATTCCAAAAGGGTAATATTTCAACAGCCAGAAAATGGAGACCTCCCAGGATAGTCACAGGCCAGGGACTAGTATGAACAGTAAAAATAAACTAAAGCAATCATGCATATCCCTAACAGCTACAAGAAAAGAGATTTCTGTTGACATGGAAACAAATACAATTTACAAGACATGAGGATGTAGTTTTCCTTTAACTTTCTGATTATTTTGCTACTCTTTTGATCTGATGCACTACCAGTGAGGTGGGGTTTTCCAATACTGATGTGTGCAAGATGAAATCACATCCTTAGATGTCTTTATTATTGTTGTAATTCACTATTTCCCATTCTAGGGACATGGATATGGTTCACTTATTGACACTCATGGCAGTCTCCCTTTAAGAGCTCTTCTTACCAGACAGTCTTCAAGCTAAGCTACTCCCACCATCAAGGTGCTATGGTATATCCCTCAGCTCCACCCCGTGATGTCAGATCTTCCTTCCCACTGGAAATGTCAGATCTCCTCCTTCGCAGCTCTGTGCACAGTGTGGGCCCAAAATCTTTTCAAGTGCGCCATTTGGCAAACTTTTTTTTTCAGCTTCAGAAATGATCTTCTCGGTCACATCTCTCTCTCTTTGACATCGACTTCATGGATTGCAAGGATTTAAAACTGGTTCCTGGTTTCAAGTGTTGCATCCATCGCAACCAGAGAATGCCACGGATAGACTCTCACATGTTGTGCATCGACTGCCTTGGTGACCAGCACATCGCTGCCTGTGCCAGGCCATTTTTTCCTTCCATGTTTCCTTCCTCCCTAGAAGACCACTAAGCCCATCTTCTTCTTGGTAGGCCAGCTGAATGGGACCCTCCGGGAAAGTGAAGCAGGCATATAAAGCGCCCCCACGACTGCGGGGTGTGTGAGCCAGATGGCAGCCATGGAAGAGGCAGCAGCTGCGGCCATAGCTGGCACCTTGTCAGCCTCTGCAGTGATCCCATTGTGGGCCAGCATGGGCTAGATTTTTGTTGGTAACTTTTGAGAGATGTGCAGATCCTTCCAGAGGGCCGTGCTCACCACAGTAAGGCAAAGAAATCCAAAAAGTATCACTGTCAGTCAAGGTATTTGGAAAGGGCGTGCTCTTCCCACTCCCTCGACCCCCTCTGGTTGCTCGACGGCTGTCAAGCATTCAGATTCGGCCAAACCTATGGTTGAGGGCAAGACTGCTAGGTCCACGGTGCCTGTGTCGAGCTTGTTGGACATGACAAGGGGTTGAGCAGGCAGTCAAGATGTTTCTTGACCCTGTTGACCGGTCGTCAGAGGGGATTGATGATGACTTGATCTCCAGGACCCCAGTCCTGCTGGACCTCAACCAAGAGGTCCAGAAAGAGCTGATGGACCCAACTGGCTTCTCTCAGGGGTTGCCTCCCTTTGGGGTCGAATGACCGAACCCTGTGAGGACAGTCAAAACTGCTCTTCCAGTCATATCTGCTCAGCATCGTTTCTGTCGATGGTCAAGATCGAGGGATTCCTCTTGCTCTCATTCTCACTCGACTGGGAGGCACCAGCGTCAGCGCTCCTCTTCATCCTTGGATGATGAAAGACTCTGCACCATGTGTGGTGGCACTATGAGGAGCTCCACTGGCAGTAATGGGCCTTGGTTGGGGAGGATAGAACTCTACCCTCAACCCCTACGGTCACCTGGCACCTGCCAGTTCAGCCCGTACTGGTCCTACTGAGACAGCTGTCTCTGACACGTGTCTCCCCCACCGATTCAGGTGGAGCTGCCTCCACAACAGTCCATATAGGAAGTCCCATGCAAGGACTCCCATCCAACTATGGCTTGCCAGGCCGATTGTCAGTGGAAATCATACACTTGGATGACACTCGAGTGGTGCATGGCAACAAATGGCCAAGGGCCATATTGGAGAATTCTTCAACTGACTCTGATGGGTATTCCACACAATCTTCAAGAGCTCATACCTTCAACTGGGACTTGGTCGAAGAACTGACTACTGACCACGGACCAGTGTCCTTTGGGTCTCTTCACAGATTATGTCTGAGTCCATGGAAGTTCCTTTGGAGACACTCCAGAAAAGGGTAAAGTATTCCTTCACTGAGATCCTGGACCAGGATGAATCCCCTGGGGTTGCCTTCCTGATTGCCAAGACCACCTTGGGACTGGCGCTGGAGCTTTGCCAGCATCCAGCTTCCTGCCAGGCATGCTCTGTTCATATGGTCCACAACTTTGCGATCCCTATTGGACCTTTTTTTAGATTTTCAGACCACCCCTCAGCCAAGGTTCTGGTTGCCAATGTGGTTTACTGCAAATCTGGAAATACTGGGGATGTGGATGAGCACCCCCCCCCCCCGACAAGGAGTCCAAAAAGCTTGGCCACACAGCTAAAAAGGTTTATGCTGCATCCTCCCTTGATCTCCATCAGGCAAGCTATGCTCTAATGATGGTCACTTTGGTCACTCCTTAATGGGAGTCTGAAACACTATCCTCCCTTACCTTCCTGCTGACAAGTAGCTGGTAGCAAAAGTAGTCAGAGACCAGGGTCAAGCACTGGCTAAACAAAAGCTTCAGACAACCTTGGACATGAGTGATTCTTGCACCCGTGCCATGGCAGTGGCCTGGCTGGGGATTTCCTCTTTTACAGCAGACACCCAGCATAACTTGGCCAATGTCCTCTTCTTGGGCACCACACTCTTTGGCTCTGGGGTGGAGGGCCATCTCACTGGGACTGAGAAGTCCAGTGCCACCCTAGATTCTGTGAACTCCTCATAGAAGGATCAGAAAGGGCAGAGGCTAAAGAAAAAGTCTTTCCAGTTTTGGCCCATTCCATCATAACAGCCTAGGTTCCCTCGTTGGGCCACAAAAAAGGCGAGTATAGAGGTAGTGGTGCCCCTCCAGTGGCAGGTGCCGGTGTCCCTTCTTGAGCTTCCCACTAATGGGTTGGGGATGTCTACCTCCCACCCATTCAGTCCCTGCCCCAGCTCAACCATGGGGGTAAGCTGCACCACTTCTGGCATGCCTGGTCCATCATTACCATGGACAAGTGGGTCCTATGGGTGGTTGGCGGAGGGTTGCCTGTCGTTTTAGAGGCTCTTCCACCTTACTGATCAAGGGAGTCTGTGTTGTCACAGGACATGCTATCCGCCCTCAGGGAGGATGTTGCTCAACTCCTAGAGAAAAGGAGCCAGAGCCTGTGTCCCAGACTCCATTGCAGATCAGAGCTTCATGTCAGGTACTTCCTGGTCCCGAAATGGTTGGCGGGTTGATGCCTCATACTGGATCTCCACAGTGTGAATCTGTATCTCTGGAAGTGCAAATTCAGGATGATCACTCTGAACCAGAGAATACCATTTCTGGAGCAGGGCATGTGGTTTTGCTCCCTGGTCCTCCAGGACACATTCTCCCACATTCCTACCCATTAATTCCACTGGTGGACCTTCAGTTCCACACAGAAAGGGTTCTCTATCAATTCCAGGTCATGCCTTTCAGCCTTTCCTTGGCACCCAGGGTCTTCACCAAGTACATGGCAGGGGTGGCAGCCTTTCTGTGGCACTAGGGCATCAGGATATACCCCTACCTGGATGACTAGCTGATAGCCAGGCCATCCAAGGAGGCAATGAAGCAGTCCGGGGACCTGGGTCTGCAGAGAGCTGGACCTTCTGGTCAATCCTGCCAAGTCTGAACTCAACCCCTCGCAACTGATTCACTTCATTGGGGCATAGCTAGACTTCCTTCGGGCCAAGGCCCAACTGCCTGCAGACCTGGCACTGGATCTTATCTCCTAAAGTAAATGTAGAATTAAATTATTATTCTACCAGAAGGTTGAAAATGGTCCAGTGTTATCTTGCGTTAATAAAATCTTTATAGTTATATTATGATAAGCATGTTTCATGTTATTGCAATACCATGTCCAGATTTGCTTACCTTTTAAATTCTGTCTAGGGGAGTGTGAATATTATTTATTTATTGAAATGTTTCACCAGGAAGGCACACTGAGTGACAAGTTGCTCATCTCCCGGTGCGACTGGGGACCTCCTTTGCCCGATCATTTCTGGCTGTGTGCTCACATTCTGCCCTGTTCTTCCTGCAGCTGCTGGGGTACATGGCATCTTGCACCAGCATGGTCCGGTGGGCCCTCTGGCAGATGTGTCACTTTCATCGGAAGCTGAGCCATCAATGGTCCCAGCATCTAGGTCACTTGGGCCAGCCAATTGCAGTAACCCAGCTGATGTGGGATGCCATCCAGTGGTGGGTTGTCCCACAACATCTGGAGGATGGAGTCCCATTTGTCCACCCAGAGCCATCTGTCATTCTAACTACAGATTCATCTCTGGTGGGATAGGAGTCCACCTAGGGGACCACAGAACCCATGGGTTCTGGACCCCCAGGAAGTTCTGTCGCTGCATCAACCAGCTGGAGCTTCATGCAGTGCACCTAGCTGTGATGTAATTCACTCTTTTTGTCCAGGATCTGGTTGTTCAAGCCCAACCTGACAACACCACAATCATGTTTCTAAATAACTAAATAAATGTTCTACCAGAATAAGCAGGGTGGCATGCACTCCCTTTCCTTGTGTTGGGAGGCCTTCTGGACCTGGACTGTTATCCGTAGCTTGGGTGCAGATCTCCTGGCAATTCATGTCATGGGAGCCAACAACCAGCTGGCAGACACCCTCAGCTGGGTAGGCAAGGTGTCACATGAGTGGTCTCTGCGTCAGGAGGTGGTGAATCACCTGTTCTCCCTGTGGGTGCTCCTCTGGTGGACCTCTTTGCCTCAACGGAGAACGCAAAACTAAGGCTGCTCTTTGCAGATCCACCTCAGTCTGGTACATTGTTGGGGGGGATCCCTTCATGAGGCTCTGGACCCCTGGCCTCCTGTATGCCTTCCCTCCCTTTCCTGTGATACACAAGGTGGTGATAAAGGTGCAGATGGACAAGGAGCGGATGATCCTGATAGCTCCCGACTGGCCCTGCCAGTTTTGGTATCTGGCTTTCCTCAGCTTCCACAGCAGACCTTCATGGTGGTTGCCCCTCTGCCTGGATCTGCTCTCCTGTCATCCGGTGGAAGGTCCTGCACCTGGTTCTTCAATCCCTTCACTTTACAGCCTGGTTCCTGAGCTGCTAGAGTTCCAAGCTTTGAGACTTTCGAACAATGTGCTCCATGTTGTGGAGGCATCCCAAAAGTAGTTGCCTCATCCATGATATGCTTTTAAATGGAAAATATTTTACATTTGGCGTAGGGCAAGGAGCTTGATCCACTTACCTGCCTCTTGGCTAGCATCCTTGACTACCTGTAGTCCCTCTCCCAGCTGGAGCTGAGATTGACAACCCTCAAGGTGCACCTGGCAGCCATCTCTGCATACTGAGCATGGGCTGGTATGCCGACGGAGGTGCAGGAGAAGGTGGTCAAGTGCTTCTTTAAGGGCCTTGACCACTTGAACCTGCCGGTGCGTCAACCACCACCACCACCTTATGATCTGTTGCTGGTTTTGGCAATGCTCATGGTAAAGCCTTTTGAGCCGATGCACAGGACTGAGATGTCACAACTGTCATGGAAAACTGTCTTCCTGGTGGCTGTCGAAGGATCAGTGAGCTCCAGGTGTTCTTGGTGGAGTCTCCTTATTTGGTTTTCCAAAGGGACAAGGTTGTCGTTCACCCCTACCCGAAAGTTCCCCCTGAAGGTAGTATCGGAGTGTCATCTTAACCAGGTGATTAACTTACTGGTCTACTTTACCAACCCATCTTCGGAGGCCGACCGCAGGCTCCATACCTTGGACCTGTGGAGAATGCGCTTTTATTATAAGGAGCATACAGCTGGAGTCCAGGATGAGGCTCTCCGGCTCTTTGCTACATATGCTGAAGCCGCACCTAGCAGACCAGTAGCAAAACAGACGATTGGCAGTTGGATCACATACTGCATCAACCTCTGATATAGTTTGACTAGTGGGGAGCCTCCCATAGGACTTAAGGCTCATTTCAGCAGACATACCACTGCCTCAGTGACTACTTTCAGGGATGTTCCCATACAGGAGATCTGTAGGATGAGTACCTGGAAGTCAGCACACACATTTATCTCCCATTACAGCATTGACCTTGAATCACACTGGGATGCTGCTTGTTTTGGGACATCGGTTCTCCAACCTTTGTTCACCAAATAGGGGTGCGCACCTTGCCCCTTTCTCCTGGAGAACAGCTGGAAGCCTGCCATGAATGTGGATAAATGAACCATGTCCACATCCCTAGAAAAATAGGTTACTCACCTGTAACCATAGTTCTAGGAGTGGTATTTGTGTCACATACACACAACCCACCTGACCTCCCCTGACAAGTGGCACACGGATACCTGCTTCCAGCATGCAAAATCTGACTTCACTGGGTAGAGCCAAGGGATATACCACCTGGGTGGTTGGAGGAGCTTCGCTTGAAGACTGTCAGGCAAGAACAGGTCTTAAAGAGTGACTGTCATGAGTGTGGATGTGAACCATATACCACTCCTAAAACTATGGTTACAGATGAGTTACCTATTTTTTTTTGTTTGTACTGCATCTGTTATATGTATTCAAAATGTGATGCATTCTGCATTGGCTTGCCCAAAAGAGTGCAACACATTTAAAAAGTGTTGATGGTGATGATCAGTTGTATTAACATCCTGACTGTCTCTGCTCCAGGCCCAGTACTGTAACTCATTGGATGAAGATGAGAAGAAGGAGCTCCGATTATTCAGCCAGCAGAGGAAGCGGGAGAACCTAGGAAGAGGAACTGTCAGGCTTTTCCCACTGACCATGACTGGAGCAGTCTGTGAACAGGCAGGTGACCTCACTCTGTCAGCTGAGAGGTGATGTGATCAGATTGCAGTGCGGTAGTGAAGAGCAGAACTTGGGGAGTCCATGGTGGCTAATTCAGCATAATAATTCAACCTCAGGGATAACCCTCACTCCTCTTCTCTTTCTCTCTCATCTTCTGTTTTGGATAGTTCAATGACCATTCTGTTTGTTGATTCCTGCTCCATTTTAAAGTGGCACTATGGCCAATCTTGAGTTTAACCCTTGATGATCCAGAAACTGCAGATCTCATCTACAGTTTATTTAACCCTTGCTTTGCCAAGTAGTGTCTCACTGAGACCAAGGTCTCTTTTGCATGGATGACCAAGATATATTATTCCAGCCAAAGAGGGTCTGGGGTCCAGCCATACAAAATGTTTCATTTTCAGTATATAAGTATGCAGTTTGTTGCTTTTCAAACACTGCTTGGCCTCCTGTTTTTAATGTGTGATAAATTTCTTTTATAGATTGTTTTGACTGTATTAGACAAAATGTTTTTGCCTCCTGATTACTATCATTTTATTTGCAGCATCATTCCATAACAGTCGGGAACGTTATTGACTAAATGAATGAAAGAAACTACCTCTGTCCTTTTTCTGCCATACACTTTGAGAGATCTTTTGGTGCCTACCAGGATTTGCAGGGCTGACTGAGAGCACGTGCTTGTGCCAGGAGGTTTTCAGCTGTACTTTCTCTCCATGTGGGCCATGGACTGACTGTATCATGCTGCTCCCACAGGCTTCGATGTTCAGCAGTGTCAGGAATACTGGGATGGCTGCTTCTTGCATGAAAAGAGGTACTGATGCACTGTGGAATGGAACATGCAGCCCAAGGTGTTATGATGCACAGCAGCATTCCTGCTCCTTGGATGCATGTGCAGTAAGAAGCACAGCCAGGTAGGCTGCTACACATGACCACGGGAGTGGGACACATGCCAGGCAGTAAAAAAACAACTTACCAAAATATTGCCTCCTTCTGCCCTGGTTGCAACTGACAGCCCCTCCTGCCCCTGTCCAACATAACTGCTCATGGTACTAACATCTCAATCTAAGCCCTGCTCCAGTTTGTGGCCAGAAACCACGCTCTCCCACCCCTGATTTCTGCCTGAGTCCACTTGAGATGCTCAAATAAATCTGTGTGCTTTTTGGACACAGACATGTCATCGCACTGGCTGAAGAGCCTGCTCCAGTCCTGATGCCATTTCTTTTTTTAACTTTCTATTTCAACCCCTTGTTGCCACTGCAGCCCCTATCCTGGCAACACCCCAGCCCATCACTCCTGACAGCTGATTTTCTCACTTTTAGTCCAGCTATGCTGGGCAGTCCTCCAGATATTCCCCTGGGGGGGGTCAAGGGGTAGTAGGGTTCCTCCAGAGCCTATGGCTTGGTGCGAGGTGGCAGAGAAGGAGCGTGGAGCCCGAATGTACTGGGATGATCATCCTGCTGCTGTGGGGGGTGGTGTTCCTTCTAGTTTCACCCACCCCCATGGATGTTGCTTTCAAGGACATTATGGAGGTGTTCACATAGGCATGCTGTCGCACTGACATTAGTGGTCATCTCCACCACCCCCACCAGCTCTCCTATGGCACTACCACCTGTGGCTGCCAGGTGGCAGTATTACGATGGAGGACAGTATCCTCACTTGATCCTCCTCTCTGACCTGCCCCTAACTGTGGCTCATTCTCAAACCCAAGTCACCAGTGTCACAAGCAGTAACCCTGCTATAGTGTATGGTGGAACATGATTGTGTATGGAGATTCATACACCAGAACAACTTTTCATTCTGTGTTAGTATGGACGTCACAATACAAGTGACCCCATCAGTGCTTTTGATTGGTCAGTAGTGGGGTGAAGAGTCGTGCATGTGAGCTGTGTGGCGGGTGGTTGTTGGTGAAGTGCGGGTGGTGGAGTGGAGAGACTGGGTGCCGAAAACAAATAAAGGTAAGTGATTCTAGGCTTCTGTCCACCATACACTATATAGAATAGTGCATGGTAGACCCGATACACAACTACGCTGTTCTGACACCTCGTTGTTACTATGGTGTCAAAGGGACAAAGAAACATAGAAGCTGTTGGCAGAAAAGGACCTCAAGGCCCACCTAGTCTGCCCTAATTCCCTGCCTACTGTGCTACCACAGAACCTAACTAATCTCCGTCCTTACCTCCCCTGCCCTGTTACTAAGGTCCCCTGTGCCTATCCCATGCATGTTTGAAACCTGTTACCATTTCGGTACCCACCACCTCTGTTGGGAGACTGTTCCAGATGTCCACCACCCTCTCCGTAAAGAAATATTTCTTCACCTCTCCTCTAAGTCTCCCCCCTTCCAGCTTCATATTATGCCCCCTTGTCCTTGAGCAACTCTTTCTGTGCAGAATGCTGCCCTCTTGTCCCTTATTGATACCTTTGAGGTATTTGAATGCTTCTGTCATGTCTCCCCTATCTGTCCTTTCCTCCAGTGAGTACATAATTTAATTCCCCTAAGTCTTTCCTTGTAGGGCTTCTGATGCAGGCCATGCACCATTTTGGTTGCCCTTCTCTGTACCGCCTCCACCCAATCTATGTCCTTCCTGAGATGGGGCCTACAGAACTGGCCACAGTACTCCAGGTGGGGCCTCACCAATGATCTGTCATACACCTCCCTATGCATCCCAGCATTCTGTTTGCCTTTCCCACTGCAATATCGCACTGCTTTGCTACCTTCAGATCATCAGACATGATGACCCCCCCAAAATCCCTTTCCTGTTTTGTGGTTGATAACACACACACACACTGATATGTTGCCCTTGGGTTTCTGTGCCCCATGTGCATAACTTTGCACTTTTTGGCATTGAAGCCCAGTTGCCAAACCCTTGACCAGTCCTCTAGCTTTTGTAGATCTTCCTTCATTCCACCCCCAGGGTGCGTCCACTCTATTGCAGATTTTTGTATCATCCGCGAGCAGGCATACCTTTCCCTCCAGCCCCTCTGTGATGTCACTAATAAAGACATTGAAGAGGGCTGGTCCCAGTACTGACCCCTGAGGCACCCCACTGATTGCCTTACCTTCTTTTGAGTTAACTCCATTTTATGTATTTATTTTATTTATTACAGTAGCAAAATTGCAACCCTTTGAGTCAAAGACTCATTTACAAAGGCTCATCGTCGTACACAGAATAGGACGGGGCAGGCGAAACATACAGTGAGTGGAAAACGGACAGTAGTGCAGAAACAGTAGCATGGCAATAATATTTACAATAACATTTTGTACAATTAAATACAGGTGGAGACCACCACCCTTTGAGTTTTATTAGTTAGACAATTTCGTACCCGTGTTACTATCTTTGATCCCGCTCCCAGGCTGCCCAGCTTGTGTACTAGTCTGTTGTGTGGAACAGTGTCAAAGGCCTTACTGAAATCCAGGTAGGCCGCATCCACTGCCCCTCCTTGATCCACTTCCCTGGCCCAGTCAAAGAAATCTATCAGGCTCATTTGGCAAGATCCACCCCCCTCCCCCCCCCCGTGAACTCATGCTGACTTGGATCCTGTAATCCACTGGTGTTAAGGTATTCCCCAATCCCTTTCTTTTAGTAGTGTTTCCATGACCTTGCCCACTACCAAAGTCAGGCTTATAGGATGGTAGTTTCCTGCCTCCTCCCTGTTCCCGTTTTTGTGTAGTGGGACCACATCCGCCCTCCTCCAGTCCTCTGGAATTTCCCCGGTATCCAGTGAGAGATTGAACAGGGACACCAGAGGCGCAGACATTTCCTGCTGTAGTTCCTTCAGTATTCTGGGGTGAACCCCATCTGGCCCCATTCCCTTATCTACTTTCAGCTTTGCTAGTTCCCTGAGGAGTCTCTCCTCCATAAAAGGCTAGTGTCCACTTCAGCACCCCTTAATGCCTTTTTTCCTATCTGTGGCCTGTCACCTACCTTTTCCTTTGTGAATGCTGAACAAAAGTACTTGTTCAATATGTCGGCTTTCTTCTGATCCTCTTCCACACTTCCCTCCTTTCTCTTTTTGCCTTACTATCTCTGCCTTTCTTTTCTTCCTTTCACTTAATTACCAGAAGAATGTTTTATCCCCCTTTTTTGCTGTCTTGGCAATGTTTTCCTCTGTTAGTGCTTCTGCTCTCCTATTTGCCTTCCTTGCCTCCCTTTGTTTCACCTGATCACTCTCCTGATCCTCTCCCTTCTGTGTTGACTTGTACCTTCTGAATGCCTGCTTCTTTTCCTTTACCTTTTCTGCTACTTCCTTGGAGAACCATAGCGCTCATTTTTCCTCTTGCTCTTTGTAACCTGCCTGACGCAGAGGTTAGTTGCCTTTTCAATTGCCTTCCTTATTTCTGCCCATTTTTCCTCTACTCCTACCATTTTCCCTAGTCCTGCTAGGGCTTCTTTGAGGCACTCTCTCATTTTTCTTGAAATTGGCCCTCCTGAAGTCCAGGACCCTCATTTTAGTGTGGCATGATTCTGGCCCTGTCCTTATGTTGAACCACATCATACGATGATCACTGGTCCCCAGGTGGCTTCCCACTGTGACGCCCCTGACACTGTCCCCGTTTGACAGTACCAGGTCCAGTATTACCCTGTCACGAGTGGGTTCTTTAACAAGTTGCCTGAGGAACACCCCTTGCAGGGAGTCTAGGATTCCCCTACTTCTAACTTTTGCTGCAGCTCTCGAGGTCCTTGACGTCATAGTAACAACTTGGTGTAAGAACAGTGTTGTTGTATATGGGCTACCATACACTGTCCTATATGCTGTGCAGATAGACTGGCTCAGGGTGCATTTCTAGGCAAGCTGATGGGGGATGGGAGGGAGCAGTCACGCTCTGAACACAAATCTGGACGCAGCATGAGTCAGCCACGCAGGGAGGAGTGCACACTCTTTGTAGTATCGTCCTGAGCCATACTGCCCCAAAAAGTTTAACACTGACAATCATAGTGGTCCACTCAGAAAATAAAGTACAGTGCAGTCAATTCAGAACAAACCTTATGAACCCCTCCTGACCAGGCAGGGCAGCCGCACACAGTTCACATGTGTGACACATAGTTTATCGCTGTGCTTAAAATGCAGTACATATAACTTCAGCTTGTAGTTTGTTGTGTGCTGTGTAGAGTAAAGTAAAATTAGACCTGTTATTATTTAGAACATGTGCAGGGATTGCTTAGGTAGTGACAGTCAGGATTTTTTTAAAGCCATTCAGCAGGATACAACTGGTCAATTACAGGTTTTCCTGAATCTTTTCAGGACCGGGAATAAAGAAGCTCAAATTTTTCTTCCAAGCTTCAGTCAGTGTTGTGAGAACTCTCGGGGGTCAGTGATTAGGACCTCAGATTATATGAGGATGAAATGTAGTGTTGCCCATTTTATACTACTACTGTTCTTTAGTTATTTATTTATTTGCTTTTGGTAACCGGGTAAGTGCACTAGGCATCAAATCCTGCCTATTTTCAGGCACAACCCAGGAGAGTACAGTATAACACAACAAGAATACACTAACACAGTACGACAGTGACAATTAAACAAGCACATAATGCAGTGGAACTGACCAGCAAAATACAGTGGAGGAAGACAGCCACAGAAGATAATACATCACCTGGCTATCAGCAACAAGAGTGAAGTTATAGAAGCATACAGTTATAACAAGGAAGCACTAATGGATCCTTCTGGAGGCCTAGCTAGTAGGAGAACAGGCTGAGAGGCACCGCTCACCGTATATACACAGAGGTGGGATAGACAAGGTACCAGGAGTAGGGGTGAGCAAAGCAGACAGTTAGAGATACAAAGACAAAAGACAAATACTGAAGGGTAGGCAGTTGGCATGCCTTATCAGATAAAACCTCAACGTAAACCAGTTTTCAATCGGTTTACATTTCTGACATCACCACTTCTAGACCTTTTTTTTATAGCAATACTTTTTCCAGAACTTGAGAACTTGTTTATTTTTATTCTTTTGATAACATGGGCTACCATACACTGTCCTATATACTTTTTTATTCTTTTGATAACAGAGACTGCACCAGAAAGCATACTAGGAGAGACTGAGGGCTCTCAATATGTATACACTGGAGGAAAAGAGGGAGAGGGGGGGATATGATAGAAACTTTCAAGTATCTCAAGGGGATTACCATAGATCAGGAGGGCAGCATCTTTCAGAAAAGGAGATGTGCAAGAACAAGGGGTCACAACATGAGGCTGGGGGGGACTCGGGACAAAGTGAGGAAGTATTTTTACACAGAAAGAGTGGTAGATGCATGGAACAGCCTCCCTGAGGATGTCGTAGGGGCAAAAACAATAGGTGAATTCAAGAATGCTTGGAACAGACAGAAGGCAACCCTAGTGGCAGAAAGGAGAAGGAAAGCTACAAATCATATAGGATCTGGAGTTTATACAATAGGTAAGGAAATGGACAGACTAGGTGGGTCGGGTGATCCTTATCAGCTGTCAGATTCTATGTTTCTATATAAGGCCCACTGGGCACAAGTGCCCGTTTTCAGGGGCAACCCAGGAGTACTGGGGAGGTTAAGTGACTTCCTCAGAGTCACACAGTATGCAAGTGGAGGTTGTAGGAATCAAACCCTGTAGAAATCGGTCATTGACTATGGTATCATCATTTATAGCTCTGCCACAATGACAACCCTCAAACGGATAGCAGTTACCCTAAATAAGGCCTGTTGACTAATTACTGGTGCCCACCATCTTACCCACACCTGTGACTTGTATGCTCAGACCGGTTGGCTCCAACTATCAAGCCGAATCAAGTACCTCACTTGTACAATGGTGAAGAAAATCCACCTCAGCCTTGCACCCTCTGGAGTCCTAGCTCTATTAGCTGAAAGCACCAATCGACGGAGCTCCAGGAGATCAAAGCAACTGCTTCTGAAAGTTCCCCACTGTCGTACTAGCCTGGGCCAATGCTGCTTTGCCTACAAAGCTCCACTCTGGCTAAATGACCTCAGCCACACCATCTCCTCAGCCAAAACACTTGGGTTGTTCAAAACCAGTCTCCGGCACTATCTCACTACCTCCAGCTCCGGTGACTGCTTCTCCTAAACTGAGGCATCACTTTCGTAGCAAGCTAGTGGCACCCTCCCCACTGACCAGTCCAAACTGCAACATCTCGAAATTTTGTACCCCTAATGCTCTTACTTCCTTCCCCCCGTCCCCTACTTCCTCTTCCTCCCTTCCTACCCCTCCTCCCTATCTGCTACATTCTTCCTCCTCTACTTACCCCCCCCCCCGAAATAGCACTAACTGGCAAATCTTGCCTGACAAATGCCTCTGGCTGCTTCATCGTCTCACTCTCCACCATGCCACTGTTGGTCATACTAAAAGTCCTAATACCTATACTGTCTGTAACCATTGCAATGTTATCACTCTGTGAAATGTTTTGTTTTTGCTTGAAATGTTTTGTCTCCCATTTGTATTTCTCTGACGTGGAACCTTTGTAAAAGAGCCTTGGCTCAAAGGTATTTCTAATCCTAGATCTTAATAAATAAATAAAATAAAAAAAACAGGTCTCTAGGATGCTGGATGTACCAAGCTCATTCATGGAGAGTTACTCTCACCTCTAGGCTATGCTGCCAGTATAGAGGGTAACTACTAAAGATTGTTAGGGTTGTGTATTCACGATACTTACATTTTACATTAGTATTTTCTATTTTTTTTTTTCACTTTCTGATGTCTGCTGAATATTTCAGATAATGCAGTATGCATTTTACTTTGTCTTTCAAAAAGCATTGGACTGTCCCCAACTGAGCTGACAATGGGCGTTTGTGACATCACAGCCTGTATTCCTGGTATATACTCTGATGTCATAAAGACTAGCACTATGAGGTCAGATATTTATGGCTTTTTATATAGTGTCTATGATAGGCTATCAAGATGTGCTATAAACCGTAAAAAGAGAAACTGAAAATTAAAAACATGTGTTCTCTAGTAAAACGTTATAGTGGAAGCACGGGACCGGATTCTCATTCACAAAGGACTCTGGCCGTATCAGTGTGAACAGATTCTGGGACAGTGCTTTTCCTGTGACCCCCGTCGCGCTATACTCAGAGGGGGCCAGGAAAGTCTTTTGCATCAGTGCTTATCATTGTGTGCTGGTGCGTGGAAGAGGGCGGAATTGTCATGTATACTACATGCATCGCCATTCATATTGCCTACTACAGGTACTGCCTTTGCATCTGAAACAGCTGTTTTGCAATGAACCCTTGTTGCCACCAGGAAAACCTGGTGGTATGGGGAAGTCAGACAGCAGTGCAGGGCATGCATCGATGTTGGGGGACTAAGAGCGTTATGGGATCATAATGGGTTCTGAGTGTGTGGGTGACCAGGGCTAGGGACTGGGGATCCACTATACTACCAGGGAATGTAACAACTATTAAAACATGTTGACTGCCCACTGGACTACCAGGGAGAATGTGGGGGGACCATTTGGTTACCATCAGCAGATCGCCTGAAGAGTCCAAAAGGTACAGGGCGAGGGGGTGACTTTTACCATTGTACTGCCACACACTTGTATGTTTTATTTATTTATTTATTTATTACATATTCGGAGAGTACCTTTGAGTCACAGACTCATTTACAAAGGTTCCACATCACATAGATTGTATACAGACAGACATTACAGCAAATGAACTCAGAGATAGATACAGATTGTTTACAAGGAATCAACCAAGCTAACATTCAAAATACTAGGATTACTTATTAGAGTAAATTACATCGTAAACATATGATGTAGGCATGAGCGACACTGGTTTGTCACTAAGAGAAGAGGCAGGCCAGTGGCCATTGTCATAGATTGAGGAGGAGGTGGAGGACAGGGATTCAGTTGCAGTTACAGTTGGTTGAGGATAGGAGGTGGGCCCTAAGGAGGGTTTTAAATTGTCCTAGTCTTTGTTCATTAGCCAGGGTGGAGGGAAGGCTGTTCATCCACACTGGGGCCCTATAGCTGAAAGATCTTTGAAATTAAGAGGTACGGCTGGAGAGAATAGAGAAGAGATGGTGGACTGAGCTACGGGCACACTTCACCTTGTTGTTTGGGAGGATTAAAGGGGTGAGTCCAGAGGGGGAGAGGCCTAGGATGATTTTTATATCCATCAGACGAGTGTGGAACCTAATCCTGTTGTCGAGATTAAGCCAGTTGGTAGCACTATAGAGTGAGCAGGTATGTGTAAGATGGTCACATCCTAAAACAAGACAGCTGGGTTTGTTTAGAGAGATATGGAGTCTAGCTAGGGATGAAGTGCTTGCTGCCCCGTATATCAGTAGGCTATAATCAAGCAGAGAGAGAACCAAGGAGGTGACAGCGAGCCTGAGGGCATCAGGGGTAAGGCAGTGCTTGAAACAGTGCAGAAGCCCCATCCTAACGTTAAGGGCCTTAGATAGTTGGTGAATGTGTTCGTGAAAGTTAAGACCTGGGTCCAATGTGATGCCCAAGTATTTAAAGGAGTCTACCTGCTCCAGAGGGGTGTGATTAGAAGTTAGTACTTGTGGGCATAGCATCTCTCTAGAGTTCTGCGGGTGAGAGAATAGCATAACTTTGTTTTTGTTGTAGTTGAGGATAAGACATTGTGCAGTGAACCAGTTTTCAGTGCAGCTGAAAGAGGACTGAAGGGAGTGATGAAGTTGTATAGGGTAAGGGCTGAAGGAGAAAATGACTGCATCGTCCACGTATAGTAATAGATTGCAAGGGCAGGCCTCAAGGAGGGAGTTGAGGAAAAGGCTAAAAAGCAGTGGTCCCAAAATGGACCCCTGAGGGACACCAGAAAGGACAGGTAGTCTATTTGAAACTGTGTTACCAATTTTGACTTGTTGATACTGGTTTGAGAGGTAGTCAGAGAACCATCCCAAGGCATCCCGAGAAAGACCCAAATTGGTCAATGAGGTTAGTAGGAGGGAGTGGATGACGGTGTCAAATGCCTTTGTGAGGTCAGTGAAGACAGCATGTACTTAGCTCTGCACCATGCACGTACATATATGTGGTGATTCAGCAGGGTGCTTAACTTGAGTATTAGGATCTGCACGGGGGAGGGGGGTCTGTGCCCCCAGGGTAGAGCTTTTGTAGCCAGCATAGCCTTTCTATGGGTGCTCGCTATTCCGGCTAATAAAATTGCATCTCAGAATCTGGCTCCTTGTGTTTGTAATGGTATATAATCAACTGCAGGATTGCACTAAAGAGATTTTACTGTGTCCAGCAAAACACTCACAGGTGGAATCTGCATAACTTGCTACAAAGTTTCCAGTGACAAAGAGACTGAGGTCATTCTCAAACATGGGTTTCCCATGTCTTCTTAAAGCACTGCTGTCAATCCACTTTGACAACTGCTGGTTTTATTCTAACAGCCAATAGGATTCCAGAAAGCTAATCACAGAAGAGATCTCAGTTAACTGGGCTGGTGACACAGGGACAGCACTGCGTCTCATGAGGTTGGCAATTTGGATTCCAGAGCAAGCGTGGGTTATCAGGGGGACACCTATGGGAAGGAGAATTTAACATCCCAGGAACAGCTCTCCATGAAGGGGGACAGTGCCATTCACACCATGTCTGCCACTTAGTGGTAGCAAGATAGGAGCACAGTAGGAGCCACCACACTGGGGAAGGAAAAGGCTGGCATGGCTGTGCATGCGCACATGCCCAGGATGCCATTACATGGTGCTCCTTGGGGGGAAAAAAATTTGATGAAAAACTGGCCAGATGATGGCCTGGTCTGTATCCCCCAGGCACGCCACTGCCAACAGGGTGCCCTTCATCACCAGATTCTCCTGTGGAGGGGCCTGGCCAACCTCAGTTGCCCTGCCACAAGAGTAAGAGAAGTAGAAGTACAATGGAGTCAAGTCTCAGAGAGATGGGTGTCAGGGCTGGGGGACTGACCAGATGGAGCAGGTCAGTGGACCAGGTGGAAAAACACAGGATGGGGGGGGGAAAGAATCTCCGTTGACAGAAACAATGTCTGAGAAGAATCTTTTTCTAACTACCTAAACTGAGTACACTAACCTCACTTTGGCAGTCTTCCACTGAGCATGGACAGTCAGAGAAAACGGTCTTCAAACTTGACACATGCCGCCCACTCACGTCATCCTCTGGCTCCACCACATTTGTTCTCACATCTTTTCTTCTGTTGGAAAGGACAGGTCTTCTCCTCCTTCACAGCTCTTGTGAATTTGGTTCTGCAAAATTTTCAGGCTTTTTTTTTTTTTTAATTTCTTCAACATTTTAGATTATCCTGTTGACTCATGAAGCCTTTTGGTGATATGTAGGGGTGTCTGGAGTGGTGGAGAAGATTTATTTATTTTTTATTTATTATACTTTATTCTTCCCCCACCAGCCACCCGTTACCTCTGCCTGGTTATGAACCTCTGGCTTCCACTTCCAGAGTGCCGCAACTCTCTGATGCCCGCTGGCTTACCCCCCCCAGGGCAGGGTTGCGGCACCGTACCCCCACAGTGCCGCAAATGACGGGATAGGTTGAAGGGCTGGCCTGGAAGCTAATCGAAGCCGAGATGGGCTTCATCTAGGGCAGACGGCAGCAGTGTTTTTCCCCAATGTGCGAGGGTGGGGACATGCAATGATGTCCAGCATCCTCCCCCCCGCCAAGCTACTAGGTGTCAATGCAGTTGGTACACCCAGCCTCCGCTAGGTGTCCATATTATGCTGATCACTCTACCCCCCTTCCCCAGAGAAGGACAGCAGTCTTTGGATGCTCAATCCTTCTCCCCCGGCTGGCCCTCCAATGACACGGGTCCATTCCCGAACCTGGGTCGCCGGACTTGCAGGTAGGTACCCTGCCCCTGCACCAGCGGGCCAGCCCTGGTGGATAAGATTTCTAAATAAATGAAGTTTGCCTTCTAACCTGTGTGGTGTATGTGCCTATGTGCGCCCTTTTTTTGGTTTTCAATTTGACTCATGGTGTGTACCTCAACACTGGCTCACTGCTCTGTTGAATGCAGCCATGGTACAGAAGAGTAAGTCAGGATTTAAGAGTTCAATAGTTTGCAGGGTCACCATGTCTGTCACCAGCTGCCATGATGCCTGCGAGGCTGCATCCTTCACCCTTTACGTAAGAAACACAGCAGAGGGTGGTAGATCTTCCCTGTACAAGGATGGATCTGTTCGGACCGAGGTCGAGGAGCACCTGACTAGGACTGAGAAGTTCAGCGTCACCATGGACTTTGTTACTTTGGTCACTACTACACTGAGAAATGGTGCTGTGACTAATTTATTTGTGTGTACCTCTGTGTGTACTTTATTGTTATGCTATGTTTGTATTTTGTATTTGACATTGTTTTGGCCCGAGATGCCCTTCAAAATGGGCTGTTCAGCTAAAGAGCCCTTCCAGTTATCAATGAAAACCAACAACATGACTGGAGAAAGGCCACAGTAGTGCCATTACATAAGAGTGGCAGTAAGGAGGTAGTGGAAAATTATCACCCAGTCAGCCTGACCTCAATGGTGGGTAAAATAATAGAAACATTGCTTAAAGAAAGGGTAGTGGAATACCTGAAAGAAAGTGAAAAAAATTGACCCGAGGCAACATAGCTTCATTGCAGGACGCTTGTGCCAAACGAATATGATAGAATTCTTCAACTGGGTTATGAGAATGGTGGACCAGGGTGCAGCTGTGGACATAGCGTATCTGGACATAGTGTATCTGAACTTTAGCAAAGCCTTTGATACAGTTAAAACTACAACTGAAAGTCATGGCATTCACCCTTAGCACACCTTCCAATGAAGAGTCCACAGATGTAGGTATTAGAACTCAATCCTTATTTAATGAACCACACAGTCAGCACTTTTCCCCTGACCCAGGCGGGTCAGTTTTGCTGACTGTGTGGTTCATTAAATGAGGATTAAGTCCTAATGCCTACGTTTGTGGACTCTTCATTGGAGGGCATGCTAAGGATGAGTGCCGTGACTTTCAGTCCTAGTTCTGATTGCTGTTGTCAATGAGCACCCCGACCTGCCCTAGTGCAACTCTCTTTGTTTCCTACACAGAAGGCTAGCAAATAAGCTGGAGCAAACAGGCATGGATCAGAAAGTGGTCAACTAGGTTAAAAGCTGGCTTCAGGATAGGACACAGAGGTTTATGGTAAATGGCACCTTGTCGAAGAGGGGAAGAGTGACCAGTGGCGTTCCATAGAGTTCAGTGCTTGGTCCAATCCTTTTCAACACATTCATCAGCGACATCGCTGATGGACTGAATGGAAAGGTATACCTGTTCTCAGATGATACAAAGCTCTGCAACAGGGTGAACATTCATGAAGGTGCCTTGGAGGCCGGCCCAGTGGTGCAGAGGGTTGAGGTGCTGGATGCTGTCACAAACGCATTCAGCAGGTCAGGACCTCTGCTCCCACAGTGCCAACCTCCGAGCACAGTATTGTGAACAGGTAACAGACAGGGTAACCCTCCTTTCTGCTTGTGAGTCCGAATCACCTTTAGTCTCAAGTTCTGGGGGGATTCAAACTGTGAACTTTATGCTAGCATACCCATATGTACAGGCTCAGATAATCTTCTCTTCGGGGGGATGCAAGATATCTTTTGTCTAAGGGCACCTAACCAGGTATC
The DNA here is from genome assembly GCA_016271365.2 of Neoceratodus forsteri. NCBI lineage: Eukaryota > Metazoa > Chordata > Ceratodontiformes > Ceratodontidae > Neoceratodus > Neoceratodus forsteri. The sequence goes on from CM028138.1 coordinate 420,827,275, forward strand.
CAAAGTGAACCCTTAAACCTCTATAAAAGACCTTGGGTATATTCTTACCTTTTTCCAGTTTGGTAACACCATCAAGCCCTTCAGGATAGCTGTCAACGTAACCATGTATACATCACATACAAAAAAGAACTTTTAAGACACACCCAGGCAGTCTTTTTAAACATAAAGGGTACTTTACTTAAAGATGATAAAAGCATGAAAAATGTAAACACAGAACAATATATCAAAGAGCATACAATCACGTAACAGAAAACAAGGAAAAGTACAAACAAAAACTCCTACCACAATACAGTTAGACTTTTTCTATCTAATGTATTACCTCTATAGTGCTTATAGTTAGATCTTGTTTCTTAAGAGCCCAAAAACAAATGGCAAAGTTCAAACACAGTATACAGTTTAAAACTCTGTGTCTCCACACCCCTTCTATGATATCATCTAGCTCCTCCTTTTAGAATATAAAAAATATACAAACAGGATGTCCTATCAGGAGGTATTTCAAATAAGGTGACGTCAGCAAAAACTCATTTCCCAATGTGACTCCTTAATTAACATCTTCTCTTTGATCTCAAGCAGTTCCTATTCCCAGGGCACATGAAAGGAGTTTTATGGCTTTTAGCACCATGGTGGTGTAACATGTTTTTTCCTCTAAGATCATCATAAAAGTTTACGAACCCTATATCCTGGTAGCTGGGTCAGTTCTAATTAAGTCTCTCTGGTCCTTTAATTACCTCCTGGTTTCAGGTTAATATATCCTGTAGCTTCTCTGACCTGGGGGGGGGGCACCCACAAGCACATTACAAATAGCATAGAAAAATCATAACCATCTGGCCAAGCATCACAGATGCCACATTGGCAACCCGGGTTCAAGAACTAGCCTGGGTCATCGGAGGTTGGTGGGGGGGGGAAGGAGAGGATGTGAGTGGCTGCCAGCTGGCAGCCCTCTGCCTTGAGAGGGAGGAAAAGGTTTCCTTGGAGCTGGACTACCCCCTGGTAGAGGCCGGGGTGGCTGCATCACTCTGAGGACTGCTGGCACTAGGCCGAGGGAGGGTTAAAGAGACTGGCACTGGAGCGGTGGTGTGCATGTGCTCCTTGATGCGCATGCATCACCACTTCTGGGGTCACGGGTGTAGGACCAACTCACTGGGGTGAAAATGGAGGAAACATCGGGGGCACCTAGGATGAAGACTCCAGACCAGCTCTGGGGATCTGCTGGGGTGTGCATGGTGCCATAAGATCCCAAAGGACCCCGAGACCAGTAGGGTTGGCAGACAAAGACAGTGGCCTGCCGAAGGAGGATAAATAGAATTGTTAAAAAAACAAACAAAAAAAAAAGAGGTGCATTGGGAATGGAGAAAGATTTGAGAAAGCTAGAGGAATGGTCCAGGAACTGGCAGCTGAGATTCAACGCTAAAAAGTGAAGAATAATGCACTTGGGTAATAGGAACCCAGGAAATAAATATGTCCTGGAAGGGCAGTAACTGGAAGAGACAAAGTTGGAACGTGAGCTAGGAGTTCTCATATCTGAAGATTTAAAGGTAGAAAAGTAATGCGAAAAAGCAGCGCTAAATGCAAGCGGCATCCTTGGATGCATAGGTAGGGGTATACCCAGCAGAAAATGCAAGATAATCATCCCACTATATAAGTCCTTGGTGAGGCCACACTTGGAGTACTGTATGCAGTTCTGATGGCCTCACATAAAAAAGGACATAGACTGTCTGGAATCCATGCAGAGGAGAGCCACCAAGATGGTGCAGGGTCTGCACCACGAACCTTACAAAAATAGGCTCAGCCAATTGAATCTATTTTCCCTTGATCACAGAAGAAATAGAAGGACATGATAAAAATGTTTAAGTATGTCAAAGGGATAAATGCAGCACAAACCGAAAACCTCTTCCATGAAAAAAGGCTGCACACACAAGGGGGCACAACTTACACCTGGTAGGTGGAAAGTTCAGAACCAATGTTAGTATTTTTTTACAGAGAGAGTCATGGACTCATGGAACAGCCTGCCATTGGAGGTGGTGGCAGCTAAGTCAGTCAGTGAATTCAAACAGGCATGGGACAGTAACTGTGGTCATCTCCGCAAAAGCAGTAGATGGGGGGAGTAGACATCTCGGGCAGACTAGATGGACCGCATGGTCTCCACCTGCCGGAAAATTCTTATGTTCTTAAACAGATACTACTAAGGGTCTGTTCTGGGAACATGGGGGCTGCCCAGTCTGCAGCCAGTTCAGTGTGTGGTGTGTGGTGTGTGCACTGTACTGTACAGCTAGTCACTGCAAGGGTCAAAATGTGGCTTTTAAATGGCAGTTCTGTGCACAGAGAGGACTGGCCTGTTGTTCCACTCCCACAGCAGACACATAAATGCACATTATGGGGGAGGGGTGGACAAGGGTACATGATAATGGAGGGCAGGTTGTGGAGGTGGACAAGGGAAGGGGAAACATCACCCAGTAACCACTTTAAGCCTCTGACTGAAATGGTACCAGCCAAACCATGTGGAGCTTTGATGAGCAACCCTTATGGGGAGCTGGAAGAGTCTAAAAGGGGTGCCTCGGTGGAAGGTGGCATAGAACAACAGGGAACAGGAGGAAATTGTTGTGATAGATGGCTCTGTTGTAATGGGACAGAGAGGATGGTGTGTACTTCCTTCCTTTAGGGGAGAGTGGTGTGCTGCTGCCCTGGAACAACAGTGGAGAGGATCATCCCTACCCTATTCTTATTGTCATGGATAAACCATGATTGTATAAGCAATAAACCATGACAGGGTGTGTAAAAAGTAAGCAATAGCACATGAAAGGGTGTGCAGTAGTGCTAAATTACCGCATGACCCAGGTGGGCTGTGAGGCATGAAGCGTGGCTGAGTACATTCAACCACCTGTGAAGTATGGTAATTTATGGCATTACCATACACCCTGGAGTGTGTTATTGCACTTATAAAATGGTTATAAGAATTTAAAAAGCAAAAAAAGAAATTAAAATTTGAGCTCTGCAGTAATTGAAATTAATGCACGCCTCAGGGGAATGAGGCATGAGGCTAAAGGCTGAGTGTCCTTGCACCCCTGGAAATTTCATTCAGATCCTTTAATGGGCACCTTAAAGTGGCTTATTTCACTTATAAAATGACTTGCTGATCTTTTGTATTATTTGTAGAATGAAACTTTATTATGTGCCTTCTTCTGCAGCCCCTGACATTCCACTCCTTGCTGCTCAACGTCCCTGTCTGCCTGACGCTCTCACCTTTTGCTGCCACTTCCTGACACCTGGCTTCCCAAGCTGACCCCATGTTAACATACTGACATACTAGACACCAGCAGAGTAGGCTTATTGGTCTATCAAGTCTGCTCGTGCTTCAGCACCCTGACTGGGTACCGTAACCCTCTATCTGTCTCCTTCCACTGTTCTCTCAGTGTCCTGCTTATATCTGTTGGGGGCCTCTCTCCCTTGGGGAGAGGAAGGCAGTAGCATTCCCAGTGATGGTGTGCTAGGGGGATTGTGGTGTGGGGGGGACTAGGCAGCCATCATCCAGCAGGCCAAGACAGGTGCTAGTTTCCATTTTCTGGGCCCCTTCCCACACCCCAAAGGTGTGCACCGTGGCAACACCCTGGAGGCGGAGCCAGCTGGTGTGTGATCATCCACACTGGCAAGGCTCCGCACACCGCTAGGTGTCGCTCTCCTAGCAATGTTCCACAGCACCCTCCCCGGGAGGAGAGCATCCATGCGGATGCTGATCTTCACCCCTCCTGTCAGCCTCCATGCCTGATGTCACGGGCTCAGGGCTACAACCCAGGTTGCTAGCATGCCAAACTGGTACCCTACTGCTTGGCACCCAGAGCTGGCTGAATTAAACATTTTTAATATGATTTCTTACATAAATTATTTGTTTAAATGTATTTTAAATAACAAAATATATACATGAAATAGTCCATAATTTTGTAGGCAGTGAGGCTTTTTTGCCTTGGTAATGAAATCCGGTATCTGGCTGTGCAGTGCTAGAAATTTAATGCATGGTCAGGTGATGTCTCTCAGCCAATTAAGTTTCTAGATATTTTCTTGCCATTTTAAAAGCATGGTTAAACATAGAATTATGTATGGGTGGGTGAGTGTAACCAGATTTTACACACACCTGCGGTGTGGGATGCTACATAAACCCCAAGGACGAAGCCCGAGGGTTTATAAAAGTGTCCCACACCGAGAGTGTGTGTAAAATTCTGGGGTTACACACACCCACACATATATTATTTTATTTAATTATTGGTGATCATGTTTTTTTGTTTGTTTAGCACAGCTGAATCAGTGCAGCACTTCTGTCAGAGAGACAAAGAGAGACATAAACACACACACACTCTGCTTGCCTCTCAGTTTTCAGGACAGGCATTATTTTTTTCCTTTACTTTTTTTTTTACATTACTTTACAGTGTGAACCATATTGCAAATGTTTCAGTTAGTAAGTCGTGGTCCATCTTACTTGCGCTGTGTGTGGAAGTGGTGCTCGAAGTGTACCAGCGGCAGGATCAACCAGATAGACTTCTGTTGTCTTGAAGGCAGGATCAAGTAGAGAGACATAAAAAATATTTAAAAAGTGACCTGCCTTTATGGTGTGAGTGAAAGTTTGAATGTCAGTTCCAGTGCACGGTAACACAGCCGCCATCTTGTGTGAGATGTTTAGCCCGCCCACAGACAGAGTAAGCACCATTGAGCTTTCTGTGGGGGAGCTTGATTGACAGGTGCTGATTACAACCTCCCGGTTGTAACCAAAAATATCAATCGGGAGGTTGTAACTGGAGATAAAAGTGCCATTATCTGTGTATAAAAAATGATCACCATTAATTAAACCATGGTTATACATGGTCAGCAACCATGGTCATCGTTTATGGTTTATCCATGATTTTAACTGTGGTTATCTATGGACAGCTACTGATGGTAAATGGCCCAGGGATGGACCACTGGTGACCATGGTCAGTAAAGTTTGAGGGTTATTTATGTGGGCTGTGGTTATCCATGGTTGTAATTTCAGAAATGTCCTGCATTATAAAACAAATGTCTGCACTCTTTTAGTAATTTTGTTTTTTTCTAACAACCTTAACATTCTGTAAAGAATATATTTTGCCTACACACACTGTGGCATCTGCCAAGATCAAGCACAATCAAAAAGTCACAGATTCCTACATCTCAAAAGGGATTAACTGCCACTGAACTGCACTGTTTCTTTCAGAATTCTGCAAAATGCAAGCAATACCACCAGCCGAGTCCTTCAGCCCCAAGAACCATGGAGAGGGCCAGTATAAGAGCAGTGATGGCAGTGCCTTAAATGGACACTGTCAGCTTTTAGCTGATGTTTTTGCCCCACTGCAAAACTGTACCTGCAGACACGTGCAGTACTGACAATTATAAGCACAATTCATGATTGACATTAAAATCAGCATTTCCACAGGTTTTTCCCTATATTTTATATACTTACCTTCGTGGCTGAAACTCCTCTGGTCTACTCTCCCTGCACGTGCACTGGTAACATGGAGTTGAAGTGCTTGCAAACTCAAGCAGAAGCGTGCTGTTCTACTGCACATGCTCAGAGTCATGGCTTACTATTTCAACCATTAAATAAAACACTACAGAGTGCTCATTTTGAGACAGTACTAGCTTTGTGGTGCTTAGGAAACTGCCCTATCTTGGAAAATCACTTTCTCTCATGCAACCTGAGAAAAAGCAAACTCATTATATGTGTGAAACAGAAACCCAGGGGAAGAGTACACAATGGGGGGTGATATACTGACAACAACACAAATGGAAAGGGACATGGGGGTAGTCAAATCAGATGACCTAAAGGTGGGCCAGCAATGTGATAAGGCAGTAAAGAGGGCTGGGGAGATACTGGGATGCATAGGGAGAGGCATCAACAGTAGAAAACAGAAGTTGTTGGCCCTCTGTACAGACAGTTGGTAAGGCCACATCTGGAGTACTGTGTACAGTTCTGGAGACCCCATCTAGGCAAAGACATAGACAGGTGGAGGCTGTCCAGAGGAGGGCAACCAAAATGGTGCAGGGTCGGCATCAGAAAACATATGAAGAAAGACTAAAGCAGCTAAAGATGCATAGCCTCGAGGAAAGGAGGAAGAGGGGGGACATGATAGAAACTTTCAAATACCTCAAGGGAATCAATGAAGTCCAAGAGGATATCATCTTTCAGAAAAAGAGATGTGCAAGAACAAGGAGGCACAATTTGAAGATAGAGGGGGAACAGCTCAGAGGTAATGTGAGGAAGTATTTCTTCACAAAGAGGGTTGTGGATACATGGAACAGCCTTCCTGAGGAGATCGTAGAGTCAAAAACAGTCAAAAACAGTGGGGGAATTCAAGAATGCATGGGACAGACATAAGGCAATTCTAGTGGGGGGTAGGAGGAAGTAGATTGTTGGTTAACTAGGATCTGCAGCTTATCCATTAGGTAGGGAAATGGCAGACTCGATGGGCCAAGTGGTCCTTCTCTGCCAATTCTATGTTTCTATGTGTGAGTTTGCAGGCACTTTGGCGCCATGTTACCAGTGCATCATAGGGAGAGTAGACCAGAGGAGTTTCTGCCGTGATGGTAAATGTGCAAAATATTGGCCAAACCTGTGCAACTGCTGATTTTTATGTTAATCATTTACTGTGCTTGTAATTGTCAGTACTGCATGTGACTGCAGGTATAGTTTTACAGTAGGGCAAAAGAAATCACCTAAAAGGTGACAGTGTCCCTTTAAATGGCTAGGCCTCTGGGCTCAGTATCCAAAGGCAAACAGTGATGGCATATAGGGCCCTCCCTGTCACAGTCCATGCTGCAGCTTCCAGCCTGTTGGTTACCTATGCTGAATCCACCCTAGGCAGACCAGCAGCCAACTAGACCATTGGCAGGCGGATCACATTCTGCATTGGTCTGTGTTACAAAAGGCAAAAAAATGGTACATTTGCCAAGACAAAGGCACTGTGACAAAAATTAGTGCAATACCATTTTATTGGTAAATACCGAGTCATGACAGGTTACCCATCTGCAAAATGCTGACCTACAGCATTGCTCTGTATTACCAGTTAACTGGGTGAGTGACCTGCGGGCAAAGAGCTCTCTCCACCAGACATACTGCTGCCAGGTACATCCCCATTAAGTTGCAGAGATGTGTTACTTCCTAGGGGTGCTACTGTACCTGGTCTAATGTGCTCACATTCATATGCTATTAGAGCACTGACATGCTTAGTCACAGGCATGCTGCTTTTGGGTTCCCAGTCCTCCAATCTCAAGTCACCTAAAATAAATTGGGATGCCTAACTTGTTCCTTCCTCCTGAGGGCTGCTAGGAGTCTCAAAAAGCAACAAAAGAAGATGTCATCCAAGACTGCTCACATGTACTAATATAGAGGCAAAAAGAACAATTTGCCTGTCAAATATTTTGTATTTTTATTGTGAAAAAGACTTGTGCATATCTGCATTGTACAAACTGGAGCCCTACAGTGGCAGCTCCTGCCTGTACACAGCAAGCTTTTTTTTGCACAGGTAAAAAGGTACGGCTGACAAATTGTTCTTTCTACCTCTACATCATTGCGTGCGACCAGTCTCGGGTGGCGGTTACCTTAGTTGTTTTTGTATTTAGTGTTGTGCACATCTCTCAACCTTTCATTGCCCAAATGTTTGACAAGATGTGTGACAGCTGGACAGAATGTGTGACTCATCATCAAACGTGACATTGCAAGCACTGAATACTGTGGAAATAAATGTACTAATGTTTGACATTTGCTGATAATGTAGCACCTTATTATAAATTGCATCTTAAAAGTCTCAATGGTCAATGTGGAACGTCACTTTCTCAGTGTGGAACAGAGGGTTTCTGAGAGATAAAATAAGTGATGGACCACGTAATGTGTGGCAGTTAAAAGATTATGTGTGTGCATACCCACTGAGAGCCTTGGAAGTATTCCACTCTGCTGCTTACAGCTTCTAGGAATCTTAAGTATAGACAGTGAACTGAATCTAAGTAGTCAGAAGAATGGGTTACTTCTTTGTAACCATAGTTCTAATACTAGTTCACATCCACTGACAAGCCCCGCCCCACCTCCACTGGCAAGGCTTGCCTTACTTGTTTCCAGCATGCAGATCTGAGTGCAGTGGGGGCGGAGCTGGATGATCACTTGACAGAGTGGCACAAGGAGTCCAGCTTGAAGACTGTTTCCAGTGACTGCACAAGTTCAGTGCGAGACAGCTTAAGTGTGGATAGGAACTGAATACTAGTGGCAGACCTACAGTTACAATTAAGTAACCTGTTCTTTACATTATACCCCTTCCCCATCATTCCCTCCATCTCTACCACAGCCATTGGTTACAACAAAGAGGACGGGCACTGACCACCAACACTATTGTAGTTTTCTTCCAGTGTTTTAACATGACAAAAGCATAAACATAGTACACAGCAAACAAGTAAAGGGGTTACTCACACCAGGTCTGTAAGCCTCCCAACCAGTTTCGCACTTGCGCGCCTCTTCGAGGGATTGTGACCTCATTGCAGCAAGTATTCTCTTAAATAGTGTGATTACTTAAAGTGACAGTAGCTGTATTTATAACACTCACATATAATATAGTGTAATTTAAAATAAATCAAACCTTAACAGTGCAAACAGCTTACATAGGCACTACCATGTCACATGATCAATACATAAATCCAATAAAAATACCTAGTCCCACTATTTAAAATCTCTATGGACGATTCATTTTATATGTATTATAAATAATGATCATGAGCTTCATAGGTGCACATGTAGGCCAATACGTAAACTTAAGAAATCTTATAACAATCATCTAAAGTGCCTTATATTGCTATTTAAAATATTTAAATCATATTCACAAATACTTTCTAAGCAACAATTAATACTGCTTAATGTCCCTTCCTACACTACTGTTTTTCCATTTTGTGGGCATTCATTCTGTTTATCTAACAAAATTAATTTTTGTTTCAACATAATTTTGATTTTCTCAGATCAATCAGCTGTATACATTAGAAATGACCTATATTTCCCATATATTACCAGTAGCATCAATGAAAAAAGATTTATATAATATTTCTTACTGTCTTTTAAGGAAAGGGGCAGATCAAATGCCACATTTAAGCCCAGTAAATTTAGTGCACCAAGTTCATATATTCCAAAGGCTTCTTTTTGGAGAAGTCTGTTTTCTAAATCCCCACCCCTAGGTCCGACTGTTACCCTCTCAGTTCTTGTAAATGTAAAAGTATGTTCTGGACCATTAGAGGAGATGTGTTTATACAGTGTGTTCTTCTCTGCCTTGCATCCAATGTCACTCATATGTCTACCAATTCGCTCTTTAAACATCCTGGACCTTTTTCCTACATAAAACACACAATAGGCGCAAGTAGCTAAGTATATAATGTCTGTGGTGGTGCAACTGATGAATCGTCGTATTTCATATTGTTTGTTACTCTTTACAGTGACAAAATGAGTGCGTTTCGGGTTACTGTCACGGATCGTATATCTCTTGCATGGGAAATTCCCCTTTGGTGGTGGTAACTGCCAGGCCTGTTTTTGTCTATATATGGATTGAAAAGAATTCACTAGATGGTCTCTAAGGATTCCACCTCTTTTATATACAATTCTAGGTAATGTTTTAGACTCTTGTTCTAGAAAATGTTCTGCCTGTAGCAAGGCCCAGTTTTCTTCTATAATATTTTGGACTTTCTCTGAAATTGTACTGTAAGTAGTCATGAAATGAAAAGTATCATCATTTGACCTCTCTCTTTCTCTGTAGCTCAGAAAGTCAGTCCTAGACATGTGATCCACAGCAGCCTTTGCATTTTTAACAATTGTAGAACAGTAGCACCTTTCCCTAAAGTGATTGCCTATCATCTCAGCATCCATCTGAAAAGTATCATCCGAGCTGCATTTCCTTTTTGAGTCTCACAAATTGAGATGTAGGGATGTTGCTGACAGTGCGGCAGTGGTGGAAACTTGAAGCATGTAAAATTGTATTTCGATCAGTACTCTTACAAAATAAATCTGTCTCAATTGTTCCATCCTCCTTTTTGTTTATAGTTTAATTCAAAAAATGTATAGCCTTTTTGTCCACTTGTACATTAAACCTAACATTGGGATTTGTTGAGTGTAAAAAATCTACAAATTCCTGGAGCGCCTGTCTCAACCCCTGCCATACCATCAGTACATCATCTCTAAAACGCTTCCACATATCAATACAGTCATAGAATTTGTTAGTATTTCAGTTATAAACAACCTCCCTTTCCGAATGTCCCAGGTAAAGGTTTGCATAATTAGGGGCAAAGGTGGCCCCCATGGCTGTGCCTATGACCTGGTGAAAATATTTCTCTTGAAAGATGAAAGCATTAGATTTTAAAACATTTCTGACAAAGTAACCAAAATTGCTTTTTGCCCCATCCCAGATTTGTAGCTTCCTCCAACCCAAACAAACTCCCTCAAGGCCCCACCATGGGGGATATTAGTATAAAGCAGCTCCACGTCCATAGAGATGAGGAGCCAATCAGGTTCAAGTTGGAGATTCCCTAGGAGGCACAATAGGTCTGTTGTGTCTTTAAGATAAGATGTAATAGTTTTTACTATATCACAGATGTGTGCATCCGCATACTGTGTTAAAGGCTCTGTTAAAGAGCCAATTCCAGACACTGTTGGCCTCCCAGGGGGATTCTCCAGCCTTTTGTGTATTTTTGGCAGAACGTAAATGGTGGAGCGCATTGGGTGGGGCACTTTCAAATATTCAAGGGTGTTGTCATCAATAATGTGTTTTTTGTGTGTCTCATGTAGAACTAAGTTAATCTTGATTTTAAAATCATAGGTAGGATCACTCTGCAACAATCTGTAAAAGTTTTTATCACTGAGCTGTCCTTCAATCTCTTTTATACAGTCCATGATGTTAAGGACCACAACCACCCTGCCTTTATCAGCGGGCTTGATAGTAATTTCACTGTTATTTTCAAGCTTGTGCAGAGCTTCTCTTTCAGCATTCGAGATATTGCAAAATGTACTTAAATTATCTTGTTCAAAAAGTGCTTCAATTTCCATGATACAAGTACTCTCAAAGCTACTGACCTCAGCACTGGAGGCGGGGGGGGGGTTACATTGGGATGTAGGTATAAATTTTTTAAGCTTTTCCACTTGCAGTTAGATGTTACTACCATCATTTTCAGAGTGTCTCTCTGTTGACTGAGCATTAGCCAGGTCACCAACACATTCCAGAAGAGTATTAATAGTATCTGTATCCAACAGGCCCATTTCATTTTTGTTAAACACCACCTTCTGATTTCATTTTCACACCAATTTCTGTAAGTCCAAAATAGTTTCAAATCTATTGTATTTAAATGTGGAGATGAAACTCAATCCTTTATTAAGGACAGATAGTTGTAATTCAGACAGTTCTTGTGAGGACAAATTAACTACGTTACCTTGCCGCCCTTCTTGGGCAGTTTCTGCGATTTGCAGTTCACTGGTTGAGTCTGCTGTTCTGCGTTTATAATGCCCACAGACCCCCACAGCTTATTCTTTTTCTTGTATCTGAATTTGTGACTGCTCATTGAACCTGACTGATTTTCTTGTTTGGATATTTGTACCCCGACCCCCCCTCCTCTTCTAAAGGGTCGTCCCCCAATTTGGTTTCAGATTCTGAGGAATGAAAGCTTGTATTGGACTTTTTCAGAATGGATTTATTTTTCTGGTAGTTCTGCTTATAGTTCTTTTTAGATCCCTTCCAGGAAAAAACTTTGTCATTTAAATAATTCTGGTGATCGCGCTCACATTTTCTCAATTTTGTAGCTTTTATTTTTTCATCCCGTTTTTAAAGGGCTGCTTTCAGTTTTAACTCATATTCACTATAACTGTTATGTTCATGGAAGACACCAAAGTGCTCTTTAATCCCCCTTTAATAGGTTCAATTTCATTCTACTGCCTGATGTGATCTCGTATTATACTGGTCATAAAGAGCATGGAAGCTATCTGCATCTGAGCATGTCAGTCATTCATAAAAATGTCAACATCTTGACCATAACCTGGTCACTTTAAAACCCTCAGCCCCCTTGGGACATGGTTCACTTTCTCATACGCCTGAAGGCTACTGAGATTCCAAAAACTTCTTCTAGTTTTTAGAGCACATTTTTTAAGCTCCTGATAGGCAACATGAATATTATTAACAGCAGCTGTTGTAGCTCTGTTCTCATCTGAACCTGCTAGGCTATTTTACAATTGCGGCTCTGGCTCAATAAAATCAAAGGGATTGTTATCATTTAATGCAGTAAAGAGGGTGTTCAAAATTGAACTGGTGGAGTCCCCAATCCTAAACTCAATATCTGAGGACATTTCAATTATTGTGTAAAGAAAGCTGATCTAGACTACTACAGTCACACGGCTGTGCCGAGCTGGACAAAGTTCACTTACAGTAGTGTCACACGGCAGTCTCTTAAATCACTTTTAGCTGTGCATTAATTCAAGGCAAGTTGGCATTGTTATGAACTCAGTCCAAAATGCTCTCAAGCAATTTTTCACACTAAAGATGACTCCACAACTGTCGTGCCCAAATCCAGCAAACAAGGTACAACAAAAAAGACTGGCACTGACCACCAACACAGTTGCAGTTTTCTTCATGTTTTAATATGGCAAAGTCATAAACATAGTGCACAGCAAACAAGTAAAGGGGTTACTCACACCAGGTCTATAAGCCTCCCGATCGGTTTGACGCTTGTGCGCCTCCTCAGGGGATTGTGACCTCATTGCACCAAGTGTTCATTTAATTAGTGTAATTACTTAAAGTGACAGTAGCTGAATTTATAACACTCACATATAGTATAGTGTACCACAGCAACTGGGGTAACCAAAGCTGCACCCTTCCTTCTAGTGAGAAGGTGGAAGGCAAGCAGCTGCTTTCACAGCTGACTCCAATACCATTCCTGGGTCAGCTGGCTGGTGGTGTGCAAATACTGGGTGGTCAGTACCCTCCCCAAGGGTTCGATGCCTCTTCTTCATGATACACTCAGCCCCCAGCTGGCACCAGTGTGGGACTGTAGCATGCTAGCCTCCAGGTGTCAGCACAACGTGCTGCCTCACAGTCACTGGTCCATCTATTCAAGACATTCCAATGTTGCATTAAAATCTCTTTCTATGTTGTCTGCTTATCGTTTATGATGTTCTCTTTTTTTTTTTTTTATTTTAGTGTGGAAAACAGATCCGAGGGGGAGATATTGCAGTCTTTGCAAGCCGAGCTGGACATGGAGCTTGCTGGCACCCACAGTGCTTTGTATGTGCTGGCTGCAATGAGCTCCTAGTGGATCTAATTTACTTTTACCAAGATCGGAAGATCTACTGTGGGAGACATCACGCGGAACAGCTGAAGCCCCGCTGTCAGGCTTGTGATGAGGTCAGTCACTGCGCTGAAAGAATGTAGTAACTAAACAGAAAATTAGCTGATGAAATAAGTATATCATAAAATAAGAGAACGAGAGGGCAGAAACTGTGGAACAAATAGTCAGAACTTTCATTTAAAGAAAGAGTTGGGTATTTGGATAATAAACTAGCAATACATCAGAGACCAATATATAGTTTTCCTCCATAGTAGTGAACCTAAATTTTTTTTTATCTTGTACAATTGAAGTGACAGGAGGAGTGGCTAGCAGAGCAACGCAGCAAGTGACTGTCAGCATGACATGCACTCTGCCAATACCAGGTCACAGTCATGTGAGATTGATGACTGTAACTGATCTATGGGTGTGACCCATTGTCCTCTGACCCATGGCCATCGTGAACTCTGGAAAAATTGCTTCTCTAATAGTGCAGCAGGATGCTATAACAAAAAAAGGAAGAAGACTCTTTGAAGACCTTATTTATGTCCTTTTTTTTCTTTCATTCCCCAGATCATCTTTGCAGATGAGTGCACAGAAGCGGAAGGCAGGCACTGGCACATGAAGCATTTCTGCTGCTTTGAGTGCGAGACAGCACTGGGAGGGCAGAGGTACATCATGAAGGAGAGCCGTCCATACTGCTGTAGCTGTTATGAATCTCTGCATGCGGAGTACTGCGACACCTGTGGGGAACATATAGGTATGTTAGAGGCAGAAATCGACATGCATTATAATGTAACACCTGTGGGGATCAGTCACAGAGAAATGTGACACATGTGGAGAGCACATATTGTACTGTAAGTATGTCAGAAGCAGAATGTCCACACTTGTAGTAATGCTGCACCAGCAGGGAAGTATGTAGATATAGCAGAGGCTATAAGTAGGGTACACCAGTGCCTGCAGTGTATTATTTGATATGCCAGGGCCTAATTTTGGCAACTTTTTTGCCATATAGATTTTTTATCCTCCTTCAGGCCAGGCTCCTACTTTTTATGTCAGTTTGTGCCTCCTTCCTACAGCTGGGCTTTTTCCATCATGGCCTCTTGTGGCACTCTCCCTAACCCATCACCCTTGTCTCTGCCATGTATCTCCAGAGCTTTCCCCAGATTATGGGGATGGTAGTGTGGGACACATTTACCAGAGTTAATTCACAAATCTGTCAGCACTGGGGCTGGTGTGGGGTCCAGGAGTACCTCAGATCCTTCTCGCTATTGTATTTCCCTCCATTTTTCCTCCCTTGCTTGCCCTGCCTCACTAGGACATTGGCAGTCAAGGACACCAGGTCACGCAATGCATGGTAACATGCAGTCAGGTCAATAGCATCCATCCCATGTAGGCAAGTTTCTCAGTTTCATCACCATCTGTCTCATGGGTACCCGACATCATGCTGCTTGGTCACATCCCATCCCCAACAGGGACTGTGTCAAAGAGAGATGCACACAGGGTTGGGATTGTAAAAAGCATGGGGGAGATGAGGGCATGGATGTCATTGTCTGCCTGTGGGCAAATCACCTGGCTGATAGGCGTAGCATAGAAGTGAAGAACAGCTTTAGAGAGCTGGTCAAGAGGCTTGAGCTGTCAGCGGCATTCTCAATATCTTTCTCTGAGGTTCTGCCAGTTTGGTTCAAGGGGAAGGACAGAATCAACCTAATCACTAGCTTCTACTCTTGGCTGATGGAATGGTGCAGGGGAGAGGGCTTTGGGCTTGTGGAGAACTGGGGATAATTGTGGTGGGACAGAAGGCTGTACAAATGGTATGGCCTTCACACCACACCAGAAGGAATTAAGGCCTTGGGCTTGAGGCTTTTATCGAAGGACACTTACAGTATACTAATGAGAGGGATACTGTGGTCCTGAGAAACCAAGGACTTTTATCAGCCAGAGGAGAATAAACATGCACTACCCCTTCAAGGAGTTTCAGGCAGAGTCCGACTGAGGCAAAAGGAAATTACATTAAGAGAAAAGTAACAAGGGAGGATCCACCGGGTGAGGAAAAGCTTAGTCAGGAGAAGAAAAGTGACATAATCATGCAGAAAGTTGCATATATAGAGGACAGGAGGTTGGGACACAAGGATAGCTGGGGGGTGATACCGGAGGAAAAAAAGGAGTGAGATGAAGGAAATGGAGGGAGAGGACTAGAGGGTGATGGAACTCAATAAGAGGAATACAGTTCTAAAGGAATGGGCATCACAGTAGCAGCAGAGCACTGCGCATCAATGCCAGAAGGCTGGGGAATAAAATCAGTGACCTGAAGGCATTGATAGCCGAACCTCACGTGAATTTGGTGGCTTTAACTGAAACATGGTCCACAAAGTACCATGACTGGGAATATCACTTCCTGGTTATTCACTATTCCAGAGGGCTAGAGAGCAGGGGAAGGGAGGGGGAGGAGAAGTATCTATACACAGAAGGGCATAAAGGCCACAAAGATTAGAGAAGTGGGGAAGACAAAGAGATGGAAATGTAGGTTCATATACTGTAGTTGCAGTGGGGAAAGAATACAGAAAAACTCCTCAGGAGGAGGAAACAAACATAGAAATGGTGGAGAGGATCAAAGCAGAACAGGATGAGGTGATGCTAATGAGGAACTTTAACATGCCTGATGTGGACTACTAGAGTGTCCCAGCAGCAGTGAATGCAAGAAGTCAAATGCTGTTTGGACCATACAAGAGACTTTCCTAGTGCATATGGTGGAGGAGCCTATGAGGTAAGAGCTACTATGGATCCAGTCCTCACAATCCAGGATAGCAAAGGAGATGCCACAGTTTGTGAGCCTCTAGGACCCAGTGATCACCAGACAGTGCTGTTTACAGTAAGCATGGAAGTGGCAAGTAAGAGTGACTGACAAAAGTATTGGACTTTAGGAGGACCAATTTTACCAAAATGCAAGAGATACTGAAGGAAAAGCTAGTGGAGTTGGGGGATGCAGTAGGGATAGATAGCAAATTGGGTTGCATTAAACAGGCTCTATTGGATGGTACAAGTTTCTGTATTAGGATAATTGTTAAACATAGGAGGAAAAGAAGGCCATTTTGGTACACAAAGGAGGTAAAGGAGGCAGTGAGGAGGAAAAAGAGAGCCCTCAAAACTACAAGGGAAGACAGAATGGAGAGAACAGGGAAGTATGCCAGAATGTTATGAGTGAGGGCAACAAGGTGAGACCGGTAAAACAGATACAAAGCTGAAGATTATGGAGTGATCAAAAAATGATACTCTAAGGAGGGTATGGTCAGAATGAAGACGAGAGAAGGTTGGGATGAGGAGGAAAAGGCAAAGATGCACATACTCTGAGTATTCATTTATTTTATTTAAAATCTGTTAAGAACCCGGGGGCATAACATGCCCATTTTCAAGGGTGACCCAGATACATACAAACATATACACAAAATGCATAAATGATGCATAAAGACAAAATGCTGTAAAAATATTATAGACGTTAATAACATAATAGTGTATTTAAATAGTATATTAACAATCTGTCAGTCTGAACATTTACAATGGAACTTGTAAGACAGAATTTCTTAAGAACAGATTTGAAAACAGAATCAGATTGTATTTGTAGAACTGAATCTGATGATGTATTCTAAGTTTTTATAGGCCAGTACAGAAAGGATTTCTGACCGAAAGATGTGTTAAAATTTTGATCCATGGAAGGATCTAATAAATAAGTAGAAGTATTTGGGTTCACTAAGTCCATAAATAAGAATTGACCCAAGTGTTTGAGAAGTTTATGAAAATTCAACAATTTGAAATAAGTACATCTTGAATCAAAGGAGTACCAGTTTAGGGAGCTATAAAGATCACTGTGATGAGTATTCTGTGAACAAGAAAGTGCAAAATGACAGATGGAATTGTACAGAACTTGAACCCTGGAAATAAGTGATTCAGATGCAGTACAGTGAATTGGAAAACCATAATCAACTAAGGACAAAAGGAGAGACTGGGCTAGAATTTTTTTATATATTTTATATACATTTTAAGGTGCTGTAGCTGTCCCAAATGCATGTGAGTTGATTTAATCAACACATTAATATGAACATCAAACAAATTCTGATCTAGGTTAAAACCCAGATAAAATAAATGTTTTACACTTCCTTTCTCAACCCCCTCCCTTATGCAGAATTGAACCAGCTGGTGGAAGAGAGAGAGAGACTCCTTTGTCAAAAATTGAATTTCGTATGCTTAGTTTTGGAGACGTTTAATAATAATGTATTTTCTAATAGCCAGGTTTGGACTGAAGTGAAGTCAGACTGCAGGGATGTAGTTACTTCAATCCAAGGTTTGCCCTTGCTAAAAATTACTATATTATCTGCATAAAACACTGAATTAGAATTCAGTAAAGACAAACCATTTAAAAAATAGAAAATAAAATAGGGCCTAAAATTGATCCTTGCGATACACCTATTTGTGTAGGAATCGGAGAGGAATAAGGACCTTTTAGTGAAACTTGCTGAGACCTGTTAACTCTAAAACCAAGAAACTGAAAGTGGAGAGAGGCCTACGTTTTCAAGCTAAGAGAGCAGGTGAGCATGATGCCCCAAGTTAAATGCCTTCAAAAGATCTAAAAATAAAGCCCCAGCAACCTCCTCACTGTACAAGGCTGCATGCAAAAATGAAGTTAGTTCAAGAACAGCAGTCAAAGTGCTGTGATTAGAACGAAAACCACGTTGGTGTTTGGATAACACATTAGTGTCATTCAAAAATTATTGAAGTTAATAATGAACAAACTTTTCAAGGACCTTGGACAGTGGGGCAAACAGAGCAACAGGATGAGCATTCTTGGCCTTTGAAAATCTTCAGACTTAAAAATGGGCACCATGGTTGCCTGATTCCAAAGTGCGGGAATTGTGCCAGAACTAAGAGAAAAATTTAAACAGTTGATAAAAAGGGTAAGCCATCAAATCTATACGGACAACTTTAGATCAATTTTATCTTGGTAAATTGGGGCTTGATATTCCTTTTTTATGTTGGCTTGCACTCATGCACAAGCAACATCTTACGGTTGTAGCACTGTAGTAGCACTTTCAAAGGTGAGTCAGTGTTGTAGCGAATCCAGGGGATGCTTTAGCCAGTGTGCCCTTCAGCCGCCAACCAGTGAGCATGCTGCCGATGACAGCAGTTTCAGAGAGTGCCACTAACTTGAAAGAAACCCGTCTCTGCAATGAGACACAGGCTCGTCATTGCAGTGGCAGATCTGACATGCCTCCTTAATGTGCCATTCCTGGTGAAACATTTCAATAAACATGGCAGCAGCTCCCACCGTCCACCTCTTGAAATCCCTAGAATCCCCCTGTTGGCATGCCCCCTTCCCAGTTCAATTTGTTTGACAACGGGGGTGCCCAATCCTTGTTGGCATAATGTCTCCCCCAGTTTTGTTTGCCAACAGAGGTGCCAATCCCCCTTGCCATCATGCCTCCCCCAACACTGACACGCTTTATTTGCCAATGGGGTGCCTAATCACTGTCGGCTGCAGTGCACCCCCCAAAAAAACAGGTGGCACACTGGGAGCCCTCCTCAGTGTGACCAAATGTATTGGTTTCACCTGTAAAAAAAAAAATAAATAAAAATAACTTCCCCAAAGTTTTTTTTTCTTTTCCTACAAAACAAGAAAGGACCCTCATTGCCGTGGCCCGTCCCCTCTCCGCACCCACCCTCTGTGCACCCCACCTCCCCACACACCCCTCACCCTATACTTATCTCTGGAGGTCAGCGCGGTGATCTTCAGTGGAGCGGGAACACATCTGCACTATTCAAAGCCAACTGCGAACTGGAGAAATGTTGGTAAGCTGTATAATGGCATAAATGGGGGGGTTCAACTTAGGTGGCTATCTAGGCCGTTTGTTTTACTTTTGGCTCCATATTTTCAACATGGGGTTCTTGGGACCTCACCTCATGAAATCAGTCACTGTCATTTCGTTATTTGGTCCAGAAAGGTGATTTCATGGTCAGTGTGCAGACTCACTGTTTGGGACTGATTAAGGAAATGACAGTGCCACTGTTAATGAGGTGGGCTCCTAAAAAGCCTATGCTGCAAATTTGGTGAAAAAATTCAAAAACATGATTGTGTTAGTGTACATAGAAACATAAACATAGAAACATAGAATTTGATGGCAGATAAGGACCACTTGGCCCACCTAGTCTGCCCATTTCCCTACCTAATGGATAAGCTGCAAATCCTAGTTAACCAACAGCCTACTTCCTCCTACCCCCCACTAGAATTGCCTTATGTCTGTCCCATGCATTCTTGAATTCCCCCACTGTTTTTGACCCTACAACCTCCTCAGGAAGGCTGTTCCATGTATCCACAACCCTCTCTGTGAAGAAATACCTCCTCACATTACATCTGAGCCATCCCCCCTCTATCTTCAAATTGTGCCCCCTTGTTTTTGCACATCTCTTTTTCTGAAAGATGCTACCCTCTTGGACTTTATTGATTCCCTTGAGGTACTGTATTTGAAAGTTTCTATCATGTCCCCACTCTCCCTCCTTTTCTCAAGGCTATACATCTTTAGTTCCTTTAGTCTTTCTTCATATGTCTTCTGATGCAGACCCTGCATTATTTTGGTTGCCGTCCTCTGGACAGCCTCCACCCTGTCTACGTCTTTGCAGAAATGGGGTCTTCAGAACTGTACACAGTACTCCAGATGTGGTCTTACCAACTGTTTGTACAGAGGGCCAACAACTTCCTGTTTTCTACTGGTGATGCCTCTCACTATGCATCCCAGTATTCCCCCAACCCTTCTTACTGCCTTCTCACATTGCTGGCCCACATTTAGGTCGTCTGATATGACTACCCCCAGGTCCCTTTCCATTTTTGTTGTTGTCAGTATCTCACCCACCCATTGTGTACTCTTCCCCGGGTTTTTGTTTCCCAGGTGCATTACTTTGCACTTCTTTGCACTGAATCTAAGCTGCCATACATTTGACCATTTCTCCAACCTTTCCAAGTCCCTTTTCATCCTTTCCACCTCACCTTGTGTATCAACCCTGTTGCAGATCTTTGTGTCATCTGCAAAGAGACATACTTTCCCTTCCAGTCCCTCTGCAATGTCACTTATAAAGACATTAAAAAGGACCAGCCCCAGTACTGAACCCTGCGGTACCCCACTAGTAACCCTCCTTTCTTCACTGTGGACTCCATTTACTATAACCCGCTGTGTCTTGTTGTCCAACCAGTGATTTATTCAGGCTACCACCCTAGGACCCACTCCCAAGCTGGCTAATTTGTTTATTAATCTTTTGTGCGGGACTGTGTCAAATGCCTTGCTAAAGTCTAGGTAGGCCATGTCCACAGCCCCTCCCTGGTCTACTGCTTTGGTCACCTAGTCAAAGAAATCAATTAGATTTGTCTGACATGACCTTCCCACTGTGAATCCATGGTGCCTTGGGTCCTGTGCCCCACTGGCCTCTAGGTACTCAACTATTTCACTTCAGAAGTGATTCCATCATTTTCCCTGCCACTGAGGTCAAACTGACAGGTCTATAGTTTCCTGCCTCTGTCTTGCTCCTACTTTTGGGAAGGGGAATCACATACACCCTCCTCCAGTCCTCAGGTACCACCCCATCCTCCCATGATTTATTAAAAAGGGTAGCCAGTGGTATTACTAGTTCTTCCCTTAGTTCTTTTAAAATCCTGGGGTGAATCCCATCAGGCCCCATTTCTTTATCCGCCTTCAGTTTTAAGAGTTCTTTCAGAACCCTTTCTTCTGTGAAAGGACTAATATCACCCCCCATCCAGAGTACTTCTATTGACTGGATTAGGTATTTCCCCCTGCTTTTCCATTGTGAATACTGAGCAGAAGTATTCATTCAGTATCCCTGCTTTTTCATTGTCGCTCTCTGCCCAACCACCTTCCTCTTTGTTCAGCCTCAGTATCCCTGTCTTAGTCTTTCTTTGCTCACTAATGTACCTATAAAAGGTTTGATCCCCCTTCTTAACTGAATTGGCTTTCTTTTCCTCGGTTTGAGCCTTTGCTATTCTGACTGCCTTACCCGCTTCCTTCTGCTTTAACTGGAACAGTTCTCTGTCCTGCTTCTTCTGTGTTTCCTTATACTTCCTGAATGCTATATTTTTTTCCCCTACCTTCTCCGTCACTTCTTTTGAGAACCATAGTGGTTTTTTCTTTCATTTTGATTTGTTTATTTGCTTCACACAAAGACTTGTTGCCTCTGTGATGGTGGTTTTGATGTTTCCCCATTGTTGCTGCACCCCACCTTCTTGCCTGTTTGCTAGTGCTTTTCTGAGGCACTCTCCCATTTTGACAAAATCAGCCCTCCTGAAGTCCAGTACCTTCACTTTTGTTTGGCTTAACTCTACAGCTAAGTTTATCGTGAACCACACTATTTGGTGGTCACTTGTTCCCAGATGGCTACCCACTTCAAGATCAGAGATCCTCTCTCCATCCCCATTTGAGAGTACCAGGTCTAAGATTGCTCTCTCTCCTGAGTGGGTTCCAAAACTAGCTGTCTGAGTCATGCCCCCTGTAGGGCATCAAGAATGGCCCTGCTCTTGGATGTGGCTGCAGCAAAGGTGCTTCAGTCAACATCTGACATATTCAGGTCCCCCATCAGCAATATCTCCCCTTTCTCTGCTATCCCAAGGATGCCTTGGTTGAGCGTGCATTGTGCAGTTTCCACATACGCTCATAACTTCGAGAATTTTTAATATTTTCAGTCTAGATTTTCAACATTGCAATTTTTTCACACCTCCTTATGAACGGTACAGCTGTCATTTTTCACATCCTGCCTGAAATGTGTTTTCACACATGTGGCGCACAATGGCTCGATCGCTGTGGGAAATCAATGTTCGAGACAGATTAAGAAAATCACAGTGACACTGTTCATGAGCGGAGGTACCAGAATGCCTATGTTGAAAATTTGGTGAAAAATTTCCAAAAAATGACTATCACGAGCGTGCATTGCGCAGTTTCCATGCATGCTTGTAACTTTGAGAATTTTTAATATTTTCACTTCAGATTTTCAACATTGCCATTTTTTCACACCTCCTTATGAACAGTACAGCTGTCACTTTTCACATCCTGCCCGAAATGTGTTTTCGCACATCTGGCTCACAATGGTGCAGGCGCTGTGGGAAATCAGTGTTCGGGACAGATTATGAAAATCACAGTGACACTGTTCATGAGCAGAGATCTTAAAATTCCCATGTTGAAAATTTGGTAAATAAATTCCAAAAAATGACCGCATTACGGGCGTGCATTGCACAGTATCTACGCACGCTTGTAAGTCTGCAAATTTTTCACATTTTCTCTCCAGATTTTCAATATTTCCATTTTTTTACACCTCCTCATCAACAGTACAGCTGTCATTTTTCCCACCCTACCCAAAATGTGTTTCCGCACCTGTGGCTCCCAAAGGCGCAGTTATGCAAAATCACCTTTTGGGATTGAGTAACAAAATGATAGTGCCTCTGTTCATGAGGTGGGACCGCAAAAAGCGAATGTTGAAAATTTGGAGTGAAAATGCCAATAAACACCCGGGGTGTTAAGGTTTCCAACCATACACCCACCCTGTAGAGACTGACAGGCGTCAGGTACGTAACTTGGGTTCATCGGCCATAATGTTAGTAGAATTCTACCCCCACACCCACGCCAGATTCCATCACTCTAATGTTCACCCCATTCTCCTATATTGCACCCATCTCAGATTATTTCCTTATGGAATGGGGTGAGCATAAGGGCCAAAGACCCCAATGCACACCCAGACACCGGTTGCTCTCTGCAGGGTGGGGTGAGGTGGAATGGCATCAGCATTATGGCCGACCCAAAGCCACACCCCCAATGCCTTTCAGTCTCTGCAGGGGAGGAGGTTGGCATTACTTCAATACTTCACTGCTATTCCTATTTTGCATTTCTAATTCCTGCACTACCAATACTAATACCAGCAAGCCAACATTCGGCATTGACAAATGCTTGTTAATATATATCAAAGGTTTTTGAGAGAAGAAATCTCTCGAAATGCAAATCTATTTGGTAAGGGAAATATAAAGCATTAGCAATTTCAGAAGGAGTCATCAGGTCACCTGAATCTGTAGAAAGCAGGGTGATGTTCGCTGAGTGAGATTTTCCCAAAAGTTGATTTAAAAATGTCCAGTTTTGTTTTGTCCTATTAGTACAGGAAAATTGTTTATTCAAACAAATATCAGATTTTGTTTTCTTTATTTTTTACAGTGGTTTCTCAGTCTTCGAAAATCCACCAAATAAATTTCATTATGAAACTTTTTATATCTTTCTCATATTCTGTCCCACTCCTGCATTAAACAAATCAAAACATGCAAAATCCATTCCTGAGTATGACTTTTCACACATATATTCTTGAATGGGGCTAATTTGTCACATACTAAATTAAATTCAGTCAAAATATAATCAGCATCTGGAAATGAGGTTAGATATGACCAGTCAGTAACAGCAAGAGTTACATGTGGAGTGGGACGTAACATGTACTGGAGGTATTTTGGGACAACATGCTCCCCAGTAACACATAACTGGACTGTGGTCACTCATATGATCAGGAAGTACTTAAGCCTGAAAAATTCTGTCTGGATGAGTTGTTAAGACCCAGTCTTTAAGGGATTCAGGCCCAGTTTTGTAATTCTGATGTGTAGCTTGTGAAAGTACCTGATGAAGATTATTGCACAACAGTGCATCTTTAAGTTTAGAATTAGCCTGATCTAACTAATTTAAATTAGCATCTCCCAACATTTTCAAATCATCAGTTACTAAGATTGTTCATAATCACTATAGCCACTCCTTCTGGACATAGGTGATATTAACCCCAACCCTGGCCCTGCCCCTGCCCCCTCCCCTCCCAACTGCCTCCCAAAGGTCTACGGATAGTCTACTCTCCAAAATAACACTTCTCCAACCTTTTTTACAGTCCCACCAACCTGACATATTTATTATATCCGAGTCCTGGCTCTTTCCCAGCATCCCTGACAGCAGTGTTGCCATTCCCAGTTACTCTAGTGTACGATCAGATAGACCCAGCAGGGGGCAGTGGTGTGGCCATGTACTTCTCCTCATCTATCAAGTTCTCTCCTATATTATCCATCTCTTTGCCCTCTGCTTTTGAACTACTTCTTGTCAAACTATCCTTCCCTTGCTCTCTTCCCATCTTTGTGATCGGTGTATACTGCTGCCCAGCCTCCCCATCTATTACTGACCTCCTTACTTCCTCTCATCTGATGCCCCCACTGGTGAACTCCACATCCTGGGAGATTTCAGCTTAAACTGGCTCGCCTCCTCTCATGGCAAAACTCGAAATGACGTAACTTCCATAAACCTAACCCGATTAATTACAGAGCCCAGCTGCTGACCCAATCCCATTTCAGATGTTCATTTTCAACATAGATATAGATATTAAAAATAAAATTACAAAATATGCCGATGACACAAAGCTGGGCAATCCTTGTGAGACATCAGACGAAATAGAAGCAATACAATCCGACTCAGATTTAATAGCAAAATGGGCCTTTCATTGGGGAATGATATTTAACACAAACAAATACTGAGTTTTGCATCTGGGAAGAAACAACGCTGAACATCAATATATATTATGTAACTCCATCCTCAAAACTAGTGACACTGAAAGAGATCTTAGGAGTGCAGATAGATAAAGATTTAAAGATCAGTATCCTGCAGTTATAGCTAAGGCCAATCAGGTAATTGGAGCTATAACGAAGAGTATACAGAAACCATAGATCAGAAGTGTTGCTTCCATTATACAGAAGCTACATAAGGCCAAATCATGATTTCTGCAGTCAATTATAGAACCCTTATAAAAAAAAAATCAGATAGCAGGATTGAGAAGCCACACTGCAGAATAACAAGGATGATATCACACATCAGAGACCAACCACACTGAGAAATGCAGGAGACTGGGCCTGTACTCATTGGAGGACCGAAGAAAAAGAGGGGAGTTGTTACTTTTTTTATGAAATAATAGAAACATAAAATTTGATGGCAGATAAGGACCGTTTGGCCCACCTAGTCTGCCCATTTCCCTACCTGATGGATAAGCTGCAGATTCTAGTTAATCAGCAGCTTACTTCCTCCTACCCCCCACTAGAATTGCCTTATGTCTCTCCCATGCATTCTTGAATTCTCCCACTGTTCCTGACTCCACAACCTCCTCAGGAAGGCTCTTCTATGCATCCACAACCCTCTCTGTGAAAAAATACTCTCTAACATTACCTCTAAGCCGTCCCCCCTCTATCTTCAAATTGTGCCCCCTTGTTCTTGCACATCTCTTCTTCTGAAAGATGCTACCCTCTTGTACTTTGTTAATTCCCTTGAGATACTTGAAAGGTTCTATCATGTCCCCCCTCTCCCTCCTTTCCTCAGGGGTATACATATTAAGCTGCTTTAGCCTCTACTCGTATGTCTTCTGGTGCAGATCCTGCACCATTTTGGTTGCCCTTCTCTGAACAGCCTCCACTCTGTCTGTGTCTTTGCAGAGATGGGGTCTCCAGAATTGCACACATTACTCCAGATGGGGTCTCACTGTCTGTACAGAGGGGATAACAACCTCCTGTTTTCTACTGTTGATGCCTTTCCCTATGCATCCCAGTATCTCCCCAGCCCTCCTTACTGCCTTCTCACATTGCTTGCCCACCTTTAGGTCATCTGATATAATTATTCCTAGGTCTCTTTCGATGTTTGTTGTTGTTATTAAATATCCCCCATTGTGTCTTCTTCCCCTGGGTTTTTTGTTTCCCAGATGCATTACCTTGCACTTCTTTGCATTGAATCTGAGCTGCCATATATTTGACCATTCCTCCAACCTTGCCAAGTCCCTTTTCATCCTTTCCACCCCACCTTGTGTATCAACCCTGTTGCAGATCTTTGTGTAATCTGCAAAGAGACATACTTTTCCTTCCAGGTGCTCTCCAGTGTCACTTATAAAGACATTAAAGAGGACCGGTCCCAGTACCGACCCCTGTGATACCCAGCTAGTTACTCTCCTTTCTTCACTGTGGACTCTGTTTACTATTACCCTTTGCGTCCTGTTGCCCAGCTAGTTTTTTATCCAGGCTACCAGTCCAAGGCTGGCTAACTTGTATATTAATCTTTTGTGTGAGACTGTCAAATGCCTTGCTAAAATCTAGGTAGGGCATATCCACAGCCCCTCCCTGGTCTACTACTTTGGTCACCCAGTCAAAGAAATCTATTAGGTTCATCTGACATGACCTTCCTGCAGTGAAACCATGCTGCCTTGGGTCCTGTGCCCCACTGGCCTCTAGGCACTCAACAGTTCTTTCCTTCAGAAGTGATTCCATCATTTTCCCTACCACTGAGGTCAAACTAACAGGTCTGTAGTTTCCTGCCTCTGCCCTGCTCCCACTTTTGTGAAGCTGAATCACATTTGCCCTCCTCCAGTCCTCAGGTACCACCCCATCCTCCCATGATTTGTTAAAGAGAGTAGTCAGTGGCGTTACTGGTTCTACCCTTAGTTCTTTTAGAATTCTTGGGTGAATCCCATCAGGCCCCATTGCTTTGTCCACTCTCAGTTTCAAGAGTTCTTTTAAAACCCTTTCTTCTGTGAATGGACTGGTATTGACCCCCCGTATTCAGAGTGTTTCTCTTGTTTGGTTTAGGTACCTCCCCCTCCTCTTCCATTGTGAATACTGAGCAGAAATATTCCTTCAGTATTCCTGCTTTTTCACCGTCACCCTCTGCCCACATTCCCTCCCCCTTTATTAAGTCTCTGTATCCCTCCCTTGGTCTTTCTTTGCTCCCTAATGTACCTATAAAAGGTTTTATCGCCCTTCTTAACAGAGTTGGCTATCTTTTCCTCAGTTTGTGCCTTTGCTATTCTGACTGCCTTCCCTGCCTCCTTCTGCTTTAACTGATAAAGTTCTCTGTCCTGCTCCTTCTGTGTTTCCTTGTATTTCCTGAATGCTATCTTTTTCTTCTTAACCTTCCCATCTACCTCTTTTGAGAACAATAGTGTTTTTTTCCTTCGTTTTGTTTTGTTGATTTGCTTCACACAAAGGCCTGTTGCCTCTGCGATGGCCGTTTTGATTATTCCCCATTGTTCCTCCACCGCTCCTTCTTGCCCGTTTGCTAGTACTTTTCTGAGGCACTCTCCTATTTTCCCAAAGTCAGCCTTCCTAAAGTCCAGTGCTCTTGTTTTTGTATGGCTTGATTCTATGGCTGTGTTTATTGTGAACCACACTGTTTGGTTGTCACTTGTTCCCAGATGGCTACCCACTTCTAAATCTGAGATCCTTTCTCCTTCCCCATTTGAGAGTACCAGATCTAAGGTTGCTCCCTCCTGAGTGGGTTCCAACACTAGCTGTCTGAGGCATGCCCCCTGTATGGCATCAAGAATGACCCTGCTCTTGGATGTGCCTGCAGCAAAGGTACTCCAGTTAACATTTGGCATATTCAGGTCCCCCATCAACAATATCGCCCTTTTTCTGCCATTTTAAGGATGCCTTCTATCATTTCCTTGTCCATTTCCTCCCCCTGAGATGGGAGTCTGTACACAACCCCCATGCGGATTGTGGTGCCATTTTCTGTCTCCAGGGTGACCCACAGTGACTCATCAACTTCCTTGTTACTCTTTTGTTCTGTTGCTTTAATCCCTTCCCTTATATAGAGAGCTACTCCTCCTCCTCGTCTTTTACCCACCCTGTCCCTCCCGTAGATTGCGTATCCTGGTATGTTGACATCCCAGTCATTGTTCTCTGTGTATAATAAATGACCTTACCCTTAATGGATGACATGAGACTCCAACTTAAAGATCTAAACTCAAAAACTAGTGGTCATGTATTACAGGTGGTAGGAGGACAATTTAGATCCAATAAAAGGAAGCATTTTTTTGCTGAGAGGGTGGTGAACATGTGTAATGGGCTGCCTGAGATGGTGGTTGTTAGTGAGAATAAGGAAACTTTTAAGAGTTGATTGGATCATTACCTAGTTAGTGGTGGAAAATTAAAATCCCATGGTGACTCTTAGGAGCTCTTATGGGCCACGGCCTTTTCTCACTTCTCAAGAATAGTGACAATAGTGACAATTAATTACAGAGCCCATCCGCTGGAACCCCAAATCCCCCAATCATACCCTCATTGACTAGGTCCTCTCCTCACACCCTCACTGCATTATTGACGCTGGTATTCTCCCAGATGCACTGAGTGACCATCATGTGATTTGTTATGTTCAAAAATTCCACCTCCCAAAGGCCTCCCTTAAAATCCTCCAGATCCATTCATTCAGAACCTTAGATCTGACTACCCTCCTAAATGACCTGGCTGATGCAGATTGGCCCTCTATCTCTACTGCCTCCTCTATCGACTCTGCCCTAAATAATTTCAGTTCTATATTCTTGGCCATCTGAAATAGGCATGCTCCCATCAGGTGAACCAGAATGGGAGGGTCCCACCTCCCCTGGATATCAGCAGACCTGCTGGCCTGCCTACATGCCCATGACCATGCATGGAAGTTACACAAGACTACCAGATCCCTGTGCACCTTACCAGGTACCATGCCCTTTGAAATGCATGCACCAGAGCTGTTCAGCTAGCCAAAGCAGAGTATTTCTCACCCTCCTTCCACGCCAACATCTACCATCCTTCTAAATTCTGGAAGGTAGCCCAATCCCTCTTCTCTCCTCCTACTCGGTCTCCCCTTCTTGTACTCAGGGTGGGGGACACTACATGTATCGACCCTATTTCTGTAGCAGTTGAATTTAACTCCTTCTTGACCTCCTGTGCTTCACTCCTGCTCTACTCTCTGCCTTGCCCCTCCACCACCTCACCCTCTGCCCTCCCCCCCAGCCACTTCCTTCCTTCTCTTTCTCGCCAATATCCCTGGCTGATACTCTCAAAGCCCTCCTGACACTACAACTGGCCAAGGGCAAAAGTCTCAACAGCTTTTACTCCAAACTCTTACATCTGGCTGCATCAGCCATTGCCTCCCCACTAGACTCCCTCCTAAACTTCTCTTTCTCTCTCTCATCTGTTCTGGCTACATGGAAGCACACCACTGTTGCTCCCCTTCATAAAGGTGGTAACTCATCAAACCCTGGAAATTACCACCATATCTCCCTTCTCCCACTCCTTGCAAAGCTCCAGAAGCATATAGTTCTAGACCAGCTCACCCCTTACCTTGACTCCTTTTCCTTTTTCACTCCTTTCCAGTCTGGTTTCTGGAAAAAAAAAAATTTTTTTTACACTGAATAAACTTTATTAAAATCAGGAAAGCATGCTGACCAGACAGGTGCAATCAGCAGATCTTATTATACAATAGGAAGACTAAGTCTGAAGGTAAACAAGAGTGTACATTTTATATTATAACCAAAACACCCCCAAATCCCCCCTTCCCCCACTTAAACCCCTCTCCCACACATCACCGGAGGGGGCCCAGGGAGCCCCAGCCTGGGGTTTCATTTCAGAGGGGAGCGAGACGCCAGGCATCCACCATCTAATTGGCACTAAGGGACCTAAAAACTTCCTAAAATGAAAAAAGTGTGCTCGAGAAATCTTCAAGGTGTCAGTAGGACATGTAGGGGTTTCCATATTCAGGAATACTTGGACAAGTTGCCTGTCACATTAGCAATGAGGCACTCGGCTTGCAGGGCGAACAATATCTCCCTATACCATTTAAAAAATTGGGGTGTATGCTGATCCAGCCAGTACCAAAGAATTACTTTTTTAGCACAGGCCAGGATCAGGGCCTTGTGCGGCATCTGATTCCCAAGAAGGCCATCCATGTAAGCTCCCAAAATATAGATTTCAGGTGAAAAAGCATCAGACAGCCCTAATAGGGGTTTCCAGCTGCACACAAATAGATTTCCAAAGGGAGGGCCGCCTTCTCACAGGACCACAAGATATAAAGCAAGGTGCCCCGTTCTTTGTTACATCTCAAACAGGTATCCGTGGGTAGTCTGCCCAGCTGATGTAATTTAACTGGGGTGTAATGAAGGTTATCAAGTCAAATCAAATCAATCTTTATTTATATGAGGCACCTTTCTTAAACCAAGGTGCCTGTACAATATAAAATAAAACAATAAATAATTAAAACTACATTAAAATTAAACTAAACAACAATATTCAAAAATCATTATAAGTTTTACTAAAAATATAGGTTTTTAAAGCTCCTTTAAAACTTTGGACAGTCAGGCAGTCTCGCACCTGACGAGGTAGAGAATTCCACAGGGCTGGGGCCATGAAACTAAAAGATCTGGCCCCTGAAGTTTTTAAACGAACCCTGGGAATCTCTAGCAATCCCTCATCAGTGGATTGGAGAGAGCAGTGGGGGACAGTAGGGACAAAGGAGATCTTTCAGGTAAGCAGGTCTCTGATCATGTAGGGCCTTAAAGGTCAGTAGACCGACCTTGAAGGTGATTTGCCAGCAAACTGGCAGCCAGTGCAGTCCGCGGAGCACAGGCGTTATATGACTGGACCTAGAAGAACCAGTCAACAGCCTGGCTGCCGCATTCTGCACTAGCTGCAGGCGGCGAATCTCAATCCCCGGTAGCCCAAGGTAAGGGGCATGGCAGTAGTCAAGGCGGGAGGTAACGACAGCGCGGACCAAAGTAGGGAGATCGTCTGGAGGAACCAGGTGCTTCACCCAGGTGATGTTCCTCAGATGGTAAAAAGAGGTTTTGACAACTGCTGACACCTGGGATTTAAATGTCAAACAGCCATCAAACACAATGCCCGGGTTCCGCACCCGGTCAGAGGTAGTCAGCTGGACACCCCAAGCCATAAACCCCGAGGGCCATCCAGCCAACAAACCCACCTCCCAGCAACCCTGGTCCACAACCATGTATGTATAATTTTAAATTGCATATATCTATAGCCGTCTCATTTGAGGACGGTATAGAGATGTTTCCAGATAGCAGCCCAATTTCTAGGGGCCGAGGACACTGGCAGGGATTGATCCCACCAGTAGAACCTCTGTCCCTCCCTTGCAATCAGGGATTCTTGTAAGGACCACTAATAGTAAGAAAGATGATGAGAAGTAGGGGCTTGTTGAAAGATGGGAAAAAATAAATCACCAAATGGGCTAACCCATGGGTCAGTACTGAAAAAGTGTAGTAGCATATGTGACAACTGAAAATAGCGGAAACAGGCGGAAGAGGGCGATTGGTATTTATCCTGGACCTCCTGAAAGGATAACAGCCGGGAACTGGCAGTAAGATCCCCAACTGAGCAAGCCTACAAATTGGGCAAAAACTTCTTGGAAAGTGGCCAGCTGGCAAAATGATTAGGATTCCCAAATAAGGGCTGGTTCATGTCCTTATAGGGGGAGATCTTAAACAGGGAGCAAAGTTGTTGGTAAATCTGGAGGGAGGCTGCTAAGGGGGTGTCCCATAAACAGCGGGGTAGGTTCTTCTTGGGGAGGTAAAGTAACAATTGTATATCTGGTCTGTTGGTAGAACACAGGTTACGCTCCATCTCACCCTCATGTGGGACATAACATTGAGAAGAAACTCCATCACCTTCCCTCCACCAGTAAGAGAGTATTGTGAGGTGCTGTGCTAGATAATATAAAAAGAAATTAGGAGCTTGTAGTGCCCGGTCCAGCTTGGTGCACATCATCATGGCCAAGGCTCTGCGAGCTGCCTTGTCTTGCCATGAAAAGGTGGAAATGATCCTGTGGACCTGGTGAAACCAGGACTGGGGAAGAGTAAAATTGTACATCTGAAGGGGACACAATAATCTGGGTAACATGTTTGTTTTAATTATATTAAGGCGGCTCCACAGAGAAAGAGGTATTAAGGACCATCAGTCCGGGTCTACTTTAAGGCGGGCCACCGTCACATCCAAGTTGTATTGGTGCATTTTAAGGGGTGAAGTACTGAGGCAGATTCCCAAATATTTTGTTTTATCCCTTGTCCAAACCAGGCCCAGATGTACAATGTCCGCTTTAAACGTGGCATTATTGAGAGGCATGACCTCTGTTTTCACCAGGTTTAGTTTATAGTTGGAGACGGCACTGAAGTGGGATATAACGTGTAGGGCAGCAGGCAGAGCTGTAACTGGGAAGGAAATTTGCAGTAAAATATCATCTGCATATACGGATAACTTTTATTCTCTTTGGCTGATGGAATGGAAATACCAGAAACTTGAGGAGAGAGGTTGATTTTACGAATAAGGAGTTCTAAAAATAGGTTGAATAAATAAGGGGAGAGAGGACATCCATGCCTGGTGCCCTGATGAAGAGGGAAAGCTGATAATAAAACACCATTACAGAGTATTCTAGTGGTTGGGAAGAGTAAAGCACCCTGACCCACCAGATAAGCGCTGAAGGAATGCAATATTTGGGAAGAAGTGCAAATGAGTACTCCCAGGAGACCCGATTGAGCTTTCTCCATGTCCAGGGACACCAGTACCACTGGAGTGGGGGAATCACTGGATGCAGAGAGGAGGTAGGATAGCTTCCAAAGGTGTCCTTTGAATGTTACCCCCCCCTCCTACAAACCCAACCTGTTCTTTGCTGATAAGATAGTCCCATACTAGCCCCAGCCGACAGGTCAATATTTTGGCTAGAATTTTAATATTGACATTAATATGCGAGATTGGCCTGTAGTAAGTGGCCATCGGGGATCCTGACCAGGTTTGGAAAGGACCACAATGGTTGCCGCTGTAAGGGAGGCATCAGACAAGCCGGCCTGGAACACGTAATTGAAGGTGTCCAGAAGGATAGGAGCTACCTGAGCTTCACATGCTTTATAAAAATTGGAGGTAAATCCATCCAGGCTAGGAGATTTATCAGAAGCTAAGGAGTCTATAGCCTGGGAGACTTCAGCTAAGGATATCGGGGCCTGCAAGGAGGCAACTTGTGAGTCGGTCATCTGCGGGAGGGGTATGTCTCTCAGGAAGTTTTCAAAGCAGTCAAGGTCCAGGGGAGAGGAGGGCGGGGCATACAATTGTTGGTAAAAGGTTTTGACAGCCTCAACTATTTCCCAGGGGGAGGTAAGAAGGGAGCCGGTGTCTGCATGGAGAGAAGTAACAATCTTATCTGTGGTTTGGGATTGCAACCAAAGGGCCAGTAGCTTCCCCGCTTTTCCCCCCTGGTCAAAGTACTTTACCTTAGTACGTAGTAGCAGGTGCTCCGCTCTTTCCCACAGAAGGGTATTATACTGGAAGTGGAGAGTGTCTAGTTGCTCCCACTCTGATCACAGAGAATTCTGTGAGACACAAACCTCTATGTCTCGTATGCAGGCCAATAACGAGGATAAAGTAGCCATGTTCTGTTTTTTCCATTTGGTCAATAACTGTATTAATTCTCCCCTGAGGACACATTTTAAGGTGCCCTATAATATATCCCAGGTAGACACAGAGGGTGAATTTAACTCCGTAAAGGAAGCAACGAAGGACTGAATATGTTTCAGGAGGTCCTCTGATTTAAGTAGCTGGTTGTTCAGGATCCACATTGTATCTCTGGAAAGGGAGGGGGCAAGGTTCAACTGAAGAAGAGCAGGGTGGTGGTCAGAAATGACTTTAACCGAGTAATGGCTCATAAGGACCTTGGGAAGGCATTCTACCCCAATCATAAAATAGTTTAAATGGGAAAAGGAGTTATGCGGCAAGGACTGACTCTTGACTGTCTGGATTTAATGTTCTCCATGGATTTAACAGGCTGACGGAGTCCATCAAGTCTCAAATGGCCAATTGGGCGGAGAGAGTGCTTGGTAAACCCTGCCAGTCCTGTCAAGGTCATTACACAGAACCAGATTCCAATCTCCCCCCAATATAATAGGAAGGGAGTTCCAGGGAACGAAAGTAGAGGCTAAGATTGTAAAGAAGTGAGGATCCCGTGTGTTAGTGCTGTACACCGCACCTAATATCACTTCCCTGTGCCTGTGTAATGCCCGGAGAATAATGAAACGGCCTCGGGGATCTGCCACTTGAAGAATGTGGAAGGGGGTATTCCTTTATACCAGGGGTTCTGACATCACTTCCCCAGACGGGCAAAGGGCATGAACCTGTCATAGCAGAAGCAGACATCCACGAAAGGAACAGCAGCGAGTGAAGAGGTGACTGCTATCTCAGTGGAAGGGAAGTAACTGCAAATCAAGGAGCTTTCATTGTTACTTCCTTGCATTGCTATTTTCATTGTGGAAAGGAGGAGTAGGAGTTTGAGGAAGGTTGTGCAATAGTTACTTAAAGTCTCTTTTTGGGTGTGGGCAGGAAGGATAGGAATGTAAAAAGCAGTTGCTCAATTAGAGATGGAGATGAATGGAAACAAGCAGGGAGTAAGAAGGGTGGAATCTTAGTGCTGGGGGACTCAATACTAAGAGGAGTCAGGCGGGGTAGCAAGGGGGAAGAGGCATAGTCGCATTTGGGTGGAAGCCATGCCATGAATGACAGCAGAAAGGGTGGGACAATCTGTTCTGAAATATGCTAGAAGGGGTAGGGACAAGCCTCATTTAATTATACATCTTGGGGCGAACGACCTGGCTGACAAGACAGTAGATATAGTCCAGAGGAGGTTTGAGGAACTAGGACAATTATGTGAGGTGGCAGGAAGATCAGTAACTTTTTCAGAGATACTTCCAGTGCCCAAGGCAAGTACAACAAGAAAACTGAGAATAGAGGAATTTAACGGATGGCTAAGAACCTGGTGTCATGCTAAAGGGTATGGGCTGTTGGGGGGTTGGGGGGACCTGGGAGAACAGTAGTCTCTATGCCAAGGACACTCTACATTTGAGTGAGGAGGGAAAGAAAGTGTTGAAACAGAGGATGGAGGAGTACATAGAGGAAGTAGGGAATTTAAACTAGGAGTTGGGGGTGGCAAGTGGGCAAGATATATGCAGAGACCACAGATTGGGAAACCATGTGAGCTTACCCCCCCCCCCATAACAGTGACAAAGGACAAATGGCAAGTACTATTGGTGATGCTAGTAAAGGAGGGCAGGATAGGAGGGGGGGAAAGGGTGGAAGGTGGGTACTCTTAATGCTAGGAGCCTTGGGAGGAAAACTGCAGAGTTACTGGTGCTCATGGCAGAGGGAGAAGTGGACATTGCAGCCATCACAGAAACATGGGCCACCCAGTACAACGACTGGGACCAGTCTGTACTAGGGTACAAGTTATTTCATAGGGACAGGGTGATTGGGAAAGGAGGGGGTGGCACTATATGTGAAGGAAGGACTGAAGTGTGTAAGGGAGGAAGGGGAGGAGGGTAGTGCAGAGTCACTTTCGATGCACATCCAGGATTCCAAGAATAGGATTCTCAGAATGGGAGTGGTGTACAGGCCACCCTCTCAGACAGAGGAGTTAGACAGGGAACTAGTGAGACAGATCAGAAGGACCTGCGAGAAGGGTAGTGTGGTGATTGTAGGAGACTTCAACATGCCAGGAGTGGACTGCAGTTCCCCAACAAACAGGAATAGAAGGGAGCAGGTACTGCTGGGTGCCTTCCAGGACAGCTTCCTGCTGCAAATGGTCAGTGATCCAACCAGGTTAGGGAATACTCTTGACCCTGTGCTGGCAAATGAGGAGTTTGTGAGAGAACTTATGGTGGAAGAACCGCTGTCAGGGAATGACCATCACTCAGTATGGCTCACATTGGATATGCGCAAGGAAGGAGTGGAATCTGGCACAAGAGTGCTGGAATTCAGGATGGCCGACTTTGGGAGGATGGGGGAAGTGGTAAAAGGGTATCTGGCCAGAATTCAACCTAGTATGGGCACTAACCAGAGGTGGGAGCTAATAAAGCTGGGAATAATGGAGGCAACCAAAACCTGCTGCAAGGCCC
This sequence comes from Neoceratodus forsteri, assembly GCA_016271365.2. Lineage (NCBI taxonomy): Eukaryota > Metazoa > Chordata > Ceratodontiformes > Ceratodontidae > Neoceratodus > Neoceratodus forsteri. The sequence continues at coordinate 420,863,389 of CM028138.1, forward strand.
AGAGCAAGAAGGCTAGGACTAAGAAACTGAGCTGGTTGAGCAAGGAGGTCATGGAAAAGGTAAGGAGGAAAAGAGTGGCCCCAGGGATGAACCGGGGAACTACAGACTGGTGAGCCTCACATCCATCGTGGGTAAGCTGATGGAGACTATCCTGAAGGAGAGGCTAGTGGCCCTCCTAGAGGCCACGAGACTACAGGACAGCAGACAGCATGGCTTCATACATAGCAGATCCTGCCAGACCAACCTGGTGGAGTTCTGTGACTGGGTAACTAGGCAACTGGACAGGGGTCATGCAGTGGATGTCCTGTATCTGGACTTCAGTATGGCATTCGACTTGGTGCCGCATGGGAGGCTGGGAAGTAAGTTAGAAGGCACAAGGGTGGGTGCAAAGCTGGTGAGATGGGTAGGGAACTGGCTTCAGGGAAGGCAACAGAGGGTGGTAGTGGGTGGGGAGCTCTCACTCCCAAGGGTAGTGACAAGCAGTGTTCCATGGGGCTCAGTGTTGGGACCAGTGTTGTTTGGGATATTCATTGCAGACATACCATTGGACATCAAGAGCAAGATCAGTCTGTTTGCTGATGATACCAAGATGGGAGTGGTGGTGGATGACCTAGGGGGATGGCAGGAGTTGCAGGATGATCTGGCAAAGCTTGAAACCTGCTCAGACACCTGGCAACTGGGATTTAATGCCAAAAAGTGCAAGGTGCTGCATTTTGGGGTGAAGAACCCAAGGAGGAGTTACCAGCTGGGGGAGTGCAGCTAGCCCAGACAGATGAGGAGGAGGAGAAGGATCTGGGGGTGCTCATTACAGGGTCAATGAACAACTCGGCACAATGTAGGAAGTAAGCTGCAAAGGCCAACAAACTGCTGGGTTGCATTGCAAGAAGTATATCCTCGAGGAGGGAGGAGGTGATTCTGCCACTGTATAGGTCATTAGTTAGACCACACCTGGAGTACTGCTTGCAGTACTGGTGCCCGTATCTGAAGAGGGACATTAAGTTACTGGAGGGGGTGCAGCGCAGGGTGACAAAGATGATCAAGGGGCTGGGGGATTTATCATACAAGAGAAGGCTGAGGGAGTTGAACATGTACTGCTGGAGAAGAGAAGGGACAGAGGACATGATTGAAACCTTTAAGTACATGAAAGGAATAAACAAGACAGGTACAGAGAGCTGTTCAAAGTAAGGGAGGGGAGGGACACCAGGGGCCATGATATGAGACTGGAGGGAGGAAGGTTCAGGAGGGAGATGAGGAGACACTTTTTTACAGAGAGGGTGGTAGCTGGGTTGAATGCGTTACCTGCAGAAGTGGTATCCAGTAGAACAATGAACTGCTTCAAAAGGGGATGGGACAGGACAAGGGGGAGGGTCAATGGAGGGGAAGGGTGGAAGGGAGGGGCAGCTGCAGAATAAAGGGTGCTAGCTGCACATTTGATCAGACTTGATAGACCGCTAGGCCTTTATCTGCTGGCAAATGTTGTATGTTTGTATGTTCATATGAGAATAGCTACCCCTTTTTCATGGGAGTCTGAGCCAGCTCCAAACACCTGCCCCACCCAGGATCACCTTAAAAGGAGAGCCTGGGCTAGGAGCAGGTGGATCTCCTGCAAGAAAGCTATGTCTACTTGGAGCCTGTGCAAATGGAGTAATATTTTACCCTGTTTGATGGGCGACTGAGCCCCCTTAGCATTCCAAGTACAGATGGTGTATTCTGCCATGGCAAAGTGTAATGTATTCATGAGGGCTAGGTCCCGAATCAGGGAAAACATAATTTGGCCACATTAACTGGTCCCCTCCTCCGATGATATCCCCCCACCAATCCCATAGGCACCCAAATAGAAACCAAGAAAAGCAACATTACGTCTTGACCCTTAGATGCCCCCCAAAAACCCTCAAAACCAACAAACATATCAGAGAACTCTGCCCCCCACCAGAACTTCCCCAGGAAGACCACCAAAACTTCTAAATTCCCAAACTATCCCCCAGTTAAGAAATGGAAGTAGTAACCAGGCAAAAACTTGAGACCGCTGAATGATGTAACAGGCCCACGTAAATGGTGATTAAAGTGGCAGAATGTTAAAACCCACCATAGGGAATCAGCGGTCCCACCCCATCCTGAATAACGGTTTATGATGTCTCCTAGAATAAGTAGCACACAATCTCTACCAGCCTCCCTCCCCTGCCCACCCAACAAGTAAACCCAATAATGAATAACCATCTAATAATAAGCACACAGATCCTCAACTGTAATGAACCACTGTAGTCTTACACTAGAATGAACTTAAACAGTACAAGTGAAGAAGTCCAATATTTATATCCCCAGGAAAGGAGAGAACACCTGGGAATTTGGAGTCAGTAAATGAAACAGTAGAGTTCCAAAACTGACCCAGATAATAAGTGCACAGTTCCAAAGTCCCAGGAAAAATTGGAAGCCGAGGGCCAGAACAATAAACAAAGGAAGCAAAATGTTTGTGTGTTTCTCAGCGTCCATCAATGTTGATCACAGGAGTTAGCATCTAGTGGCCAGTAAAAACACAAAACGACTCACCAATTAGTGGGGTCCAATGGAAGTCTGTGTTAGTCCAGCAGCAGAGTCCTCAGCTAATGATAGTGCAAACAGGCAATTGACGAAGCTGAAACAGTCAATACGCAATGAGGGTGCACTAACTGTACCAATGCCCAGGACCAAGATATGACAGGAGCTGAGTGTAAAAGTTCATGTTTAAGCAGCAGGAAGTCCAAACAAGGTACCAGAATCAAGTGAAGCCATGAGTCAATGCAAGTAATGATAGGTACAGAGAATTACTGGTGATTCTGGACCCAGGAGTGCGATTATCGCAGGCAGAGAGACAATAATCCCAGCTCGACAACCAAACAGTATAGAGGATAGTAAGGCAAAATGATGAAGGGTTAATGCAAATGTAAAAGAAAGGAGATGAGTCTATAGCAGCCCAGAGAACCACTCCACCATCAGTTAGTGCAGGAGTCAAGCCCTTCTCTTCAGGAATAACACAAAATCAGAGTCACTCCAAAAATAGCCTGTAGAGCCAGCTGTACCCATAAGGATAAAACCAAGTGTTCCTGGTGGAATCAGCCAAGCTTAAACAACTCTGGAAGCAGGCGTTGGAGGTCTTTAGTGGCTTGATCATTGGAGTCATAAGAGTACCAATTATCCTGACTCTTCACCTGTAGCCTTGCAGGATATAGCATCCAAAATCTGATACCCACAGGGATTAGCTTGGTCACAGTTGGATAGAAGGAGGTTCTCTTTAGACATACAAAATCGGGGAGATCCTGAGAAATTCAGATTTTATTTCCTTCCCAGGAAAGCGCTTGTATGTCCCTCATTTTGCCCAACACATGTTGCTTGTCTAGGAAATTCAGCAATTTAACTATAAAAGGCTGAGGGGAGCCTGGGGTGGGGGGTTAGCACATAGTGCCTGTGTGCTTGCTCCACTGTGTGAGTGGGGCATTAGGCAGTCCCTGCCATCTTCTCAAGGAGCCGTTGGGTGAAAAGAACAGGCGTGGAACCCTTTGCCCCGAGGATGACTAGATCATTTTGTTGCAATTCTAGGAAGAATTGCTCTTCAGTCAGGAGGGATGCAGCTGGCTTAGTAGTAGCAGGCGAGACAGATTTAGTAGGCTGATTCTTGGACTTCTTGGAGACCTTGTCAGGGGTTGGGGGAAGGCATGTGATGCGGCAACTCCGTTTTCACTTCCGGGTCCATGATAGATAAGAAAACCACACAAACTCCACAGTAACAGCAGCCTGCGGATATATACTCACAGAGAAGTGATGTTAGGTACCCCAAAAGTAGTGACCAACAGTAAAAATAGTGCTTTTTAAGCTCGATGGGCGGGAGAGGTGCAGGAGAGCTGCTCCCTCTAGCCAGACATCACGTGACTCCTGGTTTCTGAAAATTCCATTCTACCTCCACTTCCTTCATAAGGTTTACTGACTCCATGCTCTCAAGTATGGACCAGGGCTTTATCACTTCTGCAATCTTTGCCAACCTAGCCAAGGCTTTCGACATTGTATCTCACTCCCTTCTGCTAGAGAAGCTCACATCAGCAGGGCTGTCTGCCTCTGCCACTAGCTGGTTCCACTCCTACCTAGATGGTAGGACCCAATCAGTAAGGATAGGTGAATCTGTATCCCCCCATCAAGACTGGCATCCCCCAAGGTTCTGTCCTCGACCCCCCTTCTAGTCTCTATTTTCGTTAACGACCTCCCAACTACCTGCACCACTACATCCTTTCTCATGTATGCAAATGACACTGTTCTGTATACCTCTGGCCCCGCCCCTTCTGATGTGGAAACCAAAATCCAGCTAGACTTCAACAAAGGTCAGCTCTGGTTCCGCTCCAACCAGTTCTTTCTTAATGTCAAACAGACCGTCTCCATGCCCTTCAGCACTAGGCAGAGACTTTCTAAGCTTCCAGCCCTCCCCACTTTCCACACCCTTGATGGGACTTAAATTGAAGACACAACCTCTGTCAGGTACCTAGGGGTTTGGCTAGACCAACGCCTTGACTTTTCTGGGCACGTGGATGCCATTCACAAGAAACTGCACCCCAAACTTGGTGCGCTATTCAGGAACTGTGGGTGCATCCCCTTGCCGGCCTGCTGTGCACTTGTCCAGAAAATGATCCTTCCCATTTTCTACTATGGTAACGTAGTCTATAGCGCATCTCCAAAGTCCTCCCTGGCCAGACAGGATACCCTCTTTAACTCTTTCTGTCATTTTGCTCTTGACTGTCCTCATCTGACTCATCATTGTGTCCTCTATAAATCCCTCTCCTTCCTGTCCCTTAAGGACAAGCACCTTGCCCATTGTGCCAGTTTCATTTCTAAACACTGGTTCAGGTCCTCCCTCCTTATCTCACCAATGTTCTCTCCCTCCCCGCTGCCTCCTACTCCTTTCGTAGCCTTGGACCTCAGACTTTGCTCTCCCTCACAGGACTACAACTGCAGACCAAGCTGCCTTCTCATACTGATTCCCTAAAATCTGGAATACCCTTCCTTGGTCAATCAAAACTGCCCCCTCCCCGGGTCCTTTTCTTCCCTCCTCCACAACCTCATATCCCCCTCTTGCACTCGTCAAACAAACCATAAATAAACTGGTTGCTACTAGCTGTTAATGTCCTAGTCTTATCACTGTTTTGGCTCATGCCTTATCTCGGGTGGACATGTACCCCGATTACTGGACCTGTTGTATGGTTCCCAACTATTTTTGACCTGCTATCAACATGCTGTGCATGTTTACTGAACCTGTGTATTGTTCACAACTGTTTTCAACCTGCTGTTGCTATGCTATGCATGCCTTCCTGTACTGTTGTGTTCAATTTATGTTCAAATGCTGTTATTATCATTCACTAATGTGTGCACTCTAGTACATCAAATCAATATTTATTTGTATTGCACTTTCCAAAATGCCAAAGCGCAGAATATAGCCAAAACAACATATATCAATATAACAATAAATACAAATATAAAAAACGTTTAAAAAGCAGCAAAATACTTAATCAAAAGCTAGTGCAAATAAGTGGCTTTTCAGTAATGCTTTAAATGACTCTGTGGACGGGCACACTCTAATCCAACGAGTTAGAGAATTCCACAGGGTTGGGACCACAAAAAGAAAATGCTCTGGCCCCAGATGACTGAGGTCGAACCCTGGGAATCTCCAGCAGTCCCTCGTCAGTGGAACAGAGTGGGCAGAGAGGGCGGTAAGGCCAAAGGAGATCTTGCAAGTAGCCTGGTCCCTGTCCGAATAGAGTCTTATAGGTCAGCAATGCGACCTTGAAGATGATTCTCCATCGCACTGGAAGCCAGTGCAGTTTGCGCAGCAGAGGTGTGATATGGCAAGTTCTCGATAGCCCAGTCAACAACCTGGCTGCAGCGTTCTGCACCAGCTGCATGCGACGGAGATCCACCCCTGGCAACCCTAGATAAAGAGCATTACAGTAATCAAGACACGAAGAAAAAAAAGGCGTGGACCAACACAGAAAGGTCATCGTGTGGAACAAGGTGTTTTATCGGGGCTATATTCCTCAGATGGAAAAAAGAGGACTTGACAACGGCTGACACCTGTGTCTTAAGCGTTAGCTTGCTGTCAATTATTACACCCAGATTCTGCACCTGTTCAGAAGGTCTCAACTGGTTACCCCCTAACACAAGGCCAGAGGGAGATCCAGGAGTCAACTTCTCTACACGGTTACCTGGATCCACCACCAGCACCTCAGTCTTGTCCAGATTCAGTCTCAACCAGTTAGCACTCAGCCAGTCCTGAATCTCAGACAGATAGTGCGTCATTCTGTTCGGGTACAAAGGACATATAGAGCTGAGTATCATCTGCATAGCAGTGAAAACTCAGCCCATAATGCCTTATAATGTCTCCCAACGGCAGCATATACACCGTGAACAACATGGGGGAAAGCACAGAGCCCTGCGGCACCCCACAAGGCAGAGCAAAGGGAGCAGAGGAAAAAATTCCTGATACTACCCTCTGAGTTCTGCCCATGAGGAAAGAATGAAACCATCTGAGGACTGTCCCTGACACTCCACAGAGTAGCCTCAGGCATTCTAGCAACATCCCATGGTCCATGGTGTCAAACGCTGCAGAGAGATCAAGGAGAACCAAGATCGAATGGCTCCTCCAATCTCTTGCTATTAGGAGATCATTCAGTACCCGAACCAACGTTGTCTCTGTACTGTGCCTCTTCCTGAAACCGGACTGAAGAGGATCGTAGATTTCATGGGTGGTAAGAAAGTCATCGAGCTGCAGCGCAACCACTTTCTCAATAACCTTGCCCAAAGGGCAGGTTAAGAATCGATCTGTAGTTAGTGAGACAGTCAGGGTCAAGGGGAAGGTTTCTTCAAAGGGTTCTGACAGCCCCTTTCAGAACTCGGAAACACCCTTGGTCCAATGAGCACCAGACTATCTCAGCCAGGACTGGTCCGATCGCATCCAAGCTTCCCACAAGGAGGCACTTTGGACCAGGATCCAAACTACAGCAAGTTGGCCGCAAACCCTGGACAATCTTCATGATATCCACAATCGCTGGCTGGTCAAAATCTGTCCAGGCAGACCGGGGGCTTGTAACCTCACGTCGATCACTGCTGTGCCCAGTTGAATGCGTTTTGCGGATCTCCGACCTGATCAGTGACACCTTATCATCAAAGAACCGAGCAAACTCATCACACTTTATTTGTGAAAAAGCTCTCTGACCCCACAGACAGATTGGATTGCATAGCCTGTCCACGGTCTGGAAGAGCTTGAGCTGGTCGATTTCTTGATGCGGCTATCTCCCTGGACAGGAACTCTGCCTTCTTACAGGAGATTTCTAATTGATAGTCCAAATAATGGGCTATCAAGCTAAGCCTGTCACCTTCCAGGCTAGATTTCCGCCAGCAGTGTTCCAATCTTTGCCCTACCCTCCTCAACTCCCTCAGTGACCCATCAAACCAAGGGGCCCGAAGGCGGAGGGAGAGGGGGCGAACTTGGACAGGTGCTATGGAACCCAGAGCCTTCAGCACCATACTATTATAGTGCACCACTAAGACATCTGGTTCCATGCACTCCACAGGCCAACTCGATAGGTCCAGCACCGCCATCAGACCCTCGGGGGTAACACCCCTCAAAGGGCGGTACTGGACCATCTTCAAGGGGGTTGGTTTAATGGGGGGGGCTGCAAAATTGAACCTTATAGAGTGATGGTCAGACCACCCAACTGGTTCCACCACCAGTTCTATGGTCTCCATCCCCATGGTGAACACCAGATCCAATGAGTGACCCTGAATATGGGTCACAGCGGTAGTAACCTGTGTGAAGCCCAACGAAAGCATTAGTTGGAGGACATTTTGACCAAAATGCGAGAGTTCATCGTCGACCCAGTAACCAATGTATAATATGTATTCTTTTAATCTCCCCCTCCCCCCTCTCCCAGGACACATCTGGAAATGAGCAATTATTGTTCAGTATGCTTCTCCTGGTGAAACTTTAAATAAATAATCTAGAAAAAAAGAAAAACCCTCTTCTGAACTCTATGGTAGTATATAAAAGCTTGCTGCATACAAATGCTTCTCATTCCTCTGATAAATTTTAATAGCAACAAATTGGCATGAAGGGGATACATTCTCCACACTTTCAAGAGCAACTGAAAAATTAGAGGGAGCATAAATCAGAATCCCCCCTTTCCCTTGCCTATCTCTGCAAAAATGATTGTAGTTGTACAATAAAATTCCATGGTCTGATATTTTATGAGTAAGCCACATATCGGACAAATTAATTGTGTCAGAATTATTAGTCTGAATCCCAACTCTGCACTGTATTTATGGTAGAGGATAAGGGTCCACTACTGGAATGTAGATTGGGGGGGGAGCTTGGGGAGGGGTATATCAAACTGGTGTCATTAACTGTGGATAGTGTCCTGAAGGGGCTGAAAGTTCTAAAGTAGGTAAATCAATGGGTTTGGATGGGCTACATCCTAAAATGCTGAAAGAAATGGCAGAAGACCTGGCACCAGCCTTGACTTGATCTCTTGAGCAGCCTAGAGGTGGGATCTAAAGTGATGAATTACATTAGAAACCGGTTAACAGATAGATGACAGAGGGTGGTGGGTAACTGGATTTACTCTAATTTTGGGAGAATGACAAGTGGGGTGCTGCTGGCCATCTTCAATGTCTTCATAAGTGACACTACAGAAGAATTTGAAGGGAAGGTATGTCTTTTTGCAAATGATACCGAAATCTGCAATAGGAAGGCCACTCGGGAAGGAGTAGAGAGAATGCACAGGGATCTAGGGAAACTCGAGGAGTGGGTAAGAGCATGGCAGTTGGGCCTCAATGCCAAAAAAGCAAAATTCTGCACCTAGAGCATAGGAACCCATTAGTGGAGTATAGGATGGGGGTAGATATTGACAGTCACTAAGCCGGAAAGGGACCTTATAACTGATGATCTCAAAGGGGCAAGGCAATGTGACAAAGCAGTGGATAGGGCTAATGAAATGCTGGGGTGCATAGGGAGGGGTATCTCCAGGAGGAGGAGAGAGGTGGTGTTGCCAGTGTATCGATCACTGGTGAGATCCCACTTGGAGTACTGTGTCCAGTTTTGGAGCCTACATCTCAGAAAGGACATAGACAGGATGGCGGCAGTCCAGAGGAGAGAAATTAAAATGGTGAGGGGTCGTACGAGAAACCCTATGGGGAAAGCCTGAGAGATCTCAACATGTACACCCTGGAAGACAGGAGAGCAATAGAGTATATGATAGAGACCTACAAGCACATCACAAGGGAGAACAGGAAAGATGGGAGTCTCTTTCAAATGAGAAAGGGAACCAGGACCAGGGGCATACGATGAAGCTGTGGGGGGAAGGGGTTAAGAGGGATGTGACAAAGGACTACTTCACTGAAAGGGTGTTAGACACCTGAAACAGACTGCCAGCAGAAGTGATGAAAGAGAAAGCAGTGGGTGGATTTATACATGCGTTGGATAAACATAGGGGAATATTAGTAAATAGGCAGGGAGGGTTGCCGGAGTCCAGATAGGGTCTCTGGAGATGGATTAGGCAGGGAATATCCAGACAGACTTCATGGGGCAAGCCTTTTTTTACAGCAAATTTTGTTTCTATGTTTTTCTTTCTTTAACTCAGGCATGGTGCTGGGGGATTGGAGGACAGCAAATGTCACACAATAGCATAAGAGTGGAAAAAGCGATGAGCCAGGAAACTACTGGCCAGTAATGTAAGATGATGGAGGCCATCATTAAAGAGAGACTACTGGATTTCCTGGAGGCAAATGGTCTCCAGGATGAAAGACTGCATGGTTTCACCAGAGAAAGGTTCTGTCAAACAAATCTGATATACTTTTTCTACTGGGTAATAAAGGCAACTGATAAGGGCCAGGTAATGTATTCGTTATGCCTGGACTTTAACAAAGCCTTTGGCTCAATCACAAATAAATGGTTGCTAAAACGTTTCTACTGGGTACTGGGTCCGGCGACTAAAGCAGGGACAGCCAGCCAAATGCAGACAGCGGTGTAGGATCAGGCCTATCAGGGAAGGAGGCGCCAAGGCAGTAGGCTTTAAAAATAGCCAACTAGACCGATAGAAGGACTAAAAGTGGGAGCAAGGAGCGTCCTGAGCTAAGGAAATCACTGCGAGGAGCTGGTTTGCAGCAAAGGAACTGGGTCCTGCATTTCTCCACAGGAGACTTGGACTTCAACCTCGGTGGATATGGGAAATTGACAAAGACACTAAGAAATCCTTCACAAAAGAGCTAAAATTGAGGGGAAATGAACTGGGTCGAGACTACTGACACTGGAGGTGCTGGGAACTTGATCTCGGACTACTGACACTGGAGGTGCTGGGGATTAGGACTTGATTTGAGGTGAAATTAACTGGGTCGAGACTACTGACACTGGAGATGCTGGGAACTTGATCTTGGACTACTGACGCTGGAGGTGCTGGGGATTAGGACTTGATTTGAGGTGAAATTAACTGGGTCGAGACTACTGACACTGGAGGTGCTGGGAACTTGATCTTGGACTACTGACGCTGGAGGTGCTGGGGATTTGGACTTGAACTTGGTGACTTGGACTTGAACGTGGTGGCTATGGTTATTAATTCTTGATGCCTATGGTTTGCACATGCTTTATTATTTCTAAAAAGTCTTGACTGTGGGTTGGGGCTGAGGAGGGGGTGAGGGTCGGGGCCCAAAAATACATAAGGGTGATTTTAGGGCTGTATCTAAGTATCACAGAAGAAATGGTAGGGCAGCACAGAGGGAGGGGCGACCAAGGGAGGGGGATCTTTGGCAGGGTGATGGGGTGCAGTGGCTGTGGAACGGCTATGATTCTAAATTGGGCTTGGAGGATGGGGGGTTGTATGATGTGTAAGCAGCTCACTCAGCTGAGAGAGGAAGTGGCGAGGCTAAGGTGGGGGTGGATCATGCTCAAGCAGTAAAGTAGGAGGGGTCTGCAGGGATGAAGGAAGCCAGGCGGAAGTACAAGGGATGAAGAGGTACAGGAAGGGGGAGTCTGATGAAAGGATTAAGGGAGAGGGTGAAGAGGTACAGATGCTGGGTGTGGGTAAAAATCAGGATAGGCTCGGTGATGGGGAACAAAAGATGAGCAGGGGCAGAAACCAAGTCAGGATGGAACATGAGGAGGAGTCTAAAGGGAGCCAAACCCCGCGACACAAAACTAGAGGCCAAAAGGACACCCGGAAAGCAGGGGGCAGTAGAGTGGCACTCTTGGGGGACTCGATAATTAAGGGGCTAAAATGGGGAAGGAAGGGAGCCAAAAACAATGCAGTATGGGTACAGTGCATGCCAGGGATGACGGTGCTGGAGTTGAGGCATTATATTCCTTCCTGGGGTAAGCAGCAGGATGAAAGGACACATCTGGTGTTTCACCTGGGTACAAATGACTTGGAAGGGAACAGTCTGATGGAAGTACAGGCAAGGTTCGAGGAACTTGCTAGGTTCTGTAGGAGCAACACTGTTTTTCCTTCCATTTCCTTCTCTGAGGTGTTGCCAGTACCAAGAGCGAGCACACCTAGAAAGGAGAAGATAAGGGCATTCAACAATTGGCTACAAGGTTGGTGCAGTCGGATGGGGTTCAGCTGGATAGGTGACTGGGGCTCTACATGGGAGGAGAAGGGGCGGTATGCCCAAGACAGGCTACACCTGAGCTCTTCAGGGGCAGCTTCATGGCAAGGAAGTTCAATTTAAAGTAAATAAGGTGGGTGGCTAAGGACAGGGCCAGCTTTATGTGAGGCAGAGCAGAGCAGAGAGGCTATCAGCCTCCTCCCAAGTCACAACACTCATCAAGGGAACACTTAGCAGCAGGGAAGGATGGGATGGGGCTACATGTTGGAGGGCTTTGGTTGCAAATGCCAGGAGCCTGGGGAACAAAATGGGAGAACTGGAGGCCACCATGATAGAGGAGAACCTAGACATTGTAGCAGTGAGTGAGACTTGATGGAATGAGCACTACGCCTGGGAGACAGTGATCCCAGGGTATCGGTTGTTTAGGAAAGATCGGGAGAGGAAGGGGGGGAAGGGTGGCATTATATATCAGGGAAGGGATAGGGGCCATGGAAGGGCAGGATGAGGAGGGGGAAACAGAGATAATGTGGGTCACCCTAGACAGGGGACAGGGGGAAAACCTGCCATTTGGGGTAGTCTACTGGCCTCCTATGCAGGGAGATGAAGGGGATAGACACTTTGTAGAATCAGTAGCGAGGATGGCACGGAAAGGGGTAATTGTGCTAATTGGGGACTTAAACCTTCCAGACATCAACTGGGAGGCCCAGACAGCAATCTCCACAAGGAGCAGGAACATCTTAGAGGCTCTTCAAGACATATTCCTGCAACAAAGTGTCAGTGAGCCCACTAGGGGTGTAAACCTGTTGGATGTGGTCCTCACAAATGGGGACAGTGTGGAGGAGGTGGAGGTGGGGGAAGAGCTTGACACCAGTGACCACAGGGCTGTCAGGTTCAGGGTGAGAGTGGGCAGGGAGAGGGTTAGAACAAGAACCAAGGTAATGGACTTCAGAAAGGCTGACTTTCCTGGAATGAGGACGGTAGCTGGGGAAGAAATGTTGAGTATAGGGGATGTGCAGGGGGTGGAGGAATTATGGGCAGCCATCAAGAGAGGGGTACTTAAAGCCATGGACTCATGTATAAGAAGGGTAAGAAAGAATAGAAGACAGAAAAGACCTCTATGGTTCACTAGAGAGGTGGCGTTAGGGGTCAAGGAGAAGACTAGAGCATTCAAGAGGTACAGGAGGACACAAAAGGATAAGGACAGGGAAACCTACAGGGAAAAAAGAAAGGAGGCAGGGCAAAAGATAAGGAGGGCTAAGGAGGCCACTGAGGAGAGGATAGAGAAGCAGGCAAGGAGGGGGGACAAAACCTTCTTTAGGTATGTTGGAGAAAGAAGGAGGGCACAGCATGGGATTGGAAGGATAAGGGGGGAAGTGGAACAGTACTGGAAGGGGACTTCGAAAAAGCAGAGGCATTAAACAGCTATTTCGCCTCAATCTTCACGGAGGAAGGGGAGGGTAGGGGACCAGGATGGAGTGGGGAAGGTGACAGCCACAGGCAGACGGCTGTGGCAGAATTCACTGCTGAAGGAGTAAGGGAAGAGCTGGGTAGACTTAGGGTAGACAAGGCAATGGGGCCTGATGGAATACACCCAATGGTTCTCAAGGAGGTGAAGGATGAACTGGCGCCGCATCTAGCGAGGCTGTTAAACTTGTCCTTGGTCACAGGTGTGGTGCCAACAGACTGTGGTGCCAACCCCCTTATGCACTACATAAGGGGGGGGCAGAAGGACGAGGTCAAAAACTACCGTCCTATTAGTCTTACCTCGGTGGTGGGGAAGGTAATGGAAACACTACTTAAGATCAGGTTGATAGAATACTTGGAGATGAATGGCATGCAGGATGACAGGCAGCATGGCTTCACTAAGGGAAGGTCCTGTCAGACTAACCTGATAGAGTTTTTCGATGGGGTGACACAGATAGTGGACCAGGAAGGAGCAGTGGACATGGCCTATCTGGATTTCAATAAGGCCTTCGACACCGTTCAGCATGGTGGAATGGTACATAAGCTGGACAGACTAGGGGTGGACAACAGGATCACCAGGTGGGTGGAAAACTGGTTGAAGGGAAGAAGTCAAATGGTGGTGGTAAATGGGACACATTCCAAGGAACGGGCGGTGACCAGTGGGGTGAAACAGGGGTCAGTGCTAGGACCAATACTCTTTAACATCTATGTTAGTGACCTAGCGGTGGGTCTGGAGGGACGGGTGTGCCTGTTTGCAGACGATACAAAGGTCTGCAATAGGGTGCATTCACCTAGTGGGCGTGCAAGCCATGAGGCGGGACCTGGAGAGGCTGGAGAGGTGGTCTGACACCTGGAAATTGAAGTTTAATACACAAAAGTGCTCACTGATGCACCTGGGGAGGAAGAATAGGAGGGAAACTTACTCCCTTGGGGGGTTGGTGATTAAGGAGAAGGAAACAGAAAGGGACCTGGGGATTATGGTATCACGTGACCTCAAGGTGGGCAGCCAGTGTAACAGGGCAGTGGAAAAGGCAAATGGAATGTTGGCCTGCATTGCGAAGGGTTTTAATAGCAGGAAGAGGGAGGTGCTAATGCCATTATACAGAACCATGGTTAGGCCGCATCTGGAGTATGGGGTGCAGTTCTGGAGGCCTCACCTACGAAAAGATGTTGAGCTGATGGAGAGGGTGCAGAGAAGGACAACCAAAATGGTACGAGGGATGCAGGATGTACCCTATGAGAGAAGATTGAGAGGGCTGAATTTGTACCCTCTGGAGACTAGGAGGGAGAGGGGGGACATGACTGAGACCTTTAAGTATCTGACGGGAATAAATAAGGTAGAGGGTAACAGCTTGTTCAGATTGAAGAAGGGAGTGAACACGAGGGGACATAGCCTCAAACTGGAAGGTGGGCAATACAGAGGTAATGTCAGGGGGCAGTTTTTCATGGAGAGGGTGGTGGAGGCCTGGAACAAGCTGCTGGAGGAGGTAGTGGCAACTGAAAGAGTGGAGGGGTTCAAGAGGGCTTGGGATAGATTTAAGGGGTTGGGAAAAGAGGGTGGAAGCACAACAGAAGGGGGGAGGTAGGGTGTTGGGCAGACTAGATGGGCCATGGTGCCTTTCTCTGCCGTCACATTTCTGTGTGTATCTGTGTGTAAAAAAAAACGAGTGACCTTGGGGTGAGAGAAATAATTATGGGGTGGCTCCAAAATTGGCTGAGTACCAATGGTGCTGTGGAAGCTTAAGTGCTCGTGACACTGGCATCCTGGGATTGGGTCAGGCGGGGAGGGTAGGATCGAGCATCCCGAGAACCACGATTCTCCTCGGGCGTCCACTGCAGCAGCCAGCTAGGTGATCACAGACAGAAATACGGCTGGAGGAACCAGCAGGGAAGAGGCAGAGGCAGACATCAGTGTGCCAACACACTCAGTGTGTACACATCATTACATCACTCCACGTGTCACCTCGGGACTGGGGGGGGGCAGAAAACTGGCTCTGGCACCAGGGGCTACCAGCCCCGTTATATTCAACCCACCCTTGCCCTGGCTGTCCTGAGAAGAGCCTTAAGGATATCCTGTTGAAGGGTGCCCCTTCTCTCGACCCCACCTGGGAGACTATCCGTGGCTCCATGACAGCCCGGGGAAGTGGTGCGTGGATCCAGGTGCCAGTGATAGAAGGGGCATAAATAGAATAAAGAAAAATTAGCTAAGTGGAAGAATGCAGAGAATCATTTTAAATGGGAGGTCAGGGATGTCACAAGTCAGGTTCCACAGGGACTGGTGCTAGGGTCAGTTCTTTGTGATGTCTTCATACATGACTTTGGGGAAGGGATTCATGAAAAAAGCCTGTACATGGATGATACCAAAATCTACAGCAGAACTCTCAGATTACGTGGTATTGTAGATTATTGGCAGAAAATAGTGAATCTAAGCATTTACAAATAGATATAACTTAAAAGATTGCAGCAGTTAGGATTCCACTTTATCTTTACGTTCCTCAATGAAGAGGGAATACTACCTTCTGAAAATTTTACAAAATGTCTAGGGCCTGACAGGGCTAGAACATTTCAGATATTTTCAAATCCATGCCTATCTCCTACATAAACCAGGATGTACCCCTAGAATGCCCTCCCCTTGTCCCCTTCTCTTAAATATCTTTATGGGCCTCCTCCATGGAGACCATTGGTCTCACCTAATAGATAATCTACATAGGGGTATCCAGGCACTCTGATCTGAGTCTTCCAGATCCATTCCAGAGAAATAGAATCAAGAATTAAATGCTTCCTGCACCTATGCACAAGTGGTAAGATATTCTTTGACACCATTGTTCGCTACTGCTTCGTTTGGGTGGCGGGAATATACGTGGAAGTGCCACCAGTGATAATTTATCACACCTAGGATTCAGGCAAAATATATGGGAGACCAATTTAGCTCTTGCTGGAGGTGTTACGGGCAGAGGGCGGCGGACCACACTCATATTTTTTGGGTCCTGCTCAGTATTGCAGGATTTTTGCCAACAGCTGCAAACCCATTTAGCTCTTCCTTCTATTGACCCTCAGATGCTAAATCCTAATCTCTTTCTTTTGGCCATTCCCCTACAGGGCCAGAGATGTGGATCACGATCATTACTGCGCATCTGTTTTTTGGCAGCAAAGAAGGCCATCACCAAACTTCGATTGATTCCGACCTCACCAACTGTTTTATGCTAGCAACAGATTGTAGCTCAGGTCTATAATATGAAGTTCATTTCTTACTTGACGGGGGAGCTTAGAGCAGTTTAGGGATTGCTGGCAACCATGGGTATTATATAATATGTCACAGAACTCTCCCTTTCTCCCTTAAGACTACTGATACCAGAAGATAGATGAGAAAGAATTTGGGCCCGTTTTTCCATTAATACATTTTGGGCTAATTGTTCTTTGGAAGGTATACATAGCAGTCTCTGAATTATACATTTTCTGTCCCAGAAACACTTTAAGCTTGTGTATTGTGGGATTTGACGGAATGATGAACGGATGCTATTTTGGAAAGTGATAAGTAACCCTGTACTGAATGTTTTTATTAATAGACTTTAAATGTAAAAAAAATAACTTAATAAACAACATGTGCAGCAGAGCGGACAGTAAGAAGGATGTAAGAGCACTGAGGAAGGATCTGGGGTAGCGAGAGGACCAGTCTAGGGTCTGGCAGCTGTACTTTAATGCAGTAAAAATGCAAGGTCATGTATATAGGGGCCAGGAATCTGAGAACAGAGTACAGGATGGGGTGTGTGTGACAAATGAAGAGAGGGACCGAGGGGTGATAATCAAGAATAGCCTGAAACATTTGGAGCAGTTTAACAGAGCAGTGGGGAGGGCAAATAGAGTGCCTGGGTACATAGGCAGGGACATTAGTGGAAGGAGACGGCAGGTGCTACTGCCCCTCTACAGATTCTTCCCCTGTACAGATTCCTGGTAAGGCCACACATGGAGAGGGATAGTGTAGAGGCCATGTGGAGGACGTCCACCAAGATGATTGATGGGAACCTCTATAAGGAAAGGCTAAAGGACCTATGTGCACGCCGGAGGCCAGGATGGAGAGCGGTGACATGATGGAGATCTAAGAGTTACTACACGGGATAAACAGGGAGGACAGCAGGAATTTATCTGCAGTGAGTTTGGATGCAGATAAAAAGGGAAACTATGAAATTGGTGGGATAGGATAGGCAGTGCCCCTCTCTGCATGCCACTCAAATATTAATCCAAGAAAGTGAGGCCCAGGGAGTCGAGGCATCTTGACTGGATGTTGCGGAGGCATGTGGCAGCTTCATTTGCTCAAACCACCCTCCTTGTTTCAAGTTTCTCCACCCTTGATGTTGCTGGATGGGATTTCTCCTGGCATCACTCCTGATATTGGCATGACCCAGCAACATCCCCCACACACACACACACACACACACACACACACAGTGTATCCCTGCCTCGTGTTAACACACCAGTCTGGGGTCCCCAGGGCAGTGGATCCACAGTACACCCCTCTGGATGAGGAAAGCATCTAGGAGGACACCAGCACCTGCTCCTGACATCTTCCATTCAGACACAAACCCAGATCATGAACGTGCCAGGATTGTTATGTTGCTTGGTGCTATGGAGCTGAACCAAAGATCCTGCTTCAATGCATGTTTCAGAAAGAATGAAATGTCATGAAATTCTGTATTTTGGGGGGAATGTCATATAACTGAGTTCTATCAATGACTGCTCTTTTTTTCTCTGCTTGAGTACCTGATCCATCTGTAAAGAAACAGTGCAATGAAGAGTGTGTGTGTGTGTGTGTGTGTGTGTGTGTGTTATAGAGCTGTTAGCTCTTCCTTGACACCTACATTTGCCATCGGGCCCTGTCAGTCTCTCCCCCACCATCTTACTGGTGGGGATCCACAAGGAGCAGGGTCCGAGGGCGATGGGAGTTGTCACACACAGCAAAGGAGAGACATAGGCTTTTCTATGTTTTTCTCCCGTCCCAGCCCAGAGCTGTGGAATACACAACATGCGTATGGAGATGCACATGCACTCCCAGAACCACAACTCTCACCACCCTCCCAATGTAACATCATCCCCCAGACCTTTGCCCTGATAGCCAGGCTCCACCAGGTGTCAGCCGAGAGTGAGGAAACTCGCCTCCCCAACCTGGGAGATGAGAGCAGCCCAGGGGCTGTCACTATCATCTCCCAGCCTTCCCTCCCCCCGCCGCCACCCCGGTGGCCCAAGCTCACCCCCGAACTTGGGTCCCCGGCATGGCGTGAGGTGTGGCGTCCAGCGCCTCATCCCTCACCACCATAGGGCCGGCTTAACTACAGCATTTTTAAAGAATTTTGAAGGTCCTTTTAATTAGTTACATTTTGATTTTAAAATACTTTTTTCATACCCCAAAAACAAAAGAGATGACATTTGACCTTATAGAATTTGAACTACTTATGCATGCTTCTCATGAAAAGCTGTTAGGAGCTTACACAAGTGAACAGGATGCTGTGGAGTGACAGATCAGTACTCCACATGGAGAATGTATATTAAAATCAAAACTTAACTTATTCAGCAAGCTTTAAGAATGCTTTACAAAATGCAGGTGCGCTCCAATGGGCTCCCTTATTTGTATTGATGCTTTAACTACTGTATCTATATTCTTGTTGCAGTGATAAAGTGTTATGGAGTTGGAAATATTTCTTATGCTGCTTTATTTTTGACACATGTTTGTCTCTGTGCAGTCAGTAAGCAGTGTTTTTATTCCCTTCCTGTCCCCTGCAGGCATAGACCAGGGCCAGATGACATACGAGGGACAACACTGGCATGCGTCTGACAAATGCTTCAGCTGTGCTCGCTGCAGGAAGCCTCTCCTTGGGCAACCCTTCTTGCCTAAGCAGGGGCAGATATTCTGTTCCAGGTCCTGCAGCCTTGGCGAGGACCCCAATGGCTCGGACTCATGTGATTCTGCATTTCAAACCCGCTCCAGGGAGTCCCGGAGGAGTGGCAGACAGAGGAAAGTGTCTGTACCAAATGACTGCAGACTGGGTTTGTGCAAGATGACACCCTTCTGTGAAAAAAAACCTTTTCCTCCACTGCCTGAGGTTAATAATGGCTCCATTAGTTATTCCCCAGAATTCAGTAAAGAAGGGATACAGAGACTGCAGCAGGAAGGTTCTGAGGTCATCACTGGGAAGGTGTCACCAAAGGGAGAGCCCCCTTGGACAGAGTGTGGCACAAAAAATGGTTCAAATAGGACAAAGGCACCTGATAACCGTATACCAAATGGTAGACCTAAGTTTGGGTCAAGTCTGGAGCCAGCAGAATCACTGGATGGCACTGGTTTTCACAGTGAAGCATTTAGGAAAAAGGAAGACACTAGTGAGCTCTCTGACAGTGGATCACAGAGATCTTCGAGGGGCGGCTCCTTCAGGAGGCATGAAAGCGATACTGCTACTGGCAGTTCGAGAATGGGTCAGCTAGTTGGTAAGTCAGCATATGGCAAGGACAGCCCACCTCCACAGTACGCCTCAAGGGGTACATCGACAAGCTTTGACAAATCAGATCTCATGATCAAAGGTGAGTTTGATCATTACAAACTTATGTGTGGTATGGAAAAATGAACAAAGCTAGTTCTGCTCAGACAAACTCAGTATTCTGGCTACTAGGACTGAAGTTAAGGTGCAAGATAGTAGGGAAATTCACTAAGTACAGAACATAAACTCAACCATCTGGTTAAAACTATGATGTGTCCCCTGTATGGGAAGTATTAGCACTTTTTATTTGAAATGAAAAGTGTGAGACCGGTACTTTCTTACCCGCTCTTCCTTCTCACAAACTCAGACACAGTGTGAAACATGCAAAGTCAAGATGCATTTATAGTAGTCCAAACAGCAGCATTCTTTTCTTCTGGCTCATTTGGCTACTCCAAACTGTCTCCAAAGGTGCTTTCTTTTCCCATTCAGTCCCATGTAAGGCTTACAGTTCATCCCTGGACTGGGACTTAGGGGCAAAGGGGACAAGTGCATGTGTCATGCACGCACAACATCACTGCTGATGTTTTAGCGACAAACCACACTTTCTTCAGCTGAGCTCTGAGTTGAACATTGAGTAGACAGTTGAGCCAGTAGAAAAGAATGCTGCTTTTTGGACTACTATAAATGCATCTTAACTTCCCGTTTCACACCGGGTCCGAGATTGTGAGAAGTAAAGGAAGATCAGGTAAGAGAGTATCTGTCTCCTGTTTTTCCTTTCGAAAAAGAAGTACTGATAGACGCATCATAGCTTCAACAAGATGCTTGATTTTATGTTCTGAGCAAACTCGTATGTCTTCTGTCATCGCCTGTAGCTAAGGATGGTGTGCAGGGTGATGACCCCCTCTTGCAACAGGAACATATTCAACCAAGCAAGAGCCACACTCCATTTTATGAGATAAGAATAGCACCCCCCCAACACCCCTCAACACACACACACACATTCTGACACCACCTAACCTTTTGGGGCTAGCTGTGAATGACTGCAATACGTGTTTGTTTTTCGACTTTTTTGGTGTTTTGCAAGGTGAATTACAACCTATTATTCAGTCCCTCCTCCAACAGTTTCCCCCATCTCCAGTCCACATTTATAGGGGCAGCTGCTGATGCAAACCTCTACAACTGATACCAGTTCAACCTAGTAGCAGGTTGGCAGATGGTGACTGCTGTATCGCGTAACTTGTCCAACCAATCACTAGTGGGGAAGGCTAGTACATGCCTCTAAATAACATCCAGTATCAAGATAACAAACGGGACTTGCCTCCATGGAAATGCCTTACCTGCAGCTGGCATCGAGATTGGCAACATGGCTAGTACATTGAGGGTGGACTATATGGAATGTGCGTGGGTTCGGGGGGTTACAAAACTGTTGTAAAAAAAATGCTGGCATGATGGTGCAGCAGATTTTCATCTCTATTTTTTTTTTTATTCTGTATTCCCCAATGGCATCCTCACTCTTGGTGCCTTCTTATCTCAGGAGCAATATGGCATATCACCCTTCCTGTGCCTCTGCCCTGCATTTACCTGCCTCCATTCAGTTCTAGATATCCCCCAGGTAGGGTTGGGGAGATGGATGTATCCCCGACAGTATCGTATTTCAGGCTGTGGTCAGTGAAGGTGCAGTGCCCTGGATATAACAGGGACACTTGGTTGTTCTCCCTTCCACTTGGCTGCCGGCACTACTGACACCATGTGCATGCCACATACGCAACTTGTGCAGTTTCAGCTAGCAACCTCCCTCCCCTGGCTACAAACCCTTGCCTGTAGCATCATCTGCCCAGGTGGCACAGTAGTAGCAGCAGCCACAATCTTGCTCCCTGGAGAGGGAGCACATCCTGTGGGACATTCAGTTCCTCTCCCCGCGGCTGGCTCCCAGTGGCCAGGCTCCACTCTTGAACCCTGATCTCTGCAGAATGAATGGTAGCGCCACTGCTGTGCTGACAGGCTGGCTGATATTTATGTCTTGTGCTCAAGTTATCCTTGGGGCAAAGAGGATTGACTCAGCACCTTAGATGGCACTGTCCTCCTCTAGGGTGGGAGGGTTGCGTTCCCAGCCATGATACTACCACCTGGTTGACCACAGTTGGCCGAGCAACTAATGATTGTAGTGGTAGGGAAGGATACATATTCGATGGATCACTGTTTCCTCTTGGAAGAGGCTTGTTGTGGGAGTAAGTATTGCAAAACTATTACCCAAACAATAAGTCATGCCTGTTACCCACCGACTGTTCCTGCTGCCATATCAGTTCTTTTGCCAAGTACTTATTACTTCTCCTTTGCAGGTTTATTATTTGCTCTCTGACCTGTTACCTCTCTCAGACTTACACAGTATGCAGAAAAAATTGTATTCGACAGCAGGAATAGTCTGAACTACTTGTGATGCGGTACATTTCAGATGTGACCTGTCCACCCTGAAGGAGTCAGTGGCACCCTTATATGTCAGTGGGTTACAGGCACAACCTATTTTTTAACCACATTTGCTAATAAATTATTTTGGGACATGTAACAATTGCTGAGCGAATAAAAAAATAGACTTGTAGTTTGAGGAAACTTCCACTGCTCCAGTCACCCAGCATCTTCCTCTGCTGGACCAGTACCCTACCGGGTCATCATGTGGTACACTTAATAGCGTATGACATTATAGCTAACCCGAAAGAGCGCTGTCCATGACTGCGAATGGTGCAATACCACGTATACTGCTGTACGCAGCATTGCACCATTCACATAATGCCAGGCAGAGGATAAGACCTCTGCTGGGAGTGGGTTCTGCTGAGCAACTGCCGTGGCTCACTGCACTGAGCCACAGCAGTAGGAACCCAGGTGCTGTGTCTAGGACCAGGTTTGATTCCCAGTCCCAGACATTTTATTTTTTCCACAATTTGTGCAGTCCCCGAGTTACCCCCAGGTTGAGAATCTTTAGTGGGAGGTTCGCCCTCATACAAGGGTTGTGGGGGCAGAGCCCCCACAGAAAAATGACTTATGCGCATGGCAATATCGCTATGTTTGGCAGTGCGATTTTTTATCTTGATATAATATCTTAGACATTATCACCCATGCCACCAGTACCACCCGCCCCCACCCACATACACCTGCATTCTAGTCTCAGTTTACTCCTGCTGTTCATGGGAACCTCCTCCCGATCCTTTTTCCACTCTGTCATTCTTTGTTTCAGGTCCTGTGATGATCTTCATCCTCTTGATGACTCCTCTGGTATTAGTCTCCCAAGCTGTGACATCCAGACTGCCTGTCTTTAATAGTTCTCAAGGAAGAGGGTTTTGCAAACGTCACCATACTAACTGGGCCTGTTGTATATGGGAAATAACAGTGTGGGGAAAGCAGTGCCATCTAGTATGAGCAGCTGAACAATAGTAAGAGCAAAAGAGATCTACATAGAAACATAGACAGCAGATAAGGACTGTGTGGCCCACCCAGTCTGTCCATTTCACCTACTTGTTACAAACCACAGATTCTAGTTGATCTGCAGCTCACCCTTTTTTTTTCCTATCCCCAGGGTATCCTTATGTCTATCCCATGCATTCTTGAACTTCCTAACTGTTTTTGCCAATACCACCTCCTTTGGGAGGCCGTTCCAAGCATCTACCACTCCTTCAGTGAAAAAGTACTTCCTCATGTTACCCTTCAACCTCCCCACCTCCCCCCAACTTCATTTCATGCCCCCTTGTTCTTGCACATCTTGTTTTTTGAAAGATGCTACCCTCCTGTACCTTGTTTATACCCTTGAGGTACTTGAATGTTTCTATCATGCCCCCCTCTCCAGGGAATACATATTTAGTTCCCCCATGCCTCTACTTGTAGGGCTTTTCATGCAGACCCTGCACCATCTTTGTAACCCTCCTCTGGACCGCCTCCAGTCTGTCTATGTCCTTCTGGAGATCTGGTCTCAGAACTGGATACAGTACTCCAGCTGATATCTGACCAGTGATCTGTACAGTGGCATAACCACCTCCTTCTTTCTGCTGATGATATCTCTCCCTATGCACCCCAGCATCCCACTGGCTTTCCCACAGCTTTCTAACATTGTTTGGTTGCCTTTAGGTCATCCGATACGAGTACCCCCCATGTCCCATTCCTGCTTGGTGGCCGCCAGTACCCCCCCCCCTTCATCTTGTACACCTCCCTTGGATTTCTGCTCCCCAAGTGCATGACTTTGTACTTTTTTGCATTGAATCTTAGTGGTAGTCCCTGAGATGGCAAGGATGAAAGACAACGGTGCACTCTAACCTCCCAGCTAAAGATCATTTCTCTTTTGCTGAATGGATTGAGCTACTGCCTCTCAGATTTAGGGACTCGGGTTTGATTAGGAGGGGACAGACCTAACAGTTGACATCACTGAGCACGAGTACAAACTCATTGAAATGCAAATGTTTTATGCATTTTTATTGTCTTCCCCCTTTATACTTTGCTGCAGGTGAATTAAGAAAAGTGATTCTAACTACCTAGATTCAGTTCACATTCACATTAAGTAGTCACTGCACATGCTTAGTCACTAGAAACAGTCTTCAATTTTGACTCCACCACCCACCCAAGCATGTGGTCCTCTGGCTCTGCTCCCACTGCACACAGATCTTTCTTTCACTGGAAATAACAGGTCTCTTTTACAGCTCCTGCTAGTGAATTAGTATTCTGTGTGTTTTTAGGCTTTTTTCCTTTTTCTAAACTCATAATTATTGCATTTTAAAACAAGTGAAATACAAACTTGTACATGAGATTATACATCTGATCATCACGTACACGAGAACATCATCATCATATAATGGTAGGCTCTCTTATAAAACTCAGTTTGTGTTATATCTTGTGGGGGTGTCATCTGAATTTAGCAGTAATATACTATGCTTTTAAGAATTACCATATCTGCCATAAACAGGAACAATTATAAACAAATTAAAAAAAATTAACTGTAAACTTCCCATCTAACTGGGTTGATGTTCACTTTAATACTATAAGGAGTATGCACTCAAGAGAGTGCGAGCTTTTGCCATGTTACAAAGCTTCATCACAATAACTGTAACTCCCAGATTATTATTAGTAAGTTCCAATTTAAGAACTCAGAAGCTCTCCCCAGATACGAGTGAAAACAACTTATCTATTCCATACCACAGCACTTTAAGAGCGGGTGACACGTTCAGGCGAACTTTAACAAAACATAATATTTAGGCACTGTCCAGCTTGTATTTCCCATTAGTCCTGTATTTCTCCTCTCCATTATTTATTACTGAGGTAATTTGTATGAAAACAGGATTTTTGCTCCTGAAGAGTTTGTCTAGTCCTGCTGCTTTCTCCCTACCTGAATTCATAGAGCACTGGTTGTGGCATCACAGTTACTCCCATAGCAACAGAGTGTGATGTCATAACAGAAGATTATGACTTGTTTTATTTTTAACCAGATATAGCACACTAAGCTGAAAGCTTTTTTACAGGAGTGACCTGGGAGCACAAGGAGGTTAAGTAACTTGCTCAGGATCACACAGTACGCAAGTGGAAGCTGTGGGATTCAAACCCAGGTCTGGTCTGCTGGATGTCACCAGATTAGCAGCTCAGAGCCTTAGACCACTGCGCTATACTGCCTCCTTAAAGAGAAGAGAACTTGGAGAAGGGAGTAAGCTACAGAGGCAGATGAGCTCAAAATTAACTCTAAGGGACAACAATCACATATTCATACGTATTTCCTTAGTAATTATGAGGAGGAGGAATATATAAAATATAAATGGAATGCCAGCAAAACTGCACCTAATTATTATGTTTTTTAAAGTTTTCTTTGAGGTGTCAGTAGCTCTTTAAAGCTATGCAAATCTTTTATTTAATAAACTGTCCAACTGTGCTGCCAACCTGGGTAAAATTGAGCAGTCCTGAATACCCATAGTGTCATTTCAGGGTCAGTACCATTACCCCTTCCGCGCTGATGCTGTTGCGTACCAGGTCGACGGCGGGGGGGAAAAACATGAAATGGTTAAAGTGTCCATGTGGAAAACACAGTGTGAGGAACGGCTGAGCAGGCGATATCTTAGTAGGAACATTCACAATCTGTTTCTATTAACAGTGGTCTGACCCCAGTTCTTCTTTTATTTATGTTCCAAACAATTAATAAAATTATCAATCTTGGGTCAGGAGCATACCATATCAGACATCAAAGTCCCTTGGTTGCCACATAGCCCACCTCGCTCCTAAGGAAAAACTTAAAGATATGCTCATTTAGTCATTTTCTGAGTCTGATGCTTGACCCTCCAATCGTGCTGCAAACTTGGTTTTAAGTTTAGTGACCAGCTTCCCAGCAGCTTGGGGATCGGTGAAGAGAAATATGTTGCTTCCATAGATGATCTTAATTAATGCTGTAAGCATTAAAACATGCTGAGTCCCCAAAGCTCAAAGTTGGGCATGTACCCCATTGAAAGATTTTTGCCTGCTCTGAGTAGAGTAGCTAAGGTCGGGAAACAGCCATGCCTGATGTCCATGGTGAGTTAAGTTGTCAGCTCCGTGTGCAGCATATAAGACTTCATCCCATTCTGCAGGATCGGCAAGGATAACCATTATAGTGCATGGTTGTGGGTTTTCCCTCATGTTGCATCAGGAGTTCAGATGGTACACTTTTTTTTACTGTACAGTTCACTGGAGTTAAACGTGTGGTAAGCCAGTTTTGTATGAACTGTTTGTTTTCCTCCTCTTCCGCTCCTTCTGGCATACCCACCACTCTTACATTCATAGCCCAAACTTGATTCTCCAGATGCTCCAAACGGTACCGGAATACCGTGTTTTTCTTCACCAGACCCGTTACTGTGGTAAAAGCTTTTGTGGCTGTTTCAGAGGCTTCCTTCACATCTCCCTGAACTCCGATAAGAAACATAGAAGTTGTCGGCAGATGGGGACCATACAATCCATCAAGTCTGCCCTTGGCTTCTTACCCCTCTACTTAGCTGCCTGCTTGTTTTTCCCACAGTGTCTGTCCCATGCCCGCTTGAATTCCCCCACTGTCTTGGCTCCCGCCACCCACTCCGGCAGGCTATGCTATGGTTCCACAACATGCTCTGTGAAGAAGAATTTCCTCGTATTGCTTTTGAACTTCCCTCCCTTGAGTTGAAGGTTGTGCCCTCTAGTCCTGCTGTAGTCCTTTACCTGAAAGAGGTTCTGCACGTGCACCCTGTTGCTGCCTTTATGGTATTTGAATGTTTCTATCATGTCCCCACAATTCCTGCATTGTTCTAGGGAGTATGATTTGAGGTCATCCAGTCTTGCCTCGTACAGATTCTGATGCAAGCCCTACACCATCTTTGTTGCTCTTCTCTGTACCATCTACAGCCTATCTATGTCCTTCCTGAGGTGTGACCTCCAGAATTGGACACAGTACTCCAGGTGAGGCCTAACCAGGGATCAATACAGGGGCATGATTACTTCATGCCTTCTGCTCGTGATGCCCCTCCCTATGCATCCCAGGATACCACTAGCATTTAGTGCTGCCTTTTCATATTGTCTAGTGACCTTGAAGTCATCTGATATGATCACCCGTAGGTCTCGCTCCTGCCTGGTAGCCACCAGCTGCTCCCCTCCAACTGAATACAGTTTCCTTGGGTTACACCTTCCCAGGTGCATGACCTTGAATTTTTGGCACTGAATTTCAGTTGCCAGGTCTTGGACCATTCCTCCAGCTTTCAGAGATCAGCTTCCATGTTTTGCTGTCCCTCTGTTGTGTCTACCCTGTTGCCAATTTTGGTGTCATCTGCAGACAGGCACACCTTTCCCTTCAGTTCATCCATAATGTTGCTGATGAATATGTTGAAGAGGATCTGCCCCAGAGCTGAGCCCTGCGGGACCCCGTTAGTCACCCTCCCTGCCATAGACAGAGTGCCATTTACTAATACTCTCTGAGTCCTCCTATGTAACCAGTTTCTGACCCAGTTTGTAACCTTGGGCCCAATTCCCATGTTCTCCAGTTTTTTGACTAGTCTCCTGTGCAGAACGGAGTCAAAAGCTTTGCTGAAATACAGGTAAACCACATCTACTGCCCCACCCTGATCCACTGTTTTGGTGACCCAATTGAAAAAATCAACCAAGTTTGTCTGGCAGGACCTCCCTGCCATTAAACCATGTTGATTTTTGTCGAGCTGACCAGTTTGCTCAAAAAAAGCTATGATTCTTTCCTTCAGGAGGGACTCAATCAGTTTTCCCACTACTGATGTTAGACTAACCGAATGGTAGTTACCTGCCTGTTCCTTGCTATCCTGAAGTGTGTAGATTTGGTGCTAGCTGGAGGGGAAAGACAGCAGGCTCTATGTATTCTTCTCCTAGAGCTACCGTCATCTCCCCTTCTGCTAGTTTAAATGTCCTACGTGGACGTCAGATTTCTGGACCAGTGCTCTGACTCCCTCTTTAGTCAGGTGGAGGCCGTTGAATTTGAAAAACTCCCTTTACCAGAAGTTGCCCCAGTTGCCGACGAAGTGCTCCTCTTTTGTGTGGCACCAGCCCTTGAGCCATGCATTGAGCTCACATCTCTTTCTCTCTGATTTTCTGCCTGTTATTCCCCTTTTCCCAAACAGGCAGAACCTTTGTTACTCCTTTCTGCTGAAAAAAACAATCCATTTGTTAAGGTCTGCCACTTAGTAGTACAACTAGAGACTGGAAGAGAGAAGGTCTCTTTCCCAGTCGGTGAAGATCAGTGAACATTGACATCCATCACTGTGATTTTAGCCACCAGGGATTCCAGTTTGAGATTCATGGCCTGGATGGCTTTTAGAACTGCCGTGTTGGATGGTTACATGGCACCCACTGTTTTGGAGGTGGTTGGTGGTTCCCCATCCCCTGCCAGCATCATTGTTTTCTGCTTTTTTCCTTCTTGTGCTCCACCGCAGGTCTTTCTGCCCATTTCTCCAAGTGTTTGGCACCAAAATATTCAGGATCACTTTTCCTTACTGACAGTAGCCCTTCCCAGCAATTCAAACATTGTAAACACGCTAGTTTTTACTTTTTAAGGCTTTGGTTGTGCAGAGCTCACTTCGGTTCTCATGCGTCTGATTCGTTCGGCAGTTGGCTTTGCCCCCCCATCTCAGACTTCTTTTTCCAAAGAAAATTTCAAAGGTTTTTATTTCCCTGTCAACGCATTGCATTTTTCTTGACTTCTGCTCATTGTTCTGTCAACTGTGACTCTGGAACATTGTAGGAAGTGGGATTTAGGAGGTGCAAGGTTTACAGGCTGAGAATGTCCATCCCAGGTTGTCATGATGTCTGCATTCACTGTTTGGGCATTGCCCATGATGTGGACAACTGCCAGTGGTGCCAGGTCATGCACTCTCAGGTGATAGATTGTCTGGCATGGTTGTTATAGACAGGCTAGAGAACACATGGAGCCATCTGCCACAGTGGGGTCGACCACACAAATGGAGACCTTGGAGGAAGATGATTAGCTCCTTCATGATGTTCCTGCTTTAGACCTGCTTACAGTTGTAGTAGAGTGTGTGATAGACAAGCCTGCTTCACAGCAGAGAGGCAAAATTTGAGATTTATGTTATCCATCTAGTTGGTCACCCCCCTCACCTGCACTGCTGCAAAAAGAAGAGAAGGCCATGCCGGGTTTAGAAACACTGTCAGTTAGGGGATTATTCATTCTCTCCATTTCCAGTGTGTAATCAAGGTTAAATTCTTAAGAAGGTTGAAACCTCCAAGATGGTTGTCTGTCTGCCCCTGGTGATTCTGTCTGAGCATCTGAAAGCCTCAGTGCTGGCTGTTGGCTGATCTCTCAGGCCCAAGCACTGAAGAATACACCAGTGGAGATAGTCATCTCTCTCACAGACCCCAGTGCTGTCAACTGCCTTACTCAAACCAGTAGTGGCAAGTTTGACTCTGCCAATCATGCCACTGGTCATCCCTACACAGGTGACATCTCCTGTCAAGCTGGTGCCTGATGTTCCCCTTGGGGAGGGGATGCTGGCACCGCCAGTACCACAGTGTCTTGACAGTCTGCATTTGTGGTCATGCTTGTGCTTGCTATATTGCCACCAACACCATCATTGGTATTCATTGTCCACCTCTTTTTCCTCGTCAAACTTGACATCAATCTTGTGGCAGATGGGAGAAGGCCGTATTGCAGCAGTTACTTATAGATCATATGCTCAAGATCATGGTTGACTGAGATCACTGGTTGAGCCAAGGATGCCTCTCCCTGCACCGGCTCCTGTCACACACTCAATCATGCAGTCCCCAATGCCACAGCTGTTGGTGGTGGCAGCAACCAAGGGGTCCATGGATGGGGCTACCACATGTCCTATTGGTGGTGGTCACTCCAGCTAACAGAGTGGTCCACGCAGTTCATTGGCATACTTCATTGTTATACCCAGACTAGTTGTTATCCATCTGCATGGCACTTTGCTTGCAAGACAACAGTTAGCTGACTGATAAACCTGACTTGGCTTGGGGGACCATTCCTCTTCCATGTCATTTTTGGATAGAATGTCTGCTTTGTTGGAGACTCCACTGGCGATGATCCAGAAGAAGGAAACCTACCTTATGCCCTGTATCCTAGAATGGGGATTGTCACTTGGGGTTGAATTTTCAATTGCTCTGGCCATGCTGGGCCCAACTATCAGCATCTGGCAGTACCTAGCCTTGTGTCAGAACCCCAGTTAATCAGATGGACCAGAAGAAAAAATGGCTCCAGGATAGGAAGCAATATTAGTTCATGACAGGGAGGTCTTGTCAGAGCAACCTGATAGTATTCTTTGCCTGGATTTACTCTACTTTGACTACAGAAAGGCATGTAACTTGGTGCCACAGAAAAGGTTGCTGTAGAAGCTAGAGGATCTGGGTGCAACAAAAGGACATAGTTAGACTAATAGGAAAGTGGCTGGAAGTTAGACAGCAAAGGGAAGTGGTAAACTGAGTCAGATCCAAAGAGTGGGAGGTCACCAGTGGAGTGCCACAGGGAGCCGTCTCTTTCAATATGTTCATCAGTAACATAGGATAAGGAATTACAGAGCAAGATATGTTTTCTTCGCAGCTGACACTAAGCTCTGTGGTAGGGTAGACATTGAGGAGGGGGTTAGGGAGATGCAGAGAGACCAGCAAACGCTGGAGAGGTGATCTAGGGTTTGGGTAGCTGAAATGCAATGCCAAAAAGTGCAAGGTGATGCACATGGAGAACAAGAACCCCAGAATGGGGTATTAGATTGGAGGGGTTAAGTTGTATACCACTTCTGAGGAAAGAGACCAAGGAGGCATCATAAGTGACTCCCTTAAACAATCTAGCCAGTGAAACAAGGCCTACAGTAAGGCAACTAGGATGCTGGGTGTATTGGGAGGGGTTTTGACAGCAGAAGAAAAGAGTATTCCTACCTCTGTATAGATCACTGGTGAGGTCACACCTAGAGTACTTGTGCCCATTTCTGGAGTCCTCACCTAAGGACACAGTACAGCATAGGGTAAAAAAAATTATTCAGGGCCAGCAGGGCAGATCCTTCAAGGATCGGCCAGCAGGGCAGATCCTTCAAGGATCAGCGTAGGGCACTGATCATCATGTAGTCGCTCTAGGACAGACGAGAGAGGGGTGATATGATAGAGATCTTCAAGTTCCTGAAAGGAATGAACAAGGTGAACTGCAAGGAACTATTTAACAAGAGTAGCAAATTTGGAACACGAGGTCATTAGTGGAAGCTGCTTGGGGGGTTCAAGGGGGGACATCAGCAAGTTTAATTTTTTTTCAGAGAGAGTGGTTGAGTCATGGAACAGTCTGCCAGTGGAGGCAGGCACCAAAACCATTTAATGGTTTTAAACATGGTTGGGTCAGAGTGAAAGACTTAGTAGATCTTCTCCCAGGATATCTCCTCCATTAGGCCACACCTTTGGCGTACATCACGCAGCTCATGGGGTGCCACACTTGCTAGCAAGTAACCACAGTTAAATCCCTCACACACCTCAGTTCTGTTCTTCCCACCATTGAGTGCACACTGTGGGAGTGACAGCACCTCAGTTTGACCATCATCAATTGAATTTCTTCTGCGTTATCACGTAAAAGTCTTTCTGTCCTTGATGTTGTCTTCATTTATTTATTTTTCGTGATGTCAAAGTCCAATAAAAAGAAGGGGCTAAAAAAGACCATTAGCCCCTCCCATCATGTGTCGTTGCCCGTTTGGAAAACTTAATCATAGTGCGGGATTTACATCAACAATGCTGGACCTGCCTTGACTCAACTCACGATATGAATACATGCGATGCCTGCTTCTCTATGGACCATCGTATATCTGAGATCTGTACATTGAAGTGGGGTTGCCCGATCCCCCACCTTCAGAGGCAGGCCGCACATGTATGAGTCTGAGGCACAGTCTCTGGGCCCCTTCCCAGAACTTTACATGATGAGGGCACAGGGTCCTCCTTGACCTTGCTGAAGCATCGGAGGTCCTAGGGAGTGGGTTTGGTGCAAAGCTGGTTCCTTCTGGGTGGCTGTCTGAGCACAACCCACCAGTCTGTCTGCTTTGGGTAGCAGACATCCCTGATGGTGAGGCCAAAGCTATATGCTTGGTCTACACTGGTGGACACCTCGGTATTGTGGCATGGTGCCAGCCCGGCTCTTGACACCATCTGCAGTGGTGGTGAGTGGAGTGGTGCCAGTTGTCACATTGGGCCCCCTCTTGATACTGTTCTTGGTGTCAGGAGAAGGACCGTGTGGCATTCAGTTGCTGAGTTGGAGGTGGTGATCTCTGTGGCCCAGCTCCCGATGCTACTCATGGTATCAAGGGTGGGGACGAGCCTGGGGACGGCATCAGAATAATCACTGGGTGCAGCACCGAGGGTAGTGCTGGCTTCTGAGCTGGGGGTTGGGGACTCATACCTAGGCCAGTCCCTGACTTAGGGCCTGATGCCAGAGGTGGAATCAGCTCAGGTTGGTGGGTAGCCGGGGCATGAAATTCTTTCTGCACCCACAGGCTGAGTCCACCAACAGTAAGGACCATAGCTGCCCCCAGGGGACTGTATGACTCTACTTTTCTCATCTGAAAGCCTCCCCTCATGGGCAGCAACCTGGGCTTTCCTCTTCTGTAGGTCAACCTTGTTCAGGCAGTCTAGCCAGACCGTCCCCTCAGGCAAGGTCTTCTGAGCATCCCTACAGCCCAGGTATAGACTCTGGAGCCTCTGGTTCCCACTTTCATCTTGGGCCTATGCCACTGCTGCCTGAATTTCCAGGGGTCTTGGGCCCTCTGGGGCCAATCACCTGGAGTCAGCATGGAAGTGTGACTGGTGCCTTGTACCAGTACCATAGACAGGCCAATTGGGTCCATTTCCAACCCAGCCCACAGCACTGTCCATTTCCATGTCCATGCTGTGTACCAGAGATTCTTGGTTGACATGTTGCAGGTGCTGTACATTAGCATAATTTCCACTCACAATACCATGTTGTTGCAGCTGGGACTCCTTGGAGTTTGCAGTGATGCCAACTGTGGCATCCTCCCCAGCTCTGAGCCTTTGATGAATGTTCAGGAACAGTTTGGAGACATCCCATTGCACCCTGTACAGCCCCCAGGGACATTCAACAATGGTACTGTGTACCTGCAGGCTCTGTAGATATAGTGCCTTACCCCACTTTGGGGATTGAGGTTATGCAGATCCAGGCAGGGCCGCATTGCCCAGTGTAGAACCGACCTCCCGAATCAGACTGTGCTCAGGTAGATGTTTTGGGCAGGAAAGTGTTTACCTTGGCTTGTACCATAATGTGCATTGTGGCACATCAGGCAGTTTACAACAAGTAAAAGGTCCTTGAAAAATGCTGCAATGGCAAGAAGTGGGTGCGGTGCTGAACAATGGCCTACCAGCCCTAAACAATCCACAAGCTTCCATCATACTTGCAGCAATAAAAAAGGATGAAAGCCCGCAACTTAATAAATGCAAAATAAAGTAATTTAATGTAGACTTAAACAAATGCAGTGTCTCAATCCAGAACAAGAACAGAAAGCGAATAGAAGTCCAATATCAGCAAAATGCTGTGCAATGCTAAAGAGTGTCCTGTCACATAGGAGCTGCTGTTTCCAAATGGAGTTATTCAGACCCCCCAAGGAAGTCTCTGATAGCCAAAGTGCCGGGAAAAGAATCTGAACAGCTCCATTTGGAAAGTGCTGCAAGTGGGTTGAAAGTTTATAACAGGTGCCTTTGGGTGCAGTTAGGTCAGCTCCTAGCTACCATGCCTCATTTGACATTAGTTGGGCAAGCCATCTGCCTTTCTGCCAAGGGTCTGGAGTTGGCGAAGTACCAGACAAGGACATTTACAATGCTAGTGAGGTGGCCTCCAGGTTGGTGGGAACTGGAGTCTGCATTTGGCAGATGATGTGACTTCACCTCTCATGACTGGCACCTATGGCCTGGTGAGAAATGCTTAATTCTCAATTCCAAGGGGCTCACTTCTTCCCCTATAGGGTCAGGTGGGAGCTATCGGGTTGCATTACAGCTCATCCATTTGACCCAGACCAGTCTTGGGTCTCACCAGACCGGTAAGGAGCCCCTGCCCTCAGGTGTTCTACCCCAGCAGAGGGCTGAGGGTATTTGCTATCCACAGGGTGAGCCAGTTCCTCCCTATTTTGGGAAGCCTGGTACTTGGACCCATAAGTATGAATCAATGGTGAAGATTGATTCTTGGAAGATATGAAAATTACATACTTACCATAATTGCTGATCTTCCAAAATATCTTCACCATTGATTCCGATACCCGCCCACCATCACCCTCTCAGCTGACAGCCAGGTGGCTCACCCTGTGGGCACTGGCAACATATCACTTTGCTTGTCTCCTCTGCAGTGGTGCTGGGGTGGTGGTTCAAAAAAGAGGGCAGGTCACTCAGGTGCCACCCTCTCAAAAAAAAAAAAAAGTACAAACAGAAAAGGCAGTGGGGATTGCTTGTGGCCCCCCTACCAAAAACAAAAACCTAAAAGAAAAATACTTCTGTTTTTTTTCTGTAGAGTGGGTAAGTTGCCCCCTTCCCTCCATCCAGAATATATCTCCTCTAGGGTATATATCACTGTTAGTTGCTATATGCAAAATGTCCCCTGGGCACTGTCCGATCTAACTCCACTGAGCAGATGCTCTGTTTCTGGAGAGGTGTGATGCACCTTGTTTTTGGATCAATTAACTAGGTCACACAGGGTACATCTATGTGGGCGCAGAGAGAAGCAGGGCATGTTCTTCATTCATGTTGGAATTTTTTGGTTGGTATCATTTGTTATTTCTCTCTGTGAGCTGGGTCCAATCTTACTGGAGCATGCCGGAGGAGATAACCACATCTCCCCTCCCTAGGACTGCTAGTCCTGCACCTCCTATGTTCTCCATCTGTACTTTCTCTCATCTGTCATAGAGAAAAGAGGGTTTTGAGGTTACTCAAGTTCTGTGCATGGAGTTATTACTTTTGAGAGTCCAGATGCAATTTTTTTTTCATTTTGGGGCATTTTTGCTATCTCATTTGCGGCGGGGGGTTTCTCAAATTGGAGTGCCACCTTTGCTACTTCTGCCAGAGCCATTTGCTCAGGGCTGCTGACCTATCTTTACCTGCCAATATCCACACTCTATCTGGCTAGTGGTAAAAAGTTCTGGCTCTGTTCAGACCCACTACCACTGTGCCAGCTGGTAGGCCCAATCTTTAGTTTCTCAGCTGGTAGTCAGGTTCTAATTGGTTGTTTATTTTATTTCCTCTATCCCTTTGGGCTAGAAAGTATCTAGTCCTCTCTTTTATTTCCCTCCACTTTGTTTCTCTCCTGGAGAACAGAACTGAGGTGCATAAGGAGCCGACGACCATTATTAACTAGCACGCATGGCACCATGTGAGCTGTGTGAGGTGCCTGAGCAATGCCAGTAACCGATGTTGGGTCCCTCCCAATAGAAAAAAAGCTTCTGCAGGGTCCTCTTGCCTTTGACCCTTCACTCATAAGCATGACTCAATGATGAACATATTCTGGACGATCAAAAATTACGGTAAGTGCATAATTTTCATTTCTCTGTGGCTGAGCATGCTCAGTGGAAGACTGCTTAAATGTGGATGTGAACTTTATACTAGAAGTAAAACTCAAGCTACAAGTAATGTATTATTTTTATGATTCAGAAAAGCTTTTTAAAATATGATCTGCAGACTCATTTCAGTGCTTATTTCATTTTGGTAATTGAGATTTTTCTTTTGCAGGCACTGAAAATGGAGAGGGTTTCAGACTTGGGAGGCCTCAGAGATACTCCATGCCTGATCTGGATAAGAAGTATGTTTCTGATCAGGAGGCAAATTCCTCTTCCTCTGAAACCAACCTCTCAGTCAAGGCAAAGCAGAAAGAATCTATCCGCACTTCAGGGTTAGAGAAGCATGTAGAGGCAACGGGTCGAAGGAACAGTTTTGCACAGAGCCAGGCCCGTGTCAGTTTCCGGGAGCCACTGAGCTCCACCATTCATACTGAGTCTGTTACAGTAGAGACTGAGAGTACAGTTCCTGTGATGCCATCAATTGGGGAGCGGGTTCAGACAACAGGTTCTGGGGGTGGAGCTGGTCAACATCGCAGCTACCGGCGGCGGCCCCAAACAAGCAGACGAGCACACTCAGACAATGCACTCCACCTAGCCACAGAATACCGGTCACGTCGGAGGGAGAGGCCTGCCCTCTACAACAAGGAGGAGTTTGAGCAAATGATGATGGCAGCACAGGATGGAGTCATGGAGTACAAGACCAGCGGAGTTCAAAATAAACCAGGTATGACACAGTGCCCTGGCTCTGCATTGGACCTACAGATCAGGAGCCAGATCATGGACCGATACCATGGACTTCACCGTGGTGATGATGACTGGTGTTCCACTTGTTCTTCCTCTTCAGACTCCGAGGAGGAAGGTTTTTTTCTTGGAGAGCCTATTCCATTGCCACCTCGCCTTCGCTCTAGCACTGGTCTTGATCCGAGAACTCTGTCTTCTCCCTCTCTGCAGAGCAGTAGCACGGGCAAGGTGTGTCGTAAGGGCTCCCATAAGGACAAAAACTGCATAGTTTCCTAATTTAAGATTATTGGGATTTTTTTTTTTCAGAGATTGGTCTGTATTGGCAGTAATTTATATTCAGTGAACAGAATTTTTATAAGAAAAAGTCTCTCAGAACTAGTAGTTGGGGGGGTAAAACTTATCACTGCCATTGAGGGTAAGTTGAACCCTTTTTTTTTTTTTTCAGAAATATTTTTATTGATTTTATAAACAAACCTTACAATACAGGTATTAATAATAGCATTTAACAATTTAGAAAAAGACAAGAAAGAAAAACTGTATTACAAACATGTTATTATACCATAACATTTCAGTCTCATTGTATTAGAAACCAGTTATTGAATTCCACAAATCCATGTCTGCACAGTAATACGTGTTATTATTCCAGTCTGTCCGACTCAAGAAGATTGGTGACCCCCATTTGTAGCTTGTAATTCAATATGAGTGGTAAAGTCCAGCCACATTTTTTCCCAGGTTCCTATCTGCCCTCAGGTTCTATAAAGTATTTTTTCTCCAGCGTAGCATTTTCTGTCAGACAGTGAAGCCATTCTTTGTAAGTGGAGGATCACTATTTTTCCATGCCCTCATAATTATTAACTTAATGCAGATGATAGCTATATACAGGAACTTGTGGTGTCCTGGAGATACATCTTCCAACTTATCCAGGTCCTCCACAGTAAAGCCCTCTAGGAAAGCTCTAACTGTACATGATGCAAATCCCTCCCAGTATATCCAAATGTTTTTTCTCCAGCATATTGTAATTTAGGGCAAAGCAGCTGCATATGAGGCTGATTAGCACTGTTCGCCCGCATCTTGGACAACAACCATTATTGTTGTTTGACAAGCTTTTCAAATGTTCTGGGGTATAATAGGCCAGTTGTGTCGACATATATTGCACCACCTTCAGTTTACTGGGAATAGGCAACTGAATCCCATCCTCTTGGATGTGAGCCCAACTTTCCTCTGTTAATTCCAAGCCGTGATTGCCATTTTAATCTGGTTTTAAAGTTTTGTACCGAGGCATTGGCCAAAATATTTCAGTATAAGGAGGAGGAGGAGGAGGAGTTTGGAGCTGCCACTCATCCCATCCAATATCAGTGTCACTAAAGAAAGGGGCATGAGCACCAGCTCTTTCCCCAAAACAGAGCACAGATAGTGTCTCGCTGCAAATATTTAAATGAGTGATACGCTGGGATGTGAGAGGAATCCCTTAATTGCTGAAAACCTCAGAATTTCCCAATCCCACAAATTCCCCATCACCACTGTGTTCTGTGCCGTCCACATTCTGCACCCTTCCTCCTCCTCCAGGAATAAATTGATAATGTTAAGTTCCGCTATCGAGCAGGTTCCAACTGGACTATAGCTACCAATGAGGGAAATTAGCACTAACCAGATCTTTTATATGTAGTGTAATATTTACTCCAGATGCCTGAATTCTGACTGGCTCCATTGGAATGGCAACTTCTCTAGTTCCAGTGATAGGATTATTGTTTTTTTTTTGGTTATCACTGTGGACTTGCCCAAGTTCTTTTGGTACCCAGAACAAATCCCAGCATTTTAGACTGTGCTTAACAGAGCCAGCAGTGATTCCTCCAGATGAGTAGTCATAACTAAAAGATCATTTGCGTACACTGAAGTCACTGGTAGAGCTCCTTCCATGGCTATACCCTTAATATGAGGATTGTCTTTGATTTCCCAGGCTAAGGGCTTAATAGCCATGTCAAACAACAATGAAGATAGAGGATAGCCCTGTTGGGCTCCTCAGCTCAACATAAAGGGTATAAGATATCCAAGTGTTCATTTTCAGCACTGCCCTGGGACTTTTATACATATTACTATATTTAATCACTTCCATTGTCTGCCATAGATGGTCCTACTCAATGCAGTCAAAGGCCTTCTCTGCATCGAGTGAGACCACTACAGGGTTGCTACCAGGATTATACACTCCCCAGGCCAAAACATGCAAGAGTACTCATATTAATAGATGCATTTCTTCCACCCCCAAACCAGATTGGTCTGTCGATGCCCACCTACTGTAGGTAGGAATACCTCCAGGCTAGAAGCCAAAATACGAGAATATGTTGTAAAATCTGCATTTAGCAATTATTTGGGCCCATAGGATGACACCACCAGGTTTTGTGGTTTCCCTCGAAGGTGAACATTTCTAACCATCAAAATTCAGTTCACTATCCACACTAGGGAAATCTTCCACTGAGGATGCTCGGTCACCAAAACAGTCCTCAAGCATGGCTCCTCCAACCCAACCATGTGGCCCTCCAGATCTACACCCAGTGCACTCAGATCTTTTCTTCTGCTAGAAAGAAATGGTTTTCTCCTTCACAGTTCCTGCTTGTGAACTGGAATTCTGCTAATTTTCTGGGTTTTAGTGTTTAGTTTTATTTTTTACAAAGTTTACATTAGTATTTGACCTATTTCTGCATCCTCACAATCCACTTCCTGCAGTGTCATCTTTTTTCACAACGGAACAGAAAAAGAAATGGGTGTTGAAGAGGTTCATGGTGTGCAGGTACCCAGTGCCTGTGACTGGCGGACACTGTGCCTTTGTGTGCTGCTTGGGCATTGCCCATGGTGTGGAGCACTGCAAATGATGCCAGGCCCTGCACCCACAGGCACTTGGTGAGCACTGACTGTGGGTGCTCTAGGGCAAGCTAACAAAAATGTGCGTGTCATCCATGGAAGTGGGGTCAGTGGCAGACTTGCAGGCTCAAGAAGTGGAGGGGGGTGTATTGAGGACCCCACTGTGGATGGCTCAGTTGAGACAGAAGTTTCCTCACTCAGACCTTGGTGATGACTGTATTCCAAAAAAAGCAGGGTGTGTCAGGTCTGACTGAGCTCCTAGTTGGCTCCCCACTGGGTCAGCAGCCCCCAGCCATCTCAGCCTCGAAGCTTTCTCCTGCTGGACCAGTACCCAGGGTATCTATGTTAGGGCACTTGCCCAGTGGCTCCTAAGCCATGTCAATTTGCAAGTCAGTGTTTGGGATCAAAATCATGTTCTTAATCCCATTCTCAGCATTGACACTGACATCACTAGCTGTCAATATCATGTTCTTTCTTGTTATCTGGCTCCCAGTGCCAGGCCTGTTGCAGACAGAAAAGGGCAGCCTGGTAGTACCTGACTTATGAAGTATTTGCTATGGGTCAAAGACGACTAGCAACACTGATAGACCTGGCCTTGGCTGCCTAACCCATTAGCGACTGTAGTTGTATGTCCCACAGCTCCACCTCTGGCTTTGCCGGCAGTGTTGAAGTGAACAGTCCAAGTGGAGCTTAATCCTCCACAGCTGGCGGAGGGCACTCTGGCCAAGGACTTTAGGCTAGAGTCCGGACTTCTTCATTTCCTATCAGTAGTGGTTACCCCAGTGGAGAGGTTGATCAGTAGTCAGCGGTCCTCTATTCAGACAGATTTGGATGCAGCATCCTTCTTATCAACCTTTGTCAGTGGGATGGTAGCTAGGCAACAGACAGGTTATGTACAGGAGGACCAGTCCTCCATGGCAGCCCTCATGGAACAAATGCATGCAACACTGGAAAGTCCATTGGAGGAGGTCCAGAAGAAGAAGACCTTCTCACTGTTGGACATTCTTAAATGAGACTTCTCACTGGGGGGGAACCTTCCCTATTGCCCCTTTGGGGCCTATCACTCAGCATCTGGCAGCTTCTAGCCTCCTGCCAGACCCCACTGCACCATATGGACCACAGTTATACAGTCCCTTGGATGAAACATTTGACTTTGCCAACATCTGTCAATGAAAGGCTAATGGCAGCTGTGGTGTTCCACAAAGTGAAGGTACAGGGTGAGCAGAAGAAGCCACTGGACAAGGAGTCCAAGAAGCAGGACCACCTTGGCCATAAGGTCTATACTGTTGCATCCTGGGTTCCTGCCAAGCCAGCTATGTGGCTTTGATGTCTTGGTATAGCCATGAGCTCTTGAGAGGCTCTTCAACCTCACCAACCTGCTCCCTAAAGTGTCAGCAGAATGTATGTGAAATCTGTGATATGGGGCAGACAACAGGTGGCAGATCTGCCCTTCACAAGGATGGATGGATGTCTTTGGGCTGGGGTTAAAGAATGATTCTACCCATATTGAAAAGCCCAGTGTGATCTTGAATTTGGTGACATTGGTCACCAGTCCCAAGCAATCCAGGCCACATGGTTTAGCTTCCTTTTGTGGTCCCCTTCAGGCAGGCAAGGTAAGCATTAGCAGTAGTCACAGCAGCAACAGAGGCAGCAATTCCAGCAGCACTATCTCGCCAAACCCTGGAGGTCAAGGCCAGCATAATGGTGGAGGAGGCAGTTTTTCAGGAGGTCAGTCCTTGGTGGTTGCCAACAAGATGAAAAAGAGATGTGATAAGGGGCTCCATACCTTCTCAGTGCAGAACTCTGCTACAGCTGCCAATTGGGAGCTGACTTTCTCACTTTCCTCAATGGTCCACTGTTGCTTCTGACAGGTAGGTCCTGGAAGTGATGGGATCCAGACTGTCTCTGGAATTCAAGACCTTGTGATCTTGTTGGTCCTGAACCCTGTTGAAGACACTCTTTCACTGGAGTCCCCAATACAGAAAAAGTTTCATCAACTCAAGTGGTATGCAATAGAACCTACCCCTGAAAACTAAGCTCAGCAGGGGTTCATATTAAGGTACTTTCTGGTACCCAAATGGATAGGGGCTGGTGGCACATTCTTGACCTGTGAATCCTGAACAACTTCATTTGCAGTCAGAAGTTTTGTATGGTGACATTGCACCAGATCATTCTGTCTGTGGAGTCAGGGTCTTGGTTTTGCTCCTTTGACCTCCATTCATCCATCACACAGATGGTTCCTTCAGTTTTGGGTGGATGAAACTTTATCATTTCAGATCCATGCTATTTTACCTGTCACCAGCATCCTAGATATTTACCAATATTCTGTCGGTCATGGTGACCTTTTTGAGGCATACAAGTGTCAAGGTATTTCCATATCTTGATAGCTGGCTCATCATGGGAAGCTTGTTGCAGCACATGCAGCAGTCTGGGAATCTGTCTGTGTAGATGTTCTGGGAACTCGGCCTGATGGTCAGTTTTGCAAAGTCTGAGTTCACCCCAACACAGGTGATTCTGTTCATTGGAGCAGAGTTAGACTCCCCTCCAAGCCTGTGCTGATCTGTCCCTGACAGGATCGAGGACCTGTCCTCCTTTGACTGATCATTTCCTGTTGGGCACTTGTACCCAGCCTGGGATATCCACCAGCTTCTGGGCTTTATGGCTTCTACCACAACTGTACTATGTTGGGCCCGCTGTCACATGCAACTCATTCAGTGGCTACTGGGACACTAGTGGTCCCAAATGCACATTGCCCTGAACTAACCAGTCCAGGTGATCCAGCTGATGCTGGATGCCAGTGGGTGACTGTACCCTGCAAATCTCTCT
This sequence comes from Neoceratodus forsteri, assembly GCA_016271365.2. Lineage (NCBI taxonomy): Eukaryota > Metazoa > Chordata > Ceratodontiformes > Ceratodontidae > Neoceratodus > Neoceratodus forsteri. Next base: position 420,905,384 of record CM028138.1, read on the forward strand.
TGGGATCCTGTTTGTCTGGGTGTAGCCCTTCGTCATTCCACTGCTTCACATCTACTAGAACTCTGCATGTTAGTGCGGAAAAAGTTTGTGCTGCTGTCTAGTCACCGCAAGGTCAAGTGGACCAGATCAGCACAGACAAAACCACGATATGCTACTGGAACAAACAGTGTACAACACTCTCCTTTCCACTGTGTCATGAGTCATGAGGCACTCTGGTCATTGTCTCTGACTTGCTCCCTGCATGCGGACCTGCTGGCGATCGATGTTGCAAGAGTGAGCAACCATCTGGTTGATGCTGTCTGTCACATGGGAGAGACATCCCAAAAGTGGTGGCTACAGCTGCAGGTGGCATCCCAGGTGTTCTCAGAATGGGGAATGCCATCAATGGATCTGTTCACGTCCTAGGAAAACAGGAAACTAAGGCAGTTCTGTGCCCATCCCCCCTCAGCAAGGCACTCTGCGGTGTGTTGGGGGGGATGTGTTTTCCATCTTGGGCTCAAGACCTCCTGTATGCCTTCTTCCCATTCCTTCTGGTCCAAAAGTTTGTCCTCAAGGTGGGAAGAGACAGAGCATCCCTGATTCTGATTGCATGGACTGGTTGCTTCACTTCTGGTATCATGATCTCCTCAGTCTCAGCAGATCATCATGACTGCTTCAGGTTCTGCCAAACCTGATGACAAGTTCCAAGGTGATGATCAGACACCTGACCCTACAATCCCTGCTCCTTACCACCTGGTTCCTAAAGGGCTAGAGTTCCAGGCCCTGAGGCTTTCCAAGGATGTTCTCTGGTGTGCTGGAAGCATCTTAGGAGTCAACTTGCAAGACTTCTCCACTTGCAAGTGGTTAGGTTCTCATATTGGTGCCTGGAGTGTGGATGTTGCCACCTTCCTGCTCTGTGTCACACACATTCTCAGCTACCTCTGGTTCATGTCATGGGCAGGGTTGTGAGACATGTACCTGTGGGAGCACCTGGCTACCATTTTGGCATACCCTGCCAAGGCAGGTACTGAATGCCAATAGTGGCACAGATCAAAGTGGTCAGACTGTTTTTTTTTAAGAGTTAGTTCATCTGTTCCCTCCAGTACATGAACCATCTCCACCTCAGACTTACTGCTGGTACTTTCATTTCCAATGGGTAAACCATCCAGGGCTATGAACAAGTATGATCTCTTACACCTGTCAAGAAGAACTGCATGTTTGGCGACTATCACCTCAGCCAGAAGAGTGAGCTCCTGGCGCTGTCTGTGCTCCATATTTGATTTTACACTTGGACAAGGTTGTCCTACATGCTGATGTGAAACTCCTGACAAGGGTAGATTCTTTGTTGCATGTAAATCAGATGCACATTCTTGACACTTTCTTTCCGATGCCTCACACTTTGCACACTGAGTGAATATGCCACATGCTTGATGTTTGCAGGACCCTGCTTTTTTACTGGGAAATAGACTCACCAGCTATTCCTAACTTATGCTGGTGCTGCTCTAGGCAGACTAGCAGCCAAATGGACAATTGATTGGCTGATGGATCACCTCTGCAGTGGTCTGTGCTACGTGTTGGATGGAGAGGCGCCACCAGAGGGTTTGAAAGCTGACTCCACCAGACATACTGCTGCCTCTGTTGCTGTTGCCGTTGCCAGGTGCAACCCCATTTCTGCAATATGTAGGACTGCTGCCTGCTCAAATGTGCACACATTCATATTTCTTTACAGTATCAACTTGTTTAGTCATGTTGCTGTTTTGGGGGTTTATGCCTTCCAGTGTATTTTTGCCTAATTTGGGGTGCACCATGCACACCTTGCTCCCTTCTCCTGGAGAAATGCTAAGAGTCTGCCTAAGTGGGAATAGTGAACTGAATGTAGGTTGTTACAAACAGAGGTTAATTACTTGTAACCATAATTCTGCTGCCAGTATTTAGTTCATGACCCACCACCCTCCCTGGTAGGGCTTGCTTCATATTCCTGTTCCACCATGCAGATCTGAGTACGGGGGGGCAGAGCTGAAGGACCACATGGTTGGGTGGCAGGAGGAGTCAGGTTTAAAGCCTGTTCGTGTCATAGCCGGGTTTAGGTAACAGGAAACCCTGCAGTCACTAGGGGCTGCCTGCTTATAAGAGGCCCCCCATCAAGAGCAGTTTACCTTATTCATTTTAAAATGGTTTCTTATCTTCTTAAACAGCAATAAAGGGCTGAGCAGCTCCTTCTTATGTGGCATCATGATGTCATGAAATGCCTTACCAACCTGTAACCTAGTCAGTAGGAGGCGGATGTGCAGCAATGGCTAGGAAGGAAATAACAGCCCCAAGGACTAACACTACTGTCTTTCCTAAAAAACTAAATATTCCACTGGTTGTATTGAAAATAAAAATGGTGCGTGTATGGGCTACACTCAAACACATGGGGTGAAGGTGTGCCAGGTAGGGGGCCCCATGACTTCACCAATCCTGCTGGGAGCCCCCAAAACCCTAAAGCTGGCCCTGGTTCTGGTAACGGAGCATGCTCAGTGGAAGACTGCCCAAGTGTGGATATGAACTGAATGCTACTATAATAGAACTGTGGTTACAAGAAGTAACCTATGTTTGTTACAAGATAAGCAGTGAGTAGAGAGGGGAGTTGTAGTGCTTTCAGAAATGAAGAAGAATTGGCACCTTGATTTTTATGTGATTGTGTGTGGATGGAGATGCTGATTACTGCAGTGGAACTGGTACACTGCAGCAGTGAACTGCCTTATTTTGGGGAATGAAATGGTTGGTTGGGGGACATAACATGCATACTTTGTCAGGGTCAACATACTGGGCTCAGTGCTCCCCTAATGCAGACCTTGCCAGGAATAAACTGAGGCTCTGGATGTTAAAACAACAAAGTGCATCCACAACAGAACTATGTCTCAATATTATTTTTTGAAATGGTTTTCTAGATAATGGAAAATTACTTAGCAGCAGCAGCACTCATTGGTCAATCTAAATTGTCAGGTTTTTTTTGTTTAGCAGCAATGCATTCTTTTTTTTTTAATTACCCAGTTAACAAAATATAAATAATTCTCTCCCCCCCCTCCACCACCACAGCAGTTGCTTCTCTTTCTCCAGACCCAGTCTTCTGTCTCAAGTTTCAGCACCAACCGGCAACCTCCATGGCCTTTCAGTTTATCACCTACTTGTACCCCTTGGCTCACATGCCCACAGAGTGTCTCCTAATACTCTCCATCGGGATCCAGGGTGAAGACTGAGGCACTACTGGAGGATGCTGTTGAAATACTGGGAAGTGGGCGATTGAGATGTTATACTACAATTACCATGGGGACATCTCCCCTGGTTTTCTCACGTTCATCTGTGGAGCAAAGCAAGTTGTTGTGTGGTCACCCACCGGGTCCATCCTCGTTCCTGATCTACTGAAGAGAGACAGTGGTATTGCAGAACAGATGCAACCCCCACACGCGCACACACACACACACAGTTTGAGAGACAGCACTTTTCAGAGTCCTTAAGCCAGGTGCTTGGTGTACAGACTGCAGTGCCATTACAGGTTTCCCACATGGTAGCATAATGAACTGCTTCTGGCAGATCAGGCCAGGCAGCAACATGTTCCTTCCAAAGACTCTCAGAATCTTGGGAAATTTTTATTCCCCCCCATGCTACGTTCTCCTTGTCCCTCATTTTCTCCTTTAGTCACCCTTCCTCTTCCTAGTGCTTAAAAAGTGCATTTCAGCCCCTAATCTCAGCCACATAGAGGACTGCAGCTGTTTCTGCAATCTTGCTACATCCTAGTCTTAACTCAGGTGCAGTGGATGCTGTATAGTAGCGTGCTGTCCCCCTCCCTCCCCAGAGAGTGAGCACCTTCCTCTCATAGCCCAGTGAGCTAGAGACCTGGGGGGGTCTCCAGCTTGATTATCGGGGTCACTACAGCTGCTTTTTCACCCCAAAGTCACTGTGTGATCAGCCAGCCAGCCAGGGGAGGAGATGAAATGCCGGGGTGGGGGGCTGTGCTCTCCCGCCATCCCTGTCCCTCCTGGAGAGCCGAGTGCCTCACCTCCCTGATCCCCTTCCTCCCACTAGTGCAGATTCTGGGGCTTGCAGACAAATCCTGAGCTCCAGGAGGCAGCACAACGTGCAGTTTCTGCTGCACCACTGGCCAGGCACTGGACTCTGTAACATTTTTTTGTTCCTTGCATTTTGACTTTAGTTATTTGTTGTTTTCCTTGCACACCCTAATTTGTTTCCCTTTACACTAAGTTGCCTGGATGTCGGTAGCACTTTCACAGAGAGGATCGCCCTCTCTCTCTTTTTTTTTGAATACTTTATATATACAATGCAGTGTAGTTAGTAACTTAACTTAGGAGTTACAAAGCACCTCCTTTCCCATTGAGATCACATAAACAGATCTTACAGCAGAAGTGCTTGATAGAGGATCATTTAAAAAACACCTGAAAGTAGCATTTGTTTGATATGCATATCACTAGAGGCTAAATGATAAGTATCTTTTTATTTTTGTGAGGCCTGCAAATTATGGCCCAGCCACTCAACCACTGTGCAATGGCTGGCACGTGTATGCACCATAGGAAGTGTGCTAGATCCATCACCCAGCCCCTCATTATTGCCATTCAGTGTTGTGCCAGTGACTGTTAAGGACCTGCACCCACAAAACGTGATGCAAAGCCCCATATGGTGAGCACACACCTTTGGAATATTTATTTTTTTACAGTTTTTTTTTTTTTACTGAGGATAGCACAGCTGAGATACAAGATCTTATTTTAATTGGGTCCTGCTTTTTCTTTTTGATTTACAGAGGTGTGGGTTAAAGTACTGGGAGGATAAGTGTGAGTTGCTTAGGGTCACAAAGCGAGTAAGAGGCTCTGGTGGTATTTGAACCTGGGTTTCCCGGCTTCCAAGCTTGTGCTGTAGCCCCCAAACTGTATTGTCTCTGTCTGGCACCCTAACCTCTCTAATATCATTGCTGCAAAATACCTCATGTTGAAACACTGACGATAAGCGTTTCATTCTATTTGCAGCACACTCTGAGTTAGTAATAGTGACCCCTTGTGTTTATGCAGTATAAATGCACACTGTCTTATCCAGAGACTTGGGACTCAATTTTCAAAGCCCTAAGAATGCCGCAAGTCCCAGGTGCACAGATTGTTTGGCGCATGGGGCTTGCAGCCTTCTCCTGGACTGCAGTCGGGATTTTCAGTCTTGAGCGGCAAATGCCGTAAGTTAGCCCAGCTTTTCCTGGGTCTAACTTGAGGTATTAAGGGGACCCTTTTTATAGGGCTAAACTGCCATAAACTGAGTAAACTGTCTTAACTGCGCCTGACAATATAAAATCGGGTACAGTTGCGGCAAAGGAGTCAGCCTTAGAAAATCGAGCCCTGGATATTTAAAAAAAAAAACACTCACTGGCTACTGGTTTTTCACAACCATAGCCATAATTTCAAGACAACAAGTGATACCTGTGGAGTCAACATGTAAAACTATAAAAATGATAGACACATAAATAGGCCATATTCAGCTGCCAAGTCTGTGATGACAGTGAGCAAAACATTGCATGCGGGTATAGATGAAGGGGAGGTCATCCAGATCAATGGTATAAATCTGGAATAACAAAAAAAGAGGAGGGGGTGGCACATAATGACCCCCCCCAAAAAAACGGAACTTGTTTATAAGATCAGTGAAAAATATTCCCACTAGCACACTACCATGAATCCAGAGGTCATATCGGAGAAATGCAGGATTTTTTTTTAATTCACCTTGTCTTTCACTGCCCTATTCACCAGTGGGTTCCTTAGTTCTGCTGCCTAATCCAGCTTTAGAATGGTAACACTACCTCCCTCCTGCGACTTGTGATTCCCCTCCCAATGCAGCCCAGCATGCCACTTCCTTTTCTCACTGTTTACCCACTTTCAAGTCTTCTGATATAATGACCCCTAGGTCCCTCTCCTGGCTGGTAGAGGCTAGCTTCTTTCCTCCCGGGTAGTAATCCTCTTTGGGGTTGTTTCTGCCTAAGTGCATGACTTTGCTTTTTTGGCATTGAATTTCAGCTGCCATGTTTCTGACCACTCCTCCAGTTTCTTCAAGTCTGAAGTCATACTCCTCAACACCCTCACGGGAGTCCACTGTGCTGCAAATCTTGGTGTCATCAGCAAATAGACACATTTTCCCTTCCAGCCCATTTGCAATGTCTGCTATGAACACACTGAAGCGTAGGAGACCCAGTACCAAACCTTGTGGTACCCCGCTGGTCACCTCTCTCTCAGCCTAAAATGCCCTGTTTACCTGACCCCTCTGTGTTCTTCCTCTCAGCCAGGTACTCACCCACTCAACCACCTTCCTGCCCACTCCCATGTGGTCCAGCTTCCTTACCAACCTTCTGTGTGGAACACAGTTGAAGGCTTTGCTAAAGCCCAGATAGACAACATATACCGCCACTCCCTGATCTACTGTCCTTGTAACCCAGTCGAAGAAGTCAACCAGGTTAATTTGGCAAGACCTACCTGCCATGAACCTATGCTGTTTTGGGTCTTGCTGCCCACTGGATTCCAGGTAAGTTATGATTCTCTGTTTGGGTAGTGTCTTCATCAACTTCCCTACCACCGACGTGAGGCTTACTGGTTGGTAATTGCCAGCCTCCTCACTGCTTTGTGGAGCGGGAACACTGTTGCCATTCTCCAGTCCCCCAGTATGGTCCCACTGTCTAGTGATTTGGTGATATTTCTGCTAGGGGTGCTGCTAGTACACTCCCCAACTCCCTGAGAACTCTAGGGTGAATCCCATCCGGTCCCATGGCCTTGTTCACCTTTAGTTGAGGATGTCTTTCTTGTCCCTGGACCTGACTTAGGAACCTATAAAGTCCTAATTCCACCTGAGGAACCCTCTGTTGCCTGACACACCTGACCTGCCTTCACTACACTCCAGCTGCAGATCCCATCACAGCAACTTGTGGTTGCCCGCCCCTGCAGGTTCGACCCTGTGGGTGGCCATTCACAGAGAAGATATTTTGATTTGACCACTGAGACATATGAACGGAAGAAGAGATGGGTTACATAGCCCTGGATGGCTTGGCAGGAAGATGGGACTTGCATCTATCCCAGATCCTCCCTCCTTTTTGTTCTTAAACCCTCTCAGCTATCTGACCAACAAAGGTATGGTATGAGACAGCGGGGTAGCAATCCACCTATTAGGTTTGTTGTGGTGTACAGCAATGCCATAACTTTCTGAGGATCCAGTTGACCCTGCTCTAGATGAAAGTTACCTCCATATCAGACTTTGACTCATTTATGTGACACCTCCAAGAACAACTGTTTCCTTTGCACAATGCACCCCCCCCCGAACCCCTTTATAAAACAACCTCAAAAGTCTTTAAGTCATCAGGTTCCTCCAACCTCCCAAGTCAAGGCAACGAATGTGAAAGCACAAAGTGCCTGTTCTAAAGTGACTGTACTGTGCTCCCAATTCAGAAATGAACCAAAATAAAAGAACAGGTGTAGCTATCAAGTTGTCTGGATATTTCCTGATATTTCACAATATTTGTAAAATAGACCTCTTTGGTGGACCTACAGTGGTATTGTGGGTAGGCAAGAAATTTCTCTAGAGATATCACAGAAATTTCAGAAAATATATGGACATGTTGGTGATTGCAACTGTAGCAGAAAAAGTGTCAGAGACCATCTTTCCCTTGTATTTATGGGAGTGGTCATCTGTGTTCTGGCACCTGATTTCATTGCAGAAGATGTAGGATTCAGGCATTTCGACAAATTCTTTAGTTATAATTCCCTCCCCAAAAATTGATGTATCATGTCCTTACTTGGAAGACCTATGGAATATGACTTGCAATATGGCAGAGAAGATTTCTGGATGCAATTTTAGTTTCAAAGTGTAACAAATAATGACTTATTTAAAGATCAGGTGCTCCACACACCCCATTTAATTAAATTTTTTTTTTTTAAATTGAATAGTACAGTCTTACAGAATTACATACTAAAAAACTAAGGAAACTGCTCACAAAGCTTCATCAGGAAATCTCATTTGCCATATTGGTTGTCACCTGCATGTCTAGAGCCAATGATTTTCCATTTTCAAAATAATGTCCAGTTCCATTTGGCAAAATCTTAATATCTTTTTTTTATCCAATTTTCCACTCAAATTGAGGGTAAATCAGCATGTTTTGAACAAAAATTTGGCTTAAAATTGGTGGGTGTGCCCAAATAGCTAGTGCAAATTTAGATTTTTCATGAAAACGAGACTCCCAGGTGCTGGTTTAAAAATGACATTCTGTTTCTTACTGGTGTTTTCCACTGAAAACAGGAAATCATTGGCCCTACAGGTCATATAATGCAAATAAACCCTTTTGTTTGTAGTTTTTCCTTTTCTTTTCCCTCTTCCACACCTCAGTGATCAGGCCACCATATCCACACCCACCTTCCAGACAGGAGAGCGGGCCAGCAGCAGCCTTCACCGCTGACTCCAGTGCCACTCCTTGACCAGCTGTCGTGGTGCGCATGAAAGCTGTGCGGGCGAAACCCTCCCTCCCTGACAGGTGAGAGTCTCCCCTCTGCAACCTGTGTTATTTTTGGGCTTGCTTTTAAATCCAATTCCTATGATTTAATTTTCCCTCAGAGACTCCCCCCCCACACCTCAGGGGAAGTTTCAGCTTCCACTTCCCTAGAAGATTTGCACACACCCTGACGTGAATGGGAACTCTTCCAGTCCTGCTAGTACTCCTTTGAGCATACAAGTATCATGATCATCCTGTCATTACCTGCTGGAAAGCTGACACCAAACACATTTGCTAATGGTGGCGGTGGTGATGGGGGGGGGGCGTGTCTGAGCATGCTCAGTGTGGTCTTCTGTTGGGGTAGACTTCAGAGGTTCGATTTCTTAAATTGTATTTACACAAAACATTATTCACCAAATCCCATTCAAAAACCGCTATGAGAACATATCTTTTTTTTGTTTTATTAATGTTGTGTAACTTTCAAATAGATTGTGAGATTCAATAAACTATAGCTGATGTTTTTGTGTTCATTTTTTAATTTTGGTTCTTTTGTTTTCCCTAATTGCAATATTGTTTTCTTGTAGAGAATCTGCTTGTTTTGATGGGTATTCTACTACGGTTACTGCTGACCTTTTTGTTTACACATTCTACCTGACAAGACAATCAAGAAATGCTGTGTTACAAAGTTCATTGCTGATAAGGACAATTAGAAGGCAGGTCGGCCATTAATATGCCTTCCACTCCCCAAAGCACATATCCTGAGATTCCTCTGCTGATGACATACTTGTCAAAGTGACACTTAAAACTGCTTACTATCCTATAGTTCACAGTGTGACTGGGTAGGGTATTTCAAGTTATTACCCATTGTGTAACCCCCCCCTTTTCTTTGCAGTGCCAAAGTTTTTCCCCTTGAGCTGTCTGTCATGATGCCTCCCGTTGTGTGATTTGACCTTATATTTCAGACCTAGATAACTTCAGCGATCCCAGTTTATGGTAGCCTTGTAAGTCAGGAATATATCCCCTCTTAGTTTTCTTTGTTCCAATGTATACAGGTTCAATTCTGATCTCCTTGCCTCATAAGTCCTTCCCCTCATGCCCTGGATCATCTTTGTTGCCCTCAGTTGGATACCTTCCAGTTACTTAATCTCTTTCTTATGTTGGGGGCCCAGATCTGACCACAATACTCTGCATGCAGTCACACCAATGCCCTGAACAGAGGCATAATGACCTCACTGTCTCTGCTTGTCATATTTGTAGTGATGCACCCCTAGATATCCTGTTACACTTTTTTTTTTCAAATTGTTTTTGTGCGCCACCTGAAGGGCTCCTCACCCCATACCGATCTGACCGGTCCCCCAGCTCAGCACCCTCCAAGGTAGGGCCACCCTATCCTCCCAGTGTGCTCTATCTACAATCTAATCTGCCAGGCGGACGGGGGGAGAACACAAGGAGAGGTGCCTGGCCTTGGAGTGTAGATTCCCAGGATCGTGTTGCCTGTCTATCCCTCTGATGGGAATTCCTTTGTTATGCCCTGCCTCCCTCCCCCTCCCAGAGCCTGGACGTGCAATGACGCCTGCTGCGGCTTTGCATCCCACTACTTTAGCCCTGAAGTGTTGCAGTGCCTTCAGTCTCCACCGGGGACTGCTGCAGTGCTGGGCTGTTCCTGGAGCCCTCCCTGAGAGAGGAGAGCAGTCCTCCAGATGCTCAATCCTCTTGCCCCCCTGCTGACCCCGGTGGCCCAGGCTCATTCCCGAATCCGAGTCGCCGGTGTGGCGTGAGGTGTACCATCCAGCGCCTCAAGCCTCAGCACCACTGGGCCCTGTTACACTTTTTAACTACTTCCAGACTTTCCATGTCAGACCTCATGTCATTTAGTATCCAAGTTCACAGATCTTTTTCTGCTCATTGTTACTTTCAGGTCCATTCCATAAAGTCTGTATGTAGCCCTTGGATTCCTGTGGCCTAAATGCATGACTGTACATTTTCCAGTGTTAAACCTCAGTTTGGCCTTCTCTGCCCAGTTCTCTATTTGTTCCGACTCCCTCCTCATTCCTTCCATGGCCTCAGCACTATCCATTGCTACACCAGCCTTAGTGTCATCTGCAAGCTTACGCATCCATCCTCTGTACCTACATCTCACAGATGACACATACACGTGGCAGTTACTATTAGGTTTCATTTAGAATGAAAGGGAAGAATTGCCAGTTGAGTTTTTACAAAGCCAGTGGTCTCTGATGCCGATCCCACTAGCGCTGCTTGCACACATTGCGACTTTGATCAAAATTGTGCGCACTGGGGAGCTGCTTCATTTTCGTTAGTGCAGCAGGCTGTGGAAGTAGTGGTATCAGCCTCAGAAGGTACTTACTGACTGCAGTCAATTATGTCACTGTTGGAGAACTTATAATGGCATAGTAGGGTGAAGTGGTGCATACAGACTTGGTTTTAAGAGAGACTGAAAACTAAAAAAGGGAGATGCAGAAGTAGAACAGGTTTGGTGAGGGAGTGAGCAAATATGAATAGGGATTACTGCAGTGCTTGGCTTCCAATTTAAAACTGTGGTCTTTAGAAAGCAGAAAGTCACTTTATGGAACATTTTTGAGTGATATTGAGGTACATTTTGGCTGACCAGTAAAAATGATTTTAGATTAGTGGCATCAATTGAAATGATGGCTCCCTGGCAAAATAGTTTCAAATGTCCATCTCTGCTGTCAGTGGATCTGTAGGTTACATGTTGACCTCTGGGGCTAGGAGATCAGTAAGTTATGGGTTTTAGTCCCATACTAGGAACTTGGGCTAATAGCCAGTACTAACACTGTAAAGCAGCACTAGGGGGATGCTGCACTGTTGTGGTTCCATCCTTCAGATGAGCTGTTTAACTGAGGTGCCTTCTAGTTCAGCCTGTCTCTGGTGTCTGGACAGATGGAAGGTAAAGATCCCATCATGGCACTTTTCATAAGAGATGGGGAGAGTTTCCCCCGTGTCTTGCCCACATTTCCTATGTCAATAAAACAGGTTCATGTAACCCAGCCGCCCCGCAGGTCCATGAAAATAAGCTGTCACAGCTTGGTGTGCCTTTCCTGGCCAAAAATAACACAAACAAATATAGCAGCATGGCAGCTGGTGCTAGTTATATCTCTGGTGCGATGCCTCTTTGGAATTCCACCAGCTGGGGAGCACCTTAGTTTCTTTAAAAATACCCTGTTTTTACTTCCTGCTTCGATATGTACAGATAGCTGACTGTGAGTCAGCCAGTCAGTGCCAAGCCTTACTTGCACTGGATGATTTTAAAAAGCGCAGAAGGTCCTCATTTATTTTTTATTTTTATTTATTGCATTTTGGTGACCGGGTAGGCCCACTGAGACAAGACGGTCCCTTTTCGGTGGTGACCTGATAAGTGCAGTACATTGATAGTGCAATGGTTGACACAGGAAACCATATATTTCATTTCATTTTTATTGGTTATACTGGGAAGACATGTGAGCATTGCTGCCTGTTTACACTAGCGTCCAGTTACATATAACAATCATGAGACATGACATAGGCTAAAACATTTAACTAACAGTGAGGGTTAATACAGTGCTACATAAAATCAGGATAATATAGACTAAAGGGCAAACCATGAACTAGCCTTGGTGAATTAACAAATGCAAGGTGACATTAAGCATTCAGTGAGGGTTTAACAATAATATAATATAACAGTGGGAAACAAAAAGTTTAAGTACAATCCGAAAACTAGTCTAGGTGGATTAACAGTACTACAAGTACTACAAGTGCTAGAAAGAGAGGGTAAGTGCCTTAGGTGGATAACCAGAGAGGGAAAAGAGTGCAGAAGGGGAGCCAGATTAGGGCTGCGAGCCGGTGTAGGTGGGAGCGGTACATAGGTATGACAGTTGCAGTAACAAGACCAGCTAATATAGTTACAGGAACATGTCACAATACAACACAATTACATCATAAAAATGTTTGTATATTTGATTTTTTTTTTTTGCTTGTTCTTTTTTTCGACATTGTTATTCCCCCATCACTGGTGCTGCCCACCTCTGCCCTGGCACCTCCCAGCCCTGCCCTTCCCTACCCTTCTCTGGTGCTTACCTTCTGCCTTCAGGGCACCTATAATGTATGTAGCTCCTGCATCTGCGGTGGATTCCCTTGGGGACTGTACTGCTATCCCCTCTGGTCCATTCAGTTTGTGGAAGGCAGGCATAGAGGCCAGTGGGGTTGGCAGGGCCAGAGAGTGCTGGTGTCATGGTGCTCACTCTAAAGGTTTCCTCCTTGATTTCTCTGTCCCCCACACTAGATGCCAACAGCTCAGGCATTATGGAGCGCAGGCTGAGCAGGGATGCTCGTGCATCAGCGTCCTCTCTCTCCCTGAGCCTCTCTGACTGCCCCACCACCAGTGGTCACCCAGTAGCAGTAGTGCATCAGAGATTGGCAGCCCTCATACCCAGGATTCCTCTCTCCTCACAGCAACACACAAAGGGACTTCAAACTTTGGATTGAATGAGAACAAGTGCCAAGCTCCTAATTCAGTATCCAACTCCAAAAGCTTTTTTTACCATCAGGATTTACAGCAGGACATTGCAATGCTAACTCTGTCCAGCGCTGTGAGTCATAATGAATTTTCTTCAGGAAGCAGGATCCTGAACTCAGTGGCCGACATATATAAAGATTCCAAGGGCTGTAAATTGGCTTGACTCTTTCCTGGGATTGAAAGATCGCGCATTCGAATCCTACTGTGCAAAGCCCATCCCCATTCATTATTGTGTGGCTATTTATATCTGTGTTTTAAAAATAAACCTTGCCAACAGTCCCTAAGGAGATAATAGCATTTGATCTGGATGTACAGTAATATAAGATGTACAGCGCTGAAGTACTTAAGGTTTCAGTCCTTTTCTTTTCCTTTATAGCATTTGGCAAGTCAGTAGGTCAGGCTAGACCATGGAGCCTGTGGCTTAGAAAGAAGAAACTAGGACAGATTTACAGTAGTCCTAAGCACACACAGTGGTTAGGCAATAAAGTCACAACAGAGTAGCCCCGTCTATAGACAGGCAAGCAAAAAGCTGATATTGAGAGCTGGAGGAGTTCTCTGCAATTTTCTGTGTTGAAATACACAAACTCTAGCTGGCCTGGTGGCACAGAGGGTTGGGGTGCTGGACGCCTTATCTCGCGCTACGCAGACGACCCAGGTTTGGGAATGGACTCGTGTCACTCGGGGGTTGGCCAGGGTGAGGAAGGATTGAGCATCTGCTGACAGCTCTTCTTCCTCAGGGGTGGGGTGGGGACTCAGCATTGCGCTGTAAACTGACTCCTAGCTGAGGCTGGGGGTCAGCACAGGCGCGATGCTAGAAAGGGGTGGACCCACACACAGGGTGTAAGACTGCCTCCACGGAGGTGGAGACAGTCTCCCCACCCACTGCACATGCATGGGTCTGGGGAGAAAATGGAAAAAGGGATCAGAGCTGGCAGGTTCAATGATGGTTGGCTGCACCCGCGCCTCCCCCTGGCAATCTAGACGTTGGCTTCCAGGGGTGGGGGGAGGCTGGCATTCCTTGCCACTGGCCTTGTCACGGGGGGCAGTTGGGTGGGTGTGGGGAAAGCCTCGGTGGAGAGATAAGTCCCCTCCAAGGGAGGGGCTGGAGCCGCCTGCCATCGCTGAAGGAGGTGTGAAGTATGTATGGAAAAAAACCAAGAAATACACAAGTTGTGAAAATACAAAATCACACATGCCCCCACAATGCAAAGCATCATGGGCTGCATATGCAAATCACCACAGAATGTTATGCTGGTCCAACTTTAAGCAGAATTGCATGGTGCCGAAAGGCCTCTCACACAGTTTGCAAAGGGTGCTAACAGAAGACATAGACACGTGTTTCGTCCTACCAGGACTCATCAGTATGCCTCGTCTGTTTGACACCCCAGTGGAATGGACCAGCTACCCCTAAGGCAGTGTGCCTGGGATATATTGTGGTGAACCCATTAAAATAAAAAACTATTTAAAAGACAAAGAACCTCTGTGCGTAAACACTGAGGCAAGGGTTACCCAAAGGGCATTTGGCTGGGAAGCCAAGTTTCAAGAAAATACAAAATCACACATGCCCCCACAATGCAAAGCATCATGGGCTGCATATGCAAATCACCACAGAATGTTATGCTGGTCCAACTTTAAGCAGAATTGCATGGTGCCGAAAGGCCTCTCACACAGTTTGCAAAGGGTGCTAACAGAAGACATAGACACGTGTTTCGTCCTACCAGGACTCATCAAGTTGTGTACCTATGAAAGCTCATTTGTGGTTTAACTCCAGTTCTGGATGTTGTTTTACCCAGAACCACTGGCAAGTGTTGCAAGGTGGTTATTTTTATCTTCAGGACTAAGGTAAGTGATAATTATGAGCTGGATTTTAGATCCTTGTGGGGGCTGTAATGCCTCTCCCATTGAATAAAGAAAATGTTCCACACTGGGGCAATATGCTGCCTGATTTCCATAATTAAAGAAAAAATTATGTTCTAGATGGTACTGAGACTGAATTCTTTAAATCCCAGTTGGTAAATTACAGTCAGAAAGAAATAATGTGGCCTACTGGGAATTGAACCCAGGCCCCTGGAATACTGTCCGGTGCTCTACCACTGAGCTACTGCCTCACATGGTTGAACCTGAGGATCTCCCAGACACACGGTCTTTCTCTGGTATTGCATATTCTGCAATTATGAACAACTGATTAGATGTTTTTGGTGTAGTATTAGCTAGTGCTTAGCAAATAAATCCCAAACTGTAGTGAGAAAACTTGTAAATCCCAGTGAAATCTTAAGATGAGTGCAGTTTATTTTTTGCCCACTAGATGGTAATGCACCCCATTTGTAGCACTCCTTGAAATATTTTTATGGCTGCATCGCATTCAGTGGAGAAAGCGGGAAGGCAGAAGTTGAACTGATGCATACTACGTTAAGAATCCAGAATGCAATCGGATCACCTACTTAGTATTTCTGTTGCTGGCCACTTCACAGAGCCTCACCGCCCTAATATAGACAAGTGAAAGTACTTCAGTGGCTCTTCACAGACTCCCCTCAATCAAAAACAGCTGCCACAGCACTTCATTGATTCCTCCCACCCCAGACACTGGCAGGCAGAGCCTAACCAGCAAACGAACCAATGACTTGCCAGGACTCGAGCAGGCAAGTGTCCCTGCTACCAGGTATTGTAGCAAAGCAAAGCAGTTCTCAATACAGTCAGGCTCTGGCTATTAGCATAGCCCTCAAAAAGTCCCTTATGGACGACAACCGAGATTTGATCCAGGGCAGCAAGGGCAATGACACAAGGGAGGGCAAGATGAGATGACGAGAAGCAGGCAGGGATCTGCATGGAATGCCCTGGAAAGTGGCTCTTCTCCATTGCCACGAGCTGGCATACATTTGTGCAGGCAGCTGCTCTTCTCTATGGCCAGATCAGGTCTGTGTACACTGCCATGTGGAGCGGCTCTCCTCTGGGGCTCCAGTCAGGCTTGTGTACTTTTACTCAGGCAGTGGCTGTGCTTCATGGCCCCAGCTGGGCCTGTGTACATTACTGCAAAGGCAGAGGCTCTCCTCTGTAGCCCTGATTGGGCTGGTGTACGCTGCTGCGGCATTGGCTCTCTGTGGTCCTAATTGGGCCTGTGTATATTTCTGCAGGTGCCAGCACCTCTCCACGGTTTTGCTCGGGCCTTTGTACATTGCTTCTGGTACTGGCACCTCTCCAAGGCCATGATTTGGAGACTGTAAATAGAACTGCTTTCTTTCCCTTTAAAAAGGCAGCACAGGGTCTGACTTACAGAGCCGTGGTGTGGGGGAGTGCCTGTTTGACGGACAGAGTTCAGAAAGGGGTTGATGAGTGACTGAAGGATGAGAAAGGGGAAGCAGCTGATAGGCCGGGTGAAAAAAGGAGTGACCTTTGTGGCTCCATGTGCCCCTCATCAATCCTCTTCAGTCCTGAACCCCTCCATCAGTGTGTGGCGATTCCCTGAGTAGCAGCAGAGTTTGGAAGGGGAATCTGTGCTGTGCTGGGTGGGGAGCTTACAGTGCTGCACCAGCCCTTCTCACTGCTAATCCCTGTTGTAACTGACTACCTGCCCCTTAGAAACCTTAACTTTCACTCCCTGCTTAGCTGACTTCTTGCCTGCAGTACTAAAGCTGGTCTTTGGGGTTAGCATATGCCTAAGCTCACTGACAGGTCGCCTACACAGTGACTATGCTGCTCTGTGCCAGGGGACTGGGCACCACTGCTTGTCATGTAACTAAAAGGACAGCAGGAACAGAAAGTGTTCTGCTGACAAACATTAGTGTATGACCTAAGGCTCAGTTGAAACCCCTGCTGGAGAAGATGAGACATGCAAGTGTGAGTTGGGGGGGGAGAGGTTCCTGAATTTCGTCACTCCATGCCCCCACCACCAGCTGTAACACTCAACCAGTCGAGGGGTGGATGTTGGCTGTAAGGGCATGGCAAGTGAGATGGAGATGAGAGACAAGACAGGATGCCCTGGAACAGCGCTGTTACAATAGTTCTGACTTCACTAACTTCTGTTACCAGTTATTGAGCACTGAGAGGGCCAGCACATTTTCTATGGTAGAAGCAGGAGGTCTGCAATAGAGGGAGAGGTAAGCAGTGGAGATTGTTGTATCATAGCTGCTGCAGAGAACGGATTGGGTGACTGCTTGAAGGGTGGGTCTTAAGTCAAGTTGTAACACGGCATACCAGACAGCAGTGAAATGGAGCAGCCGCATTGGCCAAAGTGGCACAGGTGACACAAACCGAGTGGGTATTAACCCATAGGTAATGCTCACTCGGTTAGTACCACCTGTCGCCACCGCGGCAGTAGAGGGGAGCCGCCCGCTCCATCACCACCCCCTGAGGCCACCCATGGCGCTCGAGAGCTGCAGCCCCCGCTGACTCATTACTGAAAGTGTTCCATAGTAATTATTAAAGCTGCGGCATACCTGAAGAAAAATGGAGCGCAGGCAGCGTACAGGTGGAGGACAATGAACCCAGGCAGTGTAGAACTGGAGAGCAATGGGGCTGCTGTTTCTAATACGGGGTGGTCACAGCCAGGCCCTCTTCATGCAGCAAAACCCTTGCTGCTCTCCAAACTGTCTCTGTCTCCCCGTAGGGTCTCCGGCACCGAGGGACACACACCAGTAACATAGGCTTGTCGCTGCCGCAATGAGCCTATGTTGCAAGCGCATTAATCACCTCCAGCGTCGGGCTCTGCTGGTGATTAGTGCCCGCTGGGTGGTTGTACCCCTCGGGCTTTGCCCTCAGGCACCAACCCCCCCCCCCGCGGGCATTAATCCACCGGCAAAGCCCTCCTCTGTCGGTGATTAATGCTTACATGGAAGGACTGAAGGAGGATCAGTCAGGCAGGCAGAGTCTCAAATAGGAAGCATACTCAGAAAAAAATCAAAACAGTAAACAGTGAAATTTTTTTATATTACTTTTCTTATAGACTGACACTACAAACCAGGTAAACATTTACTTAGCTACAGATACAGTTGCAAAAGAACACAAGTCAAAACATACACTGTCACATCTGTAGTTTGTCCCAGATGCAAGCAGGGTGGCCCCCTCTCCTTGCCTAAAGCAAACAGTTTACTTCTACTGTTTTTCATTTTTGTGCCAATCATGGGTTCCCCCACTGACTTGATAACTTCTGCTATATTCAGTCTCCTGAAGGCACTGCCTTCATGGGAAAGCTATGGGGGTGGAACTATCGAGGTGGGAAAGCTATGGGGTAGGACTATAGAGGCAGGAAAGCTATGGGGGTGGGACTATCGAGGTGGGAAAGCTATGGGGTAGGACTATCAAGGTGGGAAATCTATGGGGTAGGAATATCGAGGCGGGAAAGCTATGGGGGTGGGAAAGCTATGGGGGTGGGACTCTCGCGGTAAGAGAAAGTGGGTAAGGGGTCAGGTGAGGCACATAGAAGGGGACTTAAACTGCTGAAGCAAAGAAGAAAATAGTAATAAAAACATATTGGCAGTAAAAGCTGTTGATCTACTTCAAAGGAATGGAAACTCCTCCCCGAAAAGATACGCACATGCCTGAAAGCAGGATAGAATTCATTATATAACATTGGTATGAGGTAGCTTCCTTCTCCTCTCGAGTCTTCTGTAGCCTCCTCAGACCCCAACATGTTTCATTTTGTTTTCATCATGCATTATCATTGAAATACACTGGTCATTTCCTGAATGGGCATGAATTCTTAGTTTTTGTTCAGCAAGAGTCTATTGCTAGCAACTGGAAGGGCTCACTGAGTCAACTGGAGGAGCCATATGCCAATAACCATCAGTGTCAGAAGTAGGGATGGGAGAACCTCAAAAGGTTCTGAGGTTCTAAAAGGTTCTGATAAGCAAAAACAGGTTCAGATGCTTATCCGAACCTTTATAACCTTTATTATGTTATGGTGACTGTATGTGAAAAAATCATTTTAAACAGCTTTTAATCAACATATCTATAGAAAAAGGCAATTAAACCACTGTTCAGTAGTTCTAAAATGCACAAGTAGTGAGATGAGATGAGGTGTGAATAATGTGTCTGTGGATGTGTCTGCTGGAGGATGACGATGATATGGTCCAAAGGCAGGCAAGTCCCAGATCTCTATTTTTTTTTCAAACCATTCTCCTAAGTCTGACTTTTTGTAGGAGGGGACAATGTGTTTGTAATGTATGTCACTAATTATGTTCAGCAACAGCTCTCAGTGTGGAACACAAGAGGTAGGGCATCCTGCAGAACGTGAACACTAACAGAAGCATCATACTGGACCAAGGCTTGTGAGTGACGTGACATAACTGGGTGTCCTGATTCATGATGAAACTGAAGATTAAAAAAATTAAAAATTGTTTCTTCTGTAATCGCAAAGTGTGGAACAGGTACTGTAGGTGTACTTTTCTAGGATTTCTATCTCAGTACATTCAGCAATAAACTTTGTTATGCAGTCTTTAGATACTTTCTTGTAATGTCTTTTATAAGAACAGAACAAAACAAAGTATGTGTTTAAAAATGGATAGTTTCTTTGTAATATCCCAAACGGGACAACAAAAACTCAAGAGTTGTAATGA
The DNA here is from genome assembly GCA_016271365.2 of Neoceratodus forsteri. Lineage (NCBI taxonomy): Eukaryota > Metazoa > Chordata > Ceratodontiformes > Ceratodontidae > Neoceratodus > Neoceratodus forsteri. The sequence goes on from CM028138.1 coordinate 420,924,945, forward strand.
TGCATGTTTTCGCTTTCTGAGGAAAACAAAATTTAAGTGTTTTATATCTCAGAGCCGAGGATACTGTCCCTATTGGAAGGGTTTGCTACTGCTGTGGTATTGTACTAAAACAAGCTCCCCGAAATAGCTGGCAAATGTGAAAATCATGACCATGATAACTAAATGTGAATGTGATCGAGACCGTGATGACCATGAATGTGATTTGTCATGAGGATGAGGAATTGTGTAACAGTGGCAGCACTTCCCTGAGTTTCAGATACTGGATGGAACTGAGCTTCGTGAGCGTGATGACCGGGAACGTAATTTGTTGTGAGGATGAGGAATCATGTAGCAGTGGCAGCGCTTCCTGGAGCTTCAGATACTGGATGGAACAGAGCTTCCAGAAATAGTTGCCAAATGTGAGATTCGTGACCGTGATGGCAATGAATGTGATTTTATTTTTTTTTATTTATTCTATGTGATGTGACGTAATGCCCTGCCCACTGAGCCAAAGCTTATACCCCAATGAGCGAGTACAGGGAGGAAGATGACAGATGATTGACTTCTTGGGGGAGGGGGGCACACAGACAGTATGCAAGAAGTGGCACTGGTGCACTGACGACTGTCTGACAGATTATTTTTATTTCTCACACTCACATACAGAATTTTTTCACACACCACCTACGTTAAGGGTGATGTTGCAGGCACTGCTGCTACCAACAGAGAATCAGGGACCCTGCCTGGCCTAACCCTCTCTGACACAGTACTCTCCCTTCAAGGATTTTTATCTTTTTATTTATTTATTTTTAATTTATTTATTCTATGTGATGTGATGGACTGCCCTGCGCACTGAGCCAAAGCTTATACCCCACGGACCGAGCACAGGGAGGAAGATGACAGATCACTGGCTTCTTGAGGGGTAGCACACAGACAGTATGCAAGAAGAGGCACTGGTGCACAGATGAATGACTGGAAGATTTTATTTCGCACACAGAATTTATTTCACACACCACCTACGCTAAGGGCACTGCTGCTAGTATACCCACAGAGATTCTGGGTGACTCTGCCTGGTCTAACCCTCTCTGACACAGTTCTTTTTCCCTTCAAGGCATTTTTTTTTTTTATTATTATTATTCCACATGATGTGACCAAATGTCCTGCCCACTAAGCCAAAGCTTATACCCCATTGAGCGAGCACAGGGAGGAAGATGACAAATGACTAACTTCTTGGGTGGGGGGTCTCACAGACAGTATGCAAGAAGTGACACTGGTGCACAGACAACTATCTGGCAGATTTGTTTTATCACACACACACCCATCACCTTCGCTAAGGGTAATGCTGCAGGCACTGCTGCTATCAACATAGAACCAGGACCCTGCCTGACCTAACACTCTCTGACAGAGTACTTTCCCTTCAAGGATGTTATTTTGTTATTTATTCCACATGATGTGACAGAATGCCCTGCCCACTGAGCCAAAGCTTATGCTCCACTGAGCCAGCACAGGAAGGAAAATGACAGATCACTGACTTGTTGGGGGGTTGGGTCACACAGACAGTATGCAAGACATGGCACTGGTGACTGGGTGGCAGATTTTATTTCACACACACAGAATTTGTTTCACACACCACCTAGGCTACAGGCTGATGCTGCAGGCACTGCTGCTACCAACAGAGAATCAGGGACCCTGCCTGGCCAAACCCTCTCTGACACAGTACTTTCCCTTAAGGATTTTATTTTTTTTTTATTTATTCCACGTGATGTGACAGAATGCCCAGCTCACTGAGCCAAAGCTTATACACCACCAAGCGAACACAGGGAGGAAGATGACAGATCACTGGCTTCTTGGGGTGGGGGGATCACACAGACAGTATGGAATCCGGGACCCTGCCTTGCCTAACCCTCTCTGACACAGTACTTTCCCTTCAAGGATTTTTTTTTTATTTATTCCATGTGATGTAACATAATGCCCACTGAGCCAAAGATTGTATAATAAACATTAAATAATAATAGTAGTAACAATAAATCCCCACTGAAGTGACTGAGCAGTGAGCACAGGCAGGAGAACTGAGAGCTGACTTGTTGTGGGGGCAATTGGACAAACAGCAAGAAGGCTAACTGGGAGTGGTGTGGTATGGTTGGCACAGTTCACCCCCTCTGCTGCTCCGGAAAAAAAACTGGCAGTCTGGCTCTAGCACTTCAGTCTTTTCTCTTCTTGTCTTTCTTGACTCATTCACTTGCCCCCCCAGTCTCCAAGTTCCTACTCTCCTCCCCGAGTCTTCTCTCCCAACTCCCCAATCCCTGACTCCCACACCCGACCCAGTCCTCGGCTCTAATACCATCCCGATCCTGAGTCCCCGACTCCCCACCCCCAAGTTTTCTTTTAGTTCTTTTTTTTTAAATAATTATTACAAAAAATTAAATTCTTTAGTTTTGTTTTTTTTTCTGAGTCCGTGAATTGACTTCTTTCTTGCCCAACGGGCAAATGCAAGCAACACACAGAAGCACAGAATCATGAAGCAGCCTGTAGAAGCTGTTGCTTCTTCGCTGTCCTGTATTCCTCAGCATAACTCCTAAGGTGGATGACGTGGGTTGCTACAACAGACCCAATCAGGTGCCACCTTAGGAAGACGGACAGCTAGGCCATCCAATGAGGAACCAGAGTCTTGTCTCTGGTCCCTCCTGTTGGTTCCTCCTGCTCTGGCATGTCTTGTGCTGCATTTCCTATGATACTACGGCCATCAGAACCGATCCAAATAGTTGAAAATGTTCAGAAGTCATTTGTTTACAAACGCTTCGGTATGTTATGGTTTGTTCATATTTTTGACTAACCAGTTTGCCCATCCCTAATCACAAGAAAGGCAGTGCCTTCAAGCATAGTGAATAAGTTCTAACAATGTGGATACCATTCACTAGCCACACTCCTGGCAGTTCAGCTGGAGACTGCTGAGCCACCAGATGTCTTCAAGCTAAGCTCCTTCCACCACCTCTGTAGCATATCCTCCAGCTCCACCCCTTGACATTAGATCTTTCCGCTGGAAGGGACAGGTCTCCTCCTCCTCTGATGCTCTGCATGCATTGTAGAAATTCCATTTCAAGAGCTATACTTTGTCAAACTTCAACTTTATTAAAATGTTTTCAGCTATTATTTGCGGTATTGTCTTCTGGTTTAGCTCCCTCATCAAATCTTCAACATGGAATAGCAGAACCCTGACTTTAAGCACTGTGTGCAATGCGACCAGAAGATGTCAGTCATGGACACTCATGACATGTATCTACTGCTGGCACTAGGTCAAAATGCTGAAAACAAGAACAGCGCTGTCAATAACTGTGCAGCTAAAACAGCACTAGTCCAAAACACTGTGGGACAAAACAACACCAATGGTAGTGGGACAAAACCACACCAATGATCACTACCATGGCTAAAAAAACAAAATGTACACTTTGATTTTATGGGGGCTCTGCCCCCATAACTAAAATAACCAACGCCGGGGGGGGGTTACATCTCATTTGGGCATAAAAAAAAACACACTAGGGGTGGGGGAAAAACAGAAAATGCAAGACTCAGGAAACCAGGAACAGAACCCTGGTCTCCTGATCTGTACTGCCCAAGCTGCTTGTGCCGTAGCCCTCTCCACCACAGGAGTAGCTTAGACAGCCTTACCACTTTTTTCCTGCTTCTCTATTTCCTCCTGTGACTTGAAAGCTACAGGGGTAGCAATATCTGCCTTGCACTGTGCTATACCTCTCAAGTCATTCACGATTTTAACACTGCGGTTTTGATAGCGCAGTGGATACCATTCACTGTCCACACTCCTGGCAGTTCAGCTGAAGACTGCTGAGCCACCAGATGTCTTCAAGCTAAGCTCCTCCCACCACCTGCATGGTATATCTTCCAGCTCCACCTCTTGACATTAGATCTTTCTGCTGGAGAGGGACAGGTCTCCTCCTCTGCAGCTCTGCATGCATTGTAGGAATTCCATTTCAAGAGCTTTTTTTTCAAACTTCTACTTTATTAAAATGTTTTTAACTATTATTTGCGGTATTGTCTTCTGGTTTAGCTCCCTCATCAAATCTTCTACATGGAATAGCAGAACCCTGACTTTAAGCACTGTGTTCAATCCAACCAGAAGATGTCAGTCATGGACACTCATGACGTGTATCTACTGCTGGCACTAGGTCAAAACGCTGAAAACAAGAACAGCAACTTCAACGACCGTGCAGCTAAAACAGAGCTGTCAAAAACAGCACCAGTCCAAGACACCATGGGGTGGTCCAAAATCACACCGACGACGGCAACCATGGCTAAAAAAACAAAATGTGCACTTTGTTTTTAGGGTGGCTTTGCCCCCCGCATCCCCTGTAACTAAAATAACTAACTCCAGGAAGGGGAACCAAATTTGTGGATGGGTAGAAAGTTGGAGGGAGGGTGCATCTGATTTGGGCATAAAAAAAAAAAAACACACACTTGGGGTGGGGAAAAAACACAAGACGCAGGAGACCAGGAACAGAGCCCTGGTCTCCCAATCTGTACTGCCCGAGCTGCTTGTGCCTTAGCCCTCTCCACCACAGGAGTAGCTTGGACAACCTTACAGCTTTTTTCCTACTTCTCCACTTCCTCGCATGACTTGGCAGCTACAGGGATAGTGGTATCTGCCTTGCACTATACTGTCCCTGTCACTGTCAAGTCATTTGTGGTTTTGGCAGTGCTATTATTGAAATGCTGTATTCACCCGGTACGTCTACTGCCTGGTAGAGCACCACAACATCCAGCAGTATCCTTGCTGTCTGCCATGCTCTCATCATTGTTGGAGGAATGGAAGGCTTGTCTACTCTTTGGTAAGTCTAAGGATCACAAACACTCTCCATGACTGCTGGCTTGGTGGCCCAGCTTGCAGCCCTAGAACAGGAGGTGGTGGTTCGGGGGGCTTGTCCTCAGTCTCGGCATTGGTCTCAGCTGGGTCTAGCATTATAGAGCTCTGCACAGATTTATTCTGTAAGATCTGTTTAGCCCTCCAGACCTACGGGGAGAGTCCTCCCTACCATAAGAGGCACAAAAAGCACAGTTGCCACAATGGTGAGGGCGGGAACAATCATCTGCTTCCCTTTCTCTCGATTCCCTTGAGTGCTCAGTCCTGGTCAAGCTTCCACTGGTTGAAGAGCAGATGGAAGCTCCTGTGATAACCCCGCCAGACCACTTGACTTCCATTCTGGTCAGTCTAGTCAGCTGGTTGAGATTTTTCTCAAGTTGGTCAATTGGCTGTCAGAGGAGAATGATGAGGAGTTGTCTATCTTGCAGACCCCTGTTCTCCCACTCCTCACACAGGAGGCCTGAGCTTTGTCGGTGGCCCCAGCTGAGTCACCTAGGAAGGTGCCTGCCCCAGTGGTCATGCCTCCAGGCACTTTGAGGCCCCTGATGGTCTCACTGCCTAAGCACTTAATCTAGATGGATCCTCTGGGGGACGGGGGACATGTGCCATATGGCCTCAGGCGGATGACTCTCCTAGGGCTAAGTACGGTCGTCTATCTGGCTGTCGGAAAACTACAGCATTTGGTGTCGGAACACCTGAGAATGCTGAATGAAGAGGATTTCCCAGCTCTGACTCCATTGCCTCTCCTCAGTTCAGCCAAAAACTCAAAAGCGGGCCATCCGAGACAAAGAAATATGGCACCACGGCAGTTGACTTGGCGGACCTACTGACCCTCATACAGAGATGTGAGAGTTGAAATCGTTATTGCATGAAACTCTCACTGATTTCGGAAAAAAAAAAACTGAAGAAGTGCGGTGCACAAAATGCCGAGTGGGCGACACGGAAGCCAGGATCACTTGCCTTAAGGACACCATCAGAAGGCTCAGACAAGAAAGAGTAAGTGATAGGACAGAAATCAAACATCTAGAAGAGAAAACAGAATATGCTGAAAACTACTCAAGTAGAAACAATGTGATACTATTTGGCATGCCAGAAGGTGCAGAAGGAGGGGATTCTGTAAATTTTTTTTCCAAAACTGCTGATTGACACCTTCCTATCCCCCCCCCCCCCGGCTCACCCACCTACTCCCTGGAGTAAGTGCACCATGGGGGCCAAACCATTAAGCTGGGACCCAGTGACAGACCCCGGGTAATGATAGCCACTTCACACACTACCAAGACAAAGTGTATATACAAAAGCAGTTGAGAACAGCCCCACCCCCACTGAAGTGGCAGGGGAAAACAATCAGCATGTTCAATAATAAGAGCCAAGAAATTTGAGTTAAGAGGGAAGCTGTTTCTGAGGTCAAAGTAGGCTTGCACAAAAAAAAAAAATAATAATTCCACATGCAATTCCCAACCCGCTTCAAGATATGGCTGTAGTCAGGGATTGCAGTGTTCACCACACCAGAGCAGGCTATCAAAGATTTAGGGAAGGAATTCCTAGGACTTTTCTCCTTTCACAGACCTCTACAGACTAGGGGGACTTCCAGCAGAAGCAGATAAAATGTTATAGACTGTGACTTGAACCCAGCCTTCCTTGGCATAAATGACAGGGTGTCCTGATCTCTATGACCCACCTGAACTACAGCAGCTAACAAGCAGACCCGCAGGCCAATTTCTACACACCTAGCCAGTATAAAAGAGAAGAACACAGCCCAACAAGTCAAGAAGCAAGAGATCTGCATTTGGAGATTATGCCACCACGACTGCTCCTAAACCAGATGCCAAGGCCCTGCCAACTGCATTGAAGCACCCATCAGCATGGGAGGTGAGTGCACTTTTATGGGTGAAGCTGTACAAGGTAATGCTCCAAGAGTCCTTGTAGTAACCAGGCAGAAGAGGGGAGCGTGGAGGTCCAGGGAAGTGCCTGATGGTCAGGGCCTCGACCTAGCATGCCAAGAGCGAACCTGAAACAGGGGTGTCAGGTTCCAGATTTACCAACTGGTAGGCCCCTTGAGATATCCTACTGTCTAACGGTCAGCTATATGCTGAGCAGGCTACATGCTCATACAAACTTGCAAAGGCCAGATGGCAAATTACCTTCAAGGAGCACATGGACAGGTACAAGTAAACACTGATATGGAAAACAGCAGCATCTGCCTCCCTGAATGAGAATGCACTGCCGCAGTGGGCCTTAGGCTAGGGGACCCCACCTCCAAACTTGAAGTGGACTTTCTCTCTCCCCCCCCCCAAAGTTTAACAAAAATCAGAGAAACCAGTCGGGGCATGAGACTCAGGAGCAACGTTGTCCATGGTGTGGGGATCCCCGGGAGTATACCCCATCAGCAGAGTAGGTAAGTAAAACTTTTATTTTTATGGTGCCCAATCCCAAGGGATCTGGGTGCCTTACAGGAGGTGTAAGACATGGCAGGATTATACAACACAGCACATACAGGGCCACTGAACAAGCAAATAATTTAAAATCCATGATCAATAGATAACAGTAAATAAATAACACTATAATCAGCTGCAATTAATCAGGAAAAGCTTCTTTAAAATGATGAGCTGTTTAGTTATTATATTTTTATATATTTAAAAGTTGGCAACCGGAAGAAGCACACTGAGCCGAGGCTCATTTCCAGGTACGACCCAGGGGAAGGGGTAAGAGGAGTCAAAATAAACATACATACATGGCATGAGACAGTTTAACACAGTGTCTCAGGCAGGTTACAATGGAGCCTGAGTAAAAAGGATGTACAAATAGTGCAGACACAGACGGGTTACAATGGTGCCTGAGGAGGTAGCAAAAATAAAGCAAAAACTGGCAAAAATTCAAAAATTAAATATATTGTACAACTCCATTTCAGGATTGCAAAGTACCATATCGGAATGCAAGAGAATAGAAGAGTGGACACAGACAGGGCCCCATGTTTTCTGCGATTCTGCAGTTGCAGCAGTGGCCGCAGTAATCAGGGCTGACCGCAGAAATCAGTGCTCGCTGCAGAAATCAGGAAAACCAGTCACACCGCCGCAGAAACGCTAGCTATACTATGCTTCCACACAAGGCAAGGGCATAGCTAATGCTATGGTAAGTACGCCATGACATACATGCTCATTAGAAGGGGCAGCAAACTGATGCCATCCGCTACAAAGCTGAAAAGCTTGTGTCCAATGGCATCTTGACTTGTGCTGGCTCTTGTTACATAACTCTGTCTAGGCAGTATTGTGGGGGTAGGGGTGGTGGGACTGATGCAAGAGTAGCAGAGCTTGATTAGGTCCATGGCAGTTATGATTTGCTGCTGTGTAGGTGTGGGTTAGGGTAGCTCAGCCATGTTACTTCGTCACTGTGAGGCTGCTCATGGTGCACGCGGAATCCTTGGAAGATGAATTTGGAAGGAAGAACTGGAAGGCAAGCTGTAGTCAAGAAGTGAGAAGATTCAGTGGTGCCTGTGGAGGTGAAATCCATCTCAGTGTGGTGACGGGTATCGGTGGAGGAGCTGATAGCAGAAACAGAGGGCTGGCAGTAGACTGAGCAGAGGACTCAGTCCCCACTGGTGGACATCGATCACAGTTTTGATTTGTGGGTCCCAGTTCTGTACCTGCAAGTGTGAGAGTAATTTCTTGGCCGATTTGAACCTGCAGCCTAAGTGGTGGCATTAAGCTCAGTTCTTAAGGAGGGTCATGATGTCCAGCTGCAGCAGAGTTGGGGACCAGGGTATACTAGAACTTGAGCAAGCAGGTATGGAAAAAAATTGGAGTGGAGAGTTTGATTGCTGCTATACATAAGTAAAATGAGGGTCACTGCCTGAAGACCACCGTAGCCCCCTGAGTGGGGAGACAAGAACGTGCTAACCAAGGTTACTCCAGCTTAATAAGAATGACTTGCTTGCATTTTTTAGTGTGTCCCCCAAAAGAAAAATCAGGAGTCAACAAATCCTACAGACACTACAAGTTATACCCTCCTTCACTGCTATAGGAAGACAATCCACCCCCAAAAAACACACAGATTTGCACACTGCACTCAACATATTTGTTGCACGGCAGTTGGGGCATTCCTAGTTTAAAAAAATAATAATCTAAAGGGACTTTGATCAAAATGAGAAAAAAAATGTCTTTCAAGTTGGTGTCTCTTTATATCTGCTAACTGTAAATATAAACCAGAAGAAATCCAAGCAGGTTTTGCCTTTTGTGTAGTTTTAGCGAAGTGTGTATGTCCTCCTCTGATTATAACCTAGGAGAACAGCAAAGGTCACCAATTTCCAAAAGAAAAAGGACAGATGAGCCTTCAAATTCAGGGTAGGAGGGAAAATTCATTAAAAGAGAATACTGATGCCCATGGCTGTGCCAGGTTTGGGTTATTGCACTTTAATATTTGTGATAAGAAGACTACATACTGTTAAATGGCTTGCTGTTCCACTTTCAGTGCAGCAGAGTGGTTGTATGAAAGCAGTCAAAGGGTTAACTAAGACTTCATCCCTTTGAAGGTATGCTGTTTAGCTACAATTTATCTGCTGCAGATTGGCCGTAGAATCAGCAGTTGTTCTGCCGCAGAAAGTATGAGGTCCTGCCGCAGAATGTAGGCCCACTTTGCCACAGTAAACACAGGGCTCTGATTATTAGGGTCAGTTCCTTTAAAACATTTCATAAATAATCATAAATATTGAACTAAAATTCCAGATTCTTCTCACATAATTCAGTATACCTCAAATGCTAGCTTAAATAGGTGTACCCATCATTTCTAAGGCATGTTCACCCAAAGTTTTTAGTTGTGTCCTCGGGACCACTAAGTACCCCTCCACAGATGACCATAGGGAGCACACTGGGTGATCCGTATAGGGCCTTATAGGTGAGCAAGCTTGCCTTGAAGACAATCCTCCACCTGACGTGCAGCACTGGGATTATATGATTAGACCTCAAAAGGCTAGTCAGCAACCTGTCTGCAGCGTTCTGCACCAGCTGCAGCTGGCGGAGGTTGCCCCCACTGACCCCGAAGTATAGAGTGTTACAGTAATCGAGCCTAGAGGTGACAAAAGTGTGGATCAGTGATGGCAGATCCTCAGGGGTGACTAAGGGTTTGATCTGGGTGACATTCCTTAGGTGGTAAAAATCACTCTGGATGACAGCAGATACTTGAGCTTCAAGTGTCAAACCATTGTCAAGGATGATGCTTAGATTTCGCACCTTATTCGCTGCCAAGTGTGAGGTGGACCCCAGGAACAACTCTGTTCCTGCTCTGGTGGTGACTATTTCCCCCCAGTGACCTGGCTTAATCACCAATACATCTGTCTTGCCTGGGTTTAGTCTCAGCCAGTTAGAGGACATCCAGTCCTGGATCTCGGATAAGCAATTGTTAAGCACATCCACGGCGAATGATGTTCCAGGAGCAAAAGAGATATACAGCTGGGTATCATCTGCATATCAGTGAAAACCCAGACTGTAATGCCTAATTATATCATCGAGGGGCTGCATGTACACTGCAAATAACATGGGCGACAAGATCGAACATTGAGGTACTCCACAGGACAGGAGCCTCGGACGTGATGAGAAATGTCCTATTACTACCCATTGCATCTTACCTGATAAAAATGACTCAAACCAGCGGATGACATTGCTGGTGAGTCCACAGAGCTCTCTCAGGTGATCAAGTAGCATCACGTGATCCACAATATCGAAAACTGATGAGAGATCGAGGAGAATGAGAATTGACCGGTCTCCCCTATCTCTCACCCTGAGGAGATCATTCTGCACCCTAACACTGTTTCTGTGCTATGCCTCTTCCTAAATCCAGACTGGAGTGACTCATAGATGTCAATAGCCACCAGGTGTGCCTCAAGCTGCAACACCACCACTATTTCCAAAACCTTTCCCAGAAATGGGAGGTTGGAGACTGGTCGATAATTCACCAAGATGTCACGGTCAAGTGATGGTTTCTTCAGCAGGGGACTCATTAATGCCTCTTAGCCTCAGGGAAGACTCCCACTGGAAACAAGTACCAGAAAATCTCAGCGAACACTGGACCAGTGGACTCAACACCTCCCACTGGGAGACGTGCCAGGCCCAGGTCCAGTTCACAAGAGGTGGGTCACAGCTTTAAAATCACCTCAATGACCTCGGACACCCCCACTGGCCAAAACTCACACCAGACAATTGGAGTGCTGCTGTCATCAATAGGCTCAATGCTGCAGATCAGATCATACGCCACTGGAGTTATCCTGGTCCTAATGGCCGACACCTTGTCAGCAAAGAACTGAGCAAACTCTTCACACTGTGTAATTGAAAATGCCCTTTTTGGTTGCAGACAGGCTGAATGTAATAACCTGTCTAGAGCCCGAAAGAGCAGAGTTGGTCTGTTCCTTCCTGCGTCAATCTCCCTCAACAGGAACTCTGCCTTTTTATGGTTGATTGCCTCCTGATACTCACCATAGTGAGTTCTCAAGGCCAGTCTGCCTTCCACAGTCCCGGTCTTCCTCCAGCAATGCTCCAGCTTCTGACCCCTGGTCTTCATCTCCTTGAGAGTTCCATCAAACCATGGGGGTCTCAAGTGAGAAGACCTGGGTATGAACTGGTGCGACGGTGTCCATTGCCTTAGTGACAGCATTATTATATTCTGCCACCAGCTCATTTTACCCTGTCTCACAAGCAGCACTCACACCAGAAAAATTCACTACTGCCATCAGTCCCTCTGGTGATAAACCCCTCAAAGGGCAGTAGCGGACCATCTCAACATGGTAGGGACTATTGGGGTGGGGCCCAAATGAAAATTCTACTGTACAGTGATCCAACCAACTGACCAGATTTATCTTGAGATCAGTGATCTCAAGCCCCAGCGAGAATACTAGGTCCAAGGTGTGGCCATGGGTATGGGTCGTGGAAGCAATTGCTTGTGCAAGGCCCAGAGATGTCATTATCTGGAGGAAGTCTTTACCAAAATATGAGAGTTCATCATCAATCCAGGCATTGAAGTCACCCAAAATCAACCATCTGGGCAACTCCAACACCCTGTCGGCGATGAAGTCCGTGGCCTTCTGCAGGAATTCCCCCTCGCGGTCTGGAGGGTGATACACAAGGAGGATCCTGCAACCCGCACCTGGCCCTCCACGTACAGCCACACATTCAAACAATGCAGTAGACTCCACTGGGTGTACAGAGAACTTCTGGTCAGATCTAAAACAGATAGCCACTCCCCCACCCCTATGTTCCCTCCTCGGGCAGTGCACAGTGGAGTATCCTGGTATGATAGATGCCTCCAGAACCAGATCTGCATCGTTCCCCAACCAGGTCTCCTTAATGCATGCCAGATCAACAGAGGGAGGGTGAAAGAATAAGTGTCACATGTGCAGAGACTGTAGGATGTGTGGGGGAGGGAGAATAGGAGGGAGGCAAGGTGGGGGGGGGAGCAAGTCGAACCAGAATTTGGTGGAGATGATGGAGGTGTGGTGACTTCAGTGAGAGAAAAGAGAGGGGAGTGATAGTGAAGAGCAGAGGGAGCAATGATGAGTCCTGAGGGGCATGTTCAAAGTGAAATGCCAGAAAGCATTGAAATGAATGTACATTCTGGAGAGGATGGATGCAGAAGCAGACCTATAGATGATGTTTGTATAGTCGAATAAAGGTAGGATAGTTTTAATAAGGAGAATCCTATGAACAGGGAGGGAGAGGATGTCTTTGTTTCTATAGAGAGCAGCAAGTTTTGGGCAAAGTCTGGAATGCATATAGTTGACATGAGCTGAGAAATCAAGGCAGCTGTCTAGCCAGACACCTATATACTTATAAGACTGAACAGTATCCAAGGAGGAGTCATCAAGGGTGAGATGGAAGGGGGCTGAGTGAGCTTGATTAGTTTTTGGTGGGTTCTGAAAATCGGACCCCTCTTAAAAGCCTCGACCAATGGGGTCTCCTTCAGGGATCTGGGGAGTGTCATTGAGGCACAGATCAGGAAGCACAGGAAAACCATAAGCAGTTGTAAAATTTGCAACAAGAGTTTTATTATGAATAACAATAAAATAAAAAAAATAAAATTGTTCAGTATAACTATTTACAAAGGCAGAATAAACAAAGAAGATCCATCTGAGTTTTCCTTCAATCCCTGTGTCTCCCAAAACATTGCATCTCTCTCTCTTATAAATCTTTGCAAGCATCCTGTTTTTTCTAAAATGTTCTTGTTAATTTCAAGCACTGCAGCAAGAACACAATGTCCCAGAACTGAGGCCCCTTCTCCACATCTTTTGAAAAAGGGCTTAAAAACTGCTCTCAGGTTAACCCCTTGAGTTCCCAATAGCTTTTTGCAATCATCTCAAACTATAATTATATACATTTCAACAGTAATACTATATCAATCAATCAATCACTTTATTTAACCAGGCATAAACACCATTGAGCAAGTTCATTTTCAAGGTGGTCCTGGGCATTAATACAATACAATACAGTACACTTCATAAGATTATAGTTACGGTGGACAGCGGTGCAAAAACAAAAAAGGAAAAAACATTGTGGAGATGCCTGTCAATATGGGCCAATACATACTGGTCAACATAATTAACATGCAAAGGTACATAATGATAAGCTTTATAGGAATGAGAAGAGAAAACAATCCCATATAGTCTCCGCTAAGTAAGAGCTCATACCTAAATGATAATAAATAAGAAGGTATTAAGGAATAGGGTAGAAATTGGGGTGAAAGAGTAGGCAGCCAAGAGGGAGGCCAGAATAGGTAAAAGGTAGAGAATAGGTAGGGCCATCTCGTATTAAGGGAAGTAGGCTTGCAGGTCCTAGTTTTCTGTTGTTAGGAATGTGGGGTGGATGAGATACTTAGGCGTAGGATTTGAGAGTGGCACCAGGGGCTTTGGGGTCATAGGCGTCTGAAACAGTTGCATGATTCCTTCAGATAATCCATTAATAGAGCTTTGAATGTGAAAATGCTTGGAAGTGAGGATAGTTTTAATGAGTCTTGCATAGTGTTCCAAAGTGATGGAAGTGAGAAGTTGATTGCTGCCAAGCCAAGGGTAGTTTTCACTCTAGGAATCTGGAAGCAAATTATGGAGAAGCAGCTCAAGCTATAGGAACCTTTTGCCCATTTGAAGAGGTTCAATATGTATGCAGGGAGGTTATCAGATAATGCTCTAAAGAACCAGATGAGAGCATTCCTTTTTCTCCTAGTTGAGAGTGAGGTCCATCCCGAAACCTGGTGTAGACGACAGTGATGTATACCATGGGGTAGATTTAGGACAAATCTTAAAGCCCGGTGGTAAAGAGTGTCCAGTTTGTTTAGCATCGTTGATGGGCAATGACTGTAAAGGAAGTCAGCGTAGTCCAGTATAGGTAGGAATGTAGTTTGTACTAGTCTCATTCTAGCTTCTAACGTAAGTATGTGTTTAATGCGATAGAATAAACCTAATCGTTGTCTTAGTTTCTTCGAGGTTTCATTTAAGTGGCACAGAAAGTTGAGCTTGTTATCCAGTCAGAACCTTAGGTATTTAAAGGTATCAACTACTTCAAGGGGTTCATCTAAGAGTGTTCAAATCTGTGAGATATGTGGACATCCGGAAGTAGACTTTGGTGAGAGAATCATTGCTTTAGTCTTTTTGGCGTTGAGGAGGAGGAGCTTATGAGTGATAAGGTTGTATTGGAGGGTGATGAAGTCTTTCTGTAAGTACTCATGGGCCAAATCCAAGGATGAATTTGTGGTATAGAGTACAGTATCATCTGCGAATAAGTGCACATTGGTTGTGCCCAGCTGTGATCCAGATTATTGATGAATATTGCAAAGAGTGATGTATATTGCAAAGAGGATAGGGCCCAGGATGGAGCCTTGTGGGACTCCTCATAACAAGGATTTTTGTGGGGACATATCTCCTATGGCTTTGACTTGTTGTAACCTATTGGTTAGGTAGCTGGTGAACGATTTAATGGCAGAACTATCAAGTCCGATATTACTCAGTGCAGTAAGCATGATAGTATGATCCACAGCATCGAAGGCCTTACTTAGATCAAGGAAGAGGGCAAATACATGCTTCTTAGAGTCCAAGGCCATTTGTCAGTCTGTAATTACTTTGGCAAGAGCTGATACTGTACTGTGTTTGGCTCTGAAGCCGGACTGAGCTGGGTTTAGCAATGTTTGTGAATCCAAATGTTCTCTGAGTTGGACGTTGACGATTTTTTCAAGTAATTTAGAGAGGACAGATAGTACAGAAATAGGCCGGAAATTGTTCAGATCACTCAGATCCCCAGTCTTGAATAATGGTAGGATGTGGGCAGTTTTCCACGAGACAGGTAGCTCACCTTGAATCAGAGAGGTGTTGAATAAGTGTGTAATGGGGCGGTCAGATAGGTATGGCCAAGTTTTAGGAAGTAAGATTCAATGTTATCTGCACCCGCACTCTTTTTTTTATCCAGAGAAAGGAGGAGGTCCTCGACTTGCTTGAACGTAATTGTGAGGAAGCTGAAGGGGGTGGGATGTGGTTGGTTATTGTTGTCGTTATCAGTGAAGTCAACAATGTAGACTCTTGCCGGGCTAAGTTTGCTGATAGGTGAGGTGTCAAAAGCAAGCCCTGTAGTGGCAAAGTGATCATTAAACTTCTCTAGTATATCTACTTTTTCTGTATAGGTGGTACCATCAGACACAATTTTGTTTGGAAGGGGTGTTGCAGTGAATTGACCTTCAACCTCTTTGAGGATGTTCCAAAATTTGGCAGAGTTGTTTTTATTGTCTTCTAGTTCTTTTTGGAAATACCTAGCTTTTTCTGACCTAATTAGCTTGGTACAAGCATTCCTAGTGGTACGGAATGCTAACCAATCGGCTTCCAGGTGGGATTTCCTCATTTTTTCCACCAGTAGTTCCTATCCCTAAGTGCTTTCTTCAGGATGGGAGAGAACCAGCCAGGAGTTTTATTTTTTGATTTGATCAGTCTTAGTGGGGCGTGTTTGTCTATTAGCCCCAGTACAAGACCGTGAAAGATGTTAAATGCCTCATTAAAGGTGGGGGCTAGATAGAAATCCTGCCAACGAATGTTGCTTAGATCTTTCAGGAAGGTGTACTGGCAGAACTTTTTCAGGCATCTTTTCAGTTTAAATTTGGCAGCCATTTTTATTGCAGAGGGATGTCTGTTGCAGGCAGTAGTGCAATGGTCGCTTATATTGTTGAAGAATACTCCAGTATGCAAGATATTGTGAGGTTTGTTTACTAGCATAAGGTCCCAGGAGGGTGCTGCGCTCAGGGTTTTTTCTGTTAGGTCTGGTTATAGCAGTCACCATTTGTAACAGACCATTAGCATCACATAGATCCTTCAATTTCTTAGAGCTGTCATCATTCCAATTTAGATTGAAATCCCCCATTAGGATACACTCAGTATTAGCAGAGTCAAGGAGGATTCGAAGGTGTGGTAGAAGTGCCAAGCCACCAGACGGTGGTCGGTAGCATGCTGCCATAAGGAGTGATTTCTCGCTGGAAAGTGATAATTTTAGAGCCAGACATTCAAATTCTTTAGCCTTTGTGGTACAGTCAAAGACTGTGACTCTGAATTTGCTTTTGACATATATTGTGACCCCTCCCCCTCTAGTCGGTCTATCACAGTGGTAGATGATATATCCGGGTACGTTGATAGATTTGTCCGGGGTTGAGGGTGTGAGTCAGGATTCAGTTATCATGAAGAAATCAGGTGATGCATGTAGAGCCCAGGTCTATATGGAGTCAATCTTCTTTAGCAAACTACAGACATTGATATGGAGAAAGCTAATCCCTTTATATTGAGGGAGGTCTGCAGGGGCGTCCAGAGAAATAGGTGGGCCTGGGTTTAATTCAACGATTCCCGAACAGAGTAGGAGAAGCAGTAGTAGTTTTTTAAGGTGGTGTCTTAGCCTGCTAAACAGTTTTCCGTTACTCCTTCTAGCGTACATTGGTTTAGCGGTGGCTGTGTTAAGGGCAGGATTGCTATTTGCTAGGGATAAAACATAGAGAACTGATAGGGCCCATACCATCTGTGGGAATTGCACCTGTTCTATAATTATGACCTGGTGGGAGGAGGGGCATGACCATAGAGGAGAGGTCCCTGATGTAGGATGCCATGGTCTAATGTGGGAGGGTATATATTGGTAGATAATAGAGGAGGGAAACTGGCCTTTGTCTGAGTTGCAAACCAAAATTTTGGGTAGAGCATAACTTAGTAATATAAGGCAACTATAGAGATGGACAGGCACAGATGGCATTCTTAACATGGAGATATTTCCTTTTACCAGTAATTAACACAGGATTTACAACAGTGCCTTGAGAGTGTCATGTATTGGAATTGTGCAGAAGAATTAATAGGGCTGGTAATATCAGTTGTTTGGGGTAGGGATGTCAGAACCCTAGGCGTGGCTAATCACATTTGGTACAATAAGCAG
Organism: Neoceratodus forsteri; assembly: GCA_016271365.2. Taxonomy (NCBI): domain Eukaryota; kingdom Metazoa; phylum Chordata; order Ceratodontiformes; family Ceratodontidae; genus Neoceratodus; species Neoceratodus forsteri. The sequence goes on from CM028138.1 coordinate 420,942,213, forward strand.
GTCAGGGGTTGGCATGGCGCTCAGAGTAAGAGCATTTAATAGAGGCCGAGGTCTGGGCGGGCGGTGTGGGAAGAAAATTCTTGTAGAGCGAGCAGGTGGAGGCACCCAGAGCAAGAGGTCATTTTTGGAAAAAAAGCAGTCTGTGGCAGCCAATCAAAGGCAGAGCTGTAAAATGCATCAGCCAATCATTGGTGAGCCAGGGAGATGTTGTCCAATAGTGGCTCCACGGTGATTCACCGAGGCTATGAGGAAATCTTACCCACCAAGGAAGCTCCTCGTTAGGCAGGCGTGGGACATGTGGCTGGCTAGCTTCTCAGCTGCGGCACCTCGGGGTGAGTGAAGGCAGCCCGATCAGGGGCTCTGAGAGCTGGAAGAGAGAAGGGTTAGGCTTTAGATAGCTGGGCAGAACAAAAGAATCTTGAGAGGTACAGCAGATAAATCGGGGGTGATTTGGTAACCAAGGAGTTAGACAGGCGGGGGCAGAGATCAGGCGGCAGTGCAATTGAATGCAGCGCCACTTAGCCCTGAGCTGTGAGAGGAGTGGAAATAACTTTTTCAGTGTGGGGGGGGAGAGAGAGAGAGACAGAGAGAGAGAGAGATGAAGCAAATAGTTAGAGGAGGATTAGGTTTACAGTGCAAAAAAGAAGAGTTTAACAGCAGTTCTACATAACTCGGGTACTAAACAATCCCAAATAAATCAGTTCATTGGTTCTATAAGTAGTCCTGTATATGCATAACAGTCAGCAAACACAATTTCAGATAAAATTCTTGTAGACTGTAGAGTGAGCAGGCAGAGGCGCCCAGAGCAAGAGGTAACTTTTGAAAAAAAGCAGAGTCTATGGCAGCCAATCAAAGGCAGAGCCACAAAATGCAACAGCCCATCGTTGGTGAGCTGGGGAGATGTTGTCCAATAGTGGCTCCATGGTGATTCACCAAGACTGTGAGGAAATCTTACTCGCCAAGGAAGCTCCGCGTTGGGCAGGCGTGGGGCGCGTGGAGCTGGCTTCTCAGCTGCGGCGCCTGAGGCGCAGTGAAGGCAGCCCAATTAGGGGCTCCCTGAGCCAAGGAAGTTTCCAGTTGGCAGGCGTAAGGCGCGCAGCCAGCTGGCTTCTCAGCCGCAGTGCCTCAGGACGAGTGAAGGCAGTCTGATCAGGGCTAATCAAAGGGATCCCAATATCAGTTACATTTCCACATAATGATTTGCATATATTTTTATACCAGCAGATATGCAAGGGAGGAAAAGACAGAAACAGGAAGGGAAGACTGAGAGACAGTGAGAGGCAAAGAATTGCAAGACTGTCGGGGTGATCAAATCCTAGGTCTCACAGGAAAATTTGGTTGCGCAATCAGACAAATAAGAGACAGGAAAGAACAGAACAGAACAAATCCTTTTTTTTTTTTTATACTCTGTTTCTCCCCCCGGGTCCCAGGTCGGCAACCATCCTAGCCACCCATCCAGCCCCGTACCCAGACATCAGGCCGCAACCCCTCTTCCCCCATGGCGGGGTGGTGAGGAGCCCCCCAAGCTCTACTCACCCCGACCAAGATCCAGTTCAGGGAGTGCCATTCAGGTCGGGGCCTGCAGCGGGTGGCTTCCTCATCTAGCAGACTGGGGACCATTTTCTCATTTTCCTCCCTCAAGAGTGGGGTGTTCAACGACATCGGGGAGGGAGCAAACACGCATCTGCATGTGCTCCTCCTGGAGCCTGCCCCACTCAGTACCTGTCTTGCAGCATCGGTGCTCTGTCCCCCAGTGGCTGCCAGGGGTCAGAAGTGCACTGACCACTGAAATCCCCCTCCCTGGAGAAGGAAAGCAGTCCCTCAGACGCTCGATCCCTCTCCACCCCTGCCGACCCCACGGCAGCCCGTGCTCGTTCAAGAACACGGATTTCCAGTGTAGCACGAGGTAAGGTGACCAGCACCTCAGCCCTCAGCGCCACCGGGCTGGCCTAACAGAACATATTCTTGCATTCAAACTCTCCATAACAATTGGCACAGGGTCCTATTCAACCCTGTCACAGAGAGCAAGTTCCAGAGGACCGGGCTGGCCACCTCAAATGCAAAGTCCCCAGCCTGCTGGCACAGTGGAAAGATTTACCGCTGCAATGTGGGTGACCCAGGTTCAGGAATGGACTCGGGATGCTCGCGGGCTGGCTAGGGCGGAGGAGGATTGAGCAGCCCTTGCACGCTCTCCACCTCTGTGGGGGGGAGGGAGGTAGAGTGCCTCCAGTCCTAGGACACCCGGGTGACCACGGGATACCTAGCACCGGAGCACCAGTTAACTCTGGGGAGGGTGTGTCGGATGCATGGCGTGGATACGTCATGGTGTCCACCTGACATGCTCCCTGGCAAACATACCTAAAAGAAAATCCTTCCCAGTGAGCCCAATGATGCCCCCAAACCTGAGGGAGACCTGGGGTGCCCGTCATATCCCAAACACAGATTTCCTGGGGTTAGTAGAGAAGGGCTCTGGTGGCTCCGCCCTGGGGGGGTAATCCAGAGGGCACTGATGGCAGGGAATCCTGGATCTGTCCATGGAAGCAGGGGCCTAGGGGATCAGGCTGCCAGTGCAAAAGAAAGCATAGTAAAAAAAATTTTTAAAATGCATGGTCCCCAGAGGTTTTCAGCCTGGCCCTCAGAACTGCTAGGAGGCCCTCGGAACAAGAGTGAAGGGAGCGCACCAGAAGGGCAGGGGTCAGGAAGTCACTCAGGTAGCCAGGGCCCGAGCCGTATAGGCCCTTATAGGTGAGCAAGCCCACCTTGAAGATGATCCTCCATATGACAGGCAGCCAATGCAGATCCCACAGGACTGGATCTCATGACAGAACATGGGCAGGTCCAACCTGGCCGCTGTATTCTGTACCAGCTGCAGTTAATGAAGGTTCCCTCCACTGACACTGAAATATAGAGCGTTGCAGTAGTCCAGCCTTGACGTGACAAAGGCATGTACCAGTGCAGGCAGGTCATCAGGTGGAATTAGGGGTTAAAACATGGTGACATTCCTTAAGTGGATAAAACCACTTTGGATGACAGATGACACTTGAGCATGTCAGCCTGTCTTCAAGGATGATTCCCAGATTTCTCACCCTAGTAGATGCCATCAACAGAGTAGGCCCAAGGAACAACCCTGTTACTACCCCAGTGGCATCCACATCACGTCTGCAACCAGGCTCGATCACCAGTACCTCTGTCTTGCCAGGGTTTAGTCTCAGCCAGTTAGAGGATATCCAGTCTTGGATCTTGGACAGACAGTTGTTTTTCAGCTGTAGACAGGCAGGGTGAAATAGCCTGTCCACAAGTTCCTCCCTGCAGCAATCCCACTAGACAGGAACTCTGCCTTCTTATGGTCGATTGCCCTTTGCTAGTCACCGCCGTGGGCTTTCAAAGCCAGTTTATCCTCCTCAAACTGGGTCCTCCACCAGCAATGCTCCAACTTCCGATCCTTGGTCTTCATCTCCTTGAGAGCCCCATCAAACCATGAGGGTCTCAAGCGAGAGGACCTGGATTGTATATGGAATGGTGCAATGGCATTGAGCATCTTGGCGACAGACCTGTTATAGGCTGTCACCACCTCACCTGTGCCAACCGCACATGTAGCACTCACACCAGAAAAGTCTACCACCACCATAAGTCCCTCTGGGGACAATCCCCTCAGTGGGCAATGGCGGACCATATCAACAGGGGAGGGACTATCGGGGGGGGCCCAAATGAGAACTCCACCGTGCAATGATCAGACCAAGTGACCCCATCAATCCTGATGTCAGTGACCTCAAGCCAGAAGGAGAATACCAAGTCCAAGGTATAGCCATGGTGGTGAGTCACAGAAGCAACTGCTTGTGCTAGGCCCCAGTGATGTCATTAACTGGAGAAAATCATGTCCAACGTGTGAGGATTCATCATAAACACAGGTGCTAAAGTCATTCAGAATCAACCATCTGGGCAACTCCAATACCATGTCAGCAGTGAAGTCCACGACCTCCTGCTGGAAATGTCCTCCATGCCCAAGACAGTAAACAAGGAGAATCCTGCAATCTGCACCTGGACACCCACTCACAGCCACATATTCAAACAATGAAGTAGACCACACTGTGTGCATGGAGAAGTGCAAGATGGATCTAAAACAGATGGCCATCCCTACCCCCCCCCCGCGCTCCCTCCTAGGGGAGTGCACTATAGAGTACGCAACTGGGAACAATGCCTTCAGAATTGTACCTATGTCATCCCCCAGCCAGGTCTCCGTAATGCAAGCTCATCACCCTCCCACCTGTCTTTCAAAACAAACTTGAAGGACTGGCTTCTCACTGAGTCTATGTGTAAATACTCCTGACAACCCTCAAGCAGTACAACCATCCTAGCTCCCACGACGAATAGAAATTATTGTTTTGCTATTTCTGTTTTCTGTACTATTTTATCGCTCTATACTAGTCAGCCAACCATATGTTAGTCAGCATATTGTATGTTGGGTATCCTGCTCTCCTGTAACAACTACTGACTATTTTAGCTGTATTTGATCATAGAACATACTATCTTGAGTTCCTGTCCTCATGGTGTAGTGATGCTCTTTCATGTACTCTCATGTACCTCTAAGCAGTCCTATTGCAACTACATTGTATCTTATATACCCATGTTATGTATTTTGTTCTTGACTCTTGTTACCACCCTGTGGTCTGGGTCGTGGCTGAAAATGGTCCATTGGATCAGTTCACTTACCCAGTTATCAAAAACATAAATAAATAAAGCCAGACTGACTGAGGAAATCAAGTCTGCCAGAACTGCGTTCTTATTCCTCATCAATCTAGCATTGCATAGCACTGCCCAAAGGGGACCAGTGGAGACTGCAGGCCCACTGGCTACCTGCCCACTCGGTCTGGTGGGTCAAAACATTAGGCATGAGACCCGGCACTAGGGAGCAGATACAATGAAGGACAGAAGGCTAGGTGAACCAGAAGCTGGTACAACATGATATGGGAATCAATTGGGACCTTTGAGTGGATCAAAATGTTTGTGGGACTGGTAGTGGGGTAACCCTCACACTGCTACATTCCAGTTGTAGATAGTTGCAGTTTTGTCACTAGAAGAACACACCATTTTTGGCCCCCACTTTACCAACATCATTTTCTATAAAACTACACACAGAACTCCAGGCACCCAAGGCAAATTCTAAAAAGGCCCTTACCACAGGCATGTGACCCCCCTTGTCCTCACTTTTCATCCAAGGGTCGCGATATTATGGGGGGGAGCACAGACCTGACAACCTTGCTGACACCTCCACATTATTTGGAAAACAAAAGGCCTTACCTTACAGATGTTTTCATTCACGAGGCCTTGTCTTACCCTGGAGATGGAGTACAGAGCCACCAGGATCCCGCTGATCTTGAACCTGGGAGGAGAGGCTGTTTGCCTACTCAAAGGGTAAGAATAAAATTTATGGTGAGAATTAATTCATTAAACCACACTTCACAAGGGAACTCATAGCAAAAGCATAAAATACTTTATTTTAGACGGCAAAATGATTGTGTCCAGAGAATTAATAAATAACAAGGAGGGGCTGAGAGATTGGCAAGAGCACAGACAGTATTTAGGCAATGAAAATTGACCACAGTTTCTAGGGGCCTAGAACATAGACCACCCTGGCTCCACATTGAAACTTCCCTTGGACAGAGATTCTTTCAATACCTTTAGCTTGCTTTCCTTTACACTGCTATTTGATCCTCCAAACAGGGTAGTGCCTTACTCCTCCCATGCTGCCTGAGCCAAAATTGGAACCCGGGGCGATGCAGCCTAATGCCTCCGTGGCTGCTCCCAAACAGATGCTTGCTCATCCACTGAGCCAAAACTGGTGTCAAACCTTTCTTTTTCCCTCTGAGCCCACCCAGGCTGGACCAGAGCCTGAACAACAGTTCCCTCCTTACATTAGTTGCCAGTTCCACGAGAGCCACATCCCTAAATGGATCAGATGGACCAGCCCCAGATATGGGCACGGCAGGCCCCAAGGTGAATCTCAGGATGCAGCTGTCATCTCTGAGCTTACCCCCTATGCAGTGTGCCACCTGGGAGCAGTCCCCTGAACCTGCCACCTCCGGAGGACCCTGTTGTGGTCATGCCACCACTGCAACAGCCCCACTTCATGGAAACTTCAGTCATACCTTTTTCGGTTACTGGGACCACTGCTCCTCTTCAACCTGGCTCCCAACACAATTCCTCCTTCCTCCCTCTTGCAGCAGTTGATGAAACTCCCTGGCCCCCATGGCCACCAAACTCCTAACCGCCTTCCCTCAGAGTCCTCCCTGTGGCACGTAGACAGCTGGTTCTGATTACACTATGATATTTTTTCTGCAATATAAAATATGTAGGGGAGTGTCTGTCAGGAGAAACTACTGTCTTGCTGAAATGACACATCAACCCCCAAGGTATAAGTTCAAAGGACAGAACGTAGGTTAAACTACAGATATCTGGGATACAGTCAGCTTGTTAGTTTGTTTTGAAGCCCAGGAACTAAAATATCCATTTATGACGTCCTCAGGGAAATCCTTTGATTTGCACTAGGTGTCATGAAGGAAGGAGCATATGCATTGGCTTGGGATGTCGTCCAAGGAAGCCAGTTAATTACATCAGAGACTTTGATGTCTGTGTGAAGCAGATCACAGACTGGTTTGCAAGTCTCGTGAAGAGAGGAGATTCACTGATGTCACCTATTTTTTTAAAATGTCTTATTAGGACATCCTGTGTTATAAAATATAAATTTGAATACACCAAGGCAGAGTTAGGTGACCTCAGAGAGAAAGCTGGCTCAAGACTGCTTTTAAGTTTACTGAGCAGACCTTAGAGTCACTGAGAGACATTCATTTGCTGACTGTGAAAGAGGAACATCAAAGCACTGAAAGATTAATTAAGTAAGGATACATTAGATAAGACCAGTCTGAGTGTATGGGTTGTAGGAATTTGCACTTTTAAACCTGTTTTGTTTATAAGATTGTATGTGTTGAGATATCTTGTTCTGTGTTTATTGTTTTCCTATTTTTACCTATTTTAAAGTAAAGATATATATTTTAAAAACAGAAACTGCCTGGTGTGCCTTGAAACTTCTTTTTTTATAAGTGAAGCTTAGATGGTTACAGTTGATACTGTGCATGAGCTTATTGTGGTATCAAACTGGGAAACAGGTAAGAGTTCTCTAGGTCTTGCATAGAGTTCTAAGGGTTCATTTTGTAATACCTAGTTAGGTGCCTGTAGGCAAAGATATCTGGCCCCCCGAGGACAGAATTATCTGAGCCCAACAATTGGGTACGCTAACAAAAGGTTATCAGTTTGAATCCCTCCAGAACTTGGGACAAAAGGTGACTCGAACCCACAAAAACAGACAAGAGGGTTACCTTGTTCTGTTAACTGTTCACAAGACTGCGCTCGGAGGTTGGCACTTTGGGAGTAGAGAGCTGACCTGCTGAGTGGGTTTGTGACACTCCCCACATCGCACCAATGCTGCACAGCCAATTTCTACTGGGCCAGAGGGGAGGTGCTCCTCCTGCCACCTTGCACTTATCAACACCACCATCTCCCCATCTCTCTCCCAACCCCTGGAAAACCCATGGCTTAAATACTTGTGAAACCCTGCCCCCTGTTGGCAGTAGAAGGATATCGCTACCTGCTGACTAAATTGAGGCCCTACCCAGAGAGCAGGATCTGAACCTAAACTCAGGCTAGTAAGCCCACCCCACGAGGTGAGGCTTACAGGCAAAAGATGGCAAGGGTGGTGCATGCACTGGAGCATACTGCCTTGGTCATGATGGATAGAATAAGAAATGAAAGCAGAGGAAAACTAGGATCATTGAGACAAGCGCCAGACACACTAAAACAACACTCAAGAAACAACCACAAGCTAAGACAAGAATACATAAGACTAGGAAGACCCGGACAAACTTCCAGGGACAATAGGAAACAAACTAAAATGGGAGATAACAAGAGTACTTGGATAACCTGGAATGCAAAAGGATTGCAAAATCATAAGAAACAGCAACAGGTATTACTGCAATTAAAAAGGCACAAGTACAAGTATCACAAACCCACTCAGCAGGTCAGGCACTCTACTCCCAAAGTGCCAACCTCTGAGCGTAGTCTTGTGAACAGTGTAACAGACAAGGTAACCCTCTTGTCTGTTTTGTCAGTTCGGATCAACCTTTGGTCTCAAGTTCTGGAGGGATTCAAATTGTTAACCTCTTGTTAGCATACCCAATGCACAGGCTCAGACATATCTGTCTTCGGGAGGCCAGATATCTTTGCCTATGGGCACCTAACCAGGTATACAGAGATAAACCTTTTAAAACTTTAATAAAGACCTCAGAATTAAAACGCTTCTCTTTCCAGTTTGGTATCACCATTCAAGCTTATGTCTATTGTCTGCTATAACCATGTACTTTTCTTACAAATAAAAAGAAGTCAAAGACAGACCAAGTAAGTTCTAAAAATAATTTTACTAAGATAGTTAAAGATATGTAAAACGCAAAATACAGAACTCCAATATCACCAGACATACAAATCTTTTAAAAGAACAAATTTTTAAACAGTGCAATTCCTACTACAGTACTTAGTCTCTAAATACTTGCTTAAAAGTGCTCCCAAGATGTTTCGTGGTCACAGTCTAGGTAAATATGTGTCTCTGTGAAGTAAAACAGACTAAAGCAAAAGCTGGCTTTTACCCCACCCCTTTTCAGGAGGTCACCTAGCTCCTCCATCAGGATATATGAAAATATATATCTTATACAAAAGTATTACATTCTGCAACTTCAGCATAATTCCTGTCCTTCAAATGACACTTAGTTTGATCCCATGCTGTATCCTCCCTCACACAGGATTCACAGGGACATTTACAACCTTGCAACCCTGTGTAACAACCTAGGTTCCTCTCCAACATCACAAAACCTTCTTTATGATTTCTCTCTTAACAAAATTAACTTACGTCTGTAATTAACTCAGAGAAACAGGATCCTTGATTAAAGTCTTCCATGTAACACATTGTCTCAAAAAACTGAGTGTGAGTGAACTCACATGCTGTCAACATTTTTCTTATGGCTTCCATCTCTCAGCAGAAATCTGGAGAGGGGGGATTGATGAGTGAGGTCATTCTATGAGCATCAGATCTTTTTTAGCAGAGACAGTCAGTCATACATTTTATATTAAAAAAATGATACAGCACTCAGAGCTGGCTGTCTATGTCACAACAAGTTGCCTTTTTACAGGAGACCCACCTCACCACTACTGGAGCTCAATGGTTGAGATGGGACTGAATGGGGTAGATTATGGGAGGCAGGAGTTAGTAAGTGAAGAGGAGTAACAATCCTGGTGTTCAGAAAAAGTGGACTGAGTGCCAAAACAATGGCAGCACCTGAATGGGAGAACAATCCAGTTGACAGGGGAGCTGAACAACCATACGATATTGCTTCTGAACGTACATGGTCCAAATGTAGGTGATCCCAGTTTTGTGAACACCCTCGACCCTCCACAGTAAGCTGCCACAGTTCCCACAGCGCACACTGATACTGGAAGGGGACCTCATAGTAGCCCTGAATCCACTAATAGCACAGACTTCAACAGCATCCTTTCCCAGTCAGTAAAAGCATGGGTGAGTGTTTTGCAGGAGCAAAACCAAGCAGATATATGGCACCTCTTTAACCCAGACAAGCCAGGGTTCACCTTCAGATCACAATGCAATCACACCTTCTCCAGAACTGACTACTGGACAGTGTCGAGAGTTGTTATCCCAGATCTACAGAATGTCACCTCCTGACCAATAACATCAGATCACGCACCAGTGAAAATGTCCATAACATTTAGAAACAATGATCTGGGGGAGTCACATGATGCCTTCAATGTAAATGGCAGTTTTACTTGTGGCTCCTCAGGCCACCTAATTAATATATTAGCATCAAGTCTTTCACTGAGTGCTGTTTCAAATTTCTCACAGCCTCCCAACTATCCTTCATCAGCGACACTCTTCGGGTGCCAAAAGAAGGATGGACACCAGTTCCACTGAGCTGGATCACATGATTCTTGACATGCCATCCTCCGGTAGCTCCTGCTGCCAGGCCAGGAAGCACTACAAGTTATCAGAGTCCCCAATATCCCTCCAGGGGCAATCCTTCAGTGAGGGTGTGGTCGAGAAATTATTCAGAGAGCTTACCTCCATTAAAACCGCTGTCCTCACTCTAACTGAAGATTTCCAAACCTTAAAACCAGCCTTCATGGAGCTTACCCATACAGTCTCTGACACAGAGGTCAGAATAAGTTCTCTGGAAGACCGCATGGTGCAGGTCAACCCGGAGCTAGTGGCGATATGGTGGAAGATGCAAAAGCTTGAGGACCACATCAAAGATCAGGAAGGCTGCAGCAGGTGCAACAATCTTGCAGTTGTTTGCCTTCCTAACTGAACAGAGGGTCCTGATGCGATCCTGTTTGTGCAAAGACTCTGCAGAAAAATAGTGGGGCCTTCACTGAACAGCCAGCACTACATAGTTGAGAGGGCTCATTGGGCGCTTCACCCCATGGCAGCACCAAGCAAGCACCCATGTCCTGTCATATTCCGGGTACTGAATTACCTGAATAACCTTCATATCCAGGCCAAAGTCCCAGAACTAAAAGAACTGTGGTAGGAAGGCAGTAAGCTGTTCATCTTTAATGACCTTACCTCACAAACGTGGGCTAAGCAGAATGACTACCAGGATAGCAAGTCGAAACTCTGCTATGAGCATTAAGTTCAGGATCCTTCATCTAGCACAGTTGGTGATCACCACCAAGGGCAGTGAAAAACAATTTCACTCAGCCGCTGATACCAAGCAGGAATTGCCTAAGCTCTACCCAGACCTATTCCCGGCCTCTCATTCCCCTCAAGCATTGAACTGTCTGGTGAGTTGATACCTGAATGAAGAGGTTTATCTCATTTCCTCCCATGAGTGCCATTTTGTGAATCTAAGCCACACACTCAGAACTCTTCTATGAACATAGGTGCAATTATGTGAAACTCAGACACACACCTAAACCTGCAGGACTGGCCCTTGCTTAGGTATAACTGGTACCGTTTACGAACCAGGAAGCCCTGCCTTCTAAGCACTTAGAAGGCGTTCCTCCCAACCTTTTCCCAAACCGAAAGTCTCTGCCATTCTTCAGGGTTACATCATTGAAACCCCCAATTTTCACTGAAATGCTAGAGGTCCCACACTTTAAATCCATCACTCACTGGAGTGACCAAAAACTAAACTGCCCTCCACTGGGTGAACAGTTTAACAGAACATTCACTCTTCTAGGTGAACTAGGGGCAAAGACAGATGCGATTCAGCCTTATCTATGGGCACACACACCCCTGACTACAATTCCCCTAAAATATGTGGCAATCTAGTGTGCTTGAACAGTACTCACGAACTGGTTGTCCTGTCCACTGGGCAGGGATCAACAGAAAGGCATTCTCCTGGGTAGCAGATCAAACAGTCTCTCAAAATCCTTTCCATGGCAGCTGAAACACACACAGAACCTTCAGGGGACTGCCCCGTGAGTCCACTAGGAACAAACAGTTCCTTTCACTTCACTGGGAGTAGAAATCAGGAAATCCTGCTGTAGAACTGGTCTCCACCACTTTACTGGAAGCTGGAAATGACACTCCACTAGGGTGAGAAATGCTGGGCCCTCACCTCAGAGCCCAACTGGCAGTCCTTCTGCCACTCTCACCTCCACACTGAACACTGACACTGTACCGACTGAACATTCTAAGCTCCCCAGAGTAATTGTCCACCCAATGTGGCTTATGCTGCTACGAGAGTTCTGAATGACCTAATCATTCTTTCCTCAGGCTAGCTCAGTAAACAATTATGTCATTATGTAAGAAGCTCCTAATGAGCTCCCTACAAGCTGCCTGCCACCTTCCTAACAATAATACTGATAGGATTCTAGTAACCCCAGGAGACTGGATGGTTACAGTCACCTCGACCAGACCACTGGCTGTCCACAGCCAGTTCATGGCCTAGTACTAGGCCATCCTGCCTCTGATGCCCCCTATAGGGAGGGTTGATCAAGTCCTCCCCTACCATGTGCCAAGCACAGGCAGGTAACCCCAAAGGATAGAAGCCTACTGAAGAAACTTAAGTTCCTATCCTACTACTGTACTATCTACGGATTCTCAGTGACTCCAAGAAACTGCCTGAAGCATGTCCTAACAGACAGTATTCGTGACCCCTATTATGAATCAGGACCACCACCTGCCTTCCCCCCAATCCTCTAGGGGAATCCTATCTGACCTATGCTACCTACCAGGTGCTCAAGCCCAGAAACCATTTTACACCAACACATCTGTAAAATGAAAAAGGTTAGACATTGTACTACACAGTTACACAAGCTTAACAACTCTACACAAAGGAGGACTCCGATGAATCCCATAAAATCCTCTTCAGGTCTTCTTGTCTTCTTCCAGGAACACCTACAAAAGAAAACACTGCAAAAATACATTTATGCACACAGCTACAACCTGTAAAAGCCAAAAACAGTAACCAAAACCCTCCCACTGAGTACAGCACAAACCCAAAAATTTTAAAGGATTTTCTACAAAAGTACACAAATAAAAAACATAAAAACATTTGCAAAAAAAACAAACATTTTTTTTGGGGGGGGGATCCCTGCAATGTCCGAAACTGGGGAAGAGTCCAGAGTGCCAAGGCACTACAGATAGAGTCTCTCCTAGGCCAGAGCCTGTTGAAGCACAGTTCTGGAACAGGCACAAGGCCTGCTAGCACTGCAGTCTAGATGGCTAGTCAGTTGGTAATTACAGTTCTATGGATATCTTCAATTGCAGGAAAACAGTCAAATTAAAATGAAAAAAATGTCTTACCAGTTCCAGGTGACAAAAGGATGTCAACATCACCTCTCTGGACCTGCGACCTGATGATTTTCAGCTGCTGAGTAGACAAAATCTTCAGATCAGATGCTTCCACAACCTCCTACTGGACCCAGACTGGAAATCTTCTCTGACTGCTGGGCTGATGAACTTGGATGCTGCTGGAGCCGAACCTGGATGTTGCTGCAGACGGACCTTGATCACCAGAAGAAAGGCACCTCCATCCTGGGTTGATGCCTCTTCAGTGGCAGATGGCTTAGCTGGCATGGCTGCATTCACTTTTGGCAAGCAGGTACAATTTCAGATGAATAGGATCAATTTAGGGGTAGTACCACTCATGATCTGGGGTATAAACTGTCACCCCATGTGGACAAACCACAGGAACATTGTAGAATGTCTCTTGGCCAGCTTTGTCCACTACTCTCACAGATCTAGTTAACAAGGTCCTGCCACACTTCCAGAACTGCAGTCTCATTGCACACTTTAATTCGGACCCATTAGTTTACTCTAAGATGCAGGTTGGCACAAGCTTCCTCCCACAATCAGGCATGCCTGTCTTTCTCAGTTTCTTCCCATATTTGCCAAGAGAAGAAAGGGTATGAAGGTCCATGCTTAGCCACAGCTCATCTACAAACAATTCTCTCCTCCTTGCTGCTTTTAACCAACTCCAAACCAGAAGCATGGCTTGGGGGTGGCCAGTCCTGGTTGAGCCAGTTATGAACACTTAGTGCAGAACAAAAGCAGTCCACCTCTGCACTTAGGGGCACATTTCTAGAGTCTTCCTCCACATGGACATTGGGAGGCTCCATGGAAGCCAAGGCCAATGGCAACTCACAAGGTCCCACTGCAGCCATTGCAGCTTCTTCCTCTTCCACACATTCTGCCCAGGAGCTGGCGATTGCGCCATCCCCCAAAATTATCCACTCTCCACTGTTCTCAGAGGCACTGGCCTTCCAACAACATGCTTCATCCACCTCAAACTCTCCCACAAGGCTTGGACTTGGGCCTTCTACCCACGGATCTGCTGAACCTGCAGTTGCAGCATCCAACTTCACCTTCTGCAGTGTGGAACACTTAACTTCCTCTGGGCCTTGCAAAGCATCGACACAGACAATGTCTAAGAACTCCTTTACAAACTCTGTGGGGTCTCTCTCACTGCACCCAGCCTGTTGCCGTTGTTCCAATTCTACAGGGTCCCCTGTCTGTGTCCAAGTTGGAGCTAAATGGATGCATTTTGTTTTAGCTACCCTTGTGCCACCTGACATACTCATCCCAAATCGCTTTCTACAGTCTGTGCAATGTGGAACTGGCAAAACATCTCTTCCTGGCTTTAGGCATATTACACACACACATTCACTGGATAGTTCGGCAAAGCCACCTCGGCGGGTGCTGATGAACAGTAATACAATTTCTCAGAATTGGCTAGTTCTTGTTCCTGTTGGGCTACCCATGCCCTGACATTGAATGGGTAGTGAGGGGGTTGCTGCGCCATGTTCTGCAAATCAAACACACAAGTCCCAGAATTACTGTTTTTTATAACCAGTCTGAGATTTGGTTTTAACACGCTGGAAAAGTTCGCTAACAGGCTGCCTGGCTGCTGCAATTGCATTCCAGAACACTAAGCAAGAAACCATTTGAAACTTTTTGTTTGGTTTCGAAAACACTGGTCTAAAATGACGCTGCTATGTTTACATTACTGGCTACACCCCAACATGGCAACTGTAACTTTGCATCACACTCAGTCTAAAATTGATAGGATTCTGACTGGATCTTTTGCATTTCAAGTGATTTTCTCAAGCACAAGTTCATTTTATTTTTTCTCAGTCCATTACTTTACTAGCACTTGGATCAAAGGGATAATTTGTCTTAAAGTTCACTTTCTTTGAAATCATCACTTTCACACACATAGTCCAAGATTTAAATGTCCACAAAACTCTCTCTTTCAGTACTTTTGCTGCATTTTCTCAAGTTCTTACACAGTTTCCCGACCTTAGCACCACAGTTGTTTACTTTAGCAGTAGCTGGTTTTCACTGTTGCTGTAATATGGACTGCTGCCGACTCAAGGAAGGCCTCTGGGGTGAAATGGGCTGGTGGACCCGCTGATCATAGCTATGATCACCTTGATCACACTCCAGTCGGTTGGAATGCGAGTTGAATCCAGTTTAACTGCGAAAAAGTTAGAAAACTGCTGGTACAGAAATGCTTCTGCTGTAAGCAGTTCCTCCTGTCTGCCACATGAACTACACGCTGCTCGCACATTACAGGCTGCTCCTCCATAAATGTTCCTCAACGCTGAGACTCAGGCAAGGGCGGGGCTTAGATACACTAGGATCAATCACACAACGCCATGCAAATGAGCGCTCTCTCTCTCTCACATTCTCAGCTGCACTCCTGTATGACGATCGTCGAGAAGGCAAAATTTAAACTGCAAACTGTCACTTTTTTTCTCGGCTTGAAATTTCAGTGGGGCAAGCATTTTAAGGCATTTTCACTCTATACTTGGTGCATTTTCCTTAGCAATTCCCCCAATTTTCACTCTACACACTTGTAACTTTCTGAGCACTTAGAAAACACTGTCTTTTAAGTCCACAGATACTTTTCTGTGGAAATTTGCAACTTTTAAACAATTTGTAAGTGCTTTTACTACAAGGCAAGGGCAATCATCTTTCAGTCCACTTTTTCAAGGTAAACACACAAACAGCATATTTTTCCACTTTCTTTTCCAGAGAAAGTCAGGCAGCAAAAGACTTTTAGGTGGCATTTTTCTTGGTATAACTTTGCTTTCTGGTAAACGATCTTCTGTTTGGGTGCACCACCACCAGACAGTAAGATCCTAGACATACCCTCAGCATGCCTCTCACCCCAAAACATATTTCTTTTGGACGAGCCACATATGTTTGGTAACTCTTGCCCCAATTAAATATCACCAGATGAGCCCCCAATTTTTGTAACCCCTTGGCCACTTTTTAATTAGTTAGCACACCCCCATTAAAATCTGGAACACTGGCACCCACATACTGGCATACCATTTACTTTATTTATTTATTTATTTAGTTTTTGTTGACCGGGTAAGTCAAAAGGTTGGTACCACCCTTGGAGTTAAGATGTATACCTGGCTCATTTTCTAGAGGAAGAGAGGGGTGGGGGTACAAGAACAAAACAACATGAATGTCAATTTACTCACTCCCTTAGCACTCAGTGTAATCTTAATTTGAAAGCCTTCTATGTTTGGGTACTTGCCCAGCTGCTCTGGCTTTTGGCCTAGAGGACTCAACACAGTAGCCTACCTTTTTGTTGATGGTTTGTTGGTTCACTTAGTTTCTGATCTACTCACTCTCACATGCTCTACAAGCATAACACACACTGATGCACGTGTCTTTGAGCGCATCTTCGCATGCACTGACTCCCTGCTCACTGCAGGTCACTCTTAAATTCAATATCTGTGACCTGGAAGTTGTTTCTGAGGTCATGGAGCGAGAACAAAGTTTCTCAATGTAAACACTTAAAACTGGTATTTAGATCCCCAATAGCATATATCTACCCTACAGGTGCAGTATCTGTTGCCCAAGTTAATTATTTCAACTCTGATAGTGAGTTGTAGTCCTCAGATGCAACTGATGGACTACAGCTCCTCTTTCTGCTTTAGTACTGCGCAGGGCTCCAGGTCCCAGTTGTAACACGAAATTAAAAACAGTTCACAGTTCACAATATTTAATTTGGCAGCAGTGCCTGTGGCGTGCTCAAAAGATATAGCACTTCACAGGCAATTATCTGCTTGTGCACACCACAGGTCACTCTTAAATGCAATATCTGTGACCCAGAAGTTGTTTCTGAGGTCACGGAGCAAGTGAGAACAACATTTTTAATTTAAACACTTAAAACTGGTATATAGATCCACAATAGCATATATCTACCCTACAAGTGCAGTATCTGTTGTCCAAGTTAGCTATTTCAACTTGGACAGTGAGTTGTAGTCTTCAGATGCAACTGATGGATTACAGCTCTTCTTCCTGCTTTAGTACTGCATAGGGCTCCAGGTCACAGTTGTTACACGAAATTAAAAACAGTTCACAATGTTTCATTTAGCAGCAGCACCTGTGGTATGCTCAAAAGATATAGCACTTCACAGGTGATTATCTGCTTGTGCTCACCTCAAGTCTCTCTTAAATGCAATATCTGTGACCCAGAATTTGTTTACGAGGTCACAGAGCGAGCGCGAACAAAGTTCCTCAATTGAAACACTTAAAACTGGTATTTAGATCCCCAATAGCATATATATATCCTACAAGTGCAGTATGTGTTGCCCAAGTTAGTTATTTCAATTCAGACAGTGAGTTGTAGTCCTCAGATGCAACTGATGGATTACAGCTCCTCTTCCTGCTTTAGTACTGCGAAGGGCTCCAAGTCACAGTTGTTACACGAAATTAAAAACAGCTCACAATATTTCATTTAGTAGCAGCGCCTGTGGTGTGCTCAAAATATGTAACACTTCACAGGCAATTATCTGCTCATGCTCGCTGCAGGTCGCTCTTAAAAGCAATATCTGTGACCTGGAAGTTGTTTCCGAGGTCATGGCACGAGTGAGAACAAAGTTTCTCAATGTAAACACTTAAAACTGGTACTTAGATCCCCAATAGCATATATCTACCCTACAAGTGCAGTATCTGTTGCCCAAGTTAGTTATTTCAACTTGGACAGTGAGTTGTAGTCCTCAGATGCTACTGATGGACTACAGTTCCTCTTCCTGTTTTAGTACTGCGCAGAGCTCCAGGTCACAGTTGTTACACAAAATTAGAAACAGTTCACAGTTCACAATATTTCATTTAGCAGCAGCACCTGTGGTGTGCTCAAAAGATATAGCACTTCACAGGCAATTATCTGTGCATACATATATGCTGCAAGCGGTGAGGTGGACTAAGGCCTCCCTTTATACTGTCCCTGACATTACCAATCCTCTGCACCTTTGCTCAGGTATCCTGATATTTGCATTCCATGTTGTTGCGGGTGGAATGGGACATGTTGATCTTGCCCTAGGTCTGTGGAAGTGAGCTTCAAATATGGACTATGGGGACTGTGGATGGAACTCGAATCTGAGTCAACTAATCTTCCTCTTCCACCTCCCCTCTATGGGGGGAGGGCAGAGTGATGGTGGAAGACAACATAATTGATAAACCCACAAGGGTTGATGTCCTGGGGAGCTGCAGTTGGTCCTTCATCGTCAGAACCACCACAGACCCATCAATGAGAAGTTCACTCAGGACCAGGGACAATTTGGGATGTGTGTATCTCCTCGTGCATGTCACAAAGGTTGGGGTTACTGGGGTGAATTTGCTGTTCAGTGTTTCATTGTTTGAATGTTTTTGATTGAACTGTTTAACCTGTGTGGGTGTATGGTGGGGGGGGACAGTGTGTGTGGGGGGGCAGGGGGCTGTGTATAATCCTGGATGGAAGTCATCACATGGGAATGCATAGTGGCAGAGTAGCGAGACTGGGCACTGCAGTGCCTTGAATATATTCAGAAAGGTTATGGATAAGGGACCCATACATGTTACATGGAATTATTAAAGGGGCATGGTCTAAGAACAAGTGCTGCCACAATCCTAAACATTTAAAACACATGGAGGTACAAAATGCACTGTTATAAGAAATGTATTTATATGTAGGTGAGTGTGACCTGTTTCACAGGGAGTGCGTTGGGCAAGCCTCTGCATCAGGGAACAGCCCCAACCAACCCAAAGTGATGTGGTCACTCTGTTTGCCAAGAGAGTCAGGTTCTAGCTATCTCACAGCACTGCTGACCTGGAGGGTCGATTCCTGTTCCTAATTGGTGTTTTTGCTCTCACAGAGGTGATCATTGGCAACATTTATAGGCCTAAGCTGGATAGCCCTCTTTTCTTCATGAATCTTTTCAACATTCTAGTCCATTACTCGCATTTACCACACCTGGAGGCAGGTGACTGTAACCTGGTCTTCAGCAATGAGCTTGATAGGCGACCCAGCCTGAAGCCAGATCTAACTCCTGCTCACCAGACACTGAAGGATTTAGTAGACACTTTGGGCCTTACAGACCCTTGGCACATGTTGGAACCGAATACTAAGGACTACACTTTTCATTCCACCCCTCATCGGACCTTCTGCTGCCTAGATTATTATCTTTAAGACAATCCTTTCTCCTTGGATTACACAGGTGCCAGATTATGCCCCATGTTACATCAGATCACTCTCCCGTCCTTTCACAGCATGCTTTTCTGCAAGGTACTGACTTGGACACGTGCTGAAGGTTAGTCTGTGTAGTTGTTTTACTGTAGCTGCTTAATTATTGATTGCGCTTATTGGATGATGTTCTGCTTGTTTTATACTATTTCGATAAAGCACCTTCTAGTTAGATTTGTTTTAGTTGCGATTGTCTGTCACTGATATACCGATCCTGCACTGTTTTGAATATTTCTACTGCTTATGAATCATAACTAGGTTTACCCATAACACTTAATGTCCTTATATTCTTTACTGTATTGTGTTCACGATTGTCTGTACTCTGTACTCTCCTGGGTCATGCCTGGAAATAGGCATCTTTTTGTTTAGTGCCCCTACCTGGTAATCAAAAATCAAATAAATACTTTTTTTTTATGTTATTTGTTTAGAATTTAATTAGGATTTAGAGTGAGTAAAGTTCGTAGGGTGTCATAAGGGAGGACAGGTTTAAAGGTGAAGTGCGAGGTTGTTGGGAACTGAGTGTTGGGGGGGCTTTAGAGGCAAGAGGAGCAATAGGGGAGAGGGATGCAAGGAGGGAGGAGGCACAGGTAGTAAAGAAGTTATTGAATTCCTCAGCTACGGTGGGTAGGTCATCAATTATCTGGGAGCCAATTTTTAGGACAGGAGAGGGGGGTTGCGAGGGTGGGGAAAACAAGGCGTGGAAATAGTCACCTCCTTAAAGATAAACAGGCACTTGAGAAAACCAAACTCGCTGTCACCACTTTAACAGAGGCCGATACAGGTACTACACCCAAGGGATGATGTATTATAGGCAGCCTTTAAGTGCCATATCTTGGGGGAAATCATTAGGTTAGCAATGACCTGCAAAAAAATTTAGTTACAGAAGGCCCAGGACCTGTTATACCAGATCAGATTAGTAGAGGAAAATCTAGGCCCTAACACCCAGGAAGACATATGGATCACATTCTATCACTTACATGTTCGATATGAGAAGCTTAATAGAGAAAACGTGGATCACGCCATATTCGCACACGTACTAGGTATGTGGACCAAGGAGAACAGCCTGGGAAACTGATGGCCCTCTGGTTGAAAAAAACAGGAGACTTCTTGGATGATCGAGGCCATCCATCCTGAACGGGGCAGGGAGCTTTGCATCTCACGGAGGGACATTGTAGACCAGTTTCAGGTCTATTACCAGATGCTTTATGCAGAGGCTTGCCTGCAACCCTCAGACTCAAGTATGCATAATTATTTAATGAATATCCAGCTGCCTAAACTCCTTCTGCATCAGTCTGAATTACTTGCTGCCCTTGTCATGGCAGAAAAAATCCTGTTGACCATAAACTCACTTACCCCAGATAGAGCTCCAGGACCGGACAGCTTGCAGAGTTGGTACCCCTGCTTCTTAAAACCTTTGCTTACATGCATGAAAATGGGGTTACTGATCCCACTGTAACTGGGTCCATGATAACCTTAATCCTTAAGCAAAGGAAAGATCCTGAGAGTGTAACCAGTTACCATCCATATCTTTGGTCAATCGGGATATGACAGTCATAGCTAAAACACTCACTACTGGAGTTGCTAAGGTTTGGGACCATCTAACTGGCCTGGAACATGTGGAGTTAATGCCTATGGGACTATCCACAGACCGTCTGTAGAAGCTGGAACACATCTTCTCTGCATCTGGGGAGCAAGGGGTGCTGGCTGCTCTGGTCTCCATAGACACAGAGAAACCCTTCAGCAGGGTCTCATGGGCTTTCATGCAGAAGATGCTGGAACATGAATGTTTTGGCTTTCCCAAGGTGTTTTTGAAATGGTTTAAAGTGCTCTACTCTAGTTCACATGCCAAGGTTTATTGTAATGGTGTCTTTTCTGGACAGATCCCATTGAGGAGGGGAACTAGACAGGGTTTTCCCCTTTCCCCTTTACTTTTTAATTTATATCTTGAACCCTGATATGGCAGATTAAGGCTAATCCAGACATTCACGGCATTCCAACAGGAAATCAGGACTTCACAATCTCCGTATATGCGGATGACATCCTCCTTCATCTTACCCATTCAGTAATGTACATTCTGGCTGCCCTGCACACTATTAGTGAGTTTGGTGTCCTTGCAGACTACAGGCTGACCGTGGCACAGATGGTGATTCTATTGTTGAACACAGCCTTTCCCAAAGAGGACATGATGAACCTTGGCCTCACTTGGTCCCCTACCACTCATAAATATTTAGGCCTTGAACTGAGTAGAAATAGAACAACCATGTGTAAGAGGAACTTTGATGCTTTAGTAGAACAAGTGTCCCAGAATTTACACAGGTGGGCAGCCATGCCACTCACTCTCTAGAGGCGTATTAATGTGGTAAAAATGAATATGCTTCCTTGAATCTTATATCCAATTAGAATGCGTAATATTTGCTTACCACTCAACTGGTTTGCTAACCTACATTCCCAAATTTGTAATTTATCTGGTTGGACAGGAGTCTCAGAGGGCCTATAACAACCTCATGAGACTAAGCTACAAAGTGGCCTTAGATGACCACATTTTGCCTGCTACTATTATACCACCCATGCAAGCAAATTCTTTAATTGGGTGCTGCCACCTGAGGGCTAAGAGCTCCCAGATTACACTCCTCACTGGCTTGTAACAGAGCACAGCACAGGTAGAGAGTTAAACTTAGACCCTGACCTATTTATATTCTTATTATATAAATCCCTGCCTCAGGCATTGCAATAGACAGTGATCAGCATTAGTCTTAAGGTTCTGCGTCAACTATCAAAACTTCTGAATATTAAACCTTGATGTAGCGCTGCCCAACCCCTATTTAATAACCCCAAGTTTTGAATCTCAGGAGATCCCATTAAACCCTTTTTTTGGCCGGGATTAAATATTAGATCTATAGCCCACCTTACACTAGCGGGAAGGCCAATCCCCTTTTCATACCTTTAAAATATCACATCAAGTAGCAGACAGGTTGGCCTTCAAACATGCCCTGGCATCATGGTTAGACTCTACCCCATGGTAGGATGTTGCCACCCCTATCCTAGAAGAGTAGCACTTAGCAGCCACACAACCTTACTCCATCTCAACCCTTTACCAACTCATATTTGACCACTCACCTTTGAAGTCAGAACGGGAATGCCCATACTGGCAGACAGAATTTCCAGACAAACAATTTGAGTAGACAAAGATTTGGGCCAATGTTTATCAATATACTGTACTAAAACTGATAAAAGTAGACTCACACAATTTAATATTTTCAACAACCTTTATTATACACCAGAAAACTGTGTAAAATGGGTAGACTCCTACAGACAGCTGCACAAGATGACAAAAAGAGAGAGGCACGTTCCTGAACATATCATGGCAATGTGAGGTGTTCCCACCCCTATGGCAGGCTAGCAAGGACAAGGCAGACCTGCTTCTGGGCTTAGATCACTTCACGCTGGAGGTGCTTATCCTGGGGGATTACCGTGAGATACCTGTAAAAGACAGAAGATACCATCTTGCTGTTATAGCTGCCTCTACTAAAAGAACTATCTTAAGGTGCTAGTTAGATCAAACTCTGATATCATACTCTGAATGATTTCAGGACCTCATGCACAACCTTAGAGTAGGAAGAATGGTGGCAAGCATCCACAACAGGCATAAAGCTTTTTTTTTTTTCATAGAAGTGTTTATACTCCTTTGGTGGGCCGCTGCTGTCATCTGCTACCTAGAGGTTGTTTGGGGTTTTGTTACACTATGCATGCCCTGGCAGACCTCGTGGGAGCCAGCATCATCCTGCAGCAGCCCCTGACTTTTTCCTGTTTTTTCCCCCCAATTACCCCGGGGTCCCAGACAGAGAGGTGCATGCACATGGAGGCACGCACATGCCCTCTTGCTCCAGTGATGGCCCTGTCCTCCTACCCTGTTGGCCTAGTGCCCTTGCCTGCCCTTGGCTGCACCGACCCTGGCCTCCACCGCGAGGCAGTCAAGCGCCAAGGGAGCTCAGGCTCCCTCCCTGGAGAGGAGATCTGCCTGATGGCAGCTCATCCTACTCTGCATCCTCCCCCCCATGCCAACCTCCAATGGCCCGCACCCGCTCCCGAACATGGGTCATTGGCATGGTGAGAGGTAAGGCATCTAGTGCCTCAGCCCTCTGCACCACCAGGCCAGCTGAGGCATAAAGCTTTTGAGAGGTGACTAGGGAAATTGTTAACCCTTTATTCTCCCCCACAGGCAGACCAAAACTAGTAGGATCCAAAATTAATTCTTTGTGGACTGTTGTGCCTCAGTCTGAGCCTATGGATTGTGAGTTAATATATTGCGTACGATGCTTAGAACTTACTGAGTAGATGCCGTGGTCTCGTATGGCATACTACTTTACTTTTTCTTGTATCACTGATAATTTATTGGTGTGAAGAGATGAATTCCTGTAAGGGGAAGGAATGGGGTTTCCTTCATGTTGTTGTTCCTCTTACTCCTCTTTTGTCGATCTTGTTTGTACCTTGTTGTTTGTTATGTGCTTGTTGGATAAAATAGAATGTATAATGTCTTACTATTTTGGAAAATAATAAAGTATATTAATTGAAAAAAAAGAAAGAATGAACTTCAACTCGTTGGAGGTTTAACAACTCAGTACTTAAAAACAACAAATGCTTAGATACAATCAGAGAAAACATCAGATCATTTGCAGACCACAAAGACATCTCTTGGGCAGTTACCTGAGAGGCCCTTAAAAGCACCCCGAGAGGACAACTAATCTCCCTGTGCTCACACAGAAAAAAGAGAAAAGAAGGAGAACAGATGCCCTCCAACTCAACATCAAGCAGATGGGACAACACCTAACCTCTGGTAACTCAGAAAGCACCAGAAAAGAATGGGGCAGAGCCAAGCATAAGTACAATGGAAATTTGAGAGACTCAGCAGAGTTTACATTTAGAAGAACCAGACTTAACTATGTGACTAGTGGCTGTAAGGCCACAAAATTTTTTTTACTTATTTCAGTTTGGGATTAATACCTTTGAGTCAAGGACTCATTTTCAAAGGTTCCATGTCATTGTTTAACAAAACAATTACAGAAATACAGGGATAACATAAGGGAACATTGAGTCATACACAGCAGGCAATAATAGTAAAAAGGTTTTAAGTTTTACACATCTTATTTGGTACTTTATAAACACAAGCTTTACTAGAAAAAGAGAGGGTTGTGGTGTCAGCCGGAGGTGGTATAGTCAGTGGTAGGAGAGGGGGGAGGTGAGTATTCAGCCCTATGAGGTCATCATTTATTACTAGGGGAGGGTAGCAGTAGGGGGTTAGGAGGGGAGGTGGTAATAAGTGGCCAGCTATAGAGGGGGTAGGTACTGGGCAACTGTAGGTATTTAACACATTAGCGCAGGCAGATACAAGTCATTTTTGAGCCAAGGAAGAATCTGAGCCCAGTTCTGAACTGTTTTGAATACTCACTCCATGGCTAATGCAAGCCGAGGATAAAACAAATATTGCAGGTATTTGGCCCAACAACACAGATGGGGTCTGCATGGACCCTCAGAAAATAAACAACATGTTTGCAGACTTTTACAAAATCCTCTATACTTCAGAAACAGAACAGAACTTGCCCAGAACTAAACAAATTCCTGATGACCCTGAACCTGCCCACCATACCAGAGGATCTCCATGACATACTACAGGCACCAGTAACCAAATTCAAAGTAGAAGAAGCAATAAAAACAATCCTGAAAGGCAACATCCCCAACCCTGATGGGTATTCACCTGACTTTTATGTAGAATTCATAAACCTGCTAGCACCCACTCTAACAGAAGTGCACAATGAAGCTCTTGAGAAAGGGGAACTGCCAGACACCATGTTATCAGGACTTATTACACTCATCCTCAAATCAGGTAAAGACAGCTCTTCTTGTTCCAGCTACAGTCCAATTACCCTCCCTAACATAGACATGAAGATATAGGTCAAGGTGCTAACAACAAAGAGTGAATACAATATTATCATAGAAGACCACCAACCTGGCTTCGTGAAGGAAGGCCACATTTCTGACAACCTGAGAAAAATAACCAGCATCATTCAAACTGGGCAACAATTCAAAGAGCCAGCAGTACTCATTTCACTCAGTGCAGAAAAGGCCTTTGACTGGATGGAATGGCCCTGCCTGTTCGAAAACCTAAAGGCATTTTGCATTCCCCCCAGTCCTGGTGCAAATGATTCAACTCTTGTACACAGCCACCAAGGCATCGGTATGTACCAGTAAGTTGATATCTAAAGATGTCACACTGTTGAGAGGGACATGCCAGGGCTGTCCCCATCCCAAGTACTCTGTAACATAGCAATAGAACTTCTGTGAGCAATAACGAGGAATGCAGCAATACAAGGCATTCCGCTCAGGGGGAGACCTGTAAAGCTACTACTTATGCAAACAACATAATGATCTCAGTGTTAAATCCCAACTCCTCCATCCCTGCGTTACTAAAGCTTATAGAAACCTTCACCCATTTCTTAGGATACAAACTTAACCAACAAAAAACAGAAGTCCTGCCAGCAAACACAAGATGTATGAGGCATATGGTAAGCAACATGGATATGACACTAAAATATGTGGGCCAAGATTTATTCACTTCAGCTAAGGAAACAACAGCTGAAAACTGGAAAACACTGCTGAAGGACCGACAATCAGATCTAGACAGAGGACACTTGCTGCCTCTGGCAATGGACCAAAGGGTGGCAATTATAAAAATGAATAGCTTGCCGAGGGTCCTTTTCATTATTATCTCCATGGAACAAACCAAAATACTATTATTCCACATTCACAATTTGCAAAAGTTGATTTCAAAATTCATATGGGTTCACAAGTGCCCTAGAAGCACATTAAGGAAATTGACCAGGTGGCAACCTCTTGAAAAGCTCAAAGTGCCAGCTATGGAACTTTATTACATGGCAATCCAGATGACCTGAATAGCCAAATGGGCAAAGAAACCCAAAACGCAAGCACAAGGACCTATAACCCCACTTTGGCTCCAATCTGAATGACAAGTTTCCCTGAACAAAAACATAGATATTTTAGCTCTTCCATATGCCCAACTGATACCTTCATTGCAAGATACACCGATGTCCACTACCCTCTCCGTGCTCCATGCTTGCCTTAAAAAAAACTGCCTCCTCACTCCAGAGACACTGGGACCAACCCCTTTGGCTTAATCCAAACATAACTATAAATGAGAAAACAGTAGAATTCCCCCAATGGACAGGAAAAGGAATCTTACAACTAACAGACAAAATAACAGCCTAATGATTTATTAACTTTCAGACCTTATAAGGCAGACATCAGCTACAAGCTCCAGGCCACTACAGAGGAGTACGAGCCCTTCATATGGGAAAATGAAGCAATCCAGAAGTGCTTAAATGATAAATCCATAGCGGGCTGGCCTGGCATAATAGTTAAATATGGAAGTATAACAGAAGTAAGCCACTGATGTTCAGGAAATCAAAGTATCTTCAGCACTGGCTTCTGGAAGTGGAACCAAATCTGGACATTTGCAAGAACATATGAACATACAAAAATGCCAGCAGATACAGGCCATGTGGTTTATCGAGTCTGCTCAAGTGTGCAGCTCCCCGTCTAATCTACTGCCGCTGCCTTGCCCAACCCCATTCAGCATGATTTAACATTAAGATGGTAGTAGAGGCAAACCACATGAGGATGAGGGTCCTGGACTTTAGGAGAGCAGGTGTTAAGGAAATGGGCGACGACCTCAGAAACTGCTTAGTTGGGGGGGAGTGCCAGGGAGTGGTAGAGGAACAGTGGGGGGAAATAAGGGAGGGCATAATGAAGGCAACCAGCTTCTGCGTGAAGCAAGTGAGTATAAGCAAAAGAAAAAAGCAACCATAATGCTACTCCAGGGAAGTAGCCATGGTGGTGAAGGAAAAAAGGGTGGCATTCAGGAGGTATAAAGAAATGCAGAGGGAGAAAGGCAGGGAGATGTCCCATGTAAATCAGAGGAAAGGAGGTGAGATGGTGAGGGAGCAAAGGCGCAGACAGAGAAAAGGATAACCAGAGGAGTGGTGAATGGGCATAAGACTTTCTTCAGGTATATAAGTGAGAAGAGGAAAGCAAGGGGAAGGTAGTAAAGAAAAGGAGGACAACAGAGGGAGACTGTACAGAAGATGACCAAGAAAAAGCAGACATTCTGAACAGGTACTTTTGCTCAGGCTTCACAATGGAGGGAGAGGGGACAGACCCCCAGTGATCAGAAGGAACAAAGGGGGAGAGGAGGTGTACTCAGGTCCATTTTCATAGGAAAGAGTTCTGATTAGACTTGCAGCTCTGAAAGTTGATAAGAGTATGGGACAGGGTGGGATACACCCAAGGGTACTGAAAGAACTCAGGGATGTGCTGGCTGCTCTGCTGATGGCCTTATTGAACAGCTCCCTGGAATCAGGAATGGTTCCAAAGGACTGGATGAGAACAGATGAGGTCTCTGCATACGGATGGCAGCAGGGAAGAGGCTAGCAACTATAAGCCAGTGAGTCTCATCTCATTGATGGGGGAAATTAATGGAAACACTGCTAAAGGAAAGGATGGTAGAGTATCTTGAATCCAATGGGCTACAAGACCAAAGGCAGCATGGATTCATGGGAGGAGGCTGTGCCAGATGAGTATGACTGAGTTTGTTGACTGGGTGACTAGGGAATTAGATCAGTGGAAGCCAGTTGATGCAGCTTATCTGGACTTCAACAAGGCCTTCAACACTGTACCACACAGGTGATTGATTAAGAAATTGAATACCCTAGGGGTGGGATCCAAAGTGGTGAACTGAGTTAGAAACTGGTTAATGCATAGGAGATAGAGGGCAGTGATTAACAGCATTCCCTCTAATGAGGAGGGAGTCACCAGTGGGGTGCTGCAGGGCTTAGTACTGGGACCAGTCCTCTTCAATATCTTCCTAAGTGACATCGCAGATGTACTGAAATGGAAGGTATGCCTTTTTGCAGATGATACCAATATTTGTAATAAGGTGGACATCAAGGAAGAGGTTGAAAGAACGTATAGGGATCTTGGGAAACTTGAGGAGTGGTCAAGAGTATAACAGTTGCGGTTCAATGCCAAAAAGTGCAAAATCATGCACCTGGGGCAAGGAACCCAAGAACTGAGTATAAAATGGGGGGCAGGTACTGTCAGTCATTACACAGGAAAGGAAACCTTGGAGTTATCACATCTGATGACCTCAAAGATGCAAGGTGGTGTGACAAAGCGTGGGTCGGGCCAGTGGGATTCTGGAATGCATTGGGAGAGGTATCTCCAGTAGGAGCTGGAATAATCCTCACACAAACATTTATTCATTTCATTTCATTTTTATTGAAGGGTTAGGCCGTTGAGTAAAACTCATTTAAAATGGTGACACATAGCATCACATTATAAATACAATTACAAGACAACATCCATCCACATAAATTGCAATAACAACAACCTTACATAATTGACACATATATAACACATCCAACTTCTGTAATTTTCTTTACTAGAGTAATCATACAATACATCACAACAGTCAAACAGTGGGAACACCTGGGTTTTAACTATCTTCTTAATCATACATTTCCCCAAACAATTTTTGTTTCGATATGACATCCCCACTCTTTTCCCTATTGAACCATCACAAACTGTGGATGAACCCCTATTCAGGCTACCAAACCTCTGGTGAGCTCTCGCATGTCGTATTCAGCAGATGACAACCTCTTCCAGGGATTCCCCTTCTTTACACCAAATCAGAGGTGACTCTCACCACTGATGCCTCCCTGCTGGAGTGGGCAGCCTACTGCCAGGGTTCCAGACACAGGGAGTCTGGGACTGAACAGAAACACATCTCCACGTCAGTGTGCTCGAGATGTGTGCAGTTCCATACTGTCTGAAAACCCTAGCAGACATGATCAGCTGAAAGGCACTTCTCCAGACAGAGAAGTCTGTCATGTAATGTATCAACAAACAGGCAGGAGCACACTCTTACCCTCACTGCAGGGAGGCAATGGGAGTGTGAGAATGCTGCTTGGAGCAGAAGATCTTGTTCCAAGCATTCTATCTGCCAGGGGGTCCACAACAGCCTAGCAGACAAATTATGTCAAACAGTGGAAGATTTTCACGAGTGGTCACTGGCACCAGATATCAAGAGATCACTATTCAATGAGTGGGGCACCCCAGATGTGGACCCTTTTCATCCCCACTCAATGCCAAACTGCCTTGATGCTGCTCCAGAAACCCAGGAAATGGTGTTTTCTGTCAGGATGCATTCAGGCTCCCATGGCAAAATCTGCTTCTGTATGCATTCCCTCCAGTACTTCTCATCGAGATGGTGTTTTTCAAATTGGAGGCACACAAGGGCAAGATGATCCTAGTGCCCCCCTTCTGGCCTTGGCTGATATGGTTTCTACTGCTGAGTCGACTTTCAGTCACCAAACCATTCTGCCACTCTGGATGGACATTTTGACCAAGGGTCAGCTAGTTCATGCCAACCTGCACTTCTTTCACCTTCAGGCCTAGCTCCTGAAGACATAGAAGTGAACCAGTTCAAGGTATCTCAGAGGGTCTCTAAAATACTTTTGCCTGCACATAAACCTTCTACCAGGAAGACATACGCAGCCAAAGAGGGAAGTCTCTTTCAAATGAAAAGAGCCCGGGTGGGGGGTCACATGCATGATCATGGACAAGATGGCTACTTAAACTGTTGCTCTGAGGCTACTACAATACACTCATCACAATCCACCTCTTTCAACCATCAGTTCCAACCCAAACTGTAACTGCCTTTAAAGTACATTCCAAGCTGAATCCTATGCTGCAAAAAGCTATAACATCAGTCCAGCACAGTGTGAGTTATCATCAAAAAGAGAACCAATCTTAGTCACTAGCAGAGTGGGAATGGCAGCCACACCGGAATCAACTACAACAGCCAGTGCAATGGACCTGTCAGAAATTAAAGCAATGCTGCAAGCAATCATCCAAGACATTCCTTACTTAAGGACATTCATAGGACTTTTATTTTTCCTGGAGGGGGGGGATGCTCAAGAAATGGCCCAAGGTCTGGGATTTTTGGTGCTCTGCGGTGCGTTTTGAGAGTTTTACGGAAGAGACAGCACAGCATAACAAACACAATTTCAGTGCTAGTGCATTACCCAAAGTTTCCTGTATTTTGTTTTTTCTCACCACCTTGACTTACTGCCCAGCAAGTGGTGGTGTCACTCCCCTAGCTTGCCCCTTCCCCAGCTACTAATGTAGCCTTTGATGGTAAGAGAACAACAAGAGGAAGGAGGTGCTGTAAGAACTATACTACTCTACTGAGGCTAAAGAACTAGAACTCTACTACTGGGACCTTCAATTTAGGGTAAAAAATTAAAAAAGAGTTAGTGTGTTTGTCTGACTTGGGTGAAGTTAATTGTTATCTATGCAGTTAGCTAGGTGTAAAAGGAAACTGAATTATCTGTGCTGTTAGCTAGGTGTAGAAGGAAATTGTGAATTAGGGGGAGTGGCTTAAGCAGAAGGAAGCTAGGTGTTCTGGATTTAAAAACTGCCCTAGATAGCATGTGTCAGAGAACAGCAAGAGGAAAAAGGTGCTGTTAGAACTATACTACTCTACTAGGACTATATAGCCCTCCTTCCCTTCCCTCCACCCCCCCCCACCACCATTAGCCAGTTCTACTTTTATAGGCACAAGATTTGACTGACAACAGGAACTTCCTATTTGGGAGCAGGGAGGGAGTGATCACAGGGGCACAAAAGACTCACCATCCTAGAAGGAGAAGAGTAGCTCTCCATCCACCTCTAGCTGCTGGAGGCTTGACTCTAAGCAAGTAAGAAGGAGACTATTGTGGAATATAGGAACTTCCTGTCCCAGAACAGGAAGATCAGGAGCTTTAAGTGCACGGAGGCAGTAGGAAAGTAGGGAGAAAAGAAAAAAATATATATATAAAAATAATAATAAACAGAGAGAGGAAAGAGTAAGTATATAAAACAACAGTTAAGGGGCCACAAATAAGAAGTGATTGGAGTGGTGCAGTGCAGTGACTGTGGAGCAGCAGTCTTCTGGGCGACATTCTGGAGAATGCAGTATTGTCCCAGCTGCAGGCACCTCTCTGAACTGAGGGAGGAAGTTGCTTATCTCTAGGCTGAATTGGCCAGGATTCAGGGGACCTCCTCTCCCACCCAGGGACCACCAGGGCCACCACCGCTGCCTCAAGAGGTTGCCAAGAAAGAGGAGCAGTTGGACCACAGTGGGCTCAGGGAGGGTGAGGGTGGTGGAACAGAGGTGCATCCCTCCAGTTGTACCTCTCTACAATTCATGTGCCATTCTGGCAGAGTGTGGTTCCTCTATAGAGACACCCACAGTGGAGACCAAGGAGGATGCTGGGAACCTCCACAAAGAAAACCCACAGGAGGGTGGCATGGAACCCCACAGGGGAAGGAAACAACTCATAGTGGAGGACTCCATTGTTAGTAGGGTAGAACTGGGGGAGGGAGGGGAGAGGGAGGTAAGGTGCCTGCCTGGCGCCATGTCTTGGAGGGACAGGGATTGAATCCTTAGGATCATGGGAGCAGCTGCACGGGGGAGGAAGCTGAATGTCATTGTCCATTTAGGGGCAAATTACCTGGCTGGGAAAGGGATCAGAACAGTGGAGGAAGAGTTTGTGGAGTTGGGGAGGGGCCTTAGACAAGTAGCATGCACAGTAACCTTCTCAGAGGTGCTGCCTGTCTATTGCATGGGTGAGACTAGGATGCTCCACACCATGAGATTCAATCAGTGGTTGAAATACTGGTGCAGAGCTCAGGGTTTTGGCTTCATTGGGGACTGGGATCCACCTGGAGGGATGCAGGCCTATACTGGCGTGATGGTCTGCATCTGTCCAGGAGGGGAACCAGGATCCTAGGTGATAGGTTTAAATGCTTCATTGGCAAGTATTTAAATTAGCCAAGGGGGGGAGGCACTGAAAAGAAGCAGGAAAATCCTAGCCCTCCCCCCCAAAAAAATTAGGGTCATTAGTGAGGTAAACACCAAGGTAGAGACGTCGATTGGGAGAAGGGCAGGTATAAATGGAGAAAAAGGCAAAGGCAGTAAGGACAGGGATGGGGTGAATAGGGGTAAGGCCATCAAAAAATGGAGGGTAATGAGTACCAATGCCGGCAGCCTAGGTAACAAGCTCTCTGAACTGGTGGCCTTGATGGAAGAGGGATGCCTGGATATCATGGCAGTCACAGAAATGTGGTACACAGATACCGGGGTACACAATCTACAGAAGAGACAGTGAGGGTAGAAGAGGAGGAGGAGTAGCTCTCTATGTAAGGGAGGGGATCAAAGCAACAGAACAAAAGGGTAAACAGGGAGGAGAGGAGAAGAGGAGGCACTGTGAGTCACCCTGGAGACTGGAAACGACACCACAATCCGCACAGGGGTTGTATACAGATCCCCATCTTGGGGGAGGAAATGGACAAGGAAATGATAGAAGGCATCCTTAGGATGGCAGAGAAAGGGGAGATATTGTTGATGGGGGACCTGAATATGCCAGATGTTAACTGGAGCACCTTTGCTGCAGCCACATCCAAGAGCAGGGCCATTCTCCATGCCCTACAGGGGGCATGACTCAAACAGCTAGTGTTGAAACCCACTCGGGAGGGAGCAATCTTAGATCTGGTACTCTCAAATGGGGATGGAGAGAGGATCTCAGATCTAGAAGTGGGTAGCCAACTGGAAACAAGTGACCACCAAACAGTGTGGTTAACAATAAACTCAGCTGCAGAGTCAAGAAAAGTGAGGGTACTGGACTTCAGGAGGGCTGACTTTGTCAAAATGGGAGAATGCCTTAGAAAAGCACTAGCAAACAGGCAAGAAGGAGGGGTGAAGCAACAATGGGGAAACATCAAAACTGCCATCACATAGGCAACAAGCCTTTGTGTGAAGCAAATAAATGAATTAAAATGAAAGAAGAAACCACTATGGTTCTCAAAAGAGATGGCAGGGAAGGTTAGGGAGAAAAAGATAGCATTCAGGAAGTATAAGGAAACACAGAAGGAGCAGGACAGAGAACTGTACCAGTTAAAGCAGAAGAAAGTGGGGAAGGCAGTCAGAATAGCAAAGGCCCATACCAAGGAAAAGATAGTCAACTCGGTTAAGAAGGGGGATAAAACCTTTTATAGGTACATTAGGGAGCATAGAAACACAAAGGGAGGGCTAGTGAGGCTGAATAAAGGGGACGGTGGGTGGGCAGAGAGGGACAGTGAAAAAACAGGACTACTGAATGACTAGTCAAGTCAAGTTTATTGTTCTTCCAATAAATTAGAAAAATTTCTGGACATTACAATTTTTAAATTTAAAAATACAAAATGTAAAATAAATAAAAAATATGATTAAACAGACTCCTTATCTCATTAGAATAACTCTCATAAGAAAGTATGCTGGTTAAAATTCTTCAGATTGTATAAAAACAATTCATTTATCTCTGAGCCACTTTCGGTATACTTTTTTTTTAACACTTATTACAGACATTATAAAATTCCCTACCAGTATTGCATCTTGAACAGTCATTGGGTGCATCAATATGAATATCACATCATATGTTAAATTTGCATATTTACTAAGAATTTCCCCCAAATATTTAGAACGAATATAACTAAATAAAGGGCATTGAATTAATACATGCTTTAACGATTCAGTGAATCCTCTTGTTTTTTATACAATCTGAAGAATTTTAACCAGCATGCTTTCTACTGAATACTTCTGCTCAGTATTCACAAAAGAAGAGGAGGGAGAGGTACCTAATCCAATCAACAGAAGCACTCTAGATAGGGTGTTGATCCCAGTCCTTTCACAGAAGAAAGGGATCTGAAAGAACTCCTAAAACTGAAGGTGGACAAAGCAATGGGGCCTGACGGGATTCACCCCAGAATTCTAAAACAATTAAGGGAAGAACTAGTGACGCCACTGACTAGCCTTTTTAACAAATCATGGGAGGATGGTGTGGTACCTGAGGGCTGGAGGAGGGCAGATGTGATTCCCCTTCACAAAAGTGGGAGCAAGACAGAGGCAGGAAACTACAGACCTGTCAGTTTGACCTCAGTGGTAGGGAAGATGATGGAATCACTTCTGAAGGAAAGAATTGTTGAGTACCTAGAGGCCAGTGGGGGACAGGACACATGGCAGCATGGATTCATAGCGGGAAGGTCATGTCAAACAAATCTAATCAATTTCTTTGACTGGGTGACCAAAGTAGTAGATCAGGGAGGGGCTGTGGACATGGCCTACCTAGACTTTAACAAGGCATTTGACACAGTCCCACACAAAAGATTAATAAACAAATTAGCCAGCCTGTGAGTGGGTCCCAGGGTGGTAGCCTGGGTAAAACATTGGCTAGACAACAAGACACAAAGGGTAATAGTAAACGGAGTCCACTATGAAGAAAGGGGGGTTACTAGTGGGGTACCGCAGGGTTCAGTACTGGATCCGGTCCTTTTCAATGTTTTTATAGGTGACATTGCAGAGGGACTGGAAGGAAAAGTATGCCTCTTTGCAGATGACACAAAGATCTGCAACAGGGTTGATACACAAAGGGGAGTAGAAAGGATGAGAAGGGACTTGGAAGGTTGGAGGAATGGCCAAATGTATGGCAGCTTGGATTCTATGCAAAGAAGTGCAAAGTAATGCACCTGGGAAAGAAAAACCCAGGGGAAG
Organism: Neoceratodus forsteri; assembly: GCA_016271365.2. Lineage (NCBI taxonomy): Eukaryota > Metazoa > Chordata > Ceratodontiformes > Ceratodontidae > Neoceratodus > Neoceratodus forsteri. Next base: position 420,976,998 of record CM028138.1, read on the forward strand.
AGTACACAATGGGGTATGAGGTAGTAACAACAACAAAAATGGAAAGGGACCTGAGGGTAATCATATCAGATAACTTAATGGTTAGCAAGCAATGTGAGAAGGTGGTAGGGATGGCTGGGGGATACTGGGATGTATAGCGAGAGGCATCACCAGTAGAAAACAGGAAGTTGTTATCCCTCTGTACAGACAGTTGGTGAGACCCCATCTGGAGTACTGTGTCCAGTTCTGGAGACCCCATTTCTGCAAGGACACAGACAGGATGGAGACAGTCCAGATGAGGGCAACTAAAACAGTGCAGGGTCTGCATCGGAAGCCATAAAAGAAGAGACTAAAGGAGCTTAATATGTATACCCTTGAGGAAAGGAGGGAGAGGGGGGACATGATAGAAACTTTCAAGTACCTCAATGGAATCACAAAGTCCAAGAGGGTAGCATCTTTCAGAAAAAGAGATATGCAAGAACAAGAGGACACAATTTGAAGATTGAGGGGAGATGGCTCAGGGGTAATGTGAGGAAGTATTTTTTCACAGAGAGGGTGGTGGATGCATGGAACGGTCTTCCTGAGGAGGTTGTGGGGTCAAAAACAGCGGAAATTCAAGAATGCATGGGACAGACATAAGGCCATTCTTGTGGGGTGGGAAAAGAAATCGCTGTTGGTTAACTAGGATCTGCAGCTTATCCATTAGGTAGGAAATGCAGGCAGACTAGATGGCCAAGTGGTCCTTAACTGCCGTCAAAGTCTACGTTTCCATAGAACATAGAACATAGAATTTGACAGCAGATAAGGACCGCTTGGCCCACCCAGTCTGCCCATTTCCCTACCTAATGGATAAGCTGCAGATCCTAGTTAACCAGCAGCCTACTTCTTCCTACCCCCAACCCCTAGAATTGCCTTATGACTGTCCCATGCATGCTTGAATTCCACCACTGTTTTTGACTCCACAACCTCCTCCGAAGGCTGTTCCAGCCATCACAACCCTCTCTGTGAAAAATACTTCCTTAAATTACCTCTGCCTGCCCCATCTTCAAATTGTGCCCCTTGTTCTTGCACACCTCTTTTTGAAAGATGCTACCTCTTGGACTTTGTTGATTCCTGAGGTACTTGAAAGTTTCTATCATGTCCCCCTCCCTCCTTTCCTCGAGGCTATACATATTAAGCTCCTTAAGTCTCTTCATATGTCTTCCAGTGCAGACCCTGCACCATTTTAGTTGCCCTCCTCTGACAGCTTCTATCCTGTCTATGTCTTTATGGAGATTGGGTCTCCAGAACTGCATGCAGTACTCTAGATGGGGTCTCACCAGCTGTCTGTACAGAGGGATAACAATTTCTTGTTTTCTACTGGTGATGCCTCTCCTGTGCATCCCAGTATCCCCCAACCCTCCTTGCTGCCCTCTCACATTGTCTTGCCCACCTTTAGGTCATCTGATCTGACTACCCCAGGTCCTTTCCATTTTGTTGTTGTTAGTACTCCCACCCCCATTGTGCTCTTCCCTGGGTTTTTATTTCCCAGGTGCATTACCTTGCACTTCTTAGCATTGAATCTAAGCTGCCATACATTTGACCATTCTTCTAATCTTGCCAAGTCCCTTCTTATCCTTTCCACCCCATCTTGTGCATCAACCCTGTTGCAGATCTTTGTGTCATCTGCAAAGAAGCATACTTTTCCTTCCGGTCCCTCTGCAATGTCACTTATAAAGACATTGAAGAGGACCAGTCCTAATACTGAACCCTGCGGTACCACACTAGTAACCCCCCTTTCTTCGGAGTGGACTCCATTTACTATTACTCTCTGTGTCCTATTCTCCAGCCAATTCTTTACCAGGCTGTCATCTTGGGACCTCCCCAGGCTGGCTAACTTGTATTTTAATCTTTGTGTGGGACTGTGTTAAATGCCTTGCTAAAGTCTAGGTAGGCCATGTCCACAGCCCCTCCCTGATCTACTACTTTGGTCACCCAGTCAAAGAAATCTATCAGATTTGTCTGGCTGACCTCCCCACTGTGAATCCATGCTGCCTTGGGTCCTGTGCCCCTCTGGCCTCTAGATACTCGATAATTCTTTCCTTCAGAAGTGATTCCATCATTTTCCCTGCCACTGAGGTTAAACTAACAAGTCTGTAGTTTCCTGCTTCTGCCTTGCTCCCACTTTTGTGAAGGGGAATCACATCTGCCCTCCAGTCCTCGGGTACCACCCCATCCTCCCATGATTTGTTAAAGAGGGTAGTCAGTGGTGTCACTAGTTCTACCCTTAGTTCTTTTAGAATTCTGGGATAAATCCCATCAGGCCCCATTGCTTCGTCTACCTTCAGTTTTAAGAGTTCTTTCAGAACCCTTTCTTCTGTAAATGGGCTGGTATCAACTTCTGTATCCAGAGTGTTTCTACTGTTTGTTTTAGGTACCTCCCCCTCTTCCTTTGTAAATACTGAGCAAAAATATTTGTTTAGTATCTCTGCCTTTCACAGTTACCCTCTGCCCACCCTCCTCCCCTTTATTAAGCCTCACTATCCCTCCCTTGGTCTTCCTTCACTCCTGGATGTACCTATAAAAGGTTTTATTCCCCCTTCTTAACTGAGTAGGCTATCTTTTCCTTGGTTTGGGCCTTTGCTGTTCTGACTGCCTTCCCAGCTTTCTTTTGCTTTAACTGATACAGTTCTCTGTCCTGCTCCTTCTGTGATTCCTTGTACTTCCTGAATGCTTTCTTGTTTTTATGTCACTCACCCACCTTGACCCACCAACCAGCAAGTGTTGCAAACACTGATGGTGTTACTCACCCACCCTGATCCCCTCCTAAGCTATTGGCGTATTCTCTGATGTTGCCACTCACCACCTTGACCCACTCCCCAGTAAGCGTTGCAGACACTGGTGGTATCCGTCACCTGGAGACTTTTTCTGCAGTCTAACTCCCAAATCTTTTCTCAATAAAATGAATTTGCCAAAAATATTGTCTGCTGTTTTACTAAAATGCCACCCACCTACCACAGGCCAAGGATATCTCTTCCTGTTCTGTCACTAATGTGTGGAAAGTGGGTGGCATTTTTAATAAAACACATGTAATGAGTTCTGTCAAAAGCTCTCTGTTACACAGTAGGGGGTGGCAGAGGTTGCTATGCAAAAATGAAGATGCATTGTGCCTTGTTATGAAAATGAAGAAGTTCTTAATACCTAAACATATTTTAACCCGATGTGATGGCAAAACCTTTAGTGATACATTTTTCCAGTATAGCAACTTCAGGATCTTAAAGCAATAATTTGGGAGTTTTAACTTTCTTGAAAAAACAGAAAACCACAATTAGCAGACTTTGTACACAAACCTCTTAATTATTAACCTATTAATCTCTTTGTCTTTATTAGGGACTTTGCAGAGGGGCTAGAAGGGAAGGTATGCCTTTTTGCAGATGACACAAAGATCTGCAATAAGGTAGATGCTCAGGGGGGTGAAAAAATTAATAGAGATCTGAGAAAGCTTGAGGAGTGGTCAGGGGTGTGGCAGCTAAGTTTCAATGTGAAGAATTGCAAAATCATGCATTCAGGGCACAGAAATCAAGGGATGGAGTACAAGATGGGGGGAGTGGAACTAACAACTACCAAGCAGGAAAGAGACTCGGGGGGGTAATCATATCTGGCAATCTAAAGGTGGCCGAACAGTGTGACACGGCAGTGGGGAGAGATAGTGGGATCTGGGGTGCATAGGGAGGGGTATCGCCAGCCGAAAAAAAGGGAGGTGATGATAACGCTGTATAAATCATAGGTGAGACCTCACCTGGAATACTGTGTCCAGGTCTGGAGACCACATCTCTGGAAGGACATAGACAGAGTAGAGGCAGACCAGAAGAGGGCAACTAAAATGGTGCAGGGCCTGCATAAGCCCAATGAGGAGAGACTAAAGGACCTCAATATGTACACACTGGAGGAAAGGAGGGAAGGGGGATATGATAGAGACTTTTAAATACCCCATGGGTATAAATAAGGTACAGGAGGGAAGCATTATTCAGAAAAAAAGATGCTCAAGAACAAGGGGGCATGACATGAAGTTAAAGGGGGTAGATAAAGGCGAAACATGAGGAAGTACTTCTTCACAGAAAGAGTAGTGGATGCCTGGAACAGCCTCCCAGCAGAGGTGGTCAAAGAAACTGTAACGGGATTCAAGAATGCATGGGATAGGCTTAAGGGAACCTTAGTGTTTAGGAAAGAGAGGGTAAAGCCAGAGACCAAGGAGGGTCTGCGGTATTACAGTAGGTAGGGAAAATGTGCAGACTGGGTGGGCCAAGTGGTCCTTATCTGACCTCACATTTTATGTTTCTATGTTTCAATTTTTGATCCGCTTAACACAAGATGCTACTATTGTTTTTCTTAAATAAGAACAGCTTTGTACGTACTGTACCATAGGCACACCACCTTCAAAACACAGATATATTGTACTGCCAAAAAAGTCATAATAGATTATGTTCTCCTCTTCCCCACAAAAATCTTAGCTGTCCATAGCAAGCTTACTCCACACCAGTATTATTTTTTAGCCCATACTTTTTTTAAAAACTACAGTAATTGGTCACTTTTCCTTGCTGCTGTTGGCAGCAGGCAGGCGGAGGAGTCTCTCTCTCTCTCTCTCTCTCTCTCGTCTGGTTTCCCAGTCACAGTGATGGAGTGGTAGACTGTGACTGTAACAGGCAAGAACTACATTATCATCGCCTCTCATCTCACAAGTCCTACCTCAGTGACAGGCAGGCACAAACAGATCAAAAGAGCTCCCCACGTGAGAGTAACTGGCATTTCCTACATTATCAGCGCTACTCACTTCTGAGTGTCTGACAAGTCCCATATTAGTAGTGCCCTGCACAGTATGCCCTACCATGACAGACAAGCCACATTTAACCAGTGACTCCACATCAGTGTGAATGACAAGCCTCACAGTACTGTTCCCCAAATATGTATGACTTCCACGGACCTCATCACAAGTGCTCCCCACTTCTGAGTGATTGACAAGTCCCTGTTCACCACTGTCCCCTATATCTAAGTGACTGACTGACAAGCTCTACACCACCATGGCTTCCTACATCTGAATTAATGACAACCCGTTATCACCAGTGCTCCCCCACATGCTCTATGTTACCTTCATACCTTGAAGGGTCCATACCCATAGCTATGAGGTGTCACTCAAGAGTACAGCCTCCCTACATATGACTGCCCCTCCCCAAGTGAAAAGTGTCCAGCCAAGCCAGAGCCACATTGCATCTAGCAATTAAGCCCAGTGTCCCAAACTGCAACCCTACATTTTCTAGGCTGGAAATAAGCCTAGATGGTGCTTCTCCCCAGAGCATCAAGCTTGGGTAGCATGTCCAGTGTTGTTCTGGGGGATGGGAGAACAGTTCCAGGGTGTTTTTTTTTCTGAATACACTGTATGCTTCCACTTTCAGCTTATTCATCTTTTTTCCTTTTCTTTTCTTTATGTTCCCCCCTTCTGCCTACAACATGTCCATTTTGTGATCTCATATTGTCTCCCTCTACCACCAGACTCACTGCACATAGCTTGGCTATCCATTATCAGATGTTATAGCTCTGCCTGCCCTCTGGATTCAGAATGTCCCTTCCTCTACTGCCACCAGGGAGGAAGCAGCATCTTGTCTGTGAGGCAGCCAGTTGCAAAAAGTAAAGCTGGTTGTATTACAGGGTTAGATGGCACAGGAGAAGTCTTGGGCACATTATCTGGTGCACTGACAGCACTTTCCACTGTTCTCTCTTTGTACGCATATGTAGCAGTGCTCAGAGCTGTTGCTCATCATCGTATGGTTAGCATTGCTAGCAATGGCACCACAACCATACCTTCACCAAGGGCCACTACGGTAACATCCCACCCACCTGGGAGGTATTTAGAAACTAGGGATGGGTGAACCAGTTTGGCCAAAATATGAACTGACCCAAACATGCCAAAGTGTTCATAAATGAATGGCTTCCAAACACTTTTGGCTGTTCGGATCGGTTCATATAGCCATTAAATCACGATAAATGCAGTGCAAAAAGTGCCAGAGAAGGAGGAACCCACAGGAGAGACCAGAGACAAGACTCTGGTTCCTCACTGGATGGCCGAGCTGTCTGTTTCTCTAAGGTGGCACCTGATACGGTTGCTGGTCTAGCAGCCCACGTGGTCCACCTTAGACCTATGCAGAGGAATCAGGACAGAGAAGGAGCGGCAGCTTCTTTAGGCTGCTCCGTGCTGCGGATTCCGTGTGCTTGTGCAACTTTTTTTTTTTTTTATTTAGTTATTTAACCAGGAGTAGCACACTAAGCTGAAAGCTTTTTTACAGGAGTGACTTGCGTTTTAATTACTTCTTAGACTTTTTGCGCCCTGGACAACAGAGGAAGAAGATGTTGACTATAAAAAACTGAAAGAAGAATTTAAATTTATATAGATATATTTGTACTAAAACAAAAAAGTGAATTAAACTTGGGAAAGTTGGGGTTGGGGAATAGGGGACTGGGAGTCAGAGACTCAGGAGGGGACTGAGCCAAGGACTACATGTGGGAGTCAGGGATTGGGGTGGGGAGTAGTTATATTATTGAGAAGACTTGGGGAGGTGAGGAGGAACTTGGAGGAGATGGGGCAACTTATTATGAGAAAGAACTTGAAAACAGACTAGAGTGCAGACAAGAAAGAAGAGAACAAGAGATTGAAGAGAGACTTCACCATTGAGTGCCAGAGTCAGACTGACCATTTTTTTTTGGGGGGGGAGCAGTCTAGCAGAGGGGGTGAAGTCTGTTGAACTGTGCCAGTGTGCCACCCACTACCACACCACTCCCAGTTAGCCTTCTTGCTGTTTGTCCAATTGCCCCCCAACAACGTCAGCTCTCTCAGTTCTCCTACCTGTGCTCACACAGTTATTTCAGTGGGGATTTCTATTTTTTGTTTAATACAATCTATGTGTGTGTGTGTGTGACTGTGTGTGAAAGGAGGAAAAAAGATGAGTCCAAAAATTATTATCCCATCAGTTTAAGATCGGTAATCAGTAAGACAATGGAAAGGCTCTTGCAGGGGCTAATAAGTGAACATATAAAAAATACAGGACTAATAGATCATAGTCAGCATGGATTTATTCCTGGTAGATCTTGTCTTACCAACCAAATCCATTTTTTTGAGCCCATAAGCGAAGCATTAGATAAGGGTGTTCTATGCGATGTAATATTTCTAGACTTCGCTAAGACCTTTGATAAAGTATTGCATTATACACGATTAAAGGAACTGCAAAGGATAGGATTGACCCCTAATATTATAAACTGGATAAATTCCTGGTTGGGAGATAGATATCAGAGGGTGTCAGTTAAAGGACACCTGTCTAATTGAGGTAGTGTAACCAGTGGTGTCCCACAGGTATCAATCCTGGGTCCCACACTTTTTAACATCTTGGTTGCATCAATGAAAGTCTCAGATAATGTGTGGTTATCCAAATAGACTGACACCTGTAAGACTGCGGGACTTGTAACCTCAATAAACTACAGCAAAATTTTGCAAAAACAGACAATCTTATGGATTGGGCAAATGCAAAAAAGATGCAGTTGAATATAGATAAATGTAAAGTAATGCACCTAGGGAAGAATAATCCATTTATGAACTACACATTAGGTACTACCATACTGTAGACAATCAAAGAATAAAAGGACCTAGGCACATTAATAACAAAGGATTTTAACTTTGACAGGAACACCATAGTTAAAGTCAAGAAATGTTATAAAATCACAGGATCAATCCTGGCCAACATAAAAAGTAGGGAACAGGATGTACTAATGCCTCTCTATTCCAGTCTTGTCCACCCACGTCTTGAATACTGCTCCCAGTTTAACCAACCACATACCAGGAGCAGCTGTAAACTTATAGAGGAGGTACAGAGGAAATATACTAGAAGGATAAAATACCTAAAAAATACAGATTACAATACAAAGCTCAAGACACTTAACCTATATTCAGCTGAATATAGGGAAAGCCAAGGTGACCTGTGCCTAACTTACAAAATGGTAAATAATGAATATCTTAGGGCAACTATTGACCTCACATTGGATAAGGGTAGAGTTAACACAATAAGTAATGGGTATAAGATCAAAGGGGATTTAATAAGAACAACTAAAAGAAGCAGCTTCTTCACACAAAGGGGTGTGGGATTATGGAATAGCTTGCCATCACAGGTAGTTTAAAGTGTGAATATTAATACTTTTAAAAATAGCCTAGATGAATACATGGGGGAAAAGAAATACGACTTCCATCATTGATTACTAAGGTGGCAAGTTCTTAAATGGGCAAACAGCCTATTGAAATTTTATAACTCCTATGAACCTAGGAAAAAAAAATCTTCCAGGCCTGCCAGTCGTCAGCACACCTGAGCCATTTCTTGCATACTGTGTGGACCCTCCCTCCAAGAAGTCAGTTATCTGTCATCTTCCTCCCTGTGCTTGCTCAGTGGGGTATAAGCTTTGGCTCAGTGGGCAGGGCATTCCGTCACATCCCATGGGATAAATAAAAAATCCTTGAAGGGAAAAAGTACTGTGTCAGAGAGGGTTAGGCCATGCAGGGTCCCTGAATCAGTGTGGGTAGCAGCAGTGCCTGCAGCATCGCCCTTAGCGTAGGTGGTGTGTGAAATAATCGTGTGTGTGTGTGTGTGCATGTGTGTATAATAAAATCTGCCAGATAGTCATCAGTGCACCAGTGCCCCTTCTTGCATACTGTGTGACCCCCTCTCCCCAAGAAGTCAGTCATCTGTCATCTTCCTCCCTGTGCTCGCTCGGTGGGGTATAAGTTTTGGCTCAGTGGGCAGGACATTCTGTCACATCATGTGGAATAAATTAAAAAAAAATCCTTGAAGGAAAATTACTGTGTCAGAGAGGGTTAGGCCAGGCAGGGTCTCTGAATCTCAATGGGTAGCAGCAGAGTCTGCAGCATCGGCCCTTAGCCTAAGTGGTCTGTGAAATAAATTGTCTGTGTGTGTGTGTGTGTGTGTGTGTGTGTGAAATAAAATCTGACAGCCAGTCATCAGTGCACAGTGCCACTTCTTGCATACGGTCTGTGTGACCCTCACCCCTTCCCACAAGAAGTCAGTTATCTGTCATCAGGGAAGTACAGCTGTAGGTATTTCAAATTTTCAATGGCAATTGTTTGTGGAAGCTCAGTTCCATCCAATTTCTGGTGCTCTGAGAAGCGCTGCCAATGCCAAGTTCATGACTCACGTCCCATCACAATGAATCACATTCTTCACGCTCATCGGGAATCATACCACTTCGACTTTTTTTGGTGCAACCTTGTTTTTGTTTTTTTAATCGTCAGTTTCATCATGAATCAGGACACCCAGTTATCATGTCATGTCACTCACACGCCTTGGTCCAGTGATGTGACGGAATGCCCTGCCCACTGAGCAAAAGCTTATACCCCACCAAGCAAGCACAGGGAGGAAGATAACAGATGACTGACTTCTTGGGGGGGGGGGAGTCACACAGACAGTATACAAGAAGTGGTACTTGTTGATGGGCTGGCAGATTTTATTACACACACACACACACACACACACACACACACATACACACACTAAAGACCTGGATAATCATCAGAAGGCATATGGCCCCTTAAAGAAAGATCTTGCCAGAAGAAATATCCCATTTTCTCTAAAGTATCCTGTAACTCTTCGGCTTCAAGTGGAGGGGAAGTGGCAATCTTTCATCACACCTCAGGAGGCAGAACAATATCTACATGGTGTGACATAAAAAGCAGGGTCCAGAGCTAACCCACAATCTAAACCATCTGCCTCGCAGCTGGGCCGTAGAAGTGCATTGCCACACCGAGAAAAGCCGGTACATAGAAACATAGACCTTGCTGGCAGATAAGGACTGCTAGGCCCATTTAGTCTGCCTGTTTTCCCTACCTAAATCAGCATCTGCTAACCCTAATTGGTCTTCAGCTTTAGCCTCTCTTACACACCACTAGGGTTCCCTTGTGCCTATCCCATACATCCTTGAATCCTCCCACTGTGTTTGCTCCCACTACCTCTTAGGGTAGGCTATTCCATGCATCCACCACCCTTTCTGTGAAGAAAAACTTTCTCACATTCCCCTTTATCCTGCCCCCCTTCAACCTCATATTGAGCCCCCTTGTACCCCATGAAAGCGCAGACTACAAGACATTCATGGACTAAGATGCTTAGTAAGTACTGAAGCCCAAGCGTCAAAGACCCCGAGGGTGCGATCAAACCCCAAGACCCGAAGCTGCTCCGCACTAACACAGGTCATGAAGCCAGGGTCCTGGCACTCTACACCAGAATCCAGTCCCCCATCATCAGACATAGAGCCACCTAGCAAAGTGCTACAGCAGCTGATTGACACTTTGGCTGAAACCTTAATCTCACCAGTATCCGTTTAGGACAATTTAACTGAAGTGGATGTGGCCCTGAGCATGCCACCAGAGGAAGACATCTCCCTGAGACCCAGTTGTGCAAAGATTGTAGAGGGAACAGAGGATGCCTACAAACTCCTAAGACACCTTCCCATTGCCCTGGCTAAAGAAGGAAGCCCGGAGCACTGATATGGCCCCAAGACTTTCTGGACTGGTTAAGAATGCTTCTATCCCATAACAGGAAATGAGCTAAATGTGTGTTTGTTTTTTCTTTCTTTCTTAATATTGTTTTTCACCCTTCTAGCTGCTGTGGAATACCGTGAAGACTCGTCGCCAAGAGCAGGATTTGAACCCAAGCTGAATTACAGGCGTGACTGCACCATAAAGGCATGTGTGTTTACCAGAAGGCTAAGAGGCACCCGATCTTGAATCTTCAGGGAGTCCCCTTCCTTGGTGATATGAGGAAAGGTGAACTTTTTTTTTATTGACTTTATGTCATAGTGTGGTCCTTCTCGTTACTCCTGATTTCAGCTAACTGTTGCAGCATGGAGTACCCTGGGAAGGGGGGGAATACCCCTGAGTATATCTATTTTTGTTCTCCTTTTTAATTAGTTGGCCCATCCAGCAGGGAAAAATGTTAGGACAGATCACCTAGGTCCCGGGGGCATCAGTCAGAGTAAGGAACACACCAGAAATGGAGACATCTCAGTTGTTTTTTCTTTTTCCCCCTAAGAAGAATGTTCCTCTTTCTGTATCTTCCCTTAACTCTATCAATGCTTATATTTTTTCTCAGTCTCACTGACATGCCCTCATTTTCCCACTGGAGGGGTGACTTGGCTGTGCTCTCCTCAAATTTTGGCAATGTTCAAGAGGAATGATCTCCTAGCCTGCTTGACTGTGTGAGCAGAACTGTCAGAGAGTGGGAATTTCTTATATTGTAAACCTGTAGCTGGAGTCATCTGCTGGCTTCAGTTGGAGCAGTGAGCTGCCAATTCCCTGATCTGTCTCTCTTCCCCTCTCTCTCGGTCTAACTATCTATATCTATATCTCTGTATCTATCTATTTGTCTATCTATCTATCTATTGAATTTTCAGAATTACAAGCCTTTGAGTCAGAAACTCATTTACAAAGGCTCCACGTCAAGTAGTGAAGAAAACATACAAAGGTGCAGAAACAGTACAATTAAAAGAACTTATATATAAATGCACAGAGGCAGTGTGTTGACGTAAACAGCAGGGGGAGCAGAGGGGCAGGGGCAGAGAACAAAGAAGAGAAGGATAGGGAGACAGAGACAGGGAAGAGTAGGGACTGAGGAGGTGGAAAATAGTAACTGGTGCTGTCAGTGGTGACATTGTCATAATAAAATACAAGGGGTAGAGGCACGATTTTAGGAAGGAGAAAGACAAGAAAGGCTAGTAACAGTCACAGCAACTTTAAGCAAGGAGATGCTGCCAGAATTTATGTTTGAAAGGGGCTAGTTTATTTACAGAAGCAACCTTGGAGGGCAGGCCATTCAACCAGAGAGGAGCTTTGTACATGAAAGCCCTCTGCCCCAAGGAGGTCCTACAGAACGGGACTAAGAAGGTGGCTTTCGAGGAGCTTCTGGTTGCACGAGTGGTTGAAGCAGGAGTTAGGAGGTGTTGGACAGTAGGAGGAGAGAGACCAGTAGCTATCTTTCTAGCTAGTAGGCTGGCATGGTAAGAAAGCCTTCCCTCAAAATTTAACCAATTAGCTTGTTTGCATAGGTCACAGGTGTGTGTGAGCCGATTACAACCAACAACGAGCTGACACGCTTTGTTCAAGGCAACCTTGATTCTGCTATATCTATCTATCTGGCAATCTAGCTACTCTTTTTTTAACATTTCTTAAGAAGACCAGGGTGCCCACTCCCAGCATCACTTATCCCCCCCCCCGGTCACATGCCCTCCCATGTCCCATTTTTTTCTCTTTACAGTAGTAAGAGGATTGGAGTGCGCACCTCTAGTACCGCTCATCTTGCTCCCCACCAGGTTGCTTGCCCCCTTCCCTTAATACATGTGGTGGCACCGGGGTGTCCACCCCCCCATGCCACCAAAGATCATCCTGATAGTGGGGTGCCTAATTTCCAGTGTCAGCTTGTGTCCCCCTAAAATGCAGAAAACCATCTCCCATTGATCTTTTTTCCTGTGTAACCTGAAAAAGTAAAATGGTCCACTGGCAATCTGACCCCCCCCAGACACCTACCCACCCCACCTAGACCCCACACTCAGCACCCACCACCCCACAACCCCCACACAACCTCACTCACCTGAACGTGTCCCATGACGTAGAGCCACTCTCTGCTCGAAGGCACGTCTTGCTTCTGGAAATGGTGACTGCAATATAAGAAAATAAGGTAAGTCCTGTTTAATGTATATCAACAGGGGTTGAACGTTCATAACTTTGTCAGTTTTTAATAGTTTTACACCACACTTTTAGCATGACCATTTTGTGTTTCCAGTCCACCTCATGAACAAAGGTGGTGAAATTATTCAAATCCATCTCAAAAGGGGATTTCATGATCACTGTGTGAAATTATCTTTCGGGCAGGATTTGAACATTTTCTCTGTCCTTGTTCATAAGGTGGGTTCATAAGAAAGCTATGCTGAAAATTTGGCATACAAATATTAAAGAACAAAGTTATGAGCATATGTTGACATTTTTCAGTGCACACTCATAATTCTGATTATTTTCAATATTTTGACCCAAGATTTTCAACATAGCCATTTCTTCACATCACCTCATGAATGCTATAGCTGCCATTTTTCAAATCCTGGCCAAAACATGTTTTTGCACGTGTGGCACAAAATGATGTTTTGGTCAGGATTTGAGAATTTTCACCTGCTGGGTTCATGAGGTGGGGTCATAAGAAGGCTAAGTTGAACATTTAAGATCAAAAGAGTAAAAAAAAAAAAAAAATGTTACGAGCATATGCTGAAATCTTTCAATGAACCTACTCATAACGTTGGTAATTTTCAATATTTTGACCACAAATTTTCACCATAGCCATTTTTTTACTCCGCCTCATGAATGTGACAGCTGTCATTTTTCAAATCCTGGCCAAAATGTGTTATTGCACCTTTCGTGTGAAATGGCATTTCAGCAGGGATTTGAAAATGTTCCCCTACTGGGTTCATGATGTGGGTTCATAAGAAGGCTATGTTGAGAATTTGGTGTAAAAATGTGGTAAAATTACCAAGTTATAATGAATGTTGAAATCTGGTTTGCTCTTCTGCAGCCTGATGGTCTCTGTATCTGTAGCTGCATGGAAGTGAAGGACCCCTTCTGCAGCCAGATGGACTGCTCAGTTGGTGCAGGGCACAGAGGACCCTGTGTGTCTGTATCTTTAGCCACACAGAAGTGAGGAGCCCAGAGGGCCCTTTGCTTCCGCAGCTAGATAGACTCCTCATTAGGTGCAGAAGTGTAGTGTGCACAGGGCCCTGTGGTTCTGCACCCAGATGGACTTCTCACTTGGCGCAGGGCCCAGAAAGTCCGGCGCTCTGCATCTGTAGCCACACAGAACTGCAGGGCACAGAGGGTCCTGTGCTTCCGCCGGCTGATAGACTCTACAGTTGGGCCCTGTACATCTGCATCTGTAGCTGCACAGAAGTACAGGGTCCTGCATTTTGAGACCTGCAAGAATGAGGATACAATTCCACTATTTGTGAAAGAAAGGAAATTCATTACTAAAAACTGCATTAATGCACCAGTTAGGGTTCAACTTAAAGCAACAAAAGAAGGGAAATGTGACTTTAGGGTTTCCAACCCTGACTCCCCCCCCCCAAAGCAGCAGAAGGACAAACCTGCACAAGCAACCACAGACAGCCATCATCTGGTCAGACAAACATACAACTGTTTCCAGATGACATAAATTCAGTAGCACTGATGTGTGACCTTCGTGGATTTATATCTGCAGCATGCACACCGCAAGACATACACACACACACACACACACACACAGCAGCAGCAGCAGCACCCCCACACACACACACAAACATGCTGTTAGTGCCTGCTGGAGCTGCCACTGGGAAGGTAGGACTTCGTATAGAAGCAGAACTGGCTCGTTCAGGCAGATTGAAGTAATTTCCATTACCGTTTCTGTTGGACTGAATCATGAGTATGCAGCTAGACACAGGAAAGGATAAAAACATACACACACCATAGCACAAAACACACCACACCCACAACACAAACACATGCTTACAAAGACACATAGAGCAACTTCTCCCACCACACTCACAGGGACCCTGCCACACCACCCACTGGCAGATGCACTGACGGTCCTGCAAGCGCCACCCTCAGGAAGGAATGGGTTTGTGTGTAAGCAGCAACATCTTGACTAGGTTCAATGCAGTAATTTTTCAGCATGTAAGGACAAGTAATGGGAGTGGGGGGGAGGAATTTTACAGCATGCAAGACTAGGGACACTGCTGGAGACTGCTAGAGATGGGTCTATGGTGCCGGTTCGACAGCTATTTTGTCGAACGACATTACAGTGACAGTTTTATGTCGACTACGACTGCTGTTGGCATAAAGCCGTCCAGTAAACAGTTTTTTTTTCCAGGGAGGCATCACCCCCCCGACCCCCTCATGCAGGGGGCTCTGTCACCCGCACACCCCATAATTTAAGATTATCAACTCCTTCGGAGAGGGGGTTCAGGACCAGGGGAAAGAGTGCTGGGGTCCCAAGCGGACATTACAGTGATCTGTTGATGTTGTCGGCCTCGATGCAATCCCTGTAAAAGTTTCGCTGCAGCATCGGCATGTGGCTAGAGACAACATGCCCTGGTCAGAGCCAATACAACTGCTAATGCAATAGCCTTATATGGGATACAGAATAATGTGTGGCTTAACTGTAATTTACTTGTTGTATTATTGTGATGTAAAAGTCCCACATTCACTGGACAACAGGGAAAAGTTTATGGAGCAAGGATTCAGCTACTCTCTGGGAACAAGTTAAAATGGGAAGAGAGGTCAAGCAGCTGGTATGCAATGATATAGATTCCTACACAATCTATATCTAGAATTGCAGCAGTGCTATGGTTGACATCCTGCCAACTTTTTCTCTCAGAGGGGTTACAACAGCAAAGTTTACCTTTTCCCATTTTGGATATGTCCAGTGAACTATTAACAAGAAGTCTGCTTTCAGAGTTGGAAATGGGAAGAATTCACTAAGGGAACCCATCACCTTTGATCTAGTATTGAACAAATCTGACAGGGGTCTGGAGATATGTTTCTTTATTTTGCAGTATGTTGCATACTTACACTTTATTTAGTCAGTTGTATGGCATTAGAGGTGTATGTTTTACATAGAAGCAGTCCTTCCTCATTTAACTCCGGGAACCAAGATCCCCAGGTTCCCTTACATTTCCACTACTGTCTACTTTAAGCTTGACTAAGCACCTTAAAAACGTGACTGAGGATGCTGCTGGGGTACAGTGGTTGGATCACTGACTTGGGAACCAGCAAGTTCAAGCTCAAATCCCACCAGAGCCACTTACTCACTGTAAAACTAAACAAGTGTCAGTAGCTCTAAGTGTAAGAGCAAGGGTAATGAGATATCAGGAATTAGTGTGGTGTTTTGCAACAGGTGAAACTGGGTTTCACTCTACTTCTGTTGGCTTGTTTTTTTAATATATTCTTGTTTTAAATTCAAGTTTATTGAAAAACTTGGGTATTTGATACATGAGAATACATTTCTAGCAGTTCCAAGCAGTCTACTAATGCAGCATACAGCTCATTAAACTTTGCCTTACTAAAAGGTACAGTGAGTACAAGACAAAATAACATTTTTAATATCTTCAGTACAGGATAGTTTGTTCATTGCAAGCAGTCAACCTGGCATTACAATGTCTTAGGGACCTGAACAAGCAACTTCAGACAAGTTAGGAGGGGTTCCCCACAGCCCACTCTGGGGGGTTCTCTACGGGGATGTCCTCAGAATCCTGCCCCACAGTATACATGGTCCACCATGGCCACCTACTGGTAAAGTTGGGCATTTGTTGGTTAGCCCTATAGGTTAGTTGTAATGGATCTCCTCCACGATGTCCAACCACTGTTTATAGGTGGGGGCTGTGTTTATAGCCATTGCTGTGTAATAGCGTTATGTGCCTTCCTGCCCATAAATATTTTGAAAAGGATTTTTGCCATTGTAAAAATCGGCTTTTGGGGATAAGGATGGGTATACATTGAAAAAAGTATAAGTATCTCAATAGAATGTTCATTGCTAAAGATCCTGTTCTGGAATACAGTGGGAAGTTAATCAGTGACTATCTCACCAGGTTCTCATGTACTTTTTGTGTCAGGGGGTCATAATTGGCATGGTAAAGGTTAAAGAGTTTTTTCATGTTCTGGACTTCCAGATACTTCATCTGCTTTGCTTTTCATTTCTGGAGGAATTGTTCTTTAATGCGTGGAGTGGGATTATAGTTAAATTTAAGAAGTTCCATTTTGGTTTTGTTGAGCACTTACCCAGCATGTGCTCTAAAGCTCTCCAAACCTGTGTTATAGAAGTTTCATGGTGGGCTAGGTACAGTAGCAATCTCATCTGCATACAGTGGTATTTTTGGACTGTACCACCCCCCCCCCATACCTGAAATGCTTGGGTTGTTCCTTATCTGTTTGGTTAGAGGTTCTATGTATAAGGCAAATAGAAGTGGTGAAAGGGGGAACTCTGCTGTGTTCCCCAGAATAGGTTCGATCCAGCTGAGATGCCTCCATTAGTATGGACATATGCCTGGGGGAAGAGTACAGGACTTTGATCCCTGTTCTAAATTCCTCTGGGAAATCAAAATGTTCAGGGACCAGGAACAAAAAAAACTCCACACTACCTTATCAAAGGCTTTTCTGGCATTGAGACTCATGATGTAAGTGGGCATTTTACCATTGGCGGTAGCACTGATGATGTTGATTGTCTGCCAAACATTATCTGGTGCCTGCCTACTTACAATAAAGCCTGTTTGATCTAGATCTATGATAGTCAGGAGCAGGGTGTTTAGGCATTTTGCGAGTATAGCTGTGCATATTTTGTAGTTCATAGTTTGGACAATATGAACTACAGTGCACCGGATGTTTCCCCTCCTTTAGTATTGGTAGGTGGCATAATTCCAGCTGGATGGCAGGACCTCCTCTCCCTGAAACTTATTGAAGACTCTTTCAAGCAAGGGAAACACCTCTTCCCATAAGGCTCTGTAAAACTGCACTGTAGCCATCAGGGCCTGGGCATTTTTTTGTTTTAAAGCCATTTATGAACATTGCTATTTTTGGTTCCGAGATGGGTGCAGACAGAGCCGAGCATTGTTCTTCCATTAGTTTGGGCAGAGCAAAGGAGAGGAGGAAGTCTATTTTGGCTGAGAGGGCTGTATCCTGGTGTGAACTATAAAGTGATTTATAATAGGCTACAAATACTGCTGATATTTTCGTCTTCAAAAAACTGTGGCACTCTCACCCCAAATATATGCAGACACCGGAGCCTAAATAAATATTTTTTTCACGTGACTATAGCTACACAAGACTATTAGCCTGACGCATTTCAGATTTAATTCATCCTTTATCAAAGGATGAATTAAATCTGAAACACGTCAGGCTAATAGGCTTGTGTAGCTATATTCACGTGAAATAAATAATTTATTTAAGCTCTGGTGTCTGCATATATTTGGGGTGAGAGTGTCACAGTTGTTTTGAAGAAGTTTGTTCTTTTACTGGATGTGCACCTTGTCTTAGTGCAACCTCCTTTCTGTTGCAAATACTGCTGGTAATTTTTTGGTTTTGTGCACCAGGGAACCCATGTAGGGGGTGATGTATTTTTATTATGGCTGCTCTGGTGACATGCTACTTAAGTCTGTATGCCAAGAGTTTAGCTGCAGGGGGTCCCTTCTCAAACTACCTTCATTTTAAGTATTAGAGCGTGTTCTCTGTCTCTGCTTTTTATAAATTTTGAATTTTGATTTTTAGTTACTTAAGTTCCTGGTCCCTGGTTCAGTCCCACTTTATCTTTTGTGCGGGCTCCATTTCTCTGAGTTTCTGAATGAGCTTGGTACATTTTTCATACATTCCCATTTTCTGTGAGATACCACTGAAATCAGTTTTCCTCTGAGTACTGCCTTTGCAGTGTCCCAGAACATATGGGGGGTGACACCTGGGGTGTCATTGTCACGCAACACCAGTTGAAAAGCATCCGTAAGTTCATGTAAGAGGATAGGGTCCCTAAGTAGAGACTCATTCAGCCACCAGTGTGTTCTTTTTTGGGGGTATATAAGTCTACCTCTAGGAATGCCAGCTGATGATCCAAGATGGTTGACGTACCCACCTACATTGAGTCAAAACATGCCATATCTTGACTGGACATCACAAAGATATCAGTTGGGAAATGGAAATTACATACCTACTGTAATTCTTGATCTTCTTGGATGTAGTCTCCACCACTCATTCACACTAATGAAATCTACACCCGGAGATGCTAGGACCCAGCGGGAGCAAACTTTTCAAGAGGGTCGGCACCAGAGATAGAGCCGCATGGAAATGGCACCGTGAGCCATGGCTCATGCAGTAAAGACTACCTCGGCGTCGACCCTCCAACCGCCTCAGTACCTTTTTTTCCAAGGAGGTGCAGCATGACTAATCTAACAAAATCGGACATGAGATAGCCCGAATGACCCGTGTAAGAAGGGTCAACAATAGAGTCTTCACAGCCCAGCCATTGAGGGAGTGAAGACCAAAAACAGAGACGTGAGCTTGGGGGATAGTGGGTAGGCATGTGAATGAGTTGTGGAGACTCTGTCCAAGAAGATCAAGAATTACTGTAGGTACGTAATTTCCATATCTTCCTGGACATAAAGTCTCCACCACTCATTCACACTAATGGGAGAGTACCAAGCTAATAAACCCCCCGAGATGGGCGGCAGGAGAAACTAAATAGCTCACATACTTAGGACAGAAGTCCGTTAAGAATAGTCCTACCAAATGACAGATGTCATCTGGCATGGACATCCAAAGCATAGTGCTTAACAAAAGTATGCATTAAGCTCCATGTAGCCGCATTGCAAATATCTGCAATGGGCACATTGCGGATTTCCACCAGAGATGCCGTGACTGCTCTAGTAGAGTGAGCGTACACTCTTCCTTCCAGCTTAACCTGTGCCATAGAATAGCAGTGGCAGAGACATGCTACCAGCCATGCTGAAATGCACCTAATAGTGACAGGTTGACCCAGCTGGGTCTCACTGAAGGACACAAACAGTTGCTGAGCCTTGTGAATTTCTTTTGTTCTGTCCAGATAGAATCACAGTGCTCTCTTAACATCCAAGGAATGAAGGGTATGTTCCCCTCATTCTGAAAGTTAGCAAAGTAGGTAGGTAGGACTAAAGGTTGGTTTAGATGAACTTCTGAGACAACCTTAGGGAGGAACTTAGGGTGAGTCCTAAGAACTACTTTGTCCTTGTGAAATACAGTGTATGGGGGATCTGTGACCAGAGCATGTATTACAGAAACTCTATGGGCTGAAGTGATGGCCACCAGGAAGGCCGTTTTTCAAGTGAGGAACTTCAACTCACAGGTAGCTAGAGGCTCAAAAGGTTTCTGAGTGAGCATGTCTAGCACAAGGTTAATGTCCCAGGCTGCGACTGGACATCTGATAGGAGGTCTGGCATGCAGAATACCCTTAAGAAACCTCTTACCTACAGGTAACTGTGCCAGAGACAAGGAATGTACCTGCTCATGATAAGCTGAAGTGGCACAGAGATGAACGTTGACAGTAGAGTACTGCAGACCTGAATTTGAGAGGTCTAAAAGGTACTTCAAGACTTTATTTGGTGGGCAGGAAAAAGTATTCGAAGATGATTTTGCACACCAGAGAGAGAAACGCTTCCATTTGGCTGTGTAGGTTTTTTTAGTGGCTGGTTTATGCGCAGCCAAGAGAATATCTGAAACCCTATGGGAAATATTGAACCTATTCACCTCTATCTCTTCAGGAGCCAAGCATGAAGGTGAAGCGTCTTCAGATTGGGATGGACCACGGGCCCCTGGGTCAGAAGGGACTTGCTCCCTTGGGCAGCGGTCACAATCCAGTCATAGCACCTCCACGGTGCAAGAAGCCTGATCCACCTACCCCCAAAAAGATAGATAAGGTACGATGCTTGAAAAATTGCCACGATTTCTCTGGGCTGTGTGCACGCTGAACCGGATCATCACTTGCAATTTGCTGTTTTCAATTTCAGTGCCTTCTCAGGGTAGCGCTATTAGCTCCACACCTGTGTAGAGCTCCCTGATTGCCTGGTCTCACTCACCTGAGACAGGAGCACCCGAGACGTGTGGCTTAATGTAAGCCTGCATCCCTGTACTCGGCTTCTAATTTATACATTTTAGTTTAGCCTGTTCTGCTCGGCCTGTCTAAAGTAACTTACCATTCCCCCCCCCACTGCAGTTTCTCTCCAACTGTATGTGCACTGATTCAGTGCTAGCTCTGCAAACTTTCCCTTGATTTTTTGTCCCACCGCCCGTCCCCCTCCCAGGCCTCCTTTAAATGCACACAGTCTTCGCCCACTCCTATCTGATGTTTCAATTTATTGGTTACTTACTGTCAACAACTGCAATTCCTCCATCCCCTTTTTGCAACTAAGCCTTCTAGCAGCCTTGTCTCATTCTGTCTTGCTGAGGCATACTATTTTGGTACTTTAGGTCTGCTTATTGCTGACTAGCATATCCTGTCCTGCTGACTAGCATATTCTGTCTTGCTAAGGCACTGTTTTACTTGAAACATCCCTTTTACTGAAAAAAACAAATTACTGAACTGTGACTGATTTGCCAAAAAACTGTGTTTATTGTCTAAAAATGTTCCCAACAACCAAGTGTTACAGCCCCTTCGTGACTTTGTAGCTCTCTCCAGACTGCAAGGCGCCAAGGAAATCGCAAGCTTTTCAGTTGCTAATTGAGCTGTTTTCGCTCAGTGTTGCCCCACTATTAATTCGAGCTACTCTCTCCTTTCTCTAGCCGAGAGCGGTATACATTTATCTTCCGTAACTCCATTTTTAAACTTCCCCAAACAAGTCGCATACGGAACAACGACCCCTGAGACCTATATAACTCAGATAGCAGAAGCTACTGCAGTACGCTCCTTACTTACATAAAGGGCAACCATGACAGGCCTTGTTTGGCTACGCTTATTCGCCAGCCTTTGCATAATACCCTATGTGGTTAGGCAACCTGACAGAATTGATTCCAATAAAGGTGCATGCTCTACCATGCTAGTCTCCCCATATACCAACATTATGAAAAATTATGCTGCCACTGTACGCCTTTGATCCCCTCACAGTTTGTGGAAACTCTTCGAAGTGGAACTGCTAACCAATATCCTCTACGTGGTCCTATACCCTGTCCATTCAAACTAGGTATGGCTTGGTGCTATTCTGCATGGATCCTAGGATATGTATCCATAGGGCAGCACAATAAGATGATTCAGTCTTTGGACCCATGTACTCAAACCTATACCAGATGTAGAAAGACTCGTGCCTTTAAACTTCTCCTTGCTGCCCTGAGGAAAATTGTGCTCCTTCTACTCCTATGCTCAGGTGATGTCGAACTTAACCCTGGCCTTACGAAAGTGCTCTCATCTCCTTCTGAACTCACAACGTTGAAAGGAATTAGCTTCTTGCATACTAATGTGTGCAGTCTTTTAAAGAAGCTCGATTCAGTCCAGGCTTGGATTATTCATACTGCACCAGACGTGCTCGTGCTTTCGGAAACATGGCTCCAGGCGTCCACCCCAGACAGAGAGGTAAACATCCCTAACTACCACCTCTTCAGAACTGACAGGCAGACCAGGGTGGAGGAGTAGCCATTTATGTTAAAACAAATTCAGGTATCTATATTAGATGCTACCTCCCTTGCCTGTGGATTTGAATGCCTGTCTCTTGAAGTGAGCTTTCCCCATCAGTGGCGTTCTGCATCATAGGCTGCTATAGACCTCCAGCTGCAGGACCGCAACTTCTGACACACCTGTCATCCCACCTGGATACTACCCCAATGGAAACAATCATACTAGGCGAACCGTAACTATGATTGGCTGACCTAAGGTCTCTACTCCCGAAACAATTCTCTACGACTCTCATGGGCTCTCTCTCAACTTATTACTGAGCCTACTTGCATCAACAACAAAAATCCAATGAGAAGCACCCTCTTGGATGTTCTCCTTGTTAACAGACCTCATTCCTTTTCCCATGCTGGTATCCTCGTAGCGGACTTTGGTGACCACTGCTTTATTGGTGGCATAAGAACTGTTACCAAACCTCTATCTACATCAAAGTTTTCCACTAAAAGATCCAAATGGAACTTCAATCCTATTGCATACTTCAATGATCTAAAAAACTCTTTGCTATGGCAGAGTTTCTACCTGGCTAAGTCAGTGAGCGATGCCTATGACGTTCTCCATGAAATCATATCCAGCGCCCTAAACAGCCATGCTCCCCTGGTTAAAGCACGAATAAAAAGCTAGAACCTGTCATTGGTTCTCAGCAGATCTGAAGGCTGCCTTACTCAAAAGAGATTACCTCTGGAAAAAGGCTCGTAAGTCTCGTGCCGACGCAGACTGGTGTCTTTTCAGAGCATCTAGACACGTCTGTACTAAGTTGGTCAGAGAGGCCAAAGCCAACTTTGATCAAACCGAGCTACTCTCTGCGTCAAACTGCCCTACCAAATTCTGGTCCACCATAAAAGAGCTATCTGGCCACTCTCCAGGAGGTGCGCTTCCTTCCAAAATTTCCGCTGATAATATTATCATTAACAATGAATTAGAGATACTGCAGGCTTTCAACAATCACTTTGCCACTGCTGGCCTGGCGTTTGATAACGCACCTGTAAGTAGCATTCTTCCTCAGACCAACACCCAGCCTTCAGAATCAAGTAGCAATAACATGGACTTCTCCTTTTCACCTACCACCTTAAAAGAAGTTGAAGATCTTCTTCTACGACTAGATACTAAAAAAAGTGCTGGTGCCAACTCCTGCGACCCATATTTCTTGAAAATCGCATACCATATACTTGCTACACCTATTCAATCTGTCCCTACCACAAGACTCCATCCCCAAGGCATGGAAAACTGCTCACGTCATTCCCCTGTTTAAAGCAGGGGACCCCTGTGACCTAAATAACTACAGACCAATCTCCCTTCTTCCCATACTTTCAAAACTTCTGGAAAAAAATGTGGATACGCAGCTGACATCTTTTTTAGACAATGCTAGACTACTCAACCCAATGCAGTCTGGCTTTAGAGCTAAGCATAGTACAAATACGGCACTGGCAAAAGTTACTAATGATTGGCAACGGGACCTAGACAACAAAAAAATTGTTTGTGCCGTGTTTCTGGACCTCAGTAAGGCTTCGACACTATCGACCACTGCCTGCTCCTCTCCACCTTAAAAACTATAGGCATTGGCTCAACCACACTGTGATGATTCCAAGACTACCTTTCTGATAGACAGCAACAAATTAAGGCTGATGGAGAGATTTCTCCACTTAAACTGATAAAAAAAGAGGTGTCCCCCAGGGCTCCATACTGGGCCCATTACTGTTTGCCATTAATATCAACAGCTTGGACTCATGCATCAAAGATGCCAGTATTCACTTGTTTGCTGACGACACGGTGCTCTACTTAAGCCGGAAATCTCCTGAAGCTGCCTGCGCTGAGTTACAAGCTGACTTTAACACTCTGCAGTACCAGCTCCTTAGCAAAAGTTACTACTAAATGCAAAAAAAAACCAAGGCAATTTTTTTCTCACCATCAGGCCCAGGGGCTTACTCTGCTGTCGCTAGTCCATTACCATCAATCTCTACTTTATTAGGAGAACATCTTGAATTTGTGACTAAATTCAAATACCTAGACAACAAACTCTCTTTTGTGGAACACACAGAAGAACTGCTGAAAAAACTGAGGCAGAGGCTTGGTCTTTTTTTCAGAATTAAACGCCTCTTGACCACAGACGCAAAAAGACAGCTTGTCCAATCTACGTTCCTTTCTTTAATTGACTACGCTGACTTTATTTATGGCCATTGCCCTGCCTCATATCTTGCAAAACTGGATGTATTATATCATAGAGCACTGAGATTTATAACTGGCCGCCCGTACTCCACACATCACTGCTCTTTACACGCAGCCGTAGGTGGCCCTCCCTTCAATACAGGCGATATAGAAATGCAGCCCCATGGACGCTCCAAGCCCTCACCAACAAACTCTCACAATACGTTGTTGACTGTCTCCCCCTTAGTCCTATTAGGAACTATGCCTTAAGAAGTCAATCGATGATTTCTTTGAATGTCCCAAGGGCCAACACTCACCTTGGAAGGGCCGCCATAAGCTATGCCCTGCCTACTCTCTGGAATAGGATACAAAAATTGTTGAGACTTAGCTCACCTGTCAGTCCTGCCTTCTTTAAGACCCTCTATGGCAAAACGTTTGCTGAAATCTGTAATTGCTTCTATCGCTCCTAGCAGCTTGACTATCGTTCCTCTCTTCTTCAACACTAGTCCCAGCTGCTTATCCAAATCAGCCCTTGCCACTACTACTCCCCCCCCGCTCCACTTGCCCTTAGCACCCTCTGCATCCCTCTTATTCACCACCCCCCTTCTGTCGCATTTACCTAAGGCTTACACACTGTTATGCGCACTCCCATAGCTTAGGAATTTCCATCCAGGCCTGTAACGTGTTTCTGCTGGACAGGAATATAAATAATCTTTCTTTTTTTTCTTCTGTGGTTTGTATATGACATCCATACGCATCCTGCTCCTGTGGGAATGGTATATATATATATATTATGTTCGGGTTGTGTTATGTATATCTTTCTCGTACATGTGACTTGGAATGTAAATACTCTGCTCCTATCAGTATTGTAAACATGTTGTTGCTTTTATATTATGTATATTTATATGTAACAGTACAATTTTCCCTGCCAACAGCAGGTCCACCTTGTAAATGAGCTTGCTCAATGGTGATCGCCTGGATAAATAAAGATTTGATTGATTGAGAAGGTTCATCTGAATGGGAAGTGCCTTAGGGAGGGTTGCCAACAGACTGTTGAGCAGCGGGAACCATATCTGTCAAAGCCAGAAAGGAGCAATGAGAATCATTTTGCCTCCCTGAGACTCGAATTTGAGAAGCACCCTCTGAATTAGTGGAAGAGGAGGAAAGGCATATAGAAAGTGTTTTGTCCACTGCAGCCTGAATGCATCCTGACAGAAAATGTCAGGTCCTGGATTTCTGGAGCAGAGGAGAGGCAGTTTTGTGTTGAGTTGGGATGCAAAAAGGTCCAGGTCTGGAGTTCCCCACTCTTTGAAGAGTGACTGAGCGATGGCTGAGTTGAGAGACCACTCATGAGGATCTGTCTCCGTTCTGCTGAGATGGTCCGCGAGTTTGTTCTGCATGCCCGGCAGGTAAACCACGTGGATTAGAGCCTTGTGCTCCAGGCATCATTCCCACACTCTCATCGCTTCCTTGCATAATGGGTAAGAGTGTGCACTGCCCTGCTTGTTGATGTAATACATCACCACTTTGTTGTCCATTTGAAGGAGAATGTTCTTGTGGCAGAGTATGTCCTTCAAGACCCGGACTGCATAGAGCACGGCTGTCATTTCCAGGACATTTAAGTGAAGCCGGGATTCATCCTGAATCCACGTACCTTGGGTGTGGAGATTCTGGCATTGAGCTCCCCACCCCATCAGGGATGCATCAGTGGTAATGGAGGTCTGATGATCCAGAGGAGCAAAGGGATACCCTTCCAGAAGGTTGTCCTCCTCCGACCACCAGGTGAGTGACCTCTCTAGAGGGTCTGTCACCTTGATGAGAAAGGACTGAGGGTGAGTGGTTGGGGACCACTGAGTACTGAGTATCCACTGAGAGGTTCTCATGTGGAGACATGCTAGGGGTACAGTGAACACCGAGGATGCCATGAGACCCAGCATCCATTGCATCAAGATAGCTCAAACTGAGCTGTTTTCTCTGATGAATTGGGCCATCTGTAGGATATCGCTCCTTCTGTCCTCTGGGAGAAAAGCTTTTGCACAGGAGGTATCCAGAAGAGTTCCTATGAAAAGGAGTTTCTGGGAAGGCTGCAACTGTGATTTGTTGCGATTTAGCAGAACTCCCATGGACGTGAGGAAGTCTGAAGCCTTGGCTACGGTGTCCAGAGTTCCCTGTCTGGAGGGGCTTGCTAGAAGCCAGTCGTTCAGATATGGGAACACCTGAATCCCGATTTTCCTGAGATGCACTGCGAGAAGTGCACAACACTTTGTAAAAACTTGCGGCACAGAGGATAGCCCAAAGGACAGGACTCGGAACTGATAATGTTGACTCAACGCCACAAATCTGAGATATTTGTGGTGCTTTGGATGTATAAGAATGTGTTGGTAGGCATCCTGCATGTTCAGAGAGGCTAGCCAATCTTGTTGATGAATCAAAGTTAGAAGGGTACCTAGAGATCAGTCCAAAATGAAATGAACACTCAGGAACGGGATAAATTAATGCTCGTTTTATTCCAAGGATAATACCAGGACCCCAATACCTAGAGATATCATCTTGAACTTTTCCTTGTGAAGGAATTTGTTTAACTTTCTGAGATCCAGAATGGGGCGCATGCCGCCAGTTTTCTTCGGAACTAGAAAGTAATGGGAGTAAAAATCTGTTTCGTTGGTCCGGCGGAACTACTTTTACTGCCCTGTTGTTCAGAAGGTCTTGTACTCTCGGAAGCAAGAAGGTCTGACTGTACTGTCAACAGCCTGGGCTGTCATTTGTGGGGATGATCCGGGGGGGGGGATTTCTGAAAGAATGAGTGAATACCCCTCATGGATTATCCGGAGAACCCATTTGTCTGATGTTATAGACTTCCACCGGTCATAGAACTGAGTCAGACAACCTCCCACCGTTGAGTAAGGGTTCCCCTCGGGCAGTTGAGGTGGGACCTGGGCCAAGAACTCAGAAGGTGGCACTGGGCGCTTTGGGGCCTTGTGCCTTCTGCTCCGTTTTCTTTTGTGGCTGTGGAGTGTGGCTCTTGTTAAAGCCCCTCCTGCCTTTACCCTGAAAGGACTGACAGTTGTGAAATTGACGCTTATTGGTAACCCCCCAAGAAGGAGCAGGTGCAGGTCAAGCTGTCTTAATGGCTGACCTAGTTTTCTGTGTGGCCTCCAGAGCTTGTTCCACCTGTGGTCCGAACAGATACATACTGTCGAAGGGTAAGGCCATGACCTGCTGTTGGACATCATTCATGAAGCCCAACATACATAGCCAAGAGTAGCGATGGGTACAAATACCCACTGCCGCTCGAGACGCAGTATCGAAAGCGTCCATTGCAGCTTTAACCTGTTGGTTATTGGACTCAATGCCCCTGGTTATGGTGTGCAGTAGCTCTGAATTAGTTTCTGACTCAGGCAGAGCTTCTACCATTTGCTTGAGCGAATGCCAAAGGACATACTCATACTGAGAAAAATAGCCCTGGTAGCTTGCAATACGCATACCCAGGGTGGAGGCAGCAAAGGCTCTCTTACCTAAGGTGTCTATCTTATGAGATTCTTTGTTGATAGGCCGGGTTGTAGATGCCTGAGGGAGGACAGCCTTGTCATTCTCTGCTAACATAGAAACATAGAATTTGATGGCAGATAAGGACCACTTGGCCCACCCAGTCTGCCTATTTCCCTACCTACTGGATAAGCTGCAGATCCTAGATAACCAGCAGCCTACTTCTTCCTACCCCATCCCCTAGAATTGCCTTATGACTGTCCCATGCATGCTTGAATTCCACCACTATTTTTGACTCCACAACCTCCTCCGGAAGGCCGTTCCATGCATCCACAACCCTCTCTGTGAAAAAATACTTCCTTAAATAATCTCTGAGCTGCCCCCCCATCTTCAAATTGTGCCCCCTTGTTCTTGCACACCTCTTTTTTTGAAAGATGCTACCCTCTTGGACTTTGTTGATTCCCTTGAGGTACTTGAAAGTTTCTATCATGTCCCCTCTCCTCCTTTCCTCGAGGCTATACATATTAAGCTCCTTAAGTCTCTCTTCATATGTCTTCCGGTGCAGACCCTGCACCATTTTGAAGCCCTCCTCTGAACAGCTTCCATCCTGTCTATGTCTTTGCAGAGATTGGGTCTCCAGAACTGCACGCAGTACTCCAGATGGGGTCTCACCAGCTGTCTGTACAGAGGGATAATAACTTCCTGTTTTCTACTGGTGATGCCTCTCCCTATGCATCCCAGTATCCCCCCAGCCCTCCTTGCTGCCCTCTCACATTGCTTACCCACCTTTAGGTCATCTGATATGACTACCCCCAGGTCCCTTTCCATTTTTGTTGTTGTTAGTATCTCACCCCCCATTGTGTACTCTTCCCCTGGGTTTTTATTTCCCAGGTGCATTACCTTGCACTTCTTAGCATTGAATCTAAGCTGCCATACATTTGACCATTCCTCTAACCTTGCTAAGTCCCTTCTCATCCTTTCCACCCCACCTTGTGCATCAACTCTGTTGCAGATCTTTGTGTCATCTGCAAAGAGACATACTTTCCTTCCAGTCCCTCTGCAATGTCTTATAAAGACATGAGAGGACCAGTCCTAATACTGAACCCTGTGGTACCCACTAGTAACCCCCATTCTTCAGAGTGGACTCCATTTACTATTACTCTCTGTCCTATTCTCCAGCCAATTCTTTAGGCTGTCATCTTGGGACCACTCCCAGGCTGGCTAACTTGTATATTAATCTTTTGTGTGGGACTGTGTCAAATGCCTTGCTAAAGTCTAGGTAGGCCATGTCCACAGCCCTCCTGATCTACTACTTTGGTCACCCAGTCAAAGAAATCTATCAGATTCGCTCTGGCATGACCTTCCCGCTGTGAATCCACGCTGCCTTGGGTTCTGTGCCCCTCTGGCCTCTAGATACTCGACAATTCTTTCCTTCAGAAGTGATTCCATCATTTTCCCCATCACTGAGGTTAAACTAACAGGTCTGTAGTTTCCTGCTTCTGCCTTGCTCCCACTTTTGTGAAGAAGAATCACATCTGCCCATCTCCAGTCCTCGGGTACCACCCCATCCTCCCATGATTTGTTAAAGAGGGTAGTCAGTGGTGTCACTAGTTCTACCCTTAGTCCTTTTAGAATTCTGGGATGAATCCCATCAGGCCCAATTTCTTTGTCCACCTTCAGTTTTAAGAGTTCTTTCACACCTTTGTTCTGTAAATGGCTGTATCAACTTCTGTATCCAGAGTGTTTCTACTGTTTGTTTTAGGTACCTCCTCCTCTTCATTTGTAAATACTGAGCAAAAATATTTGTTTAGCATCTCTGTCTTTTCACAGTCACCCTCTGCCCACCCTCCTCCTGTATTAAGCCTCACTATCCCTCCCTTGGTCTTCCTTCACTCCCTGATATACCTATAAAGGTTTTATCCCCCTTCTTAACTGAGTTGGCTATCTTTTTCTCAGTTTGGGCCTTTGCTGCTCTGACTGCCTTCCCAGCTTCCTTTTGCTTTAACTGATACAGTTCTCTGTCCTGCTCCTTCTGTGATTCCTTGTACTTCCTGAATGCTTTCTTTTTCTCTTGAACCTTCACTGCCACTTCCTTTGAGACCATAGTGATTTCTTACATCGTTTTGTTTTATTTGCTTCACACAAAGGCTTGTTACCTCTGTGATGGCAGTTTTTATTATTCCCCATTGTTCTTCCACCCCTCCTTCCTGCCCATTTGCTAGTGCATTCCTTAGGCACTCACCCATTTTGGCAAAGTCAGCCCTCCTGAAGTCCAGTACTTTTGCCTTTGTATGGCTTGACTCTATTGCTGTTTATTGTGAACCATACTGTTCGATGGTCGCTAGTTCCCAGATGGCTACCCACTTCTACATCTGTGATGCTCTCTCCATCTCCATTTGAGAGAACCAGGTCTAAGATTGCTCCCTCTCGAGTGGGCTCCAATACTAGTTGTCTAAGGCATGCCCCCTGTAGGGCATCTAGAATAACCCCACTCTTCGAAGTGGCTGCTGCAACTGTACTCCAGTTAACATCTGGCATATTCAGATCACCCATCAGCAATATCTCCCCTTTTTCTGCCATTCTAAGTATACTTTCTATCATTTCCTTGTCCATTTCCTCCCCTGAGAGAGACTGTATCATAACCCATATGGGATTATGGTGCCATTGCCTGTCTCCAAATTTACCCACAGTGCTTCTTCTCCTCCCTGTTTACCCTTTTGTTCTGTTGCTTTGATTCCTTCCCTTATGTAAAGAGCTACTACTCCTCCTCCTCCTCTTTTACCCTCCCTGTCCCTCCTGTAGATAGTGTATCCTGGTATGTTTATGTCCCAGTCATGGTTTTGTGTGTACCATGTTTCTGTGACTGCCATGATATTCAGATGTTCCTCCTCCATCAAGGCCACTAATTCAGGAAGCTTGTTACCCAGACTACGGGCATTGGTGCTCATTGCTCTCCATTTTTTGATGGCTTTACCTTCTGTTGCAGCATCCCCCACTGACCTTTCTACCTCGGTCTTTTTCTCATTTAGTACCCTGTTTTGTAGGGAGAGGCTGGGATTTTCCTGCTGCTTATCAGTGCCTCCCCCCTTGACTAGTTTAAAAGCTTGCCAATGAAGCATTTAAACCAATTGCTCAAAAGACTTGTTCCCTTTCTGGACAGATGCAGACCATCTTGCCAGTATAGGCTGGTGTCCCTCCAGGTGGAACCCCAGTCCCCAATGAAGCCAAACCCCTGTGCTCCACACCATATTTTCAACCATTCATTAAACTGCATGGTGCAAAGTACCCTTGCCTCACCCATGCCATTGACAGGCAGCACCTCTGAGAAGGATACTGTGTGTGCTACTCGTCTTAGGCCCCTCCCCAACTCTACAAAGTCCTCCTGCACTGCTCTAATCTCATGATGAACCAAGTCATTTGTCCCTAGGTGGACAATGATGTCCAGCTCAGACTCCCGTGCAGCTGTTCTCGTGATCCTGAGGATGCGCTTCCTGTCCCTCCAAGCCATGGCACCAGGCAGGCACCTTACTTCAGTTTTCCCTGCTCCCCCCAGTTCTATCCCCTAATAATTGAGTCCCCACCAGGGCTGCTTCCTTTCCTGTGGTGTCCTCTGCCTCCTTCCTGTGGGCCTCCCTTGTGACAGTTGTCATCAGTCTTCTCTCTTGGGTGCATCCATGGGGAGCTATGCTCCCCAGAATGGTGTATGGATTGTGGAGTGGAACAATTGACTGGGTGTGCCTCTGTTCCACCCTCCTCACCCTCCCTGAGCCCACTGTGGTCCAACTGCTGTGCTTTCTTCGCAACCTCTGAGGTAGTGCTCCCTGGATGGGGGAGGTTCCCTTCCTACTGTCCAGTGTGGCCTGGAGGAAGGTTTCCTTACTACTGTCCAGTGCGGCCTGAAAGCGGGCAACTTCCTCCCTCAGGGCAGATAGTTGTCTGCAAATAGGGCAGCATCTCAGCCTCCAGAAAGACTCCCGGAAGACTGCTGCCCCACAGCCATTACATTGCACTACTCCCCACATGCTTATTTACTTTTTTTTTTTTTTTTAAGACTACAATGGGATCAGCAAAGGCTTGTGAGGTCCATATGGGTCGATCCTTGGGAGCAGCATACTTCCTATCTATGGACTTAAGACACAGAAGGGATGAGAGCAGGATTGTTCCATACCATCTGAGAAAGGGTCTCAAAATATGGTTGTTCCAGAGGGGTTAAATCCATAGGGATCTCTGGAACATGTAGGTATTGGAGTCTTAAAAGCCTCCCAGGATTGATTTCTGTAGTCTGGAGAGAAAGAGTGGAATTTTTAAATTTTTCAGCAAAGACTTAAAGGAAAGGTCTTCGACCACAGGTTCTGCAGCAGGATTAATCCCTGCTCCTTCAACATCATTACCCAGACAAAGATCTGGAACAGGCTCAAAATCATCTCCTGACAGTCTAGGGGGGGACTATATGGACAGGAAAGGAGTGAAAATCAGAATGGAAATTAGAAGAGGAAAGAATCAGAGTCGAAAGCCTTGGAGGCTAGATGGCACCGTACCGAACATGGCGCCAAACCTAAGGAAGTCGCCACCATCAGAAACAGCCCAGCACATGGTGCCGACAAGGGCCACGATGCCAACAGAGCCCCCGGCACCACGGATGGTGCCAAAAGAGCCCTCGGCATCGCAGACAGTGCCGACAGAGCCCCTGGCACCACGGACGGTGCTGACAGAGCCCCCGGTGCCACATTGGCACTGACAGAGCCCCCGGTGCCATGGCCAGCTCCAACAGTGTCCCAAGGTTCTGAAAACTGTGATTTGAGGGAAAAGGAGGAAAATTAATGGGAGATAGAGGCATCGGTGTGGACCCCTGAGCCGCAGCCATGTGAGGGGGGAAAACACCTGAGCACAGAGTCAATGGCACCGAAGAAGACGTTGCATGACTAGGAAGGTCCAACAACCCAGTCCCTCGAGCAGCCTGAAGGCCCCGGAGTGGCTGGGCCAGGCAGTTGGACCAACCTCCGAGCCCATTGCTCCATAAAAGCAGCCCACTGGTGAAACTGCTCATTGGAGGCCCATCCAATAGGTGGGGACGGGCTACAATGTCGAAGAGGTCGGGCACCAGAGCCAGAAACTGGTGACTCAGAGAGAGGAGGAGACTGGTGCCTAGCCCCAATGACTGACTGTCCACGCGCAGACATACCAGAAGGCGACCTCGAGTGATGCCTTCCCTTTCTCGACTTGTGCACCGACCGAACAGTGCCACAAATGGGACCATTTTCTTTTATGCTTTCGGGGGGACTGCCCATCTCCCTGAGCATTGGACTGTCTTTTGTCAGACCCGCCCTCCAGGGAGGGCGGCAGACCGGATCCAGCCTGGCTGACTGAACAGCTTTCATACAAAGTCTCCCTACCGTCACCTGACCCACTCATGGTCGACTCCATCAATGGCGGGCTGAAGATTTCTTTTATTAATTAATAAAATTAAATCTACTCTGTATTTTTGAAGATAAACTACAGAACAATAACCTGAAAACTATGCTGCTAGCTTGAAGTTTGACTCCCGGTGGGCTAGCGACGTCGTCACTGAAGCGCACTCGACAGCGGGGAAAAAAGGAACTGAGTCGGTTAGAGGGTCGATGCTGAAGTAGTCTTTACTGCGCAAGCCACAGCTCGCGGTGCCATTTCCACGCATCTCCATCTCTGGCACCGACCCTCTTGAAAAGTTTGCTTCCACTGGGTCCTAGTGCCTTCAACGTAGATCCCATTAGTGTGAATGAGTGGTGGAGACTTTATGTCCAGGAAGATTATATTTAAATCTGGGAGAGAAACAAGTGTAGTCTTTGACTTGAGGATATTGTTTCACCAAATATCCTCTATCCCCAGTTCTATCATCAAGGCCCTAACTTTTTTCACCACCGAACTGGTCAAGTTGAGAATCTGGAAGGTGGTGTCCAGTGCCCTGTCAAAGATTAGATTCCAGTCTCCTCCTATGGTCAGCAAGCTCTTCACTTTTTCAGCTATCATTCTCAGTAGCATTGAACAAAAGCTGAGGTGAGAGCCTGGAGGGGCATATACATTCACCAGTGTGACAGCCATCGCTTGAATGACCCCCAACATTAGCAAATATCTACCCCCTGGGTCTGAGGTCACCGCTCCTTCTTCAAAGGAGAGAGTGTTGGGAAGCATTGTCAGTAACCCCTGTTTCTTTCCTTTATCTAAGGAGGCATGATATACTCTTGAAAAAAAATCTTTCCAAAACTTAAGGGCCTTTTCTTGGATGAATGTAATTTCATTCCTTGCTCCCTTAATACATTTAAGCAATTGCTTTCACTTGATTGGCTTACTCATACCATTTACATTAAAAGTAAACATTTTCATCAGATTCCCCATTTATATATTAAATACCCTGTTTTCTGTCTTTGCAGGTGGCCACTGATACCGTATTTCATCGAAAAGCTGCTGTGATTGCATATCCAGAGTTTCATACCCAGAACATAAAACTTTGTAATAAGTAACAATAATCCAAACATTAACAACTTTCGTGTGGTGTAGTTTTTGTTGGTAGGACCACCCTGGTTCAGCATGTATTTGGCAGCCTAAAATCTGTCACAACATTACAATCTGTTACCACATTGTGCTCTGTATCTGGGGCATAACCTCCGCCTGCCCCCTCTCCAAAACTTTCCAGATCAAGTAGGGAAAACAAATACTTCCAACTTGAGGTGTCCCTGCTCTTGTGGTGTACCATCTGTCCTCGACAGGAGGAATAAATATGTATAACAGGTCCAGCACTGTAAGTCAGATTCCTTTTTGTGCTCCAGATGTCAGGGTCTTCATGATGTTAATGCAGGCAGCAAGCCCCTCCATCTCCACCCCCCCTCCAGAATGCACATAACTGTAGAATAATTTGTGCTTATTTATTCAGCATCTCTGGTGCTTCCCTCAAAGTGGGAATGTCTGGGGGATCCTCCATAAATATCCCAGAGCTTGAAAAGGTGAAACCGTCCCACATCTGACTTTATCAAATTAAGGTGGATATTGGCAGTAGGGAACCCATCAACCAAGGCCCCATCCCAGGAGTGAATCTATGCTGGCAACAGAAGTGCCCCTTGCCTGGGAGAACCCCATGATCCCTCCTTTCAGAATATTGTGTCAGCTACAAAAATGTTCCCCTCCCACTAGCTAGGTCTTCAGTGTAAATAGGTCTTCACGCTCAGGCCTCGTCGGGCACTATCCTGTAGAGCAGTCAGTGTAAATGACTTCACTGCCCTTCTGTGACAGCTTAAAACTCAAAATATGTGGGGGTTGCCACTGCCTTGTGCTTACTTTCCACAGTTGCCCCCGAGCCAGGAAAACCCCCAGTTGCCAGACCCCTGCACCAAGGTATGAGAGCCACAGCCAACCACCGATACCCAGGCCCATGGGCACCCTGATAGATTAGAATAGACCATATGCCCAGAGTTTCCCAAGCATGAGTTCCTGAGCCAGTAGTGGGAACATTGAGCAGTAGGCATTTTTAGGTTAGAAGCAAAAGTGGGGCCTCCCCCAGGACCAAAACTAGAGACATCCAGTGCCACCATCCAGTATCCCCCCCCTTTCATCTCACCAAAAGCCCAGGCCAGCAAATTGCAAATGTCTATTGCTTTATTTAATTACAGTATTTAACAATTTAGTTGTAAGATGCCAAAACCAAAAAAAGGATGAGATTGTGCAGTCGAGCGTCCCCTGTATGAAAATCCCACATGCAGAGAACTTCAGGATGGGCATGGAGTTGTACTTATGGGGGAAGCAGCTGGAAAGCAATACAGTAGGGAGAGCTGATAGT
Organism: Neoceratodus forsteri; assembly: GCA_016271365.2. Classification (NCBI taxonomy): domain Eukaryota; kingdom Metazoa; phylum Chordata; order Ceratodontiformes; family Ceratodontidae; genus Neoceratodus; species Neoceratodus forsteri. The sequence goes on from CM028138.1 coordinate 421,012,674, forward strand.
AGAGGACTTAACTTTAGGGAGAATCCCAAGCTTCCAAATACATAATGCTCCATGCTTCTCCTGCTGTAACTTATTTCTATAGGGCACCTTGGGAATTCAATAGGGTCGTGAATGGCAAGCTTATGAGTGCTTTCCTGCCCTTACACCCAGTCCCGTTCCCTATGTATCTTCAGCCCCATTACTAAAAGAAATTGTCAGTATTACTCATTACACTGACCGCTCCCCCAATGCTATTTAAATCACCTCCCCTCAGAAAATGGCCCACTTCAACTGTTTAAATTGTTAGAAAACTGGAAGTTATGAACAAGTAGAAACAATTAACCATATATTTGTACTGATTTGACTCTAATTCAAGCCTTAATAATCAGGTAGTTGGCAATGGACTATACAAAGCCAACAAAGTATGTCTGCACTGGAGGTCCATGACAGCCTGCAAAGTTCAGTGTTCAATCGATCCCCACAACAGATGGCTGTTCTCAGCACGGTGACTGCATTCTCATGCCTGTTGCTCTTACCGTATGGTCTCTATAGATGTCTTCTCCATTGACTACGTTTGCTCTGCAGTCAGCTGACCTTTCATAGACACTGAGGAGGGATTGTATGTCTGCAAGGAGGGATGGCGGTTTTGTCTGTGAAGATCCTGCTTGTTTGCCAGTGCCTCCCTGGGGAACCTCCCAAGCCAACCACAGGAGGTCACACACTAGTCTATCCTTTTCTGGTGCTGGGAATTGAACCCTGAGTTCCTCTACGTAATGTACAACTTCCAGAAGGCCCTCAAATGTTTTAGTGCCATTTGGAGTGTCTCGTCAAAACCTGGCCAGATACAAAAACTGGGCCTTGATCCGTTTGGCTTTTAATTGTTCGATGATCCCCCACATGGTGTGGCACTTGTCTTGCACCATGGACGTGTAGTCATTATCCACCATAATGCATTGGGTTTGGCAGCAGAGGTCCTTATGCTACCAAGCTTGCCTTAGGGCATCTGTCTTGCTGGCATAAGAGGTTAGCTCAGTAAGGATCGACCATGGTGATAGGCTAGGGGTGCAGTGCTCTACGCATTTGGTCCATATAGAGATCAAAATTGTCAGGCAGTTTGAGTGAGATCTTCAATAGAGTCTACAGTAAGAGAGTTATGTTCCCCTGATGACTTCTCTGCTTCTTCCAGCACTCCATAGATTTTAAAGAGACTCACTAAGCTAGCCTAATGCACCACATATTTCAGTGCCTTATCTAAGGGAAATGCTGCCTGCGAGTAGTTGCCCCAAGAATTTCAAGTTATGTAAAAGAAAAAATGCTTGTAAATTTATATCCACTGGGTCTTCTGTACTTCCGGATGTTTGGATCCTCCCCCATGCTGCCCTGCGCTCTGCCAACTTTATGACATGATGACAGGGAGAGCGCGGGGACGGGCCACATTATAGACTGGGGGGGATCTTTACGAACAATTTTATATATTACATTGATCATGTGGTGATGAAATGAGGGCACCAGGCAACTAACAAGCCCTTGGATTAAAAACACTAACCAGCACAGCCCCTCTGCTCAGCCACTCAGCCAGCCGTCATCTGAATGACAGGGAGTGACTGCATGCCTACCGTATAACTGGATGACCCTGGCTCATTCCCAAATCCAGGTTGACAGCATTACAAGTGGTAACATACCACTGCACTGATTGGCCAGCTTGAGTTTCCCATTTCTGAAATGTGTCCCTAATAAATTAGCCAGCTATTGGTCAGTTCAAATGAGTCAGCTCTTGGTCGAGGTGCTTCTCCACAGCGACATTGTAAAAGAGTTCCATACATTAAAAATGCTGTTGGGGACTGTAGTTGTGCTCCTCTTGGAAACAATAGAATAATAGTGGTGGGGGAGCTATTGCCCTTGCAATGCAGTGCTGTCTCTTTTTTATTTCACTGGATGTTTTCATGGGTGGCACATGCTGACAGGAATGTCGTAGTTTCGTTAGAACATGCTTTTTTTTTTTCTCCCATAAAGTTTTTTCTCCCCTACTCCAGACTGGCCCTTTCAGGCTTCGGACCACCCAGTCCTGCCACCCCACTATCCCCAGGACTCCCCTTTCCTCTGGTCATTCCACGGATTGCTCCTCATGGCAGGGCCACCCCTCTGGAGCACAATCCAGACTGGTTCCCCAAAGAGGCACCTAGTCAGTGGTGCAGGGCCTGTGGTGGTCGGAGCCATCATTCTGCTCAGTCAGACATTTTCCTCCCCGTTTTCTCCCCAGGACCATCGATGTGCAATGACGTCATTGTGTGTGGAGGCGCACACTCGCCACATGTCAGTCGGTGGCCCTTCCTTTGGTATGTTGCACTCACTGCATCGCTACCAAACCTCTGCTTCATGGCAATCTATAAGCAGTGAGCCCATACCCCTCCCCAACGGAGAAGAACATTTCATGGGATGCTCAATCCTTCCCCCCCCCCAGCCGATCCCTGTGAGACCTGAATTCGTTCCCATTTCTGGGTTGCCAGCGTGGCAGCTGGTAATGCTACCTTTGAGCCCCCAGGCTGGCTAAAACAAGCTGCTTTAATACATTTTCAACTCAGGCTTGCAGAAAAAATGTGAGATAACAATAAGAATTGCCATACTAATACAATGAAAACCAGTTCAGTTATTTTTCAGTTACACATTTGGATTCATGGAAGCATTTAAAAAATAAAATGAGTGCTCCTTTTAATAATGTATCCCCAGGCCAGCCGTTGGCATAGCAATAGCACTACCACTCGCAACGCTGGTGACTCAGTGGAGGGAAGAAGGCTCGAGCATCCCAGAAGATGCTTGCCTCCTGTGAGGAGGAAGGGATGTGTTCCTTGCTCTTATACTGCCACCTGGCTGACCATGAGTGGCAGTACAGCAGGGATGCACAGGGTGGGAGGACATCGGCCAGGCCCTGTATGGCATGCTTTCAAGCTTGCGAGCACTATGGGGGTCCTTGCATGCTAATGTCCTGAGGAAGCGTGATGAAACAGTGTAAGTCCTTGGGATGGTATGATGATCCCGAGTGCACTCAAGTCCTGCATCGAAGCACTTTCCACCTGCTTCATGAGTTTCTCCTGCCAATACACCCCCACCCCAGAGGTAGAAGGTGTGTGTCTGGTGTGGCTGGGCTCCACCATGAGGGGCAAGCTCATGGGATTGAAAGGCAGAAGGGTAAGTGCTCAGGATGCAGGGAGGTGGTGATGGGACAGATACAGGGGATGGGAGCCACACTAATGAGGGGCATAAACAGAGGGTGCAAGGATAAGGGATTTCTGTTCTTCAGAACTGGGACCAAACTTGGAGGGTTAAAGGGTGTTTCGATGAGACTGCCTGCACCTAACAAGGAGGGTGGGAGGGTGTTGGGGAGGAGAATTGCATGAGAAATCCTGGACAGTTCAGCTAGGCAGGGGAACAGCTCAGTTTGGATCAGGAACATAAACACAAGGGAGCCCTACTAGCCTTTCCCCCACCAAAAGCATAAATTGAAATATTGACTGGACAGACGTAGGAATGGACAAAGATCTTCGACACCCCCTTTTTACCGCACCAAGCATGCACAGAACTCCATCACATACAAGGGCCTTATGTTTTACAATAAACTATCCCCTGAACTTCAGGCCTGTAGTTCAATTTTCTCATTTCACCTCCTCCCTCAAGGACCACCTCCTCCAATCCACCACCTGTGTCTGCCCCCGGTAGGTAACCCCCCTGAATGTCCACCAACCCTTGCGTTACCTTAGAGTTTATATACATCTGTATATTGGCTCTGTTGTTGTGTGCTCTGTATTTTTTTTTTTTGCTATTGTAGATGCTCCTGTCATGTACATTGTTCCTGTTGCAAATACCATAAAATTTTGCAAATATTGTTTTTACCTTTTTCTCTGTATCATCGAATTTCTGTATCACTGGAAAATTGGCATTTTTGCTCACATACATTCCAGTATAAAAATAAAATTGAATTGAACTGAAGAAAGAAATGGAGTATTGCAGGGTAATGTGCAAAAATGTCAGCAGTCTAGTGAACAAGCTTTCAGAGCTACAGGCATTGGTAACAGAAGCACAGCTGGATATCATGGCTGTTACGGAAATGTGGCCTACAATGAACCATGATTGAGACATGACCATAACAGGCTACATGTTATTCAGGAGAGCTCAGAGAAGTGGGGGTGGTTCTGTATGTAAAGGAAGGAACAAAGGCCACAGAAATGACTACCCCAGAGGAGACCAATGGACTGGGAATGCTTTGGGTTCAGGCAACCATGATAAATGAAAAAAAGACCAAAATAGGAGTGGTATACAGACCACCATCCCAGTACCATTAGGTGGACAGAGAAATAAGGGAGGTCATCAGGAGGGCAACATAACTTGAGCAGGTACTGCCGTTAGGGTATTTCAATATGCCAGACATGGACTGCAGTGTCCCAGTGGCAGCAAGTACAAGAAATCAACTCCTGATGGAGACATGCCGGGAAGCATTCCTGATATAACTAATTCATACCCCTACAAGGGAGGGGGCTAAGCTGAAACTGGATCTCACCAACAGGAAAAGGATCTAAAATGTCACAGTCTAGAAGCCACTTGGAACAGGCGATCCAGGTATGGTGTGGATGAAGATCACAGAAACATAGAATTTGTCAGCAGAAAAGGACTGCTTGGGCCACCCAGTCTGCCCAAGTGTTCCCTGCCTATTCTGCAAAGGACACCAGTAAGGCTGGGAAGAAATCAAAGTCCAGAACAGAAACAAAACTGCAGGGGGGGGGGAGATAATGTGTTCTTCTGTTATGTACAGGAGAAGCACAAAACTACGGTAAGCAGGGAATTGTGAGGCTGAGGCACGGAGGTATGTGGAAGAAAGGAGATAAGGTTGATATACTAAACCAATATTTTTGTTTTGTATTCACAAAGGAAGAGGAGGATCTACAGCTGGACTGTGCAGTCACACCAGACCTGGGGAGGGGGGGAACCAGTGATTTTTCACATCACTGAAGAGAGCGTGCTGGAGGGTCTGAGTGCCTTAAAGGTGGCGAAATTGATGGATATGGACAGGATGTACCCAAGAATTTCTTGCACCTAAGGATAACAAAGGGAAACCAGTAAGGTTGCGAAGAAATTAATGTCCTGGAATCCAAAAATGAACATGCCAAAATATTGGACAGCTGTCTTCAAACATTTTGGTGGATTCGTGACAGTTTTTTCTGCTCTACGGCTTTGTAGCTTAGGAGTATAAATCCAGAGGGTTTGAAATACTGCATACTTTTTCTTCCCTTGTGGACAGCTGGTTTGATGTGGACTAGTATTTTGGTGACATTTTGCATCAGACTGTTCTTGGTAGTGTGAATTATTCACTGGGCTGAGGATTTTCCATTGCAAGTCCTAGTGCAGGTTAGTGGGTTGTGTATTTGACCCAGATATTGCCTCAGGTGGTAGAAACTGGTTTTCTCTAATTGCCTTCAGAGCTCAGACCACCAGGTCGTATAAGGCTGTGTCAGGGAATGCTTACATCATAGGTATTGGACTCAACTGCTTTATTTTTCTGTGATTTAAATTGTTTTGTGCAGGGTATATTTTCTGGTGTATTGTTGTACAAGTTGTCTTGCTAAAAGGAAGGGAAGCACTCACTTGGGTGGTGAGTCAGAGCTGTAGCTGATTGTTTCTGTAGAGCACAGGCTTGGAGCCCCCACCCTGTCCCTTACCCCGCCCACCCCAAGGAAGTCATTTCCTTTATACCAAGGGGGTTCTGACATCACTTTTCCAGAAGGGCAAAGAACATACACCTGTCATATCCTAAGCGGCACAGCACACTGCATAGGGGGTAAATGCACCCACACACTAAACAAAAAAGTCAAAAAAATGTAAACAGAAACGGTGAGAGACATGTGGGGAGTGGTGCAATGCACTGGCTGTGGGGCGGCAGTCTTCCGAGAGACATTCTGGAGGCTGCGATGCTTCCCTATTTGCAGACACCTCTCTGCTCTGAGGGAGGAGGTTGCCCATCTCCAGGCCAAACTGGCAAGGAATAGGGAAACCTCCTCCCCCACCCAGGGACCACCAAGGCTGCTGCCGCTGCCTCAGAGGTTGCCAAGAAAGAGGAGCAGTTGGACCAGAGTGGGCTTGGGGAGGGTGAGGGTGGTGGAACAGAGGAGCACACCTCCAGTTGTATCTCTCTACAATTCATACACTGTTCTGGTGGAGTGTGGTTCCTTTACGTAGGCACCCACAGTGAAGACCAAGGAGGATGCTGGGAACCTCCACAAGGGAGATCCAAAGGAGGGCTGAATGTGACACCACAGGGGGAAGGAAACAGCTCCTGGTGGGAGACTCAATTGTTAGGGAGGTACAACTAGGGAAGGGAGTGCCATGGCTTTGAGGGACAGGAAGCAAATCCTCAGGATCACAGAAGCAGCTGCACAGGAGAGGGAGCTGGACATCATTGTCCATCTAGGAACAAATGACCAAGCTGGGAATGGGATCAGGGCAGTACAGGAGGAGTTTGTGAAGTTGGGGAGGGGGCCTTAGACAAGTAGCATGCATGGTAACTTTCTCGTAGGTACTGTCTGTCTTTGGCAAGAGTGAGGCTAGGGTACTCCACATCATTGGATTCAATGAATGGTTGAAAAACTGGTGCGAAGCACAGGGTTTTGGCTTCACTGGGGCCTGAGGGTCCATCTAGAGGGATACAAGCCTATGCTGGTCTGCATCTGTCTAGGAGGGGGGACCAGAGTCTTAGGTGATAGGTTTAAATGCTTCATAGGAAAGCTTTTAAACTAGCCAAGGGGGCAAGCACTGAAAAGGAATAGGGAATACCCAGCCTCTCCATACAAAACAGGGTAGTTAGCAAAGTAAACACCAAGGTAGAGAAGTCGATAGAAAGCATGATAGGGGTCCATGGAGAAAAAGGCAAAGGCAGTAAGGGCAGGGGTGGGGCTAAAAGGGGTAAGGCCATCAAAAAATGGAAGACAATGAGTACCAATGCCCGAGGTCTGGGTAACAAGCTTCCTGAACTAGTGGCCTTGATGGAAGAGAGACGGCTGGATATTATGGCAGTCACAGAAACATGGTACACTGAGAATCATGACTGGGATGTCAACATACCAGGATACACAATCTACAGGAGGGTAAAAGAGGAGGAGGAGGAGGAATAGCTCTCTATGTAAGGGAAGGGATCAAAGCAATGACACTAAAGGTAAACAGGGAGGAGAGAAGGCAGGGTGGGTCACCTTGGAGACAGGAAACCGCACCACAATCTGCATGGGGTGTTGTTTACAGACCCCCATCTCAGGGGGAGGAAAGGGATAAGGAAGTGATAGAAGGGATCCTTAGGATGGCAGAAAAAAGGGAGATATTATAGATGGGGGACTTGAATGTGCCAGATGTTAACTGGAGCACATTTGCTGCAGTCACATCCAAGAACAGGGTCCTTCTCGATGCCCTACAGGGGACATGCTTCAGACAGCTAGTGTTGGAACCCACTCAGGAGGGAGCAGTCTTAGACCTGGTATTCTCAAACAGGGATGAAGAGAGGATCTCAGATTTAGAAGTGGGTAGCCATCTGGGACCAAGCGACAACCAAACAGTGTGGTTCATGATAAACACAGCCGTAGAGTCAAGCAATACAAAAATGAGGGTACTGGACTTCAGGAGGGCCGACTTTGGCAAAATGGGAGAGTGTATAAGGAATGCACTAGCAAATGGGCAGGAAGGAGGGATGAAGGAACAATGGGGAAAAATTCAAACTGCCATCACGGAGTCAACAAGCCTGTGTGTGAAACAAATAAAACGAAGGAAAAAACCCACTATGGTTCTCAAAAGAGGTGGCAGGGAAGGTTAGGGAGAAAAAGATAACATTCATGAAGTACAAGGAATCACAGAAGGAGCAGGACAGGGAACTATCAGTTAAAGCAGAAGGAAGCAAGGAAGGCAGTCAGAATAGCAAAGGCCCAAACAGAGGAAAAGATAGCAAACTTGGTTAAGAAGGGGGATAAACCTTTATAGGAACATTAGGGAGCAAAAAAAGACCAAGGGAGGGATTGTGAGGCTTAATTAAGGGGAAGGGAGGTGGGCACAGGGTGACAGTGAAAAGGCAGAGATCCTGAATGAATACTTTTGCTCAGTACTCACAAAAGAAGAGGATGGTGAGGTACCTAAACCAAACAATAGAAGCACTCTGGATAGGGGGTTGATACCAGTCCATTCACAGAAGAAAGGGTTCTGAAAGAACTCCTAAAACTGAAGGTGGACAAAGCAATGGGGCCTGATGGGATTCACCCCAGAATTCTAAAAGAACTAAGGGGGAGAACTAGTGACACCACTGACTACCCTTTTTAACAAATCATGGGAGGATGGTGTGGTACCTGAGGACTTGGGGAAAGCAGATATTATTCCCCTCCACAAAAGTGGGAGCAAGGCAGAGGTAGGAAACTACAGACCTGCTAGTTTGACCTCAGTGGTAGGAAAATGATGGAATCACATCTGAAACAAAGAATTGTTGAGTACCTAGAGGTCAGTGGGGCACAGGACCTAAGGCAGCATGGAGTCACAGCGGGGAGGTAATGTCAGATGAATCTAATAGATTTCTTTGACTGGGTGACCAAAGTAGTAGACCAGGGAGGGGCTGTGGATGTGGCCTACCTAGACTTTAGCAAGGCATTTGACACAGTCCCACACAAAAGATTAATAAACAAGTTAGCCAGCCTGGGAGTGGGTCCCAGGGTGGTAGCCTGGGTAAAAAATTGGCTGGACAACAGGATGCAGAGGGTAATAGTAAATGGAGTCCAGTCCAAGGAAAGAGAGGTTGTTAGCGGGGTACCACAGGGTTCAGTACTGGGACCGGTCCGCTTTAATGTCTTTATAGGTAACATTGCAGAGGGGCTGGAAGGAAAAGTATGCCTCTTTGAAGATGACACAAAGATCTGCAACAGGGTTGATACACAAGAGGGGTGGAAAGGATGAGAAGGGACTTGGCAAGGTTGGAGGAATGGTCAAAAGTATGGCAGCTTAGATTCAATACAAAGAAGTGCAAAGTAATGCACCTGGGAAACAGAAACCCATTGGAAAGAGCACACAGTGGGTGGGAGGTACTGTCATAGAATCATAGAAATTTGACGGCAGAAAAGGACCCTTCTGGCCCATGTAGTCTGCCCTATCCTCCCCTTTTACATATACGCCCCTCCCCACCTGCCCCCACCCTTCCCCCCATACTCAGTCCCATATGCCTGTCCCATGCCCTCTTAAATTCCTCCACCACTCAGTCCGGCAGTCTGTTCTGGGGCTCCACTACCCTCTCTGTGAAGAAACGCCCCCTCACATTGCCACTGAACCTATTTCCTTGCAATCTGAGGCTGTGCCCTCTAGTTCTGACTCCCTCCTTCCTCATCAACAGACCCCATTCACCTACTTTATTGAGTCCCTTTACATATTTAAAGGTTTCAGTCATGTCCCCCCCTTTCCCTCCTTGTTTACAGCGTGTACAGATTCAGCTCCTTACACCTCTGTTCATATGTCTTTCTCTGCATACCCTATACCATCTTTGTTGCCCTTCTCTGAACTCTCTCCAATGCATCTATATTCTTGCAGAGGTGTAGTCTCTAGAACTGAATCTCATACTGTAACTGCGGCCTCACCATAGCTTTGTAGAGGGGCATTATTACTCCCTCCTTCTGCTAGTAATGCCCCTGTCAATGCATGCCAGCATTCTATTGGCCCTTCCCGCCACCCTACTACATTGGAAATCTACCTTAAGGTTTGAGAAACTATAATCCCCAGATCTCTTTTCTGTTCTGATTCTTTGATTTCCTCCCCACCCCCTAGTGTGTACCCCGCTTGCTAACAACATCAAAAATGGAACGGGACCTGGCATAGTCATATCAGATGACTTAAAGGTAGGCAAGCAATGTGAAAAGATAGTAAGGAGGGCTGGGGGGATACTGGGATGCATAGAGAGAGGCATTACCAGTACAAAACAGGAAGCTGTTATCCTTCTGTACAGACAGTTGGTGAGACCCCATCTGGAGTACTGCATGCAGTTCTGGAGACCCCATCTCCACAAGAACATAGACAGAATGAAGGCAGTCCAGAGAAGGGCAACTAAAATGCTGCAGGGTCTGCACCAGAAGCCATATGAAGAGAGACTAAAGGATCTTAATATGTACACCCTAGAGAAAAGGAGGGAGAAAGGGGACATGATAGAAACATTCCAGTACCTCAAGGGAATCAAAAAAGTCCAAGAGCGTAGCATCTTTCAGAAAAAGAGATGTGCAAGAACAAGGGGGCACAATTTGAAGATAGAGGGGGGATGGCTCAGGGGCAATGTGAGGAAGTATTTTTTCACAGAGAGTGTGGTGGACGCATGGAACAGCCTTCCAGAAGAGGTTGTGGGGTCAAAAACAGTGGGGGAATTCAAGAATGCATGGGACAGACATAAGGCAATTCTAGTGGGGGATACGAGGAAGTAGGCTGTTGGTTAACTAGGATCTGCAGCCTATCTAAAAGGTACGGAAATAGGCAGACTGGGTGGGCCAAGTGGTCCTTATCTGCCATCAAAGTCTATGTTTCTATGTTATGACGATGCATACATCATTATTTTGACACATGTCATTTTCTGAGTGGCACTTGCAACAAGCAAGTTAGACTAATATTTTGACGCATGCTGTGCAATTGCTCTAAACTCGTGGTGCAAGTCGTCACACGTGCCCTGAGGGCCTTTGGAAATCCAGCACAATATCTGTTACGCTTAATGAAAAAAATCCCATTAGATCCAAAGAATGTGATACTTGGACACTGATCAGATTTGAACTCACTATGAAAATACAAAAAATGTTGGCTTCTATCAGAAAGTTTGGGTCTCGGGAGACTAATATGGTCCAAACGAATGTACCCAGTGCCCTCTGCTTGAAGGAATGGTTCACTTATATGGGAAAGTTAGCATCAAATAAAATACTCTACCATATACTGTAGTTATAAATGAATGTCCTCTGTTTTGCACTATTTGGAAACCTTTCATTAACAGTCATCTTTCATCAAACATTGTCTTAAATAACTTCTCAGATGTAAAACCTTAATCATCACAAGTGTATTGTCTAACTACTAAATTTTATAAGATCCGAATTCTGTTACAATAATATATTGAGCTGCAAGTTTTTTTTGATATTTTGTTATCCTTATTTATTTGCTGTGTATGTATTCACTCTTTCCACATTTAACATTTTTAAATAAAAAATTATAAAGTTAAAATAAAACAAAAGCACTGTGGTGAATTTTAGTGCTCATGAAAGGCAAGAGTGAGAATACAGCGATCCCCCCATTACCACCCAAACCTCTACCAGTGTGCCTCAACCCTACTACAGTATAGAATGACCACCTCTAGTGGGTGGGAGAGTAGCACAGACTCCATACCCAGTCAGTCCTCTCTCACACGAGACAGACAGCAGGGGTCTGAATTGTGATGGTGCATCTGTTTTAATTTGTTATGTGGACATCTGTGCCATTAGGAGCTGAACTGAGAACCATATAAACTCATGTCACATATGGGCCACCATCACATCATAACTGCTTTTGGCCATTACCGCAACCCTGGTCAGAGTCAGACCAGTGACCTAGCGGTTAACCAAACATCCACTGCAAATCCACAAAGTAATTCAATCCCCCGACCCACACACACACCCAATAGTTCTATTTTTGGGAAACACTTGCTTTGGATTTTTTAGTGTACTAAGATATTACACCAGCTTTCTGTTTCATGTAACTGGTTGTGAGAACCAACAAAACTCTTAAAACAGCAGTGTGAATAAAAGAAATACACTGGGATACATAAGATTTTTAAGGTGATGTGTCGATCTATACATAGAGGTGGTTTCTGATGAAACATGCTAATAAGAAACACTGGTAAATAATAATTAAAAAAAACAGCACTAGAAAAGAAATCAGCTTTGCAAAACATCCATATGAGGGTGCAGTCATCTCTGTTAGGAACGTACTTTCTAATAGTTGTTAAGGCAGTTGATTTTCTTTTTCTGACCTCGGCAATGTTGAATTTGCAGCAGGTTTTTTTTTTTAGTTGTTTAACCAGGAGAGACACACTAAGCTGAAAGCTTTCTTACAGGTGCGACCTGGGAGCAGAGAGAAGTTAAGTGACTTGCTCAGGGTCACACAGTATGTAAGTGGAAGCTGTGAGATTCAAACCCAGGTCTGGTCTGCTGGATGTCATCAAATGTTCAGCCCAAAGCCTTAAACCACTGTGCTATACTGCCTCCCTAAATTCACTGAAGCAGACTGGAAATGTGACACAAATTAAAATGATGTTATGAGAAAAGAACATTGCTGTTCTCATAAAAATTCAACTTTTTAGAAAACACTTCCCTCTCTGAGGTACTGCAGTCGCTAATGTTCTCCCCCCACCACACCCCTCCAACCCCTCACCCACCATCACCATCAGGAATGAGTTTATGAATGGAGTTCAAGTAATGTTATGGTGGATAAATGCGACATTATAGACCAGCAGCAGTGATGAGATTTCAGCCAGGGGGATTCAAGACAGTAACAAGTAGTCAAAGTAAGGTTCAAAACCAGCGGTGATATAACAGGTTGTCTTGTAAGGATTCTAAGGACATCAACAATAAGAGTGGGCCAATGTGGTCTCTAGTGGCCCCTCACTGGCCCCAGACATAACTGGTAACTTCTTTCTCTTCTGCTTAAGCAGGGGGTGTTTTACAGTGAATGAGCAGTTGCCAGAAACAAGGTCGTGAATCAAAAGAGAACTGTGGTGTGCATGTCTGTGTGTGTGTGTGGGGAGTACAATAGGTTTGGCATCTTGTTTCATCATTCCCATATGTCATAAATTACGTAATGTTCTTAAATAGTTTCTAGTCCCTCAGCATTGTCTTTCATGTCTTTGCATTTTTGGTATGACATTGCAGGCTGTTTTCCTTTTCTTCAAAGAAAGTATTCCCGGTCCCTTAAGCATATTCACTGGAATCTGAAATAAAACACATTAAACAATTAAGTGTTTGTTTTTTTTGTCTCACAGACTGTTCTTATTTTATTGGTCATTTGCTATGACTTTGATCCTTTATTACCAGGGCTCAAGGCAGTATTTCATGGTGGAGATTTTGTACCTCCACTTAAATAGTATTGTGATAATGGGAGGGGCTTATGGTCCACCTTTTCTGCCCCTACGGCTGCATGGCAGTGACCAATACCCAGATCTGAGTATGGACACACCTCCAGCCTTATCAGCTGGATTCCTTGCCACCCCCTACTTATGATGCATACCCCTCAAAGCCATGCTTCCTAGGGAACCCGTCTAGTCCTGCTGTGAATGACTGAACAGTGCTAGCGTACATCACTTTCCTCATGTTACCCACCCTCTGTGTGCAGTAATGCTTTCTTTGCCTTCTTGACATTGCAGAAGAGCTGGAAGTGAAGGTATGACTCTCTGCAGATGACACCAAAATCTGCAATAAAGTTGACACTCCAGAAGGGGTGGGGAGAATGCACTGAGACCTGAGAAAACTCAAGGAGTGGTCAAGAGTATGGCAGCTGTGTTTATTGCAAAAAAGTATAAAATTATGCACCTAGGGCAATGAAAACAAGAGGCGGAGGATAAAATGGGAGAATGGGTGAAAAGGTACTGGAGGTCACAAAACAGGAATGGAACCTTTGAGCAATCCTATAGGATGAATTAAAGGTGGCGAGGCAGTGTGACAAGGCAGCAGGTAGGCCAGAGGGATGCTGGGGTGCATATGGAGGGGAAATCATCAGCAGAAAGATGGAGGTGGTTTTACCACTGCATAGATCATTGGTGAGATCCTATCTAGAGCACAGTGTCCAGTTGTGGAGACCACATCTCAGGAAGGACAGACAGTGTAGAGGCTGGCCAGAGGTGGGGAACTAAAATGGTGCAAGGGCTGCGTCAGAAGCCCTATGAGGAAAGACTGAGAGGTCTGTAATGTACACCCTGAAAGAGTGGAGGGAGAACATGATAGAGATCTATAACTATCTCACGAGGTAACTAAAATACAGGAGTAGAGTATTTTTTCAGAGGAGAAGGTGAACAAGGAGGCATGCAATGAAGCTGGAAGGTGGGAAATTAGGAGGGAGGTGAGAAAGTACTTCTTCACAGAGAGTGGTGGATGCTTGGAACAGCTGTCCAACAGAGGTAGTGGGGTGAAAACAGTGGAGGGCTTCAAGCAGGCAGGGGGCAGGCACATGGGAATCTTTGTAGGTAAGGGGGGGGGGTTAGCCAGTTATCAGGTATGGTCTATGATGACAGTATAGGCAGAGACAAATGGACAGACTAGGTGGGACAAGCAGTCCTTATCTGTCGACATATTCTGTTTCAAAACATTTTTTTATTGAATTTGCTATTCACATTTACAGAATATTGTGCTAAAATCCTTGCGTGCATTAACTTGACATACAATTATCTGCAGTTCCTTGTCCACAAGGAACGCCAACAGTGCTAACCTATAAGCTAACTAAGTTACTTTGAAAAGAAAAAACAACGATGAGGTGACAGTATCATAAGGCATTGGCATAATCATACATTGGTTACAGTTGATAAAAAGCAGTAATCTGCTTCTGTACACATTTTAGTCAGTGGCGCCATAGGGTTCTGTAGAGCTTTGTGCCCACTGTAGAAACTCTAATATTTTCCCTTATTCTGCCCCCTCCTTCAGTTTGAATGCACACAGGGGAAATAGCCAGGCCATAGCCAGAAAGGCCTAAGCTTTCATTTGGATTTAAAATGTTTGACCAAACCTACTCTTTATTGCCTGGAGGCTTTCTGAAGTCCAAGCTTTCTATTGCTTAACCTTGATACAAAGTGGCTGCCCAGGCAAAACGGAGTTAACTGAGCTGGTCATGAGTGCCATCCTCCCATACACAGCATGCACCAGTGCATAGGCCATCATCTTTTAAAATACTTGCTACTCTCGTGGCATATACTCTTGTTCTGCTCGCACTTACCAGCTCAAACATCTGTGTACACGCCAGTCTATTGATACCAGGGAAATCACTAATTCCTAGTGACCTGGACCAATCCAGGTAAAGCCAGCTGACAAAAGGCCTTAACAACTGTTGAATTCAAATGAGTCTTGCAGAAGGGGCTCTTTTGTTTCCAGAACAGAACTCAAAAAGGGAACCAGGGTCCTGCTTGTAATGCATATGCTTGGCACTTCTAACGCTTGGTTATTTATGTTTCTCCTACTGTTCAGAGGAGATAAGATGTTATCACTCTGTGGTTAGTAGCTTGCAGTTTCTTTTGAACGCTACTGAAAGTTATTTACAAGTGTTTTTGCAGAAGATATAGAGGATAATGGATGGGCAACAGTGAACAACAATGCTGTGATCACTTCGAGAGGTCTACGTTGCCATGACAATCTCAAGAAGTGAACTCAGCATTGTTGTTTACTGTTGCCCATCCATTGTGTTTTATAGTGTATGGGCAACAATTACACCACAAGGGAGCACTTATTGAGGAATATGTTTAAAACAGCACTGTGTGGCTGTTTCACACTCCCCCCCCGCCCCCATGATCAAGCCCCACTCTGCTCTTACTGTGCATCGTTGATGCACCTGCTTGCTCTTCTCTGTTCTAAACCACCTGTCCTGAGTCTCAGTCTGGATGGTGAATAACTGCTACAGTAAAAAAAAAAAACACAGCAAAAGACGATTTTTTTTAAAGCACCATGTTTGAACAGTGGCACTGCGATTGGAGGCAGAAGCAGCAGCGCGTGCCGGTGTTCAATGTTATACCATCGTAGTGATGTATTCAAGAGGGTACAACAACCTCTTGATGGCATAGTGATGTTACAACACTGGGATTCTGCTGATTTCTGTGTGAAACTGTGCTGTCCCATATACTATATTTTTATTCTAATGTTCTAATTAGTTGATCACAGCTTGACTGTAGCAGTCTTATTTATGATTAAAATTCAGAGTGTTTTAGGCTGTGTCAGTTTTTTAAGGCCTTTTGTCAGTTGGCTTTGCCTGGACTGGTCGAGGTCCTATGTCAGCTGGCTTTGCCTGGACTGGTCCAGATCCTTTGTCAGCTGGCTTTGCCTGGACTGGTCCAGGTCCTTTGTTAGTTGGCTTTGCCTGGATTGGTCCAGGTCCTTTGTTAGCTGCCTTTGCCTGGACTGGTCCAGGTCCTTTGTTAGCTGGCTTTACCTGGATTGGTCCAGGTCCTTTGTCAGCTGGCTTTGCTTGGACTGGTCCAGGTCCTTTGTCAGCTGGCTTTGCCTGGATTGGTCCAAGTCTTTTGTTAGCTGGCTTTGCCTGGATTGGTCCAGGTCCTTTGTCAGCTGGCTTTGCCTGGACTGGTCCAGGTCCTTTGTCAGCTGGCTTTGCCTGGACTGGTCCAGGTCCTTTGTTAGCTGGCTTTGCTTGGATTGGTCCAGGTCGTTGGGAAGTGACTTCCCTGGTTTCACTATCTATCCCCTTTGGTATTCAGAATGCTATGATCATATCCCCTTTTGGCCTTCCATGGCCAGCTCCAGAATATGGGCCAACTAGAGTGCATGCCCTGGTAAAAATCTACTGTGCCCAAGCTGTGCCACAGCAGTGATACATAGCTGGTAACATAGTCTGGATTTAAACTGCCCTTCTTGTCCGGATACAAGCCTTCTCAACCCTGCATGTGCCTTGGTCATCCTTAATTCCTGAAGCGACCACTGTGGCCTTCTCTTCTCTAAAATGAATAATTTGAATATGTCCAATCTCTCCTACTTCCTTGTATTAAATTAAGATCACCCGTTTCTTCCTGCCGTGTAAGATGCCAGTGAGAATTTCTAAAGCATATCAATACTTTTTTTTATTATGTAAGCAATTAAGACATAGTATGGTGTGCATTATGCTGATCTAATTATATATGCAGGAGCAATTGTGAGGCATGATGCCACAGACCACAGGTAGAATACCTTCAGCCCCTGGAACTGAGGTTAGATCAACAGAATGCATAGCACTGAAGTGTCATTGTGCTAGCAGCCCCCTCATGGCACTGATGATGCAGATGGGTGGGGTTTCAGGGTGGGTGGTTGGTGCTGTGGGGGGGACACTAGATGCCAGGGATTATAGATGTGCAAGGGGAAAGGGCATTCGGAGGGTGGGGGTACCACTGCACACTAATGTGTACTGTGGAGTGATATTTTACAATGCAAGTTTGATTAATGACCATGGATTTTTTGCACAAGACAGACTACTGTATTTGCTACAGGGTTGGGGTTTCTGGACCAGGGAAGGGGGAACTACTAACCAACAGGGCACCTGAATTCGGTACCAGGGATGGGGATCAGGACTAGGGGGTTCCGCTGTTGCCAGCGAGTTTGTTTTATGTTCCGTGGTAGGAACTCAGTGAGTGGGAGGGTCCACTGGACACCAGGGATGTCTCTTTCCTTAGTAGGACAGCAAGTGGGGTGGGGGGACCGTTGGGCACCAGGGACATCTCTGGATGTCCGGGCCAGGGTGAGTGGCCGCAGTACCTTTGGCTACCATCAGAGTCTTGTGCCCTGTTAAAAGGGGGTTTGCAGTAGTGGTAATTTGCACCCTTTCGGGTGGGAATTACCACCAGTGCAAACCTCTGAATATACCGCTGTGCCCATATGCTGGGAGAGCCCCCTTCCTTTGTATAGGTGCAGTGGTACCTTACTGCTTGGGTGCTAATGGGGTTTGCTGGTGCTATGGGGGTGTCTGAAAATAGACCCCACTCACACACCAAGTGCAAAACCCAGTTGGTGCATGCGTAAACTTTTGAATATCGGGCCCCTGGTGTTTTTGTTCTTTTTTATGTTGAAGTAGTTTTTCAGGAAGCCTGGATGATGTTTTTGACTGATTAAAAGTGGCAGACATGTCTGTAATGACAATCAGGAATTTTTGAAAAAGGCATTGATATTGTTAGTGTGCTGTGTAATGATTGCCAGCACTTTTATTTTACCTGTGTACATTAAAGGGGAAATAAAGTCAACATTTTCAAAATAAAAACATGTTGTGCAGATTGTTTTAATTTGTAGGTATACTCCTAGTAAGTTCTGCCCTTTGTTTGTTGAAAGGAGTTTTTTGCTAAATTTGCTTATTGGTTTTATGGCCCCTGCGGATTTCCATGTTAACATTTGTTACGGCTTGCCATGTTCCTACAATGCCTCCTGTCCCATGTGACAGTGATGTGTCCAGGACCATTTGATTCAGAGAGTAGCAACTTTTGCCGCAGCATCTATTGTTAGGAGCCTGGAATGCTGGCTTTAAAGAGACCAACCTTTTTCCAGTCAGATTTGCACCACATATTCTGCTACCTTGTATCGGTGAAACACCGTCTGTGTATATCTTATAAAATTTTCTGCTGTTATTTTAGAAGTGGAAGGGATCGTAACTTGCCACCCCCCCCGATCCCTTCCACTTATCGGTCTCTCGATCTGCCCATGATCTGTCCCTGCACTCGGGCACATAATGACATGTACCCAGGGAGAGAACAGGGGCATCCTCCATTAAAGTCTATAGGGGTCAGCTTTAACAAAATATAATAATGGTCATTTGATGATTGATCAAGGGCACCAGTTGTTAAAGTTGCCCCCAATAAACTTTAATGGAGCGTTCCCCCAGCCTCTCCTTGGGTACACGTCATTATGTGCCTGAGCGCGGGGATGGATCATGGGCAGATTGAGAGACCAGGAAAAATGGAAGGGATCCAGGGGGCCAAGATACGATCCCTTCCACTTCTAAAATAACGTCAGAAAATTGTATAAAATATACACAGACAGCGTTTTGCCGATATAAGGCACCAAGATACAACAAGCATTTCTCAATGCAGAATGTTGTCTCACTGGCATTGGCATTGGTAGTGCAGGAGTTAGAGATGCATAATAGGAATGGCAGTGAAGTATGAAACTGATGCTAACCTCACCCCCACCCTGCAGAGACTGACAGGCGCCGGGGTGTGCCTTTGGGGCATCAGCTATAACGCTCACGCCATTTTGCCTCACCCTACCCTGTAGACACTGTCAAGTGTTGTGGTGTGCTTTGGGGTCTTTGGGCCTTATACTTACCCCATTCCATAAGGACATATGATGAGACAGGTGCAGTATAGGAGAATGGGCCTCACCCTACTCTGTAGACACTGACAAGTGTTGTGGTGTGCTTTGGGGTCTTTGGGCCTTATACTCACCCCATTCCATAAGGAAATACGCTGACGCTGAGATGGGTGCAGTATAGGAGAATGGGGTGAATGTTAAGGCCGAATACTCCAAGGCACACCTCGATGCCTGTCACTGGCTGCAGGGTTGGGGTGTGAGTGGAATGGCGTGAGCATTACAGCCAATGATCCCAAGTCCCACCCCTGATGCCTGGCAGTCTCTACAGCGTGAGGTATTACAATTGAAAACCCTAACGTTGTAGGCGTTTGTTGGTATTTTCACGCCAAATTTTCAACATAGGCTTTTTGTGGCCCCACCTCATGAAGAATGGCACAATCAGTTTGTTAGCTGAAAGCTGGGTTTGCACAGTGGCTATGCCATTTGGCGACACAGGGACAAAAACACATTTTGGGCAGGATGTGGAAAATGAGAACTGTATTGTTCATGAGGAGGCGCAAAAAAATGGCAACGTTGAAAATCTAGAGTGAAAATATGAAAAATTGGTGAAGTCATGAGCATGCATACCATAGAAACTGCGCAACACATGTCCATAACCCAATTATGTTTGGGAGTTTTTTAGCCACATTTTCAACATAGGCATTTTGGAACCTCCCCTCATGAACAGTGGCACTGTGATTTTCTTAATCTGTCCCAAAAGTTGATTTCCCACATCAACCACACCATTGTGCGCCACAGGTGCGGAAACACATTTTGGTCAGGCTGTGAAAAATGACAGCTGTACTGTTGATAAGGAAGTGTGAAAAAATGGCAGTGTTGAAAATCTGGCATAAAAATATTGCAAATTTGCAAAGTTACAAGGGTGCGTGGAAACTGCGTAATGCACGCTTGTAACAGTCATTTTATCGACTTTCAGCACCAAATTTTCAACACAGGCATTTTAGGACCTCTACTCATGAACAGTGTCACCATCATTTTCTCAAACTGTCCCGAAAACTGATTTTGCACAGCGACCGCTCTATTCTGCGCCAGACGTGCGAAAACACATTTTGACCAGGATATGTAAAATGACAGCTGTACTGTTCATAAGGAGGTATAGAAAAATGCCAATTTTGAAAATCTGGAATGAAAATATTACAAATTCACGAAGTTACAAGTGTGTGTGGAAACAGCACAACACACACTCGTATAACTGCAATTTTTTAATTTTTGTCAACAAATTTGCAACATAGGCTTTTTGAGAGCCCCTCCTCATGAACAGTGGCACTGTCATTTTGTTACTAGGTCCCGAAAGGTGATTACACGCAGTGACGGCAAAATCACCTTTCGGGACCAAATAACGCCATGACAGTAACCGAATTCATGAGGAGGGCTCCCAAAAACCCCTGCTGAAAATTTGGTGCCAAAATTCCAAAAAATGCCTGAGATATGCACCGAGTTGAAAAACCCTATTTATGCCATTATACAGCTTACAGGCATTTCTTCAGTTTCATGGTCGACTTTGAAAAGAGTGCAGGCGTGTTCCAGGTTCCACCGAAGATGCGTCGCTCCGGACTCCGGAGGTAAGTATGGGGTGTGAGGGGGTGTGGGGAGGCAGGGTGCACAGAGGGGTGGCACAGGTTGTGGGAGGGGCAGGGAGACCGCGAGGACCGGGTTTCTTTCACAGGGTTTAAAAAAAAAAAACATTGCAGGACGGTTTTTTTCTTTGACGGCATGCTGGGGTGGGCCCCAGCATGCCACCTAAGTGTTTTGGGGGATGTTGTAGCAGACGGGGATTGGGCACCTCATTGGCACACAACGAAGCAGGGGGGCAAGAGCGAGGAGGATTGGGCACCCCTTGCACACAACAAATGGGTATTGCCAACGGGAGGGCCCTCTGCTAGTACATACATTGGGTCAGGGCATGCTGACAGGGGATTGGGCACCCCCGAAGTAGGCATTATGGCAGGCAGTGTGCCGCCATGTTTTATGTAATTTTTTCACCAGGGAAAGCACATCGGGAGGTGCCGCTGTGTATGATGAGCTTTGCTCGCACTGCAGCGGACCTTTCCTTAGATGTGCTCGCCACATTATGTATTCCTGGTGTGGCGCCAGCATGCAGGCTTATTGGGGAATGAGGGACGCACCTACTGATGCATGCCTTGCATTCGCCCAACAGTGACTGCGCCTCCAAATCTGCTACTAATGCAATATGTTGGCTGGCACACAAGCGCGAGCCAACATAAAAAAGCACACCTAAAACTGGGGTAAATCTTTTTAACTAAATAACTCTGTCCAATCACAGAAACATAGACAGTGATGACAGAAAAAGACCAGTGGTCCATCCAGTCTACCCAAGTCCCCTACAAGCCATGGAATCTATTGTTCCTCCAAGGTACTAACCCTCCCTGTCCTCCTCCCATTCTCCTCCTTTATTCGGTCACTCCAGGCAAACACTATACTCTTCATTCTATCCCAGCCCTGCGTGAATCCTCTAACTGTTTTCACACCCACCACCTCGGCTGACAGACTGGTCCAAGTTTCTACCACCCTTTCCATAAAGTAGTACTTCCTCACATTCCTCCTGAACCTCCTTCCTGTTATTTTTCCACCCATGTCCACGAGACCCCGAGTTAGTGGTCAGGCTAAATTACAGTTCTCTGCAGTTCACTTTATTAATTCCTTTAAGGAACTTGAAGATCTCAATCATGTCTCCCCTCTCCCCCATCTGGTCTCCAGTGTGTACATGTTCAGTGCCTTGAGGCCCTCTACATAGGATCTGCCCTGCTGGCCCTGAATCATTTTTGCTTCTCTGTGCTGCACTGCCTCCAGCCTACCCTTATCCTTTCCAAGGTGAGGACTCCAGAACTGGGCGCAGTACTCTGGGTAAGGTCTCACCAGGGATCTATAGAGGGGCATTATTACCTCTTTTCTTTTGCTATCAATACCCCTCTCAATGCATCCCAGCATCCTATTAGCTTTGCTATAGGCCTTGTTGCACTGGCTCAATTGCTCATGTGAGTTGCTGATGATAACTCCCAGATCCCATTCCTCATTCAAACTTTCTATTTTCTAGGTAAGTGTCTAGGGCTAGGCAGCAGAAGTGAATGTGTTGTTTGTAAAGCTTTTCATTTCATCAAACTACACACAAAAATTAAAAAAGCATACAAATCAAAGTCACAAATGATGTAATTAGTGAAGACTGTAGCTGTTTTCTAACAGAGTTGTCAACTTGATTATCCATTAAGCATTTGCTATCTGTAAATGTAGCCTTCATTAGAGCTCTCTGGACTAGGGGAGTTACTTAAAACCCCAGCTCTACTACTGTAAGTTTGACAAAAAAAACAGCTCTTGTTGACTTAATGGTCCTGGACACATCACTGCCACATAGACAAGAGGCACTGTAGGAACAAGAAGAACCATACAAATGCAAACATGGAGCTCCCAGGCTCCTAAAAAACAGCAAGCAGATTTAGAAAAAACTCATTTCAGCAGACCAAGGGAAGGACTTACTAGGAATATACCTACAAATTAAAACACTCAGCACATTTGTTTTATAAATTTTGACAATTTTTTTTTTTTAAACAGATGAAAGACATAGGGGCCAACCACTGAGGAGGCTGAATTTTCTCTACCCATTTTATAATACTATTTTGTTTATCCCCTTCTTTCAGAGTGTAAGCATAAGAACTGGCAATCCTTCCACTGTGCCAATGAGATGACAGGATTCGTTTGTACTTTCAGGTTGGACACCCCCCCCTTTATTTTTTTAACTCATGGTGTTTTTCCTCTTGGTTAGACACCCTCATCTGGTTTCACCAGCAGCCTCCCAACCCCAACGATCCTATACGATCCCATATCTGTTACTGAAGGTCCTCCTTGGCGTTCCTCATATGGTGGACTATCGGAAAGGCTCCTCTCTGCTGCAGGATCTGGCCTGTGTGACAGGTAGGGTTGAGGGGTCCAGGAGTGCCAGTGCCATCATCCTATCTGGTGCCATGTGCTCTCTTGATACTTGATGTCTGTAGCCTCCCACCACCCTTGGCACTGCATTCAGACACACACACACACACACATATACACATCCATGACTGTCTTTTGCATTAACAACTGAACCCCTGCAAGGGAGCTAGCCCCTCGTGCCCCCCAAAGGGGTTGCTGTGGCAATGGAATTTAGTACCCTTCCACTCATGGCTTAGATATGCTTTTGGCAGTCCTTCCTCAGCCCTGGCCATTCTGACACCAGTGACCCAAGTCCTTTTCTGAGCCCAGATCACCTTCCTGGTAGCGCAACATGCTACCATTAGGCCACAGGGCAGCCCCTGCCACAGCCATCTTTCATATACCTCTGCCTTTCCGTAGCCTTACACACAAGGGTAAATGGATTTCTTTGGTGCCTTTCTTCCATAAAGTAGCTCAAATCCCTTTACAGAGCAATGCATCAGATGCCATTGGTGTACTGACTGTATGCAGAGAAACAGAGCTGACGTTATGCACCAGCAATGTCACCCCCAACAGTGATGGGCAGTTGCATCTGAAGCTGCTTTACTGAGAGAGGTGAGTGTTGAACAGGGTACAGGGGGGTTATCTTGCTGGTCTTCTCAAAAAGTGGGACAGAGATCACTAAAAGGGAATGTAGGTATACAGGGTCACTCACTACCCGAAACCCCTGAAAATCTCTTCCAAACAAGGTATAACCAGTAGCTGTTAGTAGTCCCGAGATATCCATGTCTAAGTCTATCCAGCACGGACTCAAACATGGAGCCCTTTCATGGAACTCTTGAGATCAAAAGTAGTGTCAGAGATGGGCAACCTATGTGTTAAGTACAACTTGCTGTGCGGAGGCATCACTGTCTCAAGGTTCCATGATATGGCTGCTGTCTTGATTTAATATAGAACCATAGAAGATGATGACAAAAAAAGACTTAAAAGTCCATCTAGTCTGCTCTTAAAGGGCAGTAGTCAGCACCAAGAGCTTCACACCCCCGTGTCGGGCTGGTCTCAATTTTCACTTTGTGTGCAAAAACATTTTGTTTTATTTACCACTTACTGTAGTAGTTTAGATTCTATCACACAAATTGTGCTTACTTCTAGACTAACATCTTTTGTTTCCACAAATCCCAGAATCCCCTGCAGCTGACATTAATGGCAGTGTTGCAGCAGTGCATGCATGTTAGAGTTTATAATATGCTCTCATCTTTTGTTTTCTGGTTCCACTGTCCTCCCAGGGCTATGTACAGTCACAGAGGACTATACTTAGCTCCTGGAGAAAAGCAGAACCAGAAAACATCAGATCAGAGATTACAGAAGCTCTAACATGCACTTCAGGCTACTGAATCTCCCACTGCTACACTACTTTGGGGGGACCGTGGTTTAAATCATTGAGCTAGAGATCCCAATCTGCAGCAGCAGGAGGCACTAGAAAGGTAGTCTGTGGAATGCTTCTGCCTCTGGGGGATGTTTCCAGCAGCCCTTATAGAACAGTTGCCCTCCTAAGTGGCACAGGGGGATGAGGGTCCGTTCCACAGGGGAAGGTCATTTTTTTTTCTGCTCCCATCCTCGACATCAGCAAGTGAAGGGTCCAGTTGGTGGGAGGACATGGAAGCACCAACACCAGGCCCTGCCTTGACAATGAAGATAACACATTACAACATCCCAGGGCGCAATGTCATTGTAGTCCCAAGGGCTCCATTGCTGACTTGAGAAGAATTCGTCGTCTTTCTCCAAATCTGGAGCCACACTGAGTGGAACTGGATACCTGCAGTTTGTGGTTCAGTTTGTATCTCAGTAGGAAGAACTGGTGCGCTGGTCTCTGTGCCAGTCCAGGATGTATATACTATTTTGACAGATGAACCATTCTCTGTGACCCTGGTTGGACTGGATGGACTTTGAGTCTTTGTTTGCCATAATTTTCTATGGTTTATGTATTCTGTGGATACTGCTAGAGGCAGGTAAGGACTGCGGAAGGTAGGTGAGTTAGGGGATGAGAATCAGAAATACTGAAAACAGAATGATACAAAGGTGGCCACCCTTGAGTGCAGTGTGTCAGGCAACTAATCAGAACACAGGAAATAGATGACTGTAATGTTTTTCTATAGTAGGGTGGGTAGGGAACCCCTTTAAATAGTGCACGTTTGTGCATCATTCTTAAATGTCTTTTTTGCATAGCTGTTTGTGATGTAGAGGGCAGTCATTAGGGGCCTTGAGTCCTTTCTGACCTTAGCTTACTACAGCACTATGTAACATAGGGGAATATGCAGACAGGGGCTCTGAATTCTAACTGACTGAGGGGAACATTTGTCAGTATAATACATTTTTAACTGACCAGTCGCTATCTAGATTAGTTTAAAGGAGAGCCATTTTAAATCTGTAAGTTATTTTTTCTGGTGTCAGCTTTTCAATAATGATTCTAGTTGCTATTGTTTAGTCATTACTGGCCTTTGAGTTAACCAGTGTGCATTTCTGATTTAGGTGCTGGAGGTTAGTACTATTTTATAACTGTTTGATGTAGTCCATGTGTCATTCAGTCACAGAGTTCTATGGTAGAACACGGATGCATTGTGACAACAATGTAAACGCATATAAGGAAATTAACTACATCATCCAATTCTAAAATGGCACTGATCACCAATGTATCAACCAGAAATCCCACTGAATTTACTAAAGGGACAGTACAGATGGAACAATAACTGAATGTGAATCAATACTGTGAACACAGCTTCCACAAAAAGCACAGGATGGCAGGCTACAGGCAGTTCTCCTTTAAGGTGGGTTACACAGCGTTAATATGACGATGTTAGTCCTGTCATGGTGTTGATCTGTACAGATCTGGCATTAATTTAGTGAGTAGTGTAGTAGTAAAGTGGCTTCAGTTTATTGTTTTTGTGCATTTTTTTTATTTCCCAGTTTGACAACCTTTGCCCCCATTCAGTCCCTACAGGGGTACAGATGGTTGTTCACTGCAATTTTCACTTCATGTCTTAGCCATGCACTGTGCATGCTGCATAATCAGATCTGCTGACTGCGGCTGTATGTACCTGTGGGTGCTGGAGCGTGGCTGGGTTTTCTTAAGGAAGGCAGAATGGTGTAGGCATCATATGCAAACAGGACCCCTGCCAATAGTCCGAAGACCTGAAATGAAAAAAAGAAACATT
This sequence comes from Neoceratodus forsteri, assembly GCA_016271365.2. Lineage (NCBI taxonomy): Eukaryota > Metazoa > Chordata > Ceratodontiformes > Ceratodontidae > Neoceratodus > Neoceratodus forsteri. The sequence continues at coordinate 421,038,877 of CM028138.1, forward strand.
GTAACCCCAGTTTATAGAAAGGCCCTCACAGCTATGAAGTGAGCCTCAGTAACACATATGACACTGCCATTTAGTACTTATTATGGGGGAGACTCATTTTAGAAAGAGCCTCCCCACAGTTCTGAAATGAGCCTTCCCTGACTCAACTGAGATGTGCACCTTGTCTGAGGTGTGCACACTATGAACACCTGAACTGCACCTTATACACACCTCACAAATACTGTGCACCTCCGCTATACCTTATACACCTCTCATAAATACTGTGCACCTCAGCTGCACCTTATACACCTCTCACAAATACTGTGCACCTCAGCTGAACCATATACACCTCTCACAAATACTGTGCACCTCAGCTACACCATATACACCTCTCACAAATACTGTGCACCTCAGCTGCATCATATACACCTCTCACAAATACTGTGCTCCAGTGCTGCACCTTATACACCCCTCACAAATACTGTGCACCTCAGCTGCAACTTATACACACCTCTCACAAATACTGTGCACCTCAGCTGCAACTTATACACCTCTCATAAATACTGTGCAGCACAGCTGCGCCTTATACACCGCTCACAAATACTGTGCACCTCAGCTGCAACTTATACACCTCTCACAAATACTGTGCACCTCAGCTGCACCTTATACACCTCTCACAAATACTGTGCACCTCAGCTGCACATTATACACCTCTCACAAATACTGTGCACCTCAGCTGCACCATATACACCTCTCACAAATACTGTGCACCTCAGCTGCACCTTATACACCTCTCACAAATACTGTGCTGCACAGCTGCACCATATACACCGCCACAAATACTGTGCACCTCAGCTGCACCTTATACACCTCACAAATTACTGTGCACCACAGCTGCACCTTATTCACCTCTCACAAACACTGTGCACCACAGCTGCACCATATACACCTCTCACAAATACTGTGCACCTTAGCTGCACCTTATACACCTCTCACAAATACTGTGCACCTCAGCTGCACCTTTTATTCACCTTTCAAAATACTGTGCACCCAGCTGCACCTTATACACCTCTCACAAATACTGTGCACCTCAGCTGCACCTCATACACCTCTCACAAATACTGGCACCCTCAGCTGCACCACATGCACCCTCCTCACAAACACTGTGCACCACAGCTGCACCTATACACCCTCTCACAAATACTGTGCACCTCAGCTGCACTTTATACACCTCTCACAAATACTGTGCACCTCAGCTGCAACTTATACACCTCTCACAAATACTGTGCTGCACAGCTGCACCATATACACCGCTCACAAATACTGTGCACCTCAGCTGCAACTTATACACCGCTCACAAATACTGTGCACCTCAGCTGCAACTTATACACCCCTCACAAATACTGTGCACCTCAGCTGCGCCTTAAACACCCCTCACAAATACTGTGCACCTCGGCTGCACCATATACACCTCTCACAAATACTGTGCACCTCAGCTGCACCTTATACACCTCTCACAAATACTGTGCACCTCAGCTGCACCTTATACACCTCTCATAAATACTGTGCACCACAGCTGCACCTTATACACCTCTCACAAATACTGTGCACCTCAGCTGCACTTTATACACCTCTCACAAATACTGTGCACCTCAGCTGCAACTTATACACCTCTCACAAATACTGTGCAGCACAGCTGCACCATATACACCGTCCACAAATACTGTGCACCTCAGCTGCAACTTATACACCTCTCACAAATACTGTGCACCACAGCTGCACCATATACACCTCTCACAAATACTGTGCACCTCAGCTGCACCTTATACACCGCTCACAAATACTGTGTACCACAGCTGCACCTTATACACCGCTCACAAACACTGTGCACCTCAGCTGCAACTTATACACCTCTCACAAATACTGTGCACCTCAGCTGCACCTTATACACCTCTCACAAATACTGTGCACCTCAGCTGCACATTATACACACATCACAAATACTGTGCATCTCAGCTGCACCATATACACCTCTCACAAATACTGTGCACCTCAGCTGCACCTTATACACCTCTCACAAATACTGTGCACCACAGCTGCACCTTATTCACCTATCACAAATACTGTGCACCACAGCTGCACCTTATACACCGCTCACAAATACTGTGCACCTCAGCTGCAACTTATACACCTCTCACAAATACTGTGCACCTCAGCTGCACCTTATACACCTCTCACAAACACTGTGCACCTCAGCAGCACCTTATACACACCTCACAAATACTGTGCACCTCAGCTGCACCTTATACACCTCTCACAAATACTGTGCATCTCAGCTGCACCTTATACACCTCTCATAAATACTGTGCAGCAGCTGCACCTTATACACCTCTCACAAATACTGTGCACCTCAGCTGCACTTTATACACCTCTCACAAATACTGTGCACCTCAGCTGCAACTTATACACCTCTCACAAATACTGTGCAGCACAGCTGCACCATATACACCGCTCACAAATACTGTGCACCTCAGCTGCAACTTATACACCTCTCACAAATACTGTGCTGCACAGCTGCACCATATACACCGCTAACAAATACTGTGCACCTCAGCTGCACCTTATACACCGCTCACAAATACTGTGTACCACAGCTGCACCTTATACACCTCTCACAAATACTGTGCGCCTCAGCTGCAACTTATACACACCTCACAAATACTGTGCACCTCAGCTGCACCTTATACACCTCTCACAAATACTGTGCACCTCAGCTGCACCTTATACACCTCTCACAAATACTGTGCACTTCGGCTGCACCATATACACCTCTCACAAATACTGTGCACCTCGGCTGCACCTTATACACCTCTCACAAATACTGTGCACCTCGGCTGCACCATATACACTGCTCACAAATACTGTGCACCTCAGCTGCAACTTATACACCTCTCACAAATACTGTGCACCTCAGCTGCACCTTATACACCCCTCACAAATACTGTGCACCTCAGCTGCACCTTATACACACATCACAAATACTGTGCACCTCAGCTGCACCTTATACACCTCTCACAAATACTGTGCACCACAGCTGCACCTTATACACCTCTCACAAATACTGTGCACCACAGCTGCACCTTATACACCGCTCACAAATACTGTGCACCTCAGCTGCAACTTATACACCTCTCACAAATACTGTGCACCTCAGCTGCACCTTATACACCTCTCACAAACACTGTGCACCTCAGCTGCACCTTATACACACCTCACAAATACTGTGCACCTCAGCTGCACCTTATACACCTCTCATAAATACTGAGCAACCTCAGCTGCACCTTATACACCTCATAAATACTGCACCACAGCTGCACCTTATACACCGGCCACAAATACTGTGCACCTCAGTTGCAACTTATACACTCATAAATACTGTGCACCCTCTGCGTCTATACCTCTCACAAACACTGGCACCTCAGCTGCACTTTATACACCTCATAGTTACTGTGCACCTCAGCTGCACCTTATACACCTCTCTCACAAATACTGGCACCCAGCTGCACCTTTATACTCTCATAACATTGTCACAGCTGCACCTTATACACCTCTCTCACAACTTGTGCACCTCAGCTGCACTTTTATACACCTCACAAATACTGTGCACCAGCTGCAACTTTATACACCTCTCAGTCACGTGTAGCACAGCTGCACCATATACACCACAACACTGTGCACCTCAGCTGCAACTTATACACCTCTCACAACAGTTGCTCAGCTGCACCATATACATCGGTCCAAATACTGTGCACCTAGCTGCAACTTATACACCTCTCACAACACTGTGCACCAGCTGCACCTTATTCACCCCTCACAAACACTGTGCACCACAGCTGCACCATATACACCTCACAACACAGTACCTCAGCTGCACCTTATACACCTCACAAATACTGTGCACCTCAGCTGCACCTTATTCACCACAATACTGTGCACCACAGCTGCACCTTACACCTCAGAATACTGGCACCTCAGCTGCACCTTATACACCTCTCACAACAGTGCACCTCAGCTGCACTATGCACCATAAACACTGTGCATCACAGCTGCACCTTATACACCTTCACAAATACTGTGCACCTCAGCTGCACTTTATACACCTCTCACAACACTGTGCACCTCAGCTGCAACTTATACACCCTCACAACACTGTGCAGTACAGCTGCACCATATACACACAAATATGTGCACCTCAGCTGCAACTTATACACCTCTCAAATACTGTGCACCTCTGCTGCACCTTATACACCTCTCACAATACTGTGCCTCAGCTGCACATTATACACACATCACAAATACTGTGCACCTCAGCTGCACCACACCTCTCATAAAATTGTGCACCTCAGCTGCACCTTATACTCTCACAAATACTGTGCACTACAGCTGCACCTTATTCACCTCACTGTGCAGCACAGCTGCACCTTATACACCTCTCACAATATTGTGCACCTCAGCTGTACCTTATACACCTCACAACACTGGCACCCAGCTTTACTTTATACACCTCTCACAATATTGCACCTCAGCTGCAACTTATACCTCTCCAAATATTGTGCTGCACAGCTGCACCATATACACCACAAATACTGGTGCACCCCAGCTGCAACCACACCTCTCACAATACTGTGCACCTTGGCTGCAACTTATACACCTCAAATATCAGCACAGCTGCACCATACACCGCCACAAATTGTGCACCTTAGCCAACTTATATACTTCTCTTCCCTAATTGTGCACCTCAGCTGCACCTTATACACCTCTCACAACACGTGCCCCTCAGCTGCACATTATACACATCACAAATACTGTGCACCTCAGCTGCACCATATACACCCTCACAACACTGTGCACCTCAGCTGCACCTTATACACCTCTCACACCAGTGACTACGCTGCACCTATTCACCTCACAAATACTGGCACCACAGCTGGACCTTATACACCTCTCTTAAATACTGTGCACCTCAGCTGCACCTTATACACCTCTCGCTACTGTGCACCTCAGCTGCCCCATATGCACCACAACACTGTGCACCTCAGCTCACCTTATACAATACCCTCACAAATACTGTGCACCCCAGCTGCACCTATACACCTCCTTCCTCTGTGCACCCAGCTGCACCTTATACACCTTCAAGTACTGTGCAACTGCTGCACCTATACACCTCTCTCAACAGCACCAGCTGCACTTTATACACCTCTCATAAATACGTGCACCCTAGTTGCAACTTATACACCTCCATAATACTAGCAGCACAGCTGCACCATATACACCGCCACAACATTGTGCACCCTGCTGCACCTTGTGCATCTCTCACAAACACCAGTAACCAGCTGCACCTTATACACCTCTCACAAATACTGTGCACCTCAGCTAAACTTTATACACCTCTCAAATATGTGCACCTCAGCTGCAATTTGTACACCTTCAATACTGGTAAGGCCAGCTGCATCATATACACTGCTAAATACTGTGCACCTCAGCTGCAACTTATACACCTCACAATACTGGCACCTCAGCTGCACCTTTATACACCTCATAAATTTGTGCACCCTCAGCTGCACATTATACACAATATCACAAATACTGTGCACCCTTAGCTGCACCATATACACCTCTCACAATTGTCATCTGCCGCCAGCTGCACCATATACATCACTTAAATACTGTGCACCTCAGCTGCAATTTATACACCTCTTCATAAATACTGTGCAACCTGAGCTGCACCTTATACACCTCTCACAAAGTACTTTGTGCACCTCTAGCTGCACCTATACACACCTCACAAATACTGGTGCACCTCCAGCTGCACCTTATACACCTCTCACAAATACTGTGCACCTCAGCTGCACCTTATAACACATCACAAATACTGTGCACCTCAGCTGCACCTTATACACACTCTCACAATACTGTGCACCTCAGCTGCACCTTATACACCTCTCACAAATACTGTGCACCACAGCTGCACCTTATATCACCTCCACAACACTGTGCACCACAGCTGCACCTTATACACCGCTCACAAATACTGTGCACCTCAGCTGCAACTTATACACCTCTCACAAATACTGTGCACCTCAGCTGCACCTTATACACCTCTCACAAACACTGTGCACCTCAGCTGCACCTTATACACACTCACAAACACTGTGCACCTCAGCTGCACCTTATACACCTCTCACAAATACTGTGCACCTCAGCTGCACCTTATACACCTCTCATAAATACTGTGCACCACAGCTGCACCTTATACACCTCTCATCAAATACTGTGCACCTCAGCTGCACCTTTATACACCTCCTCACAAATACTGTGTACCTCAGCTGCAACTTATACACCTCTCACAAATCACTGTAGCAGCACAGCTGCAACCATATACTGTCTCACAAATACTGTGCACCTCAGCTGCAACTTATACACCTCTCACAAATACTGTGCTGCACAGCTGCAACCATATACACCTCTATACAAATACTGTGCACTCAGCTGCAACTTATACACCTCTCACAAATACTGTGCACCACAGCTGCACCTTATTCACCTCTCACAAACACTGTGCACCACAGCTGCACCATATACACCTCTCACAAATACTGTGCACCTCAGCTGCACCTTATACACCTCTCACAAATACTGTGCACCTCAGCTGCACCTTATTCACCTCTCACAAATACTGTGCACCACAGCTGCACCTTATACACCTCTCACAAATACTGTGCACCTCAGCTGCACCTTATACACCTCTCACAACATGTGTAACCTCAGCTGCACCATATGCACCTCTCACAAAACACTGTGCACCACAGCTGCACCTTATGCACCTCTCATAAATACTGTGCACCCCAGCTGCACTTTTATACACCTCTCACAAATACTGTGCACTCAGCTGCAACTTATACACCTCACAAATATTGTGCTTGCACAGCTGCACCATATACACCGCTCACAATACTGTGCACCCCAGCTGCAACTTTTACATCGCCTCACAACATTGTGCACCCTCAGCTGCAACTTATACACCCCTCACAAATACTGTGCACCTCAGCTGCACCTTAAACACCCCTCACAAATACTGTGCACCTCGGCTGCACCTTATACACCTCTCACAAATACTGTGCACCTCAGCTGCACCTTATACACCTCTCACAAATACTGTGCACCTCAGCTGCACCTTATACACCTCTCACAAGCACTGTGCACCTCAGCTGCACCTTATACACCTCTCACAAATACTGTACTTCGGCTGCACCATATACACCTCTCACAAATACTGTGCACCTCGGCTGCACCTTATACACCTCTCACAAATACTGTGCACCTCGGCTGCACCATATACACCTCTCACAAATACTGTGCACCTCAGCTGCAACTTATACACCCCTCACAAATACTGTGCACCTCAGCTGCAACTTATACACCCCTCACAAATACTGTGCACCTCGGCTGCACCATATACACTCTCATTAAATACTGTGCAATCTCAGCTGCACCTTATACACCTCTCACAAATACCTGTGCAACCTCAGCTGCACCTTATCACACCTCTCACAAATACCAGTCACCACAGCTGCACCTTATACACTCTCACAAATACTGTGCACCTCAGCTGCACTTTATACACCTCCTCACAAATACTGTGCACCTCAGCTGCAACTTATACACCTTCACAAATACTGTGCAGCCAGCTGCACCATATACACTGCCACAAATACTGTGCACCCTCAACTGCAACTTATACACCTTCATACAAATACTGTGCACCTCAGCTGCAACTCTTATACACCTCTCACAAATACTGTGCCCCTCAGCTGCACATTATACACACATCACAAATACTGTGCACCTCAGCTGCACCATATACACCTCTCACAAATACTGTGCACCTCAGCTGCACCTTATACACCTCTCACAAATACTGTGCACCACAGCTGCACCTTATTCACCTCTCACAAATACTGTGCACCACAGCTGCACCTTATACACCTCTCACAAATACTGTGCACCTCAGCTGCACCTTATACACCTCTCACAAATACTGTGCACCTCAGCTGCACCATATGCACCTCTCACAAATACTGTGCACCACAGCTGCACCTTATACACCTCTCACAAATACTGTGCACCTCAGCTGCACTTTATACACCTCTCACAAATACTGTGCACCTCAGCTGCAACTTATACACCTCTCACAAATACTGTGCTGCACAGCTGCACCATATACACCGCTCACAAATACTGTGCACCTCAGCTGCAACTTATACACCTCTCACAAATACTGTGCACCTCAGCTGCACCTTATACACCTCTCACAAATACTGTGCACCTCAGCTGCACCTTATACACCTCTCACAAATACTGTGCACCTCAGCTGCAACTTATACACAACTCACAAATACTGTGCACCTCAGCTGCACCTTATACACCTCTCACAAATACTGTGCACCTCGGCTGCACCATATACACCTCTCACAAATACTGTGCACCTCAGCTGCAACTTATACACCCTCACAAATACTGTGCACCTCAGCTGCACCTTATACACACCTCACAAATACTGTGCACCTCAGCTGCACCTTATACACCTCTCACAAATACTGTGCACCTCAGCTGCACCCATATGCACCTCTCACAAACACTGGCACCACAGCTGCACCTTATACACCTCCTCACAAATACTGTGCACCCCAGCTGCACTTTATACACCTCTCACAAATACTGTGCACCTCAGCTGCAACTTATACACTCTCTCACAACACTGAGCTGCACAGCTGCACCATATACACCGCTCACAAATACTGTGCACCTCAGCTGCAACTTATACACCTCCTCAAATACTGTGCACCTCAGCTGCAACTTATACACTCTCAAATACTAGTGCGGCCAGCTGCACCATATACACCGCTCACAACACTGTGCACCCCAGCTGCAACTTATACACCTCACAAATACTGAAAGTAACTCAGCTGCACCTTATACACCTCTCACAAATACTGTGCCCCTCAGCTGCACATTATACACACATCACAAATACTGTGCACCTCAGCTGCACCATATACACCTCTCACAAATACTGTGCACCTCAGCTGCACCTTATACACCTCTCACAAATACTGTGCACCACAGCTGCACCTTATTCACCTCTCACAAATACTGTGCACCACAGCTGCACCTTATACACCTCTCACAAATACTGTGCACCTCAGCTGCACCTTATACACCTCTCACAAATACTGTGCACCTCAGCTGCACCATATGCACCTCTCACAAATACTGTGCACCTCAGCTGCACCTTATACACACCTCACAAATACTGTGCACCCCAGCTGCACCTTATACTGCTCCTCACAAATACTGTGCACCTCAGCTGCACCTTATACACCTCTCACAAATACTAGTGCACCACAGCTGCACCTTATACACTCCTCATAAATATTGTGCACCCCAGCTGCACTTTATACACCTCTCACAAATACTGTGCACCTCAGCTGCAACTTATACACCTCTCACAAATACCTGCAGCACAGCTGCACCATATACACCGGCCACAACATGTGCACCTCAGCTGCACTCTTATGCACTTCTCTACAAACACTAGCACCACAGCTGCACCTTATACACCTCACACAAATACTGTGCACCTCAGCTAAACTTTATACACCTCTCATAAATACTGTGCACCTCAGCTGCAACTTATACACCTCTCACAAATACTGTGCAGCACAGCTGCACCATATACACCGCTCACAAATACTGTGCACCTCAGCTGCAACTTATACACCTCTCACAAATACTGTGCACCTCAGCTGCACCTTATACACCTCTCACAAATTCTGTGCACCTCAGCTGCACATTATACACACATCACAAATACTGTGCACCTCAGCTGCACCATATACACCTCTCACCAATACTGTGCTGCACAGCTGCACCATATACACCGCTCACAAATACTGTGCACCTCAGCTGCAATTTATACACCTCTCACAAATACTGTGCACCTCAGCTGCACCTTATACACCTCTCACAAATACTGTGCACCTCAGCTGCACCTTATACACACCTCACAAATACTGTGCACCTCAGCTGCACCTTATACACCTCTCACAAATACTGTGCACCTCAGCTGCACCATATACACCTCTCACAAATACTGTGCACCTCAGCTGCAACTTATACACCCCTCACTCACTGTGCACCTCAGCTGCAACTTATACCTCCTCACAAATACTAGTGCACCTCAGCTGCACCTTAAACACCTCCTCACAAATACTGTGCACCTTTGGCTGCACCTTATACACCTCTCACAACACTGTGCACCTCGGCTGCACCATATACACCTCTCACAAATACTGTGCACCCCAGCTGCAACTTATACACCCTCACAAACACTGGTGCACCTCAGCTGCACCTTATACACACCTCACAAATACTGTGCACCTCAGCTGCACCTTTATACACCTCTCACAAATACTGTGCACCCCAGCTGCAACCTTATACACCTCTCACAACATTGTGCACCACAGCTGCACCTTATACACCTCTCACAACATCACTGAGCACCTCAGCTGCACTTTATACACCTCTCACAAATACTGTGCACCCCAGCTGCAACTTATACACCTCTCACAAATACTGAGCACCTCAGCTGCACCTTATACACCCTCTCACAAATACTGTGCACCCCAGTTGCACCATATACACACTCACAATACTGTGCACCTCAGCTGCACCATATACACCTCTCACAAATACTGTGCACCTCAGCTGCACCTATACACCTCTCACTAAATACCAGCACCTCAGCTGCACCTTATACACCTCTCACAAATACTGTGCACCCCAGCTGCACCATATACACCTCTCACAAATACTGTGCACCTCAGTTGCACCATATACATTCCCTCATAAATACTGTGCACCTCAGCTGCACCATATACACCTCTCACAAATACTGTGCACCTCAGCTGCACCTTATACACCCTCTCACAAATACTGGTGCACCACAGCTGCACCTTATGCACCTCTCACAAATACTGTGCACCTCAGCTGCACCATATACACCTCTCACAATACTGTGCACCCTAGCTGCACCATATACACACTCATAAATACTGTGCACCTCAGCTGCACCTTATACACACCTCACAAATACTGTGCACCTCAGCTGCACCTTATACACCTCTCACAAATACTGTGCACCTCAGCTGCACCTTATACACCTCTCACAAATACTGTGCACCACAGCTGCACCTTATACACCTCTCACAAATACTAGTTCACCTCAGCTGCACCCTTTATACACTCTCACAAACACTGTGCACCACAGCTGCACCTTATACACCTCTCACAAATACTGTGCACCTCAGCTGCACTTTATACACCTCTCACAAATACTGTGCACCTCAGCTGCAACTTATACACCTCTCACAAATACTGTGCAGCACAGCTGCACCATATACACCGCTCACAAATACTGTGCACCTCAGCTGCAACTTATACACCTCTCACAAATACTGTGCACCACAGCTGCACCTTATTCACCTCTCACAAACACTGTGCACCACAGCTGCACCATATACACCTCTCACAAATACTGTGCACCTCAGCTGCACCTTATACACCTCTCACAAATACTGTGCACCTCAGCTGCACCTTATACACCTCTCACAAATACTGTGCACCACAGCTGCACCTTATACACCTCTCACAAATACTGTGCACCTCAGCTGCACCTTATACACCTCTCACAAATACTGTGCACCTCAGCTGCACCACATGCACCTCTCACAAACACTGTGCACCACAGCTGCACCTTATACACCTCTCACAAATACTGTGCACCTCAGCTGCACTTTATACACCTCTCACAAATACTGTGCACCTCAGCTGCAACTTATACACCTCTCACAAATACTGTGCTGCACAGCTGCACCATATACACCGCTCACAAATACTGTGCACCTCAGCTGCAACTTATACACCGATCACAAATACTGTGCACCTCAGCTGCAACTTATACACCCCTCACAAATACTGTGCACCTCAGCTGCGCCTTAAACACCCCTCACAAATACTGTGCACCTCGGCTGCACCATATACACCTCTCACAAATACTGTGCACCTCAGCTGCACCTTATACACCTCTCACAAATACTGTGCACCTCAGCTGCACCTTATACACCTCTCACAAGTACTGTGCACCTCAGCTGCACCTTATACACCTCTCACAAATACCGTGCACTTCGGCTGCACCATATACACCTCTCACAAATACTGTGCACCTCGGCTGCACCTTATACACCTCTCACAAATACTGTGCACCTCGGCTGCACCATATACACCTCTCACAAATACTGTGCACCTCAGCTGCAACTTATACACCCCTCACAAATACTGTGCACCTCAGCTGCAACTTATACACCCCTCACAAATACTGTGCACCTCGGCTGCACCATATACACCTCTCACAAATACTGTGCACCTCAGCTGCACCTTATACACCTCTCACAAATACTGTGCACCTCAGCTGCACCTTATACACCTCTCACAAATACTGTGCACCACAGCTGCACCTTATACACCTCTCACAAATACTGTGCACCTCAGCTGCACTTTATACACCTCTCACAAATACTGTGCACCTCAGCTGCAACTTATACACCTCTCACAAATACTGTGCAGTACAGCTGCACCATATACACCGCTCACAAATACTGTGCACCTCAACTGCAACTTATACACCTCTCACAAATACTGTGCACCTCAGCTGCACCTTATACACCTCTCACAAATACTGTGCCCCTCAGCTGCACATTATACACACATCACAAATACTGTGCACCTCAGCTGCACCAATATACACCTCACAAATACTGTGCACCTCAGCTGCACCTTATACACCTCTCACAAATACTGTGCACCACAGCTGCACCTTATACACCTCTCACAAATACTGTGCACCTCAGCTGCACCATATGCACCTCTCACAAACACTGTGCAATCACAGCTGCACCTTATACACTCTCACAAATACTGTGCACCTGAGCTGCACTCTTATACACCTCTCACAAATACTGTGCAACCTCAGCTGCAACTTATACACCTCATTAATAAATACTGTGCTGCACAGCTGCACCATATACACCGCTCACAAAATACTGTGCACCTCGCTGCAACTTATACACCTCTCACAAATACTGAGCACCTCAGCTGCACCTTATACACCTCTCAAATATATGTGCACCTCAGCTGCACCTTATACACCTCTCACAAATACTGTGCACCTCAGCTGCAACTTATACACCTCTCACAAATACTGTGCACCTCAGCTGCACCTTATACACCTCTCACAAATACTGTGCACCTCAGCTGCACCTTATACACCTCTCACAAATACTGTGCACCTCAGCTGCAACTTATACACCCCTCACAAATACTGTGCACCTCAGCTGCACCTTATACACCCCTCACAAATACTGTGCACCTCAGCTGCACCTTATACACCTCTCACAAATACTGTGCACCTCAGCTGCACCATATGCACCTCTCACAAACACTGTGCACCACAGCTGCACCTTATACACCTCTCACAAATACTGTGCACCTCAGCTGCACTTTATACACCTCTCACAAATACTGTGCACCTCAGCTGCAACTTATACACCTCTCACAAATACTGTGCTGCACAGCTGCACCATATACACCGCTCACAAATACACTGCACCTCAGCTGCAACTTATACACCTCTCACAAATACTGTGCACCTCAGCTGCAACTTATACACCTCTCACAAATACTGTGCAGCACAGCTGCACCATATACACCGCTCACAAATACTGTGCACCTCAGCTGCAACTTATACACCTCTCACAAATACTGTGCACCTCAGCTGCACCTTATACACCTCTCACAAATACTGTGCCCCTCAGCTGCACATTATACACACATCACAAATACTGTGCACCTCAGCTGCACCATATACACCCTCACAAATACTGTGCACCTCAGCTGCACCTTATACACCTCTCACAAATACTGTGCACCACAGCTGCACCTTATACACCTCTCACAAATACTGTGCACCACAGCTGCACCTTATACACCTCTCACAAATACTGTGCACCTCAGCTGCACCTTATACACCTCTCACAAATACTGTGCACCTCAGCTGCACCATATGCACCTCTCACAAATACTGTGCACCTCAGCTGCACCTTATACACACTCTCACAAATACTGTGCACCTCAGCTGCACCTTATACACCTCTCACAAATACTGTGCACCTCAGCTGCACCTTATACACCTCTCACAAATACTGTGCACCACAGCTGCACCTTATACACCTCTCACAAATACTGTGCACCTCAGCTGCACTTTATACACCTCTCACAAATACTGTGCACCTCAGCTGCAACTTATACACCTCTCACAAATACTGAGCAGCACAGCTGCACCATATACACCGCTCACAAATACTGTGCACCTCAGCTGCACCTTATGCACCTCTCACAAACACTGTGCACCACAGCTGCACCTTATACACCTCTCACAAATACTGTGCACCTCAGCTAAACTTTATACACCTCTCACAAATACTGTGCACCTCAGCTGCAACTTATACACCTCTCACAAATACTGTGCAGCACAGCTGCACCATATACACCGCTCACAAATACTGTGCACCTCAGCTGCAACTTATACACCTCTCACAAATACTGTGCACCTCAGCTGCACCTTATACACCTCTCACAAATACTGTGCACCTCAGCTGCACCTTATACACCTCTCACAAATACTGTGCACCTCAGCTGCACCATATACACCTCTCACCAATACTGTGCTGCACAGCTGCACCATATACACCGCTCACAAATACTGTGCACCTCAGCTGCAATTTATACACCTCTCACAAATACTGTGCACCTCAGCTGCACCTTATACACCTCTCACAAATACTGTGCACCTCAGCTGCACCTTATACACACCTCACAAATACTGTGCACCTCAGCTGCACCTTATACACCTCTCACAAATACTGTGCACCTCAGCTGCACCATATACACCTCTCACAAATACTGTGCACCTCAGCTGCAACTTATACACCCCTCACGAATACTGTGCACCTCAGCTGCAACTTATACACCCCTCACAAATACTGTGCACCTCAGCTGCACCTTAAACACCCCTCACAAATACTGTGCACCTTGGCTGCACCTTATACACCTCTCACAAATACTGTGCACCTCGGCTGCACCATATACACCTCTCACAAATACTGTGCACCTCAGCTGCAACTTATACACCCCTCACAAATACTGTGCACCTCAGCTGCACCTTATACACACCTCACAAATACTGTGCACCTGAGCTGCACCTTATACACCTCTCACAAATACTGTGCACCTCAGCTGCACCTTATACACCTCTCACAAATACTCTGCACCACAGCTGCACCTTATACACCTCTCACAAGTACTGCGCACCTCAGCTGCACTTTATACACCTCTCACAAATACTGTGCACCTCAGCTGCAACTTATACACCTCTCACAAATACTGTGCACCTCAGCTGCACCTTATACACCTCTCACAAATACTGTGCACCTCAGTTGCACCATATACACACCTCACAAATACTGTGCACCTCAGCTGCACCATATACACCTCTCACAAATACTGTGCACCTCAGCTGCACCTTATACACCTCTCACAAATACTGTGCACCTCAGCTGCACCTTATACACCTCTCACAAATACTGTGCACCTCAGCTGCACCATATACACCTCTCACAAATACTGTGCACCTCAGTTGCACCATATACACACCTCACAAATACTGTGCACCTCAGCTGCACCATATACACCTCTCACAAATACTGTGCACCTCAGCTGCACCTTATACACCTCTCACAAATACTGTGCACCACAGCTGCACCTTATGCACCTCTCACAAATACTGTGCACCTCAGCTGCACCATATACACCTCTCACAAATACTGTGCACCTCAGTTGCACCATATACACACCTCACAAATACTGTGCACCTCAGCTGCACCATATACACCTCTCCCAAATACTGTGCACCTCAGCTGCACCTTATACACCTCTTACAAATACTGTGCACCACAGCTGCACCTTATACACCTCTCACAAATACTGTGCACCACAGCTGCACCTTATACACCTCTCACAAATACTGTGCACCTCAGCTGCACCTTATACACCTCTCACAAACACTGTGCACCACAGCTGCATCTTATACACCTCTCACAAATACTGTGCACCTCAGCTGCACTTTATACACCTCTCACAAATACTGTGCACCTCAGCTGCAACTTATACACCTCTCACAAATACTGTGCAGCACAGCTGCACCATATACACCGCTCACAAATACTGTGCACCTCAGCTGCAACTTATACACCTCTCACAAATACTGTGCACCTCAGCTGCACCTTATACACCTCTCACAAATACTGTGCCCCTCAGCTGCACATTATACACACATCACAAATACTGTGCACCTCAGCTGCACCTTATACACCTCTCACAAATACCGTGCACCTCAGCTGCACCTTATACACCTCTCACAAATACCGTGCACCTCAGCTGCACCTTATACACCTCTCACAAATACCGTGCACCTCAGCTGCACCTTATACACCTCTCACAAATACCGTGCACCTCAGCTGCACCTTATACACCTCTCACAAATACCGTGCACCTCAGCTGCAACTTATACACCTCTCACAAATAATGTGCACCTCTGCTGCACCTTATACATCTCTCAGAAATACTGTGCACCTCAGTTGAAACTCAAAAACAAACTTTTACTCTATGCATCTCATCTGCACCTCACAAGCCTAACTTCTAGCAGTATTTGTTTCAATCGCACCTTGACTTGTGCCTTGTGTAACTAAGTGGGACCCTGTCCTTTCTGACCTCGTAGGGGCACCATTGATATGTCTGATTTTTGATCTCCTTTGCAGTATTTCCTGGATACTGGCAGTTTGATCCCAGGTTGCAGGATGAGCTCAGTATGTTTAGTTGAGCAGTGATAACAAACTAACCAATCTTTTCCAGAGTAAGACTAGTCTGTGTTTACATTAACAGTTAACAGTTTGCTGATTTATTCATACTGTAGAAAGTGTCAGGATCTTACTAGATTGTGAATGTTTTTCAAGGTACTGTATTCTTAGTGTTGAGGGTGGGGGGGCCTGTACCTCCATCATACTTTTCAAGTGACAAATGTAAAAAGAGAAGATATCTTTTAAATGCTGTTTCTGCAAACACTGCTCCATTTATCTGTTTAATTTAAGAATCCCTAGGTCGGCCCAGTGGCATGAAGGGATGAGGCATCAATCCTTACCTCCTGCCACGCCGGCGACCCATGTTCATGGTGCAAGCGGATCGCTGGAGGTCGACTGGGGAGGGAGAGGATCAAGCATCCAGGAGACAGCTCTCCTCTCCCGGGGAGGTTGGGGAACATGGACTGGCATGTGCCTGACACCTAGCGGAGGCAAGGTGTTGGCATGCTGAGTCCCGTATGTTGGGGCGTGGAGGAGGAGCAGCTGTCCAGTGTGCAGCATGCAGACACACGCACTGCATGCCACTGTTGGCATTGCATGCTCCTCACTTCACAAGAAAAGCGGAAAAGGGCCTGGCCAAGCAGCACGAACACCATCCCCCACAGGTGCCTCCCCAAGATGACACCTCCCAAGCACTGGATCCATTTCTGGTGGACTGAGTCACTCCCCAAAACCCTGCCATGAAGGGTAAGTCATGGGGGCATGGAATGGAGGGGGTCTGATCCTTGGGGGATGGCACTGGGGGGACAGAAGAAAGAAAGAAAGATCCGACCAGGACCACGGGGGAGAAATACCATCTAATGTAGGAATCCCTGTGAGTTTTGCCTATGCATGATTCCTGTGAAAAAGCTGAGGGTAGTGAAGAGGTAAGGAAATTGTCTCCCCCTTCCGTTGATACTTTTTAAAGTTCAGCTTTAAAGTAGCTGATTAAGCAAAAATATTTACTTTTTATTTTGGTGAAGCTCTCTGCTCTGCATTTGGAGTTTGTTATTTTTTACAGATGCTGTGCACTGTCCATATTGATGTGTGCACCTCAACAACACATCATGACTACAGCTCTGGTTCAGCTGTACACCTTACTGAGGTATGCCTAATTAGTATTTTTTTTAGGGCCCGATTTTTTCCCTCTTTTCTCCCTGCTGCTCCTCGGATGCACACACGCATGCCACATTCTGGGGCACCCTCCCACTGCTTGCCAGTCCTCCTGCCTACGCTGCCACTGAACCGCCACCCGGTGGCAGCTGCTCTATGTGGGGGCAATGACCTCCCCAAAAGAGGAGGAGAGCTACTGTGAGGCTGCTCAATTCTGCTCCTTCCTCACCCCATGCCAGCTCCCCGGCGACCTAAGATCGTTCCCGAACCCGTTTCGCCGGCATGACGTGAGGTGAGGCAGAGCACCTCAGCCCTCTGTGCAACCGTGCTGGCCCTCTAATTAATATTTTTAAAGTGCTCAGCAACTACAACTCCTGACTACACCTCACTTTGAAGTGTACACCTCACTGAGGTGTACCTAATTAGCATATTGTACACACACACACACACACACATATCATGTACAGCTAAATCACACTGCTATGGAACCTCATGCACACCTCTCAGACAGCAGTGCAGCTGAGGTGCACACCTCATTTAAGCCTTAGCAGCTCATTAAATACTCATCAGTTGGGTCATGGTTGGTTAGTAACTCATACAACATCTCCATTTACTTATAATGGGGGTAGGAGTTCAGTTCACAAACAGGGCCCCATAACTGTGAAGTGTATCCCAGTACCTCATCCAGGTCTGATACCTAATTATAATTGTGGAAAATCAGTTTATAGTTTGGGCCTTATAGGCCTGAAGTGAACCCCAGTAACTCATACAACACTGCTAATTACTTATAATGGGGGGGTGAGGGTTGCTCAGTTTATAGACAGGGCCCCATAACTTTGAAATGTGTCCCAGTACTTTATTCCACCCTGGTATCTAATACAAATTGGGGAGAATCAGTTTACAGATAGGACCTATTGCTCTGAAGTAAGTCCCAGTAATGCATACAACATAATCTATTTATAATGGGGGGCTTAGTTGATAGATAGGGCCCCCATAGCTCTCCATAACAGAGTGAAGATCAGAAGGTTGTGAGTTGAGCTGGCCCTGTGGCAGAGAGGGCTGAGGCACCTAGCGCCTTATCTCTTACCACACCGGTGATCTGGGATCAGGAGTAAGGTCAGGTTGTCGGGGGGCTGGCTGGGGGGGATTGAGCATCCGGAGGACAGCTCTCCCCTCCTGGTTTGTCAGCTTAGCCCTTGGCTGCCCCCGGGTGAAAGCCCAGAGGTAGCACTGGCAGCTTGAGTGACAAGGAGGGGGAAAGAGGGACCACGGATACGTAGTGCGTGTGTGCCTCCATGTGCACGCCCTTATGTGACATCACAATAGGGGAACCAAGGAGAAAATGGAAACATGGCAATCGCAGGCACCATGAAATCCTGCCTGTCTGCCCTTGCTACACACTGCCACCAGCTCACCGACCATGTTAATCTAGGTGCTGCATCTCCAGGTGGGGGAAGGATGGCCCTCCCCTTCTTGGCCCCACCACAGGGGGGGCAATCTGTGGGGGATATGGGGGCTTGGTGGGCTGATGGGGCAGCTGCCAAGTGGAGGAAGAGGTGACAGGATGGAACAGCCACCTGCAGTGCACCAAAGGAAGAAAAACCTCTATAAAAAAAAAAGAAAGAACATTGTGGGTTCTAGACCCACATCAGGTACTTGGGGTAATACCGAGAACTAATGCTGCAGAGCAGTATGAGGAAGGATGCTGCACTGTTAAAGTGAAATCCTTCAGATAAGACATTAAACTAAGGTCTCTTCTGCCCATCTCTGGTCATTGTCTAGGTGGAATTTAAAGATCCCATTGCACTTACCAACGAAGAGTAGGGGTTTTTCTCTGGTGTCATGGCCACCATTCCCCATAAATAAAATGGGTTTGTGTAACCCATCCCCCAGTATGCACCTGGAAATAAGTTGTCACTGCTTAGTGTGCCTTTCCTGGTCAAAAATGACAAATAAAAAAAATAATTAAAAATAATTTACTTATAATGGGGGGGTAGTTTATGGACAGGGGCCCCATAACTCTGAAGTGAGCCTTAGTAACTTGTACAACATTGCTATTTACTTATAATAGGTGTGGGAGGCTGAGTTTATTGTCAGTACCCCCCACACCTCTGAAGTGAGTCACAGTAACTCAACAATAGACATGTCTGTTTTATTTTTAATTAGTATTTGTCCTCCTATGCCCTGGCATGGGCCAATCTGCATTTCTGGGCCACTACCTAGACCGCTGCTGTATTTGACCCCAGACAGCTCCCCCCTCTTACCTGCTGCATGGGGATCCTCCCTCAGGGGGGCCGTAGAGGGCAGAGACCATCCCCTTCTAGCCATATGTCAAATTTGGTGACTTGAGAGGAACTCTATTGTGCTGGGTGGGCAGGCAGCACGGGGCCTGAGCATGCCTCTGCTTCATCCTTAGGCCCAGAGCAAGAAAGCCAGGCTCAAAAAACCAAGATGGTTTGGCAAAGTGATGGCAGAAAAAGTGAGGGAAAAATAAGCAGCCTTTCATAAGTACAAACGCACTCTGAGGGATGCAGATAGGAAGGTTTACTTGTAGAAGTCAAGAGAGGCAAGCAGAGCTGTCAGGGCAGCAAACACCACAAGGGAAGTAAAGCTAGCTCAGGGTATAAAGGTAGGGAAAAAGGACTTTTTTAAGTACATAAGGGAGAAGAGGTGTACCAAGGATGGGACTGTTAGATTAAAGTAGGAGGGGAGGTTGGGCGGAAAGTTGTGAGGAACACCTGGAAGCACTAATGAGTACTTCATCTTGGTTTTCACTAGGGAGAAGGATGGACCCATGCCACAGGGGAAAATAAGGGTTTGGAAGGGGAGGGGGTGTAATGGATGGAGCAATTCAGGAAGACAAAGTTTTAAAGGGCCTTAGGACCCTTAGAGTGGAAAATGCTCCTGGACTAGATGGTGTGCACCTGAGAATTCTGAGGAAACTAGCAGAAGTCCTGGATAGCTCCCCAAGCAAACTTGTTTAACACCACGCTAGAGAGAGGGTGCATGCCCCAGGACTGGAGAATGGCACATGTAGTGCCTCTCCACCAGAGTGGACCTAGGGATAAACCAGATAACTACAGACCAGTCATCCTTACCTCCACTGTAGGCAAATTAATGGAAACCATACTAAAGAAGAGACTATTGGACTTTCTGGAGGTTAATGGTCTCCAGGATGAAAGGCAACATGGGTTTGTCTCAGGGAGGTCCTGCCAGACCCACCTGATAGACTTTTTTGACTGGGTCACAGGGACTGTGGACAAGGGACAGGCATTTGATGTCCTGTATCTGGACTTCAGAAAGACCTTCAACTCTGTGTCAAATGGGTGACTGCTCAGTAAGCTGCAGGACCTGGAAGTTGGGAAGAAGCTGGCAGGGTGGGTCAAGAGCTAGCTACAAGATAGATACCAGAGGGTGGTAGCAGGAGGGAAACTCTCAAAGCCTAGGCCTGTAACCAGTGGGGTCCCACAGGGCTCAATGCTTGGCCCAGTGTTGTTTAATGCCTTTATTGGTGACATAGCAGATGGGATCAAAGGTAAAATCTACCTATTCGAAGATGACACTAAGCTCTGTGGGAGAGTGAACACAGAGGAGGGGAGACAGGAGCTCAAGGGAAGACTTGGCTCAGCTCAAAAAGTGGTCAGATATCTGGCAGCTGGGGTTCAACACCAAGAAGTGCAAGGTCATGCACCTAGGAGCTAAGAACCCAGGGCCCAGTTATTGCTTGGGAGGAGTACAAGTGTCCAGTTCTGAGGAGGGAAGGGCCTAGGGGTAATCATCACAAGGGACCTGAAGCACTCTGTGCATTGCCGTAAAGCAGTAGTCAAAGCCAACAGGATGTTGGGATGTATTACCAGGGGGCTCACCTCAAGGAAAGGGGAAGTCACCCTGCCATTGTACAGGTTGTTGGTGAGACTGTACTTGGAGTACTGTGTGCAGTTCTTGTGCCCATATTTGAAAAAGGACATCAGATTACTGGTGGGGGTGCAGCATAGGGCAGTGAAGTTGATTCAGGACCTGGGGGACAAACCCTATGAGGAGAGGCTGCAGGAGCTCAATATGTATTCCCTGGAGGACAGAAGAGAGAGGAGGGACATGATCGAAACCTTCAAGTACCTTAAAGTTATAAACAAGGTTAGTACGGATGGCATATTCAATCTCGGGGGAGTGGGTCAACTAGGGGGCACAGTCTAAAATTAGTGGGAGGAAGATTCAAAAGGGAAATGAGAAGGCACTTTTTTACGGAAAGAGTGGTGTGGTCCTCCTGGTCCATCCACGACTCACCTACTTGGGTAACCCATCAGTTTGCACCCCCAAGGCAGGGCCACCTTCAGCTTCTTGGCACTGCTGTATACATATCCAGTTCCCAGCAGGCAGAGGTGAAGACCAGAGAGATGGTGGGGTCCAGGAGGGCAGGATCTGGTTGTAGGTGTCGTGGCAGGGAGCAGCATCACCTGCCCAGCCAGCAGGGTTATCCACTTTATGAGGTTTCACTTGATGAGAACAGACATGCAGTGACGTCCTGCAAAATTACACATGCTGCCAGGAGGCACACTGTTGCTTGAGCCCTGCACCCACCCACCCCAGAGGAGGCAAGCTGTCTGTTAGACGCTTGAGCCTCCTCCCTACTGGCTGGCCCTCTGACACTCTGAGCTTACTCCCAAACCCTTTAGCACTGCTGCTGCACTGGGGGGCCTTCTTAAAATATGTTCTAAAAAAATCTTCGAAACTGTACATTTATATTTTTATTAAAATTAAAATTGCACATATTGCCCAACTCTGTAAATTATATAGCACTTTGCACATGTTTTAGTTTATATGTACTTTTTGTTGCTATGAATTATAAAGACCTAAGTTTGATCAATGAAGTACCTGAACTGAAATTCAAAGATGCCACAGGCAGTACCTCTGCTTTATGCTGGAGGGCAGCTATTATCAGTTTCGAGTCTTGCCCTTTGGCTTATCCTCAGTACTGCAGATATTTACCAAATGCTTCACGGTTCTGTCAGCAGCCCTCTGGAGAGAGGGGCTTTATGTCTTTCCTTATCTGAACGATTGGCTTCTGAAGGGCCCATCCAGGGAATTAGTTTAGTGTACACCGTCCAGAACAAAACAATTGTTCGAAGATCTGGGCGTTGCAGTCAGTGTAGCGAAATCTATACTCATTCCCTGTCCGAGCTTCCAATACACTGGTGCAGTGGTGGATATGTTAGTGGGCAGTGCATTTCTACCTACAGACAGGGCCAAGGCCCTGGTTTACCAGACTTGTCTGGTTCACGGGAGCCATTATGTGTCCACCTGGATAGTGCTCCATCTTCTGAGAGACCCAGGGGTTGTGGACCAACCTGACTTTGATCTCCACATCAATGTTCTGGTGATGAGAGCTGTTCTGCTTGATCTCCAGGTCTTCCCAGAACACTTCAGTCCTTCGACTCTTATGGTAAGAACAGACAATGTCAGTGTGATGCATTACATCAGCAAGCAAGAGGGCACTCACTCTTACCCCCTTTGCAGGGAAACGATGAGAGTATAGTACCAGATGCTGTCTCATGGCCTGCAACTGTCAGCTGCATTTCTCCCTGGTGTCCAAAACATCCTAGCAAACAGGCTAACTCAGTCCCAGTTACAGGTACATGAATGGGTATTGGTGACCTCCATGGAAAATGACTTCTTCGTAAGATAGGGTCCTCCAGAGTTGGACCTTTTGGTGTCCCCAAACAATGCAAAACTGCCACATTTCTGCTCGCTTGCTCCAGGGCCTGCAGTTTTTGGTGAGACGAGCTGTCCCTCTCCTGTAAAGGGAGATTTCTTTATGCATTCCCTCTGATCTGTCTCATTCAGAGGTTTCTCTTCAAGCTGCTGGCAGAGTGGACCACCCTACTGCTGGTGGCTGCCTATTCGCCTCGCCAAATATGGTTTCCCCTACTACAGCATCTGGTAGCAGAACCTCCTGTTTGACTGCCCCTGTGACAGGGTCTACTGTCACAGTAGAGATGGTCCCTAGTCCATCTGGACCAGCAGTCCCTGTATCTGCACGCATGGCTCCTGAAGACATAGCCACTGTCCATTTCAGGGTTTCTCCCCAGGTGGCTGATGTCTTCCTGGCATCTAGAAAGCCTTCCACAAGACAACTATTTGCTAAAATGGTAGCACTTCTCCATATGGTGTGCTTCCCATTTTTAGGACCTATTTACATGCCCTGTTGATACTGTATTGGCCTACCTACTGTCTCTATCTGACTCTGGTCTCACTCATTCATCAAGGTGCACTTGGCTGCCATTTTTGGTATTCCATGCCCTATTGATGAGTGCATGGTGGCACAGTTAGAAGTGTCCCCTATATTCCTTAAGGGCATTCTGCATATCTGTCCACTCATTCATTTACTGGCTCTACCTTGGGACCTTAACTTCATCCTTAAAAAATTGACTCTGGCTCCACTTGAGCCTGCAGCGACTTGCACCATGGGCTTGCTTTCATGTGTAACCCCCCTGCAAATGGGGGTTCCCCAAAAGACTTCCAGGAGCTTGCTTGAATGCTCCAAGCCTGAATGGTGTTTGGCATTTAAGCCATTTATCAGTGAGTGTTTTTAGAGCCTCTGGTACTGTCTCTTTAAGAGCTGTCTGCTTGCAGACATAATTAGTTTGTATGGGGGACTGTGTGTTTCTTTGATTGAGTACCACTCAAGCTGCTGCCAATTCACTCCATTTTGCAGTCACTAGGAGTGCAAAGGGAACCTATCTGAAAGATGTAACTGTTTGCCAGAAATCATTTACAGTAATAATGAAGTACAGTTTGTCTAACCTGCTTTCTTTTGCAGTCAGAACAGTGTCTGCTAGTTCCCATTCTAGTTTTGAACTGCTGAACTGGACCAATCAGTGTGGGGTAAGCTAGCTCTAAAATGGTGCCTTGGGCCGAATCAGAACTTGGACTCATAATCTGAGCCAGCCACAAGAGGATTGTATGGGCAGTGACTCTGGGAGATGTAGTTTAGACTTCAGTGCCTTTTGGACCAACAGCAGCAGTCTTGTGAGTGACAGCCAATCCAGTCAAGAACTGGGAGGAACTCAAAGGAAATGCCGGTTTGTCGGTTGGAGTTCAGTTGAGCTTTGGCAGTGAAGAAGGAAGGAGCCCTGTGCTTTTCAGTGTGCAGTTTTAGTCAAAAAAAACGTGTAAGGCCCAGAGTTCCGGTCTGCAGCTTGTGTAACAGCTTGTTAGGACTGAATCCGTCCTGTGAAAAGAATCAAAGGATCTCTGAAGAGTAGAAACCAGGCTCACCCTGTAGAAGACTGGAGGAATGGCTGAAAATTGCACTCGGTCTGTCAGGAACTGAATCTGCTGTGTGTTCTCCCGGGTATTGTGCAGTAATTGCGATCGGGATACAGATGCAGCCTGCCTGGTATAGTGCTTTCTTTTATATGGATGTGTCCAGAGGTTTGTGTACCTCAAGTGAGCCCTGCTGACATTGAAGGACCCTATCTTATTTGGAGGTCGTGAGTACTAATTCAGGGTTGCTCCCTGTTGAATTGCCACATTAAATCCAAATGGAATTACTGTACTGCTGACTGTTTAATTCTCCTTTTCTCTGTGTGAAAGGGCCCCTACCAGCTTCTTGCGGTTTGGACTAGCCCTAGACTTGGGTGCCCAGGGACGGTAACTGATGAGGACAGGCCTGTGCACAGAGCCATAGTAGATTATTAGAGTGATAAGCTAATTAACCTGATTTCCCCTGTCCTTGTTATATCCCCCTAAATAAATCAGAGCTGCTTGTTTCAGCAAAGTTATACTGCCTGAGGTATTTGTCTATGTTAAAGTACTGTACTGTGATTGTTGCACTGTATCTCATTTCACAGGAGGTCCCAGTGCAGGAACCAGACCTGGGGGTAAGTGTATACTGTGAAGGTAATTCTGATATATTGTGTGGGCCACTAGTGGGAAGAAAGGGGGGTTGCAGTGTCCCAGAGGGCTGTGACCAAGTTAGTTTAACTATTGCAAACCCTGACCTCTGGGTGGAGGCACCGCCCATTGGATCCAGGCCCTCAACCTGTTAGTGGCAAATCAGGCAGGGGTAGTAGCCCCTGGGATAGCGCCATCTAGGGGTTACATCTTGGAGGCTCACCGCTGGGATTGTGTGTCCTCTAGTGGCCATATTTACGAACCACTGTTAAGAAAAAAAAAATGGGTACCCCGACGAAGTGGCTGTGCACCGGCTGGTGGAGTGGTGTACTGGGAGGAGATCGACCCCAAAATGCTATGCTTATCCTGGACATCCCCTGGATCAATACGGACACTGTGCAGGGAGTACTTTCCAAGGTGGAAGGTTTACAAAACCCTGTGGTGGTGGGTCGGCATGCTAATCTGCTCACCCACACTTTCCTGGCCCTAGTAGAGTTTAAGGATCCATAGATAGCTCCAAAGTGCCACAGACCATTACCCCAGAGGAGCCCTCACTGCTTGGAGAGTGATAACTAAGGACAGTAAAGACCGAGGGGAATGAGCCCCACCACTATCTGAAACTTTTGAGGAGAAATTTGCTAAATGGTTGCTGGGGAAGGAAAACTGTGGAGGACTTGAAGAAACTATTCTTGCCACCTGGGGGTGTTCCTCCCAAAACACCTTCTCCCGCTCCAGTGCCCGTAATGGTGGCTGAACCAATGCAGACTCCAATTTCTGCACCTGCCATTAGTCACGACTCTTACCGAAGGTTGAGGATCTTCTCTGGCACCCTCCCCACCCCCCAAGGGGAGGATGACTGGGAGACCTGGATAGACTATGTTGCCCCCCAAGTCCTAGAATGGCAATGCTCGGAAGCCGAAAAGCGAAAGAGGGTTAGTGAGAGCCTCCGAGGTCCTGCCCTGGCTACCATTCGTGCTAAACGGGCCAGTAACCCTGAAGTGACTGCACAGGCCTATCTTGAGGCCCTGGAGAATGTGTATGGGAGCCCAGATTCTGATGAGGACCTATGGTGGAGAGTAAGAGATGCACAACAGTACCAAGGGGAGTTGTTGTCTGTGTATGTATCTCGGCTGGAAAAATTGTTGCAAGAATGCCTCAGAAAAGGTAGTTTGCCAGCGATTAAACTGGACGAACCAGGCTGGACAGGATCCTTAAGTCTGCCCCTTCTCAGAACTGCTGTTGCTTCAGTTCGCCTGGCAGATCGACTGGAATCCCACCCTCCTATGATGAGTTAATGAGAGAAATTCGAGGAGTTGAGAAAAGACGACCTCGGGAGGGACCTGCACCAATAGCTGCGGCTATGACCCGAGTGACTGGGGTGACCCATCAAGTGAAGTTCAGGGCAGAGGTTGGCAGTCAATGAGTGCTCCTGACAAGGAAAAGATATGCCACAATGGGAGGCAACTGTTGAGAGAGATCCGGGAATTCAAAAACAGTCCCTTTATGAAGGCCACGCCTGCAAGTCAGGCCCTGACCTATATCCGACTGCATCTGCTATGGGGTGGGGGTACCCACCATGTATCTCCTGCTGATAACAGCTCCAAACTCAATTCCTTGACCATGGAAGTAGAGAAACTCGACGAGATGTCTCCAAATGCTTATCACGCCGCAGACAGAGATGGCACCCAGGTTTCCAGTTAGTAATACCCCGCCCTGGCTCCCAGTGTGGCGCCTCGGCCAGCTCAAACTCCAGAAAGTATGTTTTGCTATAATTGTGGGAAAGATGGGCACATGAAAGGGAAATGCCAGTCCCCAAAAGACACTGACAAAGTTGCATATAGGCTACAAGGAGAGCTTCGAGAACAAATCAGTGGTTAAGAGGTGCACAAAATGATCCCAGTGAGGGCACCAAAATGCTAACTCACGTCCCTTTGTGGCAAGGTCAGTTGCCCAGGCCCCACTATCGCCTCTCCAGACTGGTCCAGAATAGTGGGTCCCTCCATGGAGACCACTGTAAGGTGAATGGAGTGTCTACAAGAGCTGTATGATAGACAGTGGCTCCCAAGTGACAATTATGTTCCAAGATTGGTATCAGAAGCATTTGTCAGGCGTACCCTTACAACCATTAGAAGGACTGCATGTATGGGGGTTAAGTGAGAAGGCCTACCCTATTCCGGGTATATCCGAATTTGGCTGTCTTTTCCACCTCCGTGGCTGGAGTGGCGAACAAGTAGAGACCCTAGCCTTAGTGTGTCCCCACTGGACTGTATGATGGTGTCCCTTGTTGATTGGAACAAATGCTCATATGTTCGAAGGCTGGCACAGTTGTGTTATGAAAAAGGGTCAAAGACTAGTAGAGCTTTAAGAGTTCCGGCTTTAATTAAGAAGGCCTATGAGGCACAGAGAGATGCTGAAAAATAGAACCAGAGGAACCGGTCGGAATTGTATGGAAGAAGGATCCTGAGTCTCTGATCCTGGCGCCAAATGCCCAGTGTACCTTACAGGGAGAGGTCCGTATAAGAAAGGATGTTAAGAATAAAATATTAATGTTGGATGCACCAGGCGATGGAAAATTGCCAGAGGGACTGCTGGTCAAGCCTAGTATTTTGCCCGCTAGAGCCCATGCTTATGCCAGAAGGGTAATGGTCCAAGTTCATAATGTGTCTGAAAGAGACATTCGAGTAAATAGGGGTTGCATCCTGGCTAATGTGCATTGTGCAGACACTGCAGTGCTACCCAGCAGCAAGAGTTCAAGGAAGAATGACAGAGTACGCTCATGACTTGTTTGATTTGGCGACTCCCGCTGCCAGCTGAATGGAAAGTGAGGTCAGTGAGAAGCTTGCCCAGAGAGACCAGGTGTTTTCTTTAAAGTGAATGGGACGTAGGATGCGTGCAAGGAGCTGAGCACAATATCCGGCTGCATGACGAAAGACCATTTCGTGAGAGGTCTCACGCCTGGCACCTGCTGACATAGATGATGTGAGGCGGCATCTGCAAGAGATGTTAGCTGCTGGTGTAATACAAGAATCCAGAAGCCCTTATGCTTCCCCATTGTGGTAGTGAGGAAAAGAATGGAACAGTAAGGATGTGTGGATTATCGCACCTTAAACGGCGGACTATCCCTGATCAGTACACAATGCCCCGCATTCAGGATGCTTTGGACTGCCTAAACGGGAGCAAGTGGTTCTCTGTGCTGGATCTCCGCAGTGGGTACTATCAGATCCCGATGGCCCCAGAGGACCGTGAAAAGACAGCCTTTATCTGTCCACTTGGCTTCTATGAATTCATGAGGATGCCTCAAGGGATTTCAGGTGCCCCAGCCACTTTTCAACGATTGATGGAGCGTGCAGTGGGGGACATGAACTTACTAGAGTGCCTGGTATACCTAGATGATGTTATTGTGTTTGGCAGCTCACTGGAGGAACATGAGAGCAGATTATTTAAGGTATTGGACCGACTGGAGGACTTTGGCCTTAAACTGTCCATTGATAAGTGTCAATTCTTTCAAACATCAGTAAAGTATGTGGGACACATAGTATCCACCGGGAATAGAGACCACCCAAGTAAAGTTGAGGCCTTGACCACCTGCCGCAGCCAAAAATCTAAAAGAACTGCAAAGATTCCTGGGATTCTGTGGTTATTATCAGGCTTCATCAAGGACTATTCAAGAGTGATCCGCCTTTACTTAACCTTACTCAAGGGTATCCCCAACCCACAAAAATACCAAAAGTCAGCGCCCTCAAGACTGAAAGAGTGTATTTTCATCCGAGTGAAGTATTTGGGGCCGCTGGACTCTGATTGTGAGACTGCTTTTCATGAGATCATTTATCAACTACCCATGCTCCAGTGCTGGCCTATGCCGATCCAAGAAAACCTTATGTCCTGCACACTGATGCTAGCTTGCAAGGGTTGGGGCTGTGTTGTACCAAGAGCACGAGAATGGCCTGAGACCAGTGGCCTTTGCCAGTAGAAGTCTGACCCCATCTGAAAAGAACTATCCTGTACATAAGTTAGAGTTTCTAGCTTTGAAGTGGGCTATTGTTGACCAATTCCATGAGTACTTGTATGGGGCTAAAATACTAGTAAAAACTGACAATAATCCTTTGACCTATGTGCAGACCTCAGCTAAGTTGGATGCCACTGGCCATAGGTGGCTTTCTGCATTATCTACATATGACTATGCTCTCGAATACCGAGCAGGTCTGAACCATAGATGCTGATGCTCTCTCGGAGGCCTGTTCCCCAGAATGATTGGGTCCGATTGGCAGAACCTGACATTCGGGCACTCTGCGAAGTTTGACAGGGAGGAACAAATGTCCACGGACGCAGTGGACTGCATGGTGGATTGCTTGGGACCCTCTGAGAATTGCATACCTGCTGCTTATTGCCACTTTTCTGCAATAGACATTGGTGCACTGCCTCAGCTGGACAATGACAGTATTCAGGCGGGCTCAATCCCGCTGATCCCATGATCAAAACAGCTTTAGAAGCCCTCTATGCAGGAAAAGATGTGTCCAAATTACGCCCACTGATTTGAGAACTGCACTGTTATACAAAGAAGGTCCTAAGTTGAAACTGATCAATAAACTGTTATACAGAGAAACAGTAGACAGAGGGGACAAGTAGACAAACAACAACTAGTGCTGCCCACTGCCTTCGAGACTCAGTACTGAGGTCCTTGCACAACCACATGGGGCACCTTGGTATAGACAGAACACTTGACTTGGTGAGATCCAGATTCTATTGGCCTAAGATGGGGGCTGATGTGGAGCAACACATTCGAACTTGTAGTCGCAGCTTACAGAGGAAAGCTTTGCCCCAGAGGGCTGCCCCCCTTGTTAACATCACCACCAGTGCACCCATGGAGCTGGTCTGTATTGATTTTCTGAGTTTGGAGTCAGATCAAAGAAATATCAGTAATGTGCTGGTGGTCACTGACCATTTCACGAGATATGCCCAAGCTTTCCCCACCAAAGACCAGAAAGCATCCACTGTGGCCAAAGTACTTGTAGAAAATTTTTTTGTTCACTATGGGGCTCCACAAAGAATCCATTCTGATCAAGGAGACTTTGAGGTCGTCTGATCAAAGAGATGCTTTCTCTGTGGGAGTCACGAAAGTCCAGAACCACTCCTTACCACCCCAGGGGATCCACAGCCTGAACGTTTCAACCGCACTTTGCTAGATATGCTAGGCACCCTGCACCCAAAGGACAAGCCTAGATGGAGCCAACAAATTACCACCCTGGTACATGCTTATAACTGCACCAAAAGTGATGCCACTGGATTCTCCCCCTACCGCCTGATGTTTGGAGAAGCTCGACTACCAGTAGATGTGTGTTTGGGGTCTCTCCTGATGGGGTTCAAGCTGACAACTATTTACAGTATGTGCAAAAGTTAAAGGCCCAGCTAACTCATGCGTACCAACTGGCTCAAACCATGGCTGCCAAAAGAAATCTGGCCAACAAAGAAAGGTATGATAAAAAGGTGAAAGCACAGGAACTCCAGGAGGGAGATCGGGTATTGCTAAGAAATCTGGGACTGCATGGCAAGCACAAGATTGCTGACAGATGGCACCATCTCCCTCACATTGTAGTGGGCAAACTAGATGATCTGCCAGTGTCCGAAAGCTCTCCATGCGAGCCAAATGTTGTGGACTCAGAAACTGTAACTCCTGGAGCTGAAAGTGCCCCAAGTTCTAGCCTCTCTACCCCCAGGGAGACTCCCCTGACAAGTGAGGACAATGCTGAAAATGAGGCTCAGAGTGCAGAGACTGTAACAGTTCCCCCTAGAAAGACTGAGTCGAGCTGTAAAGCCTGTGGTGCACCTCAGTTATGATTCCCTTGGGAGGCCTGTGGATTTGCCTCTCAATGTTGTCCATAAAGGAGTGTATGTCCCCGAGCTCATTGCCCAAACTGAGCATCAGTGCTAACTCCAAGTTACTTGTGTTGCCCTCTAAGTATGGTGCCCTTGCCCGTCCAGCCCCAAGGTAACTGATAGGGAAGGGCCCCTCTCTTCAGGTTTCATGTACAAGGTAATAACTTGAGTTATGGTACAATGTGTATGTAATACTGTGTAAAGAGTGACGTCTGCAATGTTTCAGAAATGTGTTCTTGGTAAAATAATATATTGACTGATGATTACATGTGCTGAGCCTAATGCAAATGTATATGGTTGCAGTTGAAACTTAGAGGTTACTTGCTTGGCGGACGTCAAGCTTTCCCAGGCTAGGAAGGGTGTAACCCCCTGCAAATGGGGGTTCCCCAAAAGACTTCAGGAGCTTGCTTGAATGCTCCAAGCCTGAATGGTGTTTGGCATTTAAGCCATTTATCAGTGAGTTTTTTAGAGCCTCTGGTACTGTCTCTTTAAGAGCTGTCTGCTTGCAGACATAATTAGTTGTATGGGGGACTGTGTGTTTCTTTGATTGAGTACCACTCAAGCTGCTGCCAATTCACTCCATTTTTGCAGTCACTAGGAGTGCAAGGGAACCTATCTGAAAGATGTAACTGTTTGCCAGAAATCATTTACAGTAATAATGAAATTACAGTTTGTCTAACCTGCTTTCTTTTGCAGTCAGAACAGTGTCTGCTAGTTCCCATTCTAGTTTTGAACTGCTGAACTGGACCAATCAGTGTGGGGTAAGCTAGCTCTAAAATGGTGCCTTGGGCGAATCAGAACTTGGACTCATAATCTGAGCCAGCCACAAGAGGATTGTATGGGCAGTGACTCTGGGAGATGTAGTTTAGACTTCAGTGCCTTTTGGACCAACAGCAGCAGTCTATTGTGAGTGACAGCCAATCCAGTCAAGAACTGGGAGGAACTCAAAGAAATGCCGGTTTTGTCGGTTGGAGTTCAGTTGAGCTTTGGCAGTGAAGAAGGAAGGAGCCCTGTGCTTTTTCAGTGTGCAGTTTTAGTCAAAAAAGCGTGTGTAAGGCCCAGAGTTCGGTCTGCAGCTTGTGTAACAGCTTGTTAGGACTGAATCCGTCCTGTGAAAAGAATCAAAGGATCTCTGAAGAGTAGAAACCAGGCTCACCCTGTAGAAGACTGGAGGAATGGCTGAAAATTGCACTCGGTCTGTCAGGAACTGAATCTGCTGTGTGTTCTCCGGTATTGTGCAGTAATTGCGATCGGGATACAGATGCAGCCTGCCTGGTATAGTGCTTTCTTTTATATGGATGTGTCCAGAGGTTTGTGTACCTCAAGTGAGCCCTGCTGACATTGAAGGACCCTATCTTATTTGGAGGTCGTGAGTACTAATTCAGGGTTGCTCCCTGTTGAATTGCCACATTAAATCCAAATGGAATTACTGTACTGCTGACTGTTTAATTCTCCTTTTCTCTGTGTGAAAGGGCCCCTACCAGCTGCCACGGTTTGGACTAGCCACTAGGGCTTGGGTACCCAGGGACAGTAACTGATAGGGATAGGCCTGTGCACAGAGCCATAGGTAGATTATTAGAGTGATAAGCTAATTAACCTGATTTCCCTGTCCTTGTTATATCTCCTAAATAAATCAGAGCTGCTTGTTTCAGCAAAGTTATACTGCCTGAGGTATTTGTCTATGTTAAAGTACTGTACTGTGATTGTTGCACTGTATCTCATTTCACAGGAGGTCCCAGTGCGGAACCAGACCTGGGGTAAGTGTATACTGTGAAGGTAATTCTGATATATTGTGTGGGCCACTAGTGGGAAGAAAGGGGGGTTGCAGTGTCCCAGAGGGCTGTGACCAAGTTAGTTTAACTATTGCAAACCCTGACCTCTGGGTGGAGGCACCCGCCATTGGATCCAGGCCCCTCAACCTGTTAGTGGCAAATCAGGCAGGGGTAGTAGCCCCTGGGATAGCGCCATCTAGGGGTTACACATGGAAGACTATTTTTGGTCACCATCACTTCTCCTTGGGGATTTCTGAGCTTCAGGCTCACATGCATGAGCCTCTTTGCCTGATTTTTCACAAGGACAGTGTATTCTTGCATGCCAATCCACACTTTCTACCCAAGGTGGTCTCTGATTTCACATTGAATCAGATCATTAACCTTCCCATGTATTATCCTGGGCATGTTAACAGTGGTGTGGCATTGCTAGGTACATGGGATGTACACAGAACATTACATTGCTATCGCAATCACACAAAGAACTACAGAAAGTCCTCAGCCTTTTCTCTTTCTCCCCTGGGAAAGACGGTGAACCTGTTACTAAACAGTGCCTGTCCAAATGGCTGGCTCACTGTATTGAGTTTGTCATAGAAAAGAACGCTAAGAAACTTCTTGGTGCTGCGCTCTTTGCTCCAAAACCATTTTGAAAAAGCTTTTAGCCTTTAAAAGAGCAGGTCATTTGGACAGCAAAAAATCACCATGAACATTTCACATTGGGCATTGAGGTTTTTCCAACAACTGAAACATTATATTAAGAAAAGCAATGAAATATTTAAAGCCTTCAAAAAGCTGTAAAAAGGGTAAAATCTCCTGAAGAAGCCTATTATTGATAGGCGAAATGTTGAGAAATGTTGCCTGTATGAAATACGCCATAAAAGACATTGCTAACTGCAAACATTTGGAGTCATGACTGCTTTATTAAATATATGCGCCACATCTGTTGCCTGTTTTTGAATGTTTCTGCAACTGATATATGTGCTGCTGTCACACGGAGCACTGTGCATACATTCACTAAGTACTGCAGTGTAGACATTGTCTCGCGTAGACATGCTGGCTTTGGTCTTACTGTTCTGCAAGGCCTTTTGTCCTGATTTCATATCAAACTTGCCATCCTCACTGGTACATCATGTGCTGCTTGGGAATCATTCCAAAGGTGTGGCCCTATGGAAGAGATGTCCTCAATGAAGACAAAACCATTACTTACCAGTAACAGTAGATCTTTGAGACAGTCTCCTCCACTGGGCCATAGTGCACACACCGTCCTTTCCTGTTTTTATGGCTGAGGTATTTGCTGGAAGTTGCTCACTGCCTTGTCTGGAGATGTCCATAAGTGCCTTATGTATACGATTTCCCAGGCCGATGCCTTTCCTCATGTGCCTGGTACTGGTATGGTCTCTTGGTTCCTCATGGTAAGAGGTCTTATGAGTTTCTTTCTGGCAGGGAACTGAGGAGCAATAGCGCCACTCACGTTTTATGGGCACCGACGTTGCACGCCATTGAGGGTTGCTCCCCAGCCAGCAAAAGTTTCTGAGTTAAAGGACTGGTGGCATGGAGGACTAAGGCATTGGAACACCTTACTTCCTTTCACGTTGGCGAACTGTGTTTGGGAACGAGCCAGGGTTGCTGGGGGTCAGTGGGGTGAGAGAGGATCGAGCATCCTAGGGACTTCTCTCCTCTCCTGGGGAGGGGTGGCCAGTCATCTCAGCTCCTATCTGTCACTGGGTGGAGGCCCACTGGTGGTGCAGGTCCTGAGTGGCTCAAAGAGAGGGGCTGCAGTTCTGCAGGACGTGCACGCCTTCACGTGCATGCACTGACATGCTACCACAGCAGGGGACTGGGGAGAAAACAGAAAAAGGGATCAAAGGACTAAGCGATAGCCAGCCCAGTGGCACTGAGGGTTGAGGCACTGGACACCACACCTCGCGCTACACCAGTGACCTGGGTTCGGGAACGAGCCTGGGCCATCGAGGGACAGGAGAGGATCGAGCGTCCGATGGACAACTCTCCTCTCCTCTCCCGGGAGGGAGAGGGGCCTTGCTTGGTGCTTGCCTGGCCTCTAGCGGAAGCTGAAGGCACATCAAGCATTGTAGCCAATACAAGGGGATGGGGAATGGTGATGTCAGCGGTGACGCCACGATGTCTGGGTGCATGCCACTCCCCCCAGAACACAGAAAACACCAGTGCCCGGTCTCCTAGATGACGGAGACCCACAGCAGAGACCCTGATTGCTCTCACCTTCCTGATGTCCCAGTGAGTCCGACACAGCAAGATTCATGGGATGCCACTTCCTCCCACCCCCGTACCCGCCTAGGGGGTATAGCCATGGCTCGATGGGGACTTGCTGGGGTAGAATCGGGAAGGTCATGATGCAGGAAAACCGCCATATGTGTCTCCAGAAGGAGTGGAGACCGGGCACAATAGAGGAGTTACGAACAGAAATTTAAAAAAAAAAAAAAAAAAAGGACTGAATCTGCACATCTCTCCAGACCTGCACTACCACTTGGTTGACTGAAGCATTTTGTATTTGGAACTTGGGGGGGGGGTTGGCTCTCCACCTCCAGCCCCGCAAGAGTGCGGCAATCCATAGGGAACTCACTCCAGGTACATAGATACATAGAATTTGTCAACAGATGAGGACTACCTGGTCCATCTACTCTGCCCATTTTCCCTACCTTTACTTACGCTGTAGATTGTAGATGATCTGCAACTTTCCCACCCTTTCCTGTTTCAGGGATTCCCATGTGTTTGTCCCATGCATTTTTGAATTCCTCTACTGTTTTTACCCCTACCACCCCAGCGGGGAGGCTATTCCATGCATCCACACCCTTTCTGTAAAGAAGTATTTCCTCACATTGCCCCTGACTCTACCTCCGTGCAACTTTAAGTCATTTCCCCTAGTTAGAGTGCATCCTCTTTTCTGAAATATGCTACCCTCCTGTACCTTATTTATCCCTTTTTAAGGTATTTGAAC
The DNA here is from genome assembly GCA_016271365.2 of Neoceratodus forsteri. Classification (NCBI taxonomy): domain Eukaryota; kingdom Metazoa; phylum Chordata; order Ceratodontiformes; family Ceratodontidae; genus Neoceratodus; species Neoceratodus forsteri. The sequence goes on from CM028138.1 coordinate 421,075,608, forward strand.
ATCTCTGTCATATCTCCACTCTGTCTCTTCATTTCCAGAGAATACATATCAAGGTCTCTCAGCCTCACCTCATATGACTTCTGGTGCAGCCCCTGTATCATTTAAGTAGCCCTTTACTGTACTGCCTCCACCTTGTCAATGTCTTTCTTGAGATGAGGTCTTCAAAACTGGACACTGTACTCCAGATGAGGTCTCACCAATGATCTGTACAGTGGCTGGTGATGCCTTTCCCAATGCATCCCAACATCCCATTGGCCCTTCTTACCGACATTTCACAATGTCCAGCCACCTTAGATCCTCAGATATAATCACTCCTAGATCCCTCTCATGTTTGGTGATTGACAATACCTCCTAACCACCGAGTAGTCCTCCCTTGGGTTTCTGTGCCCAAAGTGCATAATTTTGCACTTTTTTGCATTGAATCTCAGCTGCCATGTATTTAACCATTCTTCCAGCTTCCCAGGTCCCTTCTCATTCTTTCCACACATCCCCACCTCCCCCGACATGTCAACCCTATTACAGATCTTTGTGTCATTTGCAATGAGGCACATCTTCCCCTTCAGGCCCTCCACAATGTCACTTATGAAGACATTAAAGAGGACTGGGCCTGTCACCGAACCCTGAGGCACCCTGCTGGTCACCTCCCTCTCTGCAGACTGAACTCCGTTCACTACCACCCTTTGTGTCCTACCACTTAACCAATTTCTAACCCAGTTTACCACTCCTGATCTGACTGCCATGCTGTTCAGTTTGTTTATTAGTCTTTTATGCAGGACAGTATCGAATGCTGTACTAAAATCCAGGTAAGCCACATCTGCCGCCCCTCCTTGATCTATCTGCCCCGTCACCCAGTCAAAGAACTCTTTTAGTTTGGCAAGACCCGCCTGCCAGAAAACCATGCTGTCTCAGATCCTGCTGCCCGCTGGATTCAAGGTATGTCACAGTCTTTTACTTGCTTGAGTAATGATTCCATCAACTTCCCCACCTCTGAGGTTAGGCTGACAGGCCTATAGTTACCAGCCTCCTCCCTACTCCCGCTCTTATGGAGAAGGAGAACATTTGTCCTCTTCCAGTCTGCTGGCACCACACCAGTAAGTCCGGTGGAGGTGGGTGCTGGCTGAGGAGAAGTGGAGACAGGAGCAGAAGTCTAAGGAGTAAAAAGCTATAGGAAAAGATAAAAAAGTGTTATCAAGTAGTCCTGATGCCAATGGCTTAAAGTTCCTCAGGTACATCCCAATGAAGGAGATTATCTCAAAGATCTACTGTTACAGCTACATAACTGTTCTTTCTCTCCCCCCTAAAAATCTAAATGTGAGAGGCCCCCACCTAAACATTTCCAATGTAACCACTGGTGATAACATAAATCCTGCTGTCCCCGTCCATTAGGCCCAAGACTATAGAGAGTATTAAAGAAGTAAGCCCCATGCAGGAAGCTGCTAAAGGAAAAATGAAGATGGGGGGAGGTGAATGAGAATACTTACTCCTCCAGCAATGAGTGCGCCATCTCCGCTTCCTCTGATAACTGTAATCAGTGAGGTAATTAGGTAGAGAAGAGAACCAATAACTGCTCGGATCATGTCCTAGTGGGAGAGAAAAGAGGAATTAATTATGGCTAATACAACGGGGTGGGGGCAATGTCTTAATTTACTGAGACAGTGTCAAACATTGTCAGGCTGATTTTTGTGCCCCGCCACCAAGTATTTGGCTCAAACTTGGCCACCTTTCAGGACTCTGCCATATGACTTAATCTCTGGTGGTTCTGCCTCTGGCCTTTAGCCCCCTCCCCCAAATTGCTATGCTCTTTCCTTCTAACCTATACCCTCTGCGCTCTGCTAGAGCCTCCCCTTCAGCACCTATGGGAAGTGTATAGTTGAATGCGAGAGGGAGGTGAAGGAGATGTGTAGGTGGCTAGAAACTCTGAACCACCAAAGGTGGGAGGTGAGCAAAGCACAGGGGTGTCCTCTGTCAATTCCCTTCTTTGTTCAACATCTGCTATGCTTCCCTCAACACAGGAAGCAGAATCGGAAAGGACCACATTAAGAGACCAACTCTACCAAATATGTTCCCCAAATGCTTTTTGCTTCTGCCGTCACCCAGGCTTCAGTTACCACCAGTGATCCACGTCAAGAAAATAAGGCAAAAACTTTCAAAATAAAAAGGCTGGGAGTGTTTGACTTCCAAAATGGAAAAAGGAAAAAGAAAATTAGTTGATGTCCAAATTAGCATCCACAGAGGTGAAAATATAACTTCTGCAAAAAAGGGGTATTTTACCTACAATTTATTATAGGAACATCTAAAAACCAGTTTCTCTTTAAGTATGGACTTACAGAGTTTGGGACTAGGAAGATTAAAAAAAACTGTATTGACTTCTTCATGTTCCGGATTTGAACCCGTGGAAGTTGCTGATCTGGGTGCTTCACAAAGCACCCGAGGCAGACAGTAACCTACCCCGCACCCTGTCATGTGTTACTTGTTTAACTCACATTCTGATATTGTTCAGTCTTTACTCTCCGTTTTAGCCATTGTTCTGGGTATTTCTGATTTACATATTGCTGGTAAAGACCATTTGGGAAATAAACTATACATATTTAATGTCCTCGTTAAAGACATACCCTGCTGTTTCCCATTTTTCTGATGAACCCCAAAACATTTTCAAGGCTGTTTACTGGCAGAAGTACATTGGTATCACTACAGAAGACCAACACACATTTGCCCGACACCCGTTAGCCCAAGACCAACTTTTCAACACTGAAAATCCTGACAGTGGGATTTTGCCCGCAGCGAGTTGGCTATAATAATTACTGGGTGGGATGCGTGGGGTGAAGCCCCCTATATTCGGTGGTGAGGAGGGCTAAGCCCCCCAAACATGAAAAAACAGTCCACTGCGGGCAAAATCCCATTGTCAGGATTTTCAGTGTCGGGAAGTTGGTTTCAGGCTAACTGGTGTCGGGCATATGAGTGTTGGTCTCCGGTAGTATATTCAGTACATTCTTAAATACATGGAAGCATTAAGCGAATATTGATTTATTCTGTTATGTCCAGCTAAGGCGCATTCAAGCATGGTAAAATGTCTCTCAGCTGGCTCAGCCCCATGTATTGGAACAAATGCAAGCTTCACTCAAACTGAATTCACTGGTGAGCCTTCTGTAGGCCTGCCTGCTCTGCCTTCCCCTAATGTGGACCAACATTTCCTATCATAACAGAGACAAGGGATAATGTTTACTAATGTAGCTTGGATGTAGTGACAGAACTAATGCACAACTGAGAATTACTGCATTAGCTAGATAATACATTTTGTGGCCTTAGCATGTCACCTACTGACAACTGTTATAATAGGAGACTAATAATGTACTTGTGGTCTAGGCACGTCACCTATTGTACGAAGTCATGATGCTGTGGTCAGCAATAATACAAGAATCACTTGATTGTTTTACAAAGTTAGTTAGTCAGCATGATAACGTATCCTGTGCAAGTGCAACATCTCACAGCCTTGGGTGTGAGACGCCCAATGTATTCACCAATGAGAAGCTAAACACAATAATTCTGTTGTGCATATGAGCCCATTACTCCAGTAACAGGACTTTCTTATCACCTCTATATAATGTTATGTACAAGGCTCAGCCCTTGGGGTTCTTGGGAGCTTCATGCTTCCACACCAGGTGTATGATTGTTCCAGCTTTCCAGTTGATAAGATCCTTATCTAGACTGTCTTCTGTATAATGTTAGGGTAATAAACTCTTACTCTGTACATCTGTCTCCTGCGTGATGTTTTACCATCAGGTTAGAAGCTGCCGACTCTACACTTCACACGTTCAAACCACTGCTTGAAACCCATTGCACTGATAATTGTGTTTGTCCCCAAGTTCTCTGTGACCTCCTTATTGTACATTGGCTGCTATTTTTTCTGACTTGATTGTAATAACTTACTATTTTAACATATTGGGCCCGATTCCAAAACACATGGCGCAGCTCATGGATATATGCGAGTTGCACCATGCACCACTATGCCAGGGACCCTACGCCCTATTTCAGGACAGGCAGCGTCCCTGGCACCAATGACCCATGACCTGTGGCAGCGGCAGGGTTGTGCCACAGGAATGGCGCAATGGACTTGGGTGCTGCAAGCCAGAGACCGCAAGGAACACCCTGAGCCCCCTCACCCCAAAACAAGCCCACAATCCCCTGGGGGCCATGAGGGGGTAGGCAGTATGGCATAGGTGCATGGGGGGGCAACCCCAAAAATGTCCCAAGTGGCACCCAGACTTGTGGGGAGAGGGGGACGCACTGTGTTGGGGGGGTCTGTGGGGCATGGCTGTCTGCATGTAGCAGTGCTGAGGGGTGGGCAATCATTGGTTTGACAGGACGGATGCCCCTTAGACCAGCTAATTGCTGGTCTAACCCCGCAGTGCCGCAGTGGGACTTGGGATCACGTAAGGAGGTTACAGCAGCTGCCCTTTCAGAATAGGGTGCAATTGCTACCATAATCCCTCCTTCCACCATGTCATAGGGGCTGCGGTTGGCAGAAGTCTGCTTGGGTGCATGGCACAGGCCGCTTCCTGGAATACCAAATGGCGTAACACATGTCACAAGGGGTGACTTGCACCATTGGGTTTGGCACAAGTTGCCTTGCGACAGGCGTAACCCGTTTTGCAATCAGGCCCATTATGTTCTATTTTATACCTGTTTGCTGCTGTTGCTGCTGTAATAATCATTTAATATTATTATGTATCTGTTGTTTGTAAATGTTATGTTATTCTAGGTATGGTTCATTGTGTAACACTGGGATATCTTTGTACTGCCACTGTCCTAATCAGGGACTCCTTGCAAATTAGCATCACTCAATGGAGCTTTTCCCTGCTCTGTGTATATATACTGGATAGCAGCAGCAAATTAGCTCCCACAATTTCAGCCATTGGCATCTTTCAAGGCTAAATTTGCCTCTGCAGATCATTTTACAAAGTTGTCCCATTTATTAAAAGTTTTCCATTTGTAACTTTGCCTCGCTTTTGGGTTTTTAAGTACAAATTGCGCAAAAAAAAAAAAAAAAAACAAAGCAAGGAGATGTTAGAAATGGTGATTTGGTGTCAATATCTGGTGTCTAGTTGCCCTCCCCACCGATCGCCAGCCCAATGTAAACATAAATTATTTAATTCCAATCCCTAGTGTCCCCACCGATTGACACCCAATGTAAAATTTAATTAATTGAATCCCTGTTGTCTACTGGTCCCCCCCCCCAACGACTGCTGGCCCCAACATGAAAATAAATTACTATTAATTCAATCCCTGGTGTCTAGTGTCCCTCCCCATCACTGACTCGATGCTGAATAACATTTCCCTGGTGTCTAGTGGACCCCACTCCCTATCCCCTCTAACTGCTGCCAGTTCCCTAGTGTCTCGTGGACCCCCCCATCAGGTAGTGCCCCAACACCCTGCTCCCCCAACCCGATGAGGAGCAGCTGACTAGCACAGCCCTCCACTCTCCACCACAGCTGGATGCCCATGTGAGCTGGAATGAATGAGTGCGTGCTTGTACAAGAACACTCTCATTCATTGCCAGATCACGCTCATTCATTGAGCTCTTTTGGGGGGTGCAGACAAGAGTGGAGGGCTGTTCTGGTCGCCGGTGGGGGGGTCGGGATGGGAGGAGAACAGCATCATGGCACCATTCCTCCCCTTCAATCTTGACCCCCGCTAGCAACTGGACTAGCCCTCTGCTCTTGCCTGCACCCCCCAAAAGAGCTCAATGAATGAGCATGATCTGGCCTATCAATAAATGAGCGTGTGCTTGTACAAGTACGCGCTTATTCATTCTAGCTCAGTTGGGCAGCCAGCTGTGGTGGACAGTGGAGGGCTGTGCAGGTCACCCACGTGGGGTCAGGGTGGGATAGGAGTGGGGTGGTGGAACACTACCTTATGGGGTGGGGGGTCCACTAGACACAAGCGAATTTGCAATATGTGGAGATGGGGATAAGGAGGGGGGGTGTCTGCTAGACACCAGGGAAATGTTATTCGGCATTGGGTCAGCAATGGGGGTGGGGTGCACTAGACACCAATGATTGAATTAATAATTTATTTTTACATTGGGACCAGTGATCAATGGGGGGACATTAGACACCAGGGATTCAATTAATTAAATTTCACATCGGGCAGTGAGCAGCGGGTGGAGGTCACTAGGGGTTGGTATTAAATAATTTATTTTTACATTGGGCCAGCAATCAGCGGGGGAAGGGGGAACCACTAGACACCAGGGACTGAATTAATTATTTTATTTCATATTGATCTGGGGGGGCATTAGACACAAGGGAAGTTTTTCCTGCGAAGTGTGGAATTTCACCTGCGAACTTCTACACTTCACGGTCCATCCACACTGCACAAATTGCGTGAATTTTGTGAGCTGCACTTTGCAAACTGCATGACATTTGCAAATTCATTCACAGAGCGAATTTTGCCAACTTTGCCCATCTCTATCTGAAACTGTAGCTTTGAAAGCAGATATAGCCAAAATCAGCATAGTAACCCCTATGTTTCTTTCCTTTTCCACATTTGTAACCATCTTCTACATCTATCAAAATAGTTTATAAAAATAAAATGGGATTTAAGCGGCTGTATTTACCAAAACATACAGACATAGTCCTCTTTTTTGGGATGTTAGTTCAAGAGGGTGTCATAATATTGGTAATTCTCTGTTTATGTTTGTATTTGTGAAAAAAATGAAGCAAACATCATAACAAATGATGTGTCCTTGTTTCACTTTCTTTCACACTCATGTTGACACCTAAAACAATTATAACTATATACAATCAGACCCCTTATGGATTTTCCCATAAAGAGGTAGTAAGTCTCGCTATGTGGCTGAAAAACAAGCATGGCAAGCCCCGTCCATTCTGTTGCAGATTCTAAAGATTTAGATTACCTTACGGCACTGGGTGAAAAAATGTGAATTAGATAAGGGGTTGCTAAAATATCAGGTAATGTCCTTAAGGCCTTACATTACCACGAGGCATCTGTGTTCGCCAGTAGACTGCTGAGGCTGAAAGGAAGCTACTTAAGCTACATCATGCATTCCTAAAACGGTCATTGCAGTCAATATACTTGGAGTAATGCTTGGACATATGAGACAACAGAAGATGTACAACATCTGTCTGATGTTGCCTCCTAATTAGGTAACGTGATATTTTAATTATTCCCCCTCCTTGTAGTGATCCAGTTTGTTTTTAAGAATATTGATTGAGTTATTCACTGTTGACTAAGTCAGGCGATAGTGTATTCCAAAGGTTAATGATTCGTTGGCTTTGTCCTATATCCAGTTGCATGAATTTGTTTACCATGGCTCCTGGTATCACAGACTTATGTTCTAATATTTATGTATGTGTCCTCCAATAAGTTAGTGTTAGTCTGAATATTATAGCAATAGGTCTTCTCTTATGCGCCTTCCATGAAGGTTGTATAGTCCCAGATTCTCCCATAGGTCATGTCCTCCGGCCCTCTCATCATTTTTGTTGCTTTTGTATACGCTCTATTTTGTTACTCTCTGTTGTATATAGCCCTCCCCAAATTTGGGAACAATAGTTGGTCAATGGTCTGACCTACGATCTGTACAGTGGTAGGAATATTCCCTTAGATTTGTTCTTAACTTGTCATTTTTAATAGCATTTAGCAGAAAATTTGCTTTATTAAAGAGATTGCTGGCATGTTTCTTATGTTTGAAGACTGTGCTCACTGCAACTCCCTGGTCTTTCTCATCCATTGTTTTATTAAGTTCTGTGCTGTTAGGCAACAGCAGTTTAGGGTCTTTAATCATACCCTCCATGGTATGTAGGACTTGCTGAATTTTTATTTTTATTTTTTGTAGGAGAAGGGATTGTAAATTCTGCTTGTCCACCTAATCCATTCCCCTTCACCCTTCCTGGTTGCTATTTTCAAATGCTCCTCCCCCTGCCACCCCTATGCTTCAACATTTTGTGAAGTATTAGCTTGTACAGTACTGGGGCATGCTTAATTGATTTCAATGGGAGCTGGATTTCAGTTTTATATTTATATAGTTTAGAGGGTCACTGGAGCCAAATCAAAGCCACAGCTCAACTAACAAGGGCCTAATGTAACTTGTACTTTTAATCTGAGCCTATACTTGTATCTGCTATGTGTTAAAACTGTACTGTACTTGCGCCTTATGTATGCACCTTTAAAATGCGCTGTATTTATGTCTTGCCATTTCTTCCTCTATCCCTTTCCCTTGGTCGCACCTGGAAATGAGACTTGACTCAGTGTGGCTTTCATTGTTACCATTTTAAAATAAAACAAATAAATAACAGTGCTTTCCCTGTCATACTGTCCCTTCTTTTAAGTTCCAACTGAGCAGGAAATGGAACAGGCGAGGACTGGAGGAGGCAGGGGGAGAGGGACGAGTTGGGGAACCATCCAGCAGGGCAGGGGGATAAAGGGATAGGGGGAACAGGAGTGGAGACAGGGGGTGACTGGGGAGGTAGGAGGAATGCAAGAAAAAGCCAGGCAAGGGCTACGGATGCACCCTTGGGGTTAGTGCAGGAAAAAAAAAAAAAATCAGTGATATCATATGGGGACTGTATTATAAAAGGGATCCACTGGTTAAGGAAGAGAGTAGCTTTTAAGGGGAGGTCAGTTTTTTTGTGAGCCAGGGATGGAAGCGAGCAGGGTACTTCCAAACATTAAGGAGTACATTAGGCAAATTGGGAGGAACCTCACCTGGTTTTACACCTTGGTACAAATGAACTGGTGGGGGAGGAGGTGGAAGAGGTGCAGAAGAGATTTATGGAACTGGCACGAGGGTGCAAGGGAATGGTAAATTCCATAGCTTTTTCAGAAGTTCTGCCAGTACACTGCACCAGTGCAGCTAGACAATTGAGAATCAAAGACTTTAACCACTGGCTGAGGCAGTGGTGCAGGAGGGAAGGTTATGAATGTATAGGTGATTGGGGGGACACATGGGTGGACCAACATCTATATGTGAGAGACAGGTTGCATATAAACGATGAGGGGGCCAGACTATTGAGGGGGAAACTGCAGGGATACATAGATAAATTACTAGGGAGTGCTTTAAACTAGGAGAGGGGGAGAGCTAGGTGTAACCAGTGAGAATGGCAGGAGAACCGATCTAACTCACTCTCCACAGCTGGGGCAAGAGGGCATCAAGGGGAGGGAGGGTGGGGCTGGTGGAAGTGTTTGCTAGCTAACACCAGGAGTCAAGGAAATAAGATGGGAGAACTGCGGGCAATAGTGGCGGAGGATGACCTGGACCTAATTGCAGTTACGGCGACGTGGTGGACTGAAAACCACAGTTGGGAGGTGGAAATACCAGGGTATGAACTCTACAGGTGGGACATGACAGGAAAAAGGGGGGGAGGAGTTGCCCTATATGTGAAGGAGGGGATTCGGACGATGGTGTGTGGGGGTGGGGATGGATCAGCAGAGACCCTATGGGTCACTTTAAGCAAAATGGGGGGAGGCAGTGAGGGTAGGGGTGGTCTACAGACCACCAAATCAGGGGGAGGAAGTAGATATAGAGATGGGTAGGGAGATACAGGAGATGGCCAGCAAAGGGGAAGTTGTGGTGGTGGGAGATCTAAATCTACTAGACGTGGATTGGGAAATCCTGACAGCTTCCACAGAAAGGAGTAAGGAGCTGTTAGAAGCCATGTAGGAAGTGTTCATAAATCAGCTAGTCACAGAACCTACTGGGGGGGTACCATACTAGGCCTGGATATGACAAATGGGAATGGAGTCGAGGGGGTGGAGGTTGGGGAAAATTTGGGTGATAATGACCATAGGACAGTAAGATTTAGAATTAGAAAGGGACCAGTTAAGAGCAATTCCACCACTAAGGTGCTGGACTTTAGAAATGCAGATTTTAGGAGGGTGAGGGAAATTGTGTGGAAGGAGCTAGAAGGGAAGGAGAACATGGATGACATGGAGGAGCTGTGGGGGGGAATTAAAAGAGGAATATTGAAGGCGACAGAACTATGCGTAAGGATGGTGAGCAAGAATAAGAGGGGAAGGAATCCACTTTGGTTCATTACAGAAGTGAGGAATGCAGTTAGGGAGAAAAGGAGGGTGTTCGGGGTATATAAAGCCTCTCAGAGGGAGATGCACAGGGAAGTATATAAGTAAAAACCGAGGGAAATGGGAAAAGTGATCGGATAGGAGAAACGCAGAAACAGAAGAGCATATAGCAAAGGAGGTAAAAAGGGGCGATAAGCAGTTTTTCAGATAGGTCAGCAACAGAAGGAAAGGGAAGTGGGGGATTATGAAGCTCAAAGGGAAAGGCGGGCACTAGTAAAGGGGGGGGATATAGAAAAAGCTAATGTTCTTAATGAATACTTCACATCGATCTTCACAATGGAGGAGGGGAAAGAACCAGAGTTGGAAAGCAGGGGAAGGATGGGTAGGGAGATGGACTAAAGTACTTTCATGGAGGATAGGTTATTGGAAGAAACAGGAAAACTACGGATGGATAAAGCGATGGGCCCAGATAGGATTCACCCATGGGTACTCAAATAATTAACACAGGAGTTGGCAACACCACTCATAAGGTTATTTAATCTGTCAATACTCAAGGGAAGGGTTCCCGGGACTGGAAAAGGGCTGAGATGGTGCCATTACATAAAGGAGAAGGAAGGGAGGAGCTGGGAAACTACCGCCCGGTTAGCCTGACTGCCATGGTTGGTAAACTAATGGAGGCACTTATTAAGGAAAGGCTGATAAAATATCTAGAGGGAGAGGGCCTCCTAAATTACAATCAGCATGGATTCACAGGTGGTAGGTCCTGCCAGACCAACCTGATTGAATTATGTGACAGAGTTACAGAGATATGGGACCAAGGGGAGCGGTGGACATGGCCTACCTGGACTTCAGGAAGGCCTTTGACACCGTCCCCCACAGGAGGCTGATAGGTAAGATAGGCAGCTTGGGAGTGGGAAGCAATCTCACAAACTGGGTAGAACATTGGCTGGAGGGGAGGACACAGAGGGTTGTGGTGAATGGGGTGCACTCAAAGGAAGAAAAGGTGATGAGTGTGGTTTCCCAGGGATCAATGCTGGGACCCATACTTTTCAACATATACATAGGGGACATTATAGAGGGTCCATGGGGAAAGGTGCGTCTGTTTACAGACGACATAAAGATATGTAGTAACTGGATTAATATGGCTAAAGGGGGGGTGGAAAAGATGAGGAAGGATCTGGCAAGGCTGGAGGAGTGGTCAGAAAGGTGGCAGCTGCAGTTCAAAGCAAAAAAGTGCAGAATTATACATATAGGGTGTAATAACCCAAAGGCAAAATACTGGCTTGGGGGAAAGAAGTAGGGGTTACAGAGCAGGAAAGAGACCTCGGGAACACTATTTCAGACAACCTGAAAGTCTGGGGTCAGTGCAACAGGGCAGCAGGGAAAACACTCAGAATGTTGGCATGCACAGGGAAGGGATTTACAAGCGGGAGGAGGGAGGTGATCATACCACTATACAAAACCATGGTCAGACCACACCTGGAATATGGGGTCCAGTTCTGGAAGCCATACTTGCAAGGGGACAAGGACAGGCTGGAAAGGATTCAGAGGAGGGCAACCAAAATGATGAAGGGGCTGCCGGAGAAGTCATATGAGGAGAGACTGGGGGTGCTGGGCCTGTACATGCTGAAAGAGAAGGGAGAAAAGGGGGATATGATTGAGACATTTAAGTACTTGAAGGGCATAAACAGGATGAGGGTTGATAACATCTTCTGAATGAGTGAGAACAAATCTACTAGGGGGCATGCATTCAAACTGGAGGGGAGGAGATTCAGAGGTGACATCAGGGAGATTCTTTACTGAGAGGGTGGTGGGGCCATGGAACAGACTATCAGAATGAATGGTGGGGGGTGGGGGTGGATACAGTGGACAAATTCAAAAGAGCTTGGGATACATATGTGGGACTAACCGACAGGGAGCAGGCTGAGAATGGAGGGCAGAGATCTTCCGGGGGAGGAGACTGGATGGTCCGTGGGGTCCTTTTCTGACGACAGATTTCTATGATTCTATGACTTTATGATTTTTTTTATTTAAATAGCTGCATCACCACCATATCTGTCTACTCTGTCCTTATATATTACTGATAATCCAGTGATTTCCTTATCTTATGTATTATTTGGATTCCACCATGTCTAGGTAATGACTAGGAGATCGGGTTCTTTTTTGCCTATTAACTCTTTTAAGGTAACAAATTTATTGACTAGATTTCTTGCGATAAGTAATACTGCCTGTAGTTCCCTATTTTGCTTAGGCTTAGCTTTCGTTGATTTATTAAACATGTACCACTCACCTCTATCCATTAGTTTAAATGCTTATTAAATGTCTCATTGAATCTATCTGCAAACAAGACGGAACAATTTATGTTTAAATGGAGGCTGTCTTTTGCATACAAATGCTTGTTTCCGTAAAAAATGTCCCCGTGTTTTATCAGAAGGAAATCCTGTTTGAATTTCCACTCATCCAGCCAATTGTTTATCCTAATGCTTTCTCTTTGCCTTTGTGCTGAAGCTCTCATGACTGGGAGATGTTCAGAGAAGATAGGCCTACACCATTTTCTTAGCGGTGATTTACCCAACTCAACAAAATACCTCTTGATTTCAGTTTCAGAGTTCCTGTGTACATCGTTTGTCCCTACAAGGATAATGATCTTTGGGTTCACTCCAGCTTCTCGTAGAATTCCATTCAAATTGTCCTAAAATTATTGATTTTTGCTCCTGGCAGGCATGTTACCATCCTAGTTTCCTTGTTTGTACTACACAGCCACATCAGTCTATTCGTAAATCTTACCAGTGACTTGCCTACAAATACAGCCTCCTCATTACTACTGTTATGCCTCTTTATACCATTCCGTGCCTTGTCAGAAAAATCATCATTAAAGGGCTAAAAATCTGATTACAGCTATACTCTTTATCCTTAATTGATTCTAAAGTCCCTGCTCTTCTCCCTCTTTTTGCTCCACATCTTGGTTGGATGACTAATCATTTTCTCCCTCATCCAACACATCATCTCTGCCTCTCTTCCTACATATCATATGCTCTTGAGTGCTTGTGTGTTCGGTTCAGGCAGTTTATTCATGTTTTCAGCTGAATTTGGTTGCATATCCTGTATCATGTTGACCACAAAAGATGCAAGCTTTCTAATTTCATGCAGGTTTGTTAATTAATTCCTTAGTTTTAATATTTCTGCTTTAAACGTTGTAATTCTTTTACAGTTTGGACATGTCATAGGAGATTTCCTTCTCCATACTTGGTTCCAATAAATGCATTAGGTTATGCACTTTGCATAGTACCCCAGTTGTTCCACTGTCAAATTTAAAAAGGCCTGGCTCTATCATATGAGGTGAAGGTTTAATAACAAGAAAAGCAGATGTTTTACCTGAGTGTTTTGGCACAATCCCTGACCCACTGACTGTCACCACTTGCCTCCACCACATGCTCACCAGTGTTCACACTGGTGTCAGCTTATCTAAGGCTTGGACTGGAAGTAATGTCATTGCCACTTCTGGTTCGAGTGCTGAACACAAACTCCAGTTCTGAGCTTAAAACAGGCTTTATAAGCCTTACAGTAGCCCTTATAAGGGCTATCTCAGTGCTGTAGACTGAAACGACTCTCCCAGTACCCACGATGCTTTTCACCTGGGCTACCCCATCAGTAACAAAACCAGATTTGGGGGGATGTTGATTTTTAGTTTTTATATGTAGAGAGAGAACGCACAAACAAACAGAAAGATGGCAGTTTAGCACAATTCTTACTGCCCTATCGCAACCCAGGCCAAGTTCATAAATCAAACATTCACTCAGTTTGCTAAAAGGTAAGTAAAGGTGGAACAGCAAAACATTTGGAACCAACATTTGGAAAAAAAGTTTCTACAAGAAGAAAAAATAATTGCATGTTCAACACAGTTTAGGGTGTTGCATATTGTGTCACCAGCAAAAAAATAAAATTAAAAAAATCATGGTTCACATCAGCAGACCTGAGTAGTACTATGTTCTAAAAACCCTGAATTTCAAGTCATTACAGCCTTCTTTACTAACAGAATATACAGATTTTCCCACTTACAGTCCATATACAGCTGGGGTTTTCGGCGGGGCTGAAGCCATAGTGCCCTGCTTATGACATCATAATCATTCACACAGCAGCAGACTGTGATGTCATAAACAGGGCATTATATAACTCCAGCTCCAGATACAGCCTCTCCTGAAAGAGACAAATAGCCAGATGTCTTTAAATCAGCAGTAGTCGTTAGCTGCCATGCCATTTTTTTCAGCAAAAATTTATATGTGGCAAAAACATGTATATATCCATTTTCATTTTCTTTCATTCCTGAACTGAGTTATGGGAGTTGGAAGTTCCTGCTCCTGTGCCGTGCCCACCATGAAAAACTTAAATATCTTGTTGTTGGTGCTATAATGTTTATCATCAGAAACATTTGGTAGCACCATCCTAATATACGTCTACAGTATAAATCTGATACATAAAGTCAAAAGGTAAACTCAACAGGAGAGATTTTTTCAAAATTGTCAGTGGCAACTATCCTTAATGGCATGAGACATTAATTACAAAATGGACTATAAAAGCTGTTTTAAGAAATATCTTACAGGATTAAAAATTGACTTATGATGAATTTTAGAATGACAGGAACACATTTGCTAAAAAACTATATGATGAAATGGCTTGTCAACGAATAACTGCTGCTGCTTTAATATTAAGGAGAACAATGACTCCAAGTTCCACTATGTTTGAATGTTTTGTAACTTGATTTCTGTTAATGGCAAGTAATTATTTTGTTGGTGACCAGCGTTCTGTCCTTAGATAAGCAAGTAAACTGATATACTTACACTCCATGGCCAGTGCATGATTTGAAACTGCTTGTCAAATTGACACATGAAGACCACGAAGAATATGATTGCAAAGACCATTTCACAGATGGCCACCGCCGAGTATCCTCCAGATCGGGAAGCGGCATAGCAAATCACCACAACCAAACTCAGAAGCTACAAAAGAGAAAGGGAAAGAGGCAAAGATAACCATTAGAACTGTGGCTCCTTATTTATGTCATATGTAGAGTTATTTCCAAGGGCACCTAGCTCTCTGTGACACTTGTGCCCATTTCTCTGTGTCATGGGCACTACATGTCTGCAGCAGAACTGACTCACTGGTTTCCATCCAGCCATCAGCTAAAACATATCCTACTATGGCTCATGATTGGGTGGAATATCCCTATAAGCTAGTATGTAGTGACAAAGGAAGTAAATGGGGGGGGGGCGCCTACCTCAATTTCAGCAAGGCCTTTGGCACCAGCCCATATACAAGGCTGGTTAAGAAGATGGATAGTCTGGGCATGGGGCACAAGGTAGTAAACTTGGTCAGTAACTGGCTAATGGACAGGAAGCAGAGGGTGGTGGTAAATAGGATCCTATCCGGGGAGAGGGGGTGACCAGAGGGGTACCACAGTGATTAGTCCTTGGGCCAGTCCTGCTTATTGTCTTCATTAGTGACATTGGGCTAGGGCTGGAGGGAAGTCTGTCTGTTTGCAGATGACACCAAGATCTGCAACAGGGTGGATACTCCAGACAAGGTGGAGAGAATGAGGAGGGACCTGGGGAAGCTTGAAAAATGGTCTGAGGTGTGGCAACTGCGGTTCAATTCAAAGAAGTGCAAAATAATGCCCCTGGGACGAGAGAACCCTGGGGAGAGCTCCAGGTTGGGGAGGGGGTTGCTGAGGATCACCAAGGAAGAAAGGGACCTTGGGTTTGTCATTTCAGATGGCCTAAAGGTGTCTAAGCAGAGTACAAAGGCTGCAGGGAGTGTCAGCGGCATGCTGGAGTGCATAGGTAGAGGTATCACTAGCAGAAAGCAGGAGGTAGTGATGCCATCGTATAAAACATTGGTGAGGTATCACCTAGAGTACTGTGTGCAGTTCTGGAGGCTGTACCTTTGTGAGGACATTGACAGGGTGGAAGCGGTTCAGAGAAGGGTGACTAAGATGATACAGGGCTTGCACCAGAAAATATATGAGAAGAGATTAAAAAACCTCAATATGTACTCACTGGAGGAGAGAAGGGATCAGGGGGACATGACAGAAACATTCAAGTACCTCAAAAGCATAAACGAGGTGCAGGGGGGAGACATCTTCCAAAATAGGAGGAGTACAAGAATGAGTGGCCATAATATGAAGTTGGAAGACGGCAGGTTAAGGGGAAATGTGAGGAAGTTTTTCTTCCTGGAGAGGGTGATGGACACATGGAATAGTCTGCCACAGGAGGTGGTGGGATCGAGCTCAGTGGAAGGATTTAAACATGCCCAGGACAGGCATAAGGGAATGTTAGAGGTGGGAAGGAGGTATGAAAAGCCATTGACCAGGTAGGGTCAGAGGCCACAAACTAGGGTAGGGATTATGGGCAGACTGGATGGGCCTAGCGGTCCTCATCTGCCAACAATTTTTATGTTTTCAGAGGCGTAACCAGGATTTCAGAATAGGGGGTTTCCACCAAGGAAATCCCATTATTTAGTCCCTGTGTACAAACACATTGTTTATGAAAACATAATCATGTTACGTTTTGCACAGTATGCTATTATTCCCTGTTTATGAAGCAGGGGAGGGTCTAAGGGCCCAACAGGCCAAAACACGTGTCTGTGGTTTGTTGCTCTCAGCCTTAGCTGAATCTGATGTAAAAGTCTATATAGGGCAGCTTTTGTCTTTACAAAGCTTTGTCAACCTGAACCCTGCACAAGGATTTGCATGCTCATGATGCTTTGCATACACAGACTGCTTTGCATACCCATGATGCTCTGCATAGGGTTTGAAGTTTATGAGTATATACGTGTGGCATGGAGATCCATACAGAAACAAACACTTTAGCCGGCCCAGTCACATGGAGGGCTGAGGTGCTGAGCAGCTCACCTCCTGCCATGCCAGTGACCCGGGTTTGGAAACAGACACAGGCCGCTAGAGGGCCAGCCAGGGGAGGGAGGGGGTTGATCATCCCAAGGACAGCTTTTCTCCCTCCAGGTAGCTGCTACATAGAGTTGCTAGGTGGCAGTGCAGAGGGATGTCAGGGAAGGTGTCCTGCCCACTTAATGACGGGGGGTATCTCTGCAGAGGCAGAGTTCACACGTCATCGTACAAGCCACAGACCCGGGGAGACAAATGGAGACACCCCAAAACTTTCCCCACAGTGGTGACTGCACTCCCCAGTCCTCTGGCAGAGGATGACTGAACAACAGATAAGAATCTGAGAAGCTGGGTGATGGGTCAGGAGGACCTATCTGGAATGAGTCCAGTCAGGTAGGCAAGAGATAAACTACTATTTAGAATAAAATAAAAAAAAAAAAAAAAAACACTTTGGAAATTTAATCCCCTTGTGTCCCTTTGTGGTTCCCACATCCTGTTCTTTCCCCAGTCTGCCTCCCTGGTATGGTACCTCCAAGTCTACTAAGTGCCTCAGATTATTATGTTACTATGACTAGAACCCTTGGGAACTCTTAGAATAACACATGGTCTGGAATCCGGACGTCTGTTTGGTTGTTTTTCTTTAAAGGGAGCATTTTTATACCCTGTTTTTTTTTTTTTCCATCATTTGTTTCCCTCCTGACATCCACTGGTCATTGCAGCACTTCCCCCAGCCCCGTAACCCGAACTTCCCGTGGACTTACCGGTTAATTACCACTCACCCTGGACCAGGTCGGTCCTGCAGCGCCTGCAGGGGGAGAGGGTGTGTGCTAGATTGGGCCAAGGCATTTTCCACCCGATATTCCCAGCCATAGGGCGTAGGTATGCAATAAAGCCCACATGTGCATTGACACACCTGCATGCCAGCATCCACCAACAGACCCGCCCCATTGCTGCTTTTGCCATTTTACCCCATTTTTGTTGGACATTTGGGCATGAGTAGCTTCCTTAATCTCCCTCGTGTGCGCTGTCTTTTTGTGGCATTTAAAATAGTCTTGTTTTCTTTTTTTTTTGCCACCCTTTTTTAGGGTAGCTTGTTGATGCTGCCCATTTCCAGTCTGATATACCATTTTATAATTACTGAGCAATTCTGGAACCCAGTGATATCAACGACATACACCTTGGCCTGCCTTACTGCTTAAGTAGCACAACATTAAGTCACATACTATTGTGGTGTCAGAAGGGACTCATCTCAGAATTCTATCCCTGCTCATGCTGTGTAACCCTTGATGTCATTGCCCCTTGTGAAACTGTTTACTTCGGCTTTGAAAACCTGAATGGTGCTTGTTTCCACTACTTAATCAGATAGGCTATTACAAATGTGCTAACTACCCTCTGTGTGAAGTAATGCTTTATAATTTTTGTTTTTTTTCTGCAACCCACAGCTTGTATTCCCCACCTTGTCTATCCTTTTTAGGACTCTGGACACCATTATCATGTACCCTCTCTCAGCTTTCTCTTCTCTTGGCTGAATAATTTGAGTACGTCCTATCTGTCAAAGTTCTTGAGCATAAAGGGCCTGTGATGTCTTTGATACGACAGCATTAGGGGCTTTTTGACAGACAAAGTGTGGAAAATTCAGTGAAAACAGCCTTATTAAAGTAGAAATTGACAAAAACAAGATGATTTTTTTATAGAGTTATCAGTTCAGCAGTCACAGAATTCCAATGTCCTTGTTCATAAATAGAAATAGAATTATGGTTATGTGGAACATGGGAGGGGGGGAGTAGTAAGCAGTAAGGTACAACCAGGGGCTGGGTTACACAAGGAATTGGACATGTCAGAGCACGGATTATAATGAACCAATTGGTGGGTTTGCTAGAGGCTGTATCCACAAGGAGGTACTGTGAGGTGGGGTAATGAGTACTCTGGAGTATCTTAGTACACTTGTAAAATGTTACAAAATATTTGCTTTTTAATTGGAAACAAATCAGTGTGTTTTCTAAAGACAGTTTGAGTTTCATTGTCCTTTTAAGAACTGTGTCCTGTTTTTCAGATGAGTTCAGTGCTGCAGCTTTGTTAAAGGTGTGCTGGATGTAACCCCTTTGTTACCCGGGGTTACTAGAATCCCAGTAAGACCTAGTGGTAGGCAGGGAAGGCAGCTTGTGAAACTCCCAGTTAAATGGGTTTCACACTGCCTCACTCTGTCCTCAGTCCCAGCTGAGACTTGAGAGATGACATCATTACAGAACTGTCGCAGCTGCATGAGCCACATTTGGAATCTTCAGCTCAGAGAGTGAAGTTTAGAACTTTGGGAAATTCAAAAGGTAGTCTTCCGTTTGTCCTTAAGCAAGAAGGAAGCAATTAGTGTGCAGTGTGATTTCTCACTCAGAAAAAAGGAACTGTTCCTGTAGTTTACCTTTTTAAAGTGGTAGAGACCGTTCCCCCGGTCTCAGTGCCCCTTCCCTCCGGGGGGGGGGGGTAGGAAAGTTCTCTGTGGGTTCCAGGTGCAATCCCCTTCTCCCACCCTGGGAAGAAAGCTGCCAGTTTTAATTTAAGTTCAGTCTGTTCATGTATAACAGCAAAGGTTACAGTTCTTCGCCTGTGGGGCACCTGCAAGAATGGGTGAGTGTTTGGCTCCATTGGAAGGGCAAACAACTTCTTTTCTTTCAGTTGGATTTCAAGTAAATGTGGACTGCTATTTGGGAGGACTATGTCAACTAGGACAAACAAATAGAGCAGTCATCTGTTTAAAGTATTAATGGATTTAAAGTTCACTGTAGAGGGGGTGCTTCAGGTCATCCACCGTTCAATCTACATTTTAAAGTCTAAAGTTTTCTGTGTGTCCAGAGAAATGGACGGGTATGGGCTGTGGGAGCTGGAGGTGGGAAAAACCCCCATCTTTAGTAACCAGGTCCACCTCTACGGATTTCTTCTGTGTTTTTGCTACTTGCCTCATGTGCTTGGCCAGTGATGGGGTGGGTACCCAGGCGTGGGTACAACGAAATCTCTCTGGGAGTCGCAGACTCTAAGTGGTGTGGGAGCCACAGGATGGGAAAATTACTCCTTGTTGGATGGGAGTCTCCTTGTTTGATGGGAGTTTGATTGGAAGTACGAAAACAAAATCTCTCTAGAAGTCTGTAGACTTTAAGTGGTGAGGAGCCACAGTTTGGAGCCTCCTTGTTTGATGGGATGTCTTTCCAAGTAAAGTTTGGGTTCATTAGCCAAGTGGACCATCAGTCAGTGGCGGCAGGGGCCGGGCCAGCGAGCTATGTATCCAATGCGCATGCAAAGTCCGGCTGAGTGCCCAGGTGGTCCAAAGCCAGACAATTGTAGTAATGTGTTCATTCCTCAAATGGACTGCTGTGTTTAACCTCTAATCTGCATTACAGTAACGTAGCCCTTTGGGGGACCATGCAGTGCTTTGTTCATGTTCAGTGAGTTAATAAATAAAGCCACACTGAAAAATCCCAATTCTGGTTCTGGACATTACAGTTATTGCTTCCTGTAGTTGGATTTACTTGGGTGCCCCTGTGCAGAGTAGCCAAACCTAGGTCTCTTGTGCCAGGTAACCTCATCCTTCCCCGAACCCGTAGAGACATATGTATACCCATGTTACAAAAATGGAGACATATGGTTACATGGAGATGTGGGGTCCACTTCCCCCAAAGAGAAGTTTTGTTTCCGTTTTACAAAAGACTCTGAGTTCAGGTGGTGTTTTTTGTTTTGTTTATTTGAATTTTTTTTTTTGCCCAGTATAGTCCAGTTGAGATGTAACAACTCATTTGCAGTGGGGTTCTGCTTCTACCCATTTCTGCGGCTGGGTGGACAGCAGGATTGAGGGGTCAAGATTCTGATCCTCAAAGGCACCACAGATATGCATGCCTTGCGTGTAGCTGGGGTATGTTGGCCCATAGCTGCAGGAGCCGGTGCTCCTACCAGCATCCACAACCTTTGCCCCCTGCAGTTTGCAGGTGTTGGGCCACGTTCTTGGACGAGAGGGTGGGTGAAGTGAGAACCAGACCATGGGCATCAAGTTAGATGCTCATGCCAATTTGCCACTGTATCCCTGCCTATGCACGGTGCAGAAACTGACAGGATATGGCAATTTTCTAGGACTGCCATATCCTGTTGGCAAAAACTAACTTTTAAAAGTTGCACCAGCTAGTGCTGGTATGGCTACTCCAGCCCTCCTTATTGGCTGGGAGGGCTGGGTGCCAGCATTCCACCCACCAATCATGTTCCATTGGAGTTCCAGAGGCTGGGTGGAGGGGGCACGTAAGCACTTCTACAGACCCTAGGGTGATGAGGCCTATAGCCCTTAGCCATCCATCTGCACCACAGAAATCCTGGGGATGAGGCACATGCCTGCTCCCTTGCTCACCACTGTTCCAGCCACCCACGTAGCAAAGTGCATGGGCAGGATCGGGTGTGGAGGGGGCACACATTCCCTGTTGAGGATGATGCAGGATGCCCCGATGGTACACATCCTGCACCTAGGGGGCTCTCTGTGGCTTTTTCTGGCCCTCCCACTGCGCAGCAAGCAGAAAGGGAACCTTTTGAGGATTAGGCCCTAAGTGACTTGCCAAAGGTCATATGGTATTTGACACTAGCAGGGTAAATACAGTTGTACAATGCTATTGTCATCTTGATTTCAGCAGCATGCAGTTTAATGCCTTCTCACAGGGGCGGAGTCATGGCTAGCCTCCTGCTTCACTCAGATATTTCTCAATTTTACTGCATTTTACTGCACCGTATGTAGAATTGTCTGTTTTAATTTAGTGTGCATTTCGCTTTATATTTTCTTTCTGTCTAGTTGGTGAGCACCCATGACACTTCTGGAAATTTTGTTTAGTAAGTTTTTTTTTTACTCTTATTATAATTAATTATATACTAGTTATTTGAAATGTTTCTTGTATTTTTTTTTTTACTCTTATAATTATTATTATTTTAGTTCTTCGAAATGTTTCTACAGGAAAAAAAAACACAGAGCAGTGAGGAGTTTGTTTCTAGGTGTGTCTTGGAGATGCAGTACATGGGAAAAGATGGGAACAAGTATACTGTTAACTACAGTGAAATGATTACAGTGACCAAAATCAGTAAAAACAAATTCAATGGTTTACAAATAGGAAAGAAGTAAATTAGTGTAAAACTAGGTACTCAACCAAGGATGGAAGTTGACTGTTACAGGCAGTTGACACTTAGCAGCAGGTCAAATGATGGAATAGCTGAAAAAAAGGAAAACAGGGACTGTGGAGCAGCTGCAGGTAGGCTTGGTAAAATCCCAGGTTGCCCTCATAAAGGACAGCTGTGTTGGGACAAATTAGAACAAAGAAGGTAGAAAGTTCCAGCAGGAAGGGATTTGCAGAGAACATCGCTTGACCAACAGCCAACCATCTGGAGTAAGGAAGGAGAAGGAAAATGCATAATAGAGGTGGTAAGCAGGTGGGGGTAGGTGTGAGGAGGGAGGACAAGAAGTTAGGAAGAGAGCTGGTCTAGTATTTGTCAGTCAGAAGGGCACAATGCCTCAGCCAATGCACATCTAGGGAAGGCCAATTCTGCTGGAGTTTATGACAAAGTGGTGGGCACAGAAGAAGCAGTTTAATGCATGGCAAAAGTAGTCCATTCTGGTTAGGGAGGGTTTTAGAGCTATGTTGTAGAAAATGTCTCCGTATTGGAAGACATGAAGAATCATCTTGTGGGTAATCTCCTGTGTGGTAGCAGTGGTGAGGCAAGATTTATTACAGTGGAGGACACTGCGCTGGGGGAGGAGTTTGGAGGAGATGTAGTCCATCTTTATCAACTGGAAGACCTACTGAGCATACTATGCCCATTTTCAAAAGTGTTGGTTCAGGAAAACAATAAAATGTTACATTAAAATCCATGCAAATAGAGTTAGTCACATTAAACAATCAAGCAGTGTGATGATTTACACTGGCAGTCATTAGCATTGAGTAACAATTTCTTATAAACAGGATATGTAAATTCAGTTACCAAGTTTATCTACCATATCATTCCATTGTTTCATTGACCTAACTAACAAGCATTTGTCAATGCCGAATGTTGGCTTGCTGGCATTGGCATTAGTAGTGCAGGAGTTACAGAGATGCACAATAGGAATGGCAGTGAAGTATTGAACTAATGCCATCCCCGCACAGACTGAAAGGCGTTGGGATTGTGGCTTTGGGTCATCAGCCATAATGCTTACACCATTCCACGCACCCCATCCTGAAGACACTGACAGGTGTCCCGTGTGCTTGGGGTAACTGTCTCTTATGCTCACCCCATTCCATAAGGAAATAAGCTGAGATGGTGCAGAAATGGGTGAATGTTAGTGACAGACCCCAAGGCACACCTTGATGCCTGTCAGTGGCTGTAGGGTGGGGTGGTGAATGCCATAAACATTACAGCTGACAAACCCAAGTTACGCCCCGACGCCTGTCAGTCTCTTCAGGGTGGGTGTATGGTTGGAAACTCTTAACGCCCTGGGCGTTTGTTGGTATTTTCACTCCAAACTTTCAACATGGGCTTTTTGGGACCCCACCTCATAAACAGTGGCACTATCATTTCATTACTCAATCCCGAATGGTGATTTTGCACAGCAACTGCGCCATTAGGAGCCACAGGTGCGGAAACATATTTTGGGCAGGATGCAACAAATGACAGCTGTACTATTCATGAGAAGGTGTGAAAAAACTGCAATGTTGAAAATCTGGAGAGAAAATATGAAAAATATGTGAACTTACAAGTGTGCATAGAAACTGTGCAATGCACACCCGTAACACGGTCATTTTTTGGAATTGTTTCATCAAATTTTCATCATAGGCATTTTGGGAACTCTCCTCATGAACAGTGACACTGTGATTTTGCTAATCTGTCCCAAATGTTGATTTCGCACAGCGACCATGCCCATTGTGCACCACAGGTGCGAAAACACATTTTTGGCAGGAAATGAAACATGACAGCTGTGCCGTTCATAAGGAGGTGTGAAAAATTACAATTCTGAAAATCTGGAGCTAAAATATAAAAAATTGGCGAAGTTACAAGTGTGTATAGAAACTGCACAATGCACGCTCGTAACGCAGACATTTTTTTGAATTTTTCCACTAAATTTTTTGGGACCACACCTCATGAACAGTGTCAGTGCTATTTCATTAATCAGTCCCAAAAGGTGATTCCATGCAGCGACTGCAAAATCACCTTTTGGGACAGAGAAATGAAATGACAGTGATGTGGTAGGGTCCCAAGAACTCCATGTTGAAAATTTGGGGCCAGAATTCCAAAAAATGCCTGAGATATCAACCTAAGTTGAAACTCCCCTTTGCTTCTCATTATAAAGCTTGCCATCATTTCTTCAAATCACATGTTGGCTTTGAAGAGTGCAGATGCATCTCAGTTCAGAAAAGATCAGGCTCTCGTCCTCCGGAGGGTAAGTATGGGTGAGGTGGCGATGCAGGGAGGTGGGTGCACAGAGGGAGGGTGGGGATAGGGAAGACATGGGTGGACTGTTTTCTTGTCTGCAGGGAAAAAAAAACCATGAGGGAATGTTTTCTTCATTTACAGGTTAAGAAACAAAACAAAAAAAATAAGCACACTGGGGTGGGGTCCCAGTGTGCTACAATCCTCGGGGGAGGAGCGGGGAGGGCAGCAGCAGTGGGAAGGTACAGAAGGATTTTACTGTCTGTCGGGGGACGGGGAACTTAGGGAGCAGGGAGGGCAACAGCAATGGGAGGCTGTGGGAGGGTTTTTTTTTCCGTCGGTGGATGGTAAAAGGAGTGAGTGGGGAGGAGGAGAAGACCAGAAAGAAGACTGAACAGTATGCTGTAAATAGAACCGTACTTTAGGAAGTATGCTCTGTTTTATGAGGGTCCAATCTTAGGATCGTAAATCTAGGCACAATTTGGTTATGATGATCGGTGGCTTAATTGCTAACATCCTACCCTTTATTATGGGGAACTTTTAGCCACTGCCTGGTGAACTAAGATGGTGATGACTCGTGGCAAATTGAGACATCAAGTTGCAGAGCCTCCTCCTCTATTTCAGGAGTCATTTTGGTGCCACGGGAGTGTTTTCACTAAGACACAGCCACGCCGTAGTTATGGAACTTTTCCTCTTTATTGTTGTCTGGTAGGTGTAAACCTCAGATCAATATTGTTACATGCAGTTTATATTTTCTTTGGAAATGGGTCTCCAGCATCTTTACTTGGAGCCATATAATTATATCGGTTTAGATGCTGCACTGGTTTAAATATTAAAATTCAAAGTCACTCTCAGATATAATAGAGAGCTATTAACATATGCCAGCCTAATATAGTTCTCCCTATGTGAGTTTTCCTTTTATTAACAAGGATGCTTGAGCAAGTATAAGGGTTTTCTCCTTTTTTTCTAAGTGGTTGATAAAATACAATCCAGTAGATTAAAAATGTTTTATAACAAAGGACTCGTAGCTGCTAATATTGATTGAACCTAATACAGGGTTAACGGGATATTTACCCCACTGTTCCTAAATAGGATGAAAAAGATGTTTTACTACAGTAGAGAGAAATCCCTGCTCATGGCAGAATGTGGCCTTATTGGTAACATATCAAGCTTTTACAGATTTTGTATATATTGGAATCCCCCCAGGTGAAGTAACAAATGTAAAGCCACTTTTAATCTCAGTTAAAATGAAGTATTGTACCTGCAAATGTACTGTATGTTGATGTGACTATTTACCGGATGTGTATACTGTACTGTATTCAGCAAAGTAAAAAAGAAAGTTTGAAAAAAAAAGATGCAGATTAGTTATGATCATGTCATTTGTATTTAATTAATATGCATAAGTATGTAAATTACTGTTTGCCATGAGTCTGGGGAGCAGAGCTACTGGCTATAATGAAAAGATACAGGAAAGTAGAAATCGGAACTTGCAGTTTCTGAATTTGCAGTTATTTCAGTCCTGTCCTACCCTCAAAAAGTGTAGCAGTTGATAAAAGAAAAGGTACCAGTATACCTATACCATTTCCTACCCCCAACACAGAAAGGATATGTTGCAGGAAAGAGGCAGAGCTACCAGTTAAGGAGACCAACTACACAACAAAACGAAAGAAAAAGCCACTATGGTTCTCAAGAGAGGTGGCTGTGAAAGTCAGGAAGAAAAAGACAGCATTCCGGAAGTATAAGGAAACACAGAAGGAGCAGGACAGAGAGCTGTACCAGTTAAGGCAGAAAGAAGCAGGGAGGGAAGTCAGAATAGCAAAGGCCCAAACTGAGGAAAAGACAGCCAACTCAGTTAAGAAGGGGGATAAAACCTTTTATAGGTACATCAGCGAGTGTAGAAAGACAAAGGAAGGGATAGTGAGGCTGAATAGAATGAACGGTGGGTGGGCAGAGGGGGACAGTGAAAAAGCAGGAATACTGAACGAATATTTCTGCTCAGTATTCACAAAAGAGGAGGGGAAAGTGCCTAATCCAATTAACAGAAGCACTCTTGATAGGGGGGTCGATCCCAGTCCTTTCACAGAAGAAAGGGTTCTGCAAGAACTCCTAAAACTGAAGGTGGACAAAGCAATGGGTCCTGATGGAATTCACCCCAGAATTCTAAAAGAATTAAGGAAGGAACTAGTGAAACCACTGGCTACTCTTTTAATAAATCATGGGAGGATGGTGTGGTACCCAAGGACTGGAGGAAGGCAGATGTGATTCTCCTTCACAAAAGTGGGACCAAGACAGAGGCAGGAAACTACAGACCTGTCAGTCTGACCTCTGGTAGGGAAAGTGATGGAGTCACTTGAAGGAAAGAATAGTTGAGTACCTAGAGGTCAGTGGAGCACAGGATCCAAGGCAGCATGGGTTCACAGTGGAAGGTCATGTCAGGACAGATCTAATAGATTTCTTTGACTGGGTGACCAAAGTAGTAGACCAGGGAGGGGCTGTGGACATGGCCTACCTAGACTTTAGCAAGGCATTTGACTCAGTCCACACAAAGATTATTAGTCAAATTAACCAGCCAGAGTGGGTCCCAGGTGGTAGCCTAGATAAAACATTGGCTGGACAACAGGACACAGAAGGTAATTGTAAATGGAGTCCACTCTGAAGAGAGGGCGGTTACTAGTGGGCACCGTGAGGGTTCAGTATTGGGTCCAGTCCTTTTAATGTCTCTACCAGTGGCATTGCAGAGGGACTGGAAGGAAAGTATGCCTTTTGCAGATGACACAAAGATCTGCAACAGGGTTGATACAAGAAGGCGTGGAAAGGATGAAAGGGACTTGGCAAGGTTGGAGGAATGGTCAGACGATGGCAGCTAGGATTCAATGCAAAAGTGCAAAATAATGCACCTGGGAAACAAGAACCCAGGGAAGAATACACAATGGGTGGGGAGGTAGTAACAACAACAAAACAGGAAAGGGACCTGGGGTAATCATATCAGATGACCTTAAGGTTAGCAAGCAATGTGAGAAGGCAGTAGAGGCGGGAGTATACTGGGATGTATAGGGAGAGGCATCAGCAGCAGAAAACAGGAGTTGTTATCCTCTGTACAGACAGTTGGTGAGACCCCATCTGGAATACTGTGTCCAGTTCTGGAGACTCCATCTCGCAAGGACATAGACAGGATAGAGGCAGTCCAGAGGAGGGCAACTAAAATGGTGCAGGGTCTGCAAGAGAAGCCGCGGAGGAGACCAAAGGAGCTTAATCTGTATACCCTTGAGGAAAGAAGGGAGAGGGGACATGATAGAAACTTTCAAATACTTCAAGGGAATCAACAAAGTCCAAGAGGGTAGCATCTTTCAGAAAAAGAGACTTGCAAGAACAAGGGACACAATTTAAAGATAGAAGGAGGCGGTTCGGGGCAATGTGAGGAAGTATTATTTCACAGAGAGGTAGTGGATGCATGGAGCAGCCTTCCTGAGAAGTTGTGGAGTCTAAAACTGTGGGAGAATTCAAGAATGCATGGGACAGACATAAGGCAATTCTTGTGGGGGGCAGGAAGATATAGGCTGTTGGTTAACTAGGCTCTGCAGCCTATCCTGTAGGTAGGGAAATGGGCAGACTAGATGGGCCTAGCGGTCCTTATCTGCCATCAAAGTCTATGTTTCTATGTTTCTACAAGTGCTCGATAAGAAGGTAGAAGATTTTTGTGCAAGAAACAATGTGCTAGATTAATAAATAGTCATAGCTGAAGTTGAATCCAAATACAAAGAAACAGCCAGTAAAGTGTTTTCTATTAAAGAAAATTACCTGTTTTGCTTAGGAAATGAAAACTTGGATAACGGCACTGAGGAGGTCAATGTAAAGACCTTTGTTATACATAGTTGGCAGAGTACTTGGACTCATCTTCTGCATGTTGTAACAGTCTAATGCTACCGTCCCTGTGCTTCCAGCCTATACGCTCCAAGTTATCACCCCTACTGCAAAGGAATGAGACACTGTTGCAGACTGCCAAGCACATTGGAAAAGTAACAAAGATAGCACTTTGCCAATTGTTAAGAGGTTGCTATAAAACTAGACACTCAAACCATACTCAGTATAATGAGACTGCAGCACTTACCCCAGCACTTTGTGTCCTCGCCGAGTCACTTCATCAGGGGTGGGGCCATGGTGCATGGTACTCTGCATTTACTGTATATTTATTGGGAGTTCAGAAAACTGTGCCTAGCCATGCAGACCTTTGGAGAGAGTCCTTCTCACCGTAGTAGAAAGCACAAAAAGCATTGCTGCAAGTTGTGGGTTCAGAATAAATGACACTTTTCCCATTCTTTTAACTCTCCCAACTGCTTGGCCTTGGTCTAAGTCCGTATGGTCAAGAGGATGGTTGAAGGTTCCACGGTAACCCCGTTGGGCCTGTCAACCTCGACTTTGGTTTAGTATTCAGTTTAGATTTTTCTCAAACTGTCGACTGACTGTCAGAGTAGTTAGATGAGGAGTTGATCTCCCAGACCCTGGTGCTCCCGATCCTTACCCAGGAGTACGAGCCCCAAACGATACCCCTGGCTGAATTGCCTTGGCAGCAGCCTTCACCGGAAGTTTTGCCTCCAAAGTTTATCATGCTTAACCTGCTGAGGCAGGTGGTTTATGCAAACCCTCCCAAGAACACCCACCAACATCTACCCTTGAGTCGATGGTTGAGGTGGAGGTGCTGTTCACGCTCTCAATCCCGCTCAATCAGGTGAGGAGAGGCATTGATGAAAAATGCATTAACACTATGAGGAGCTCCTCTAGCAACAGTGGAACATTGCTGGGAAGGGTAGGGCTCTGCCCCAGGCCCTTTGGTCAGTTGGCCTTTGCCAGTCATTCCCATGCTGGTCCGTGCTTCTCAGCAATCCTCAGTGTCTGCATCTCCACTGTAGTCTCTGTTTGGGGCCCCGGCCAAGGAGTCTCGCCCTGAGGCCAGCTTGCCAGACCAGCTCTTGCTGGAGCTCACCCAATATAAAGATACCAGGGTGGTCCATGGTGGAAAATGGTCAAGGGCCATCTTTGAGGAATCCTCCAGCTCCAAAGATGAGTTGTTGACAGTCTCAACCATTTGAGTTGCTGACCACCGACCATGGGCCAGTGTCATGTAGAGCTTCTGGTTTGACTTACCTTGGATATCTAAGACCTTATGAAAGTTTCCTTGGCGCCAGTTCAGAAACAAGCTAAGTACCTGTTTATTGACATACTGGATGGGGATGATTCCCTGGAGGTTGCCTTTCTGATGGCTGAGGTCATTTTGGGAGGGCCCCTGGAACTTTGGCAGAATCCTGCCTGGCCCCAACCACCCTCTGTGTAGGGTTTGGTTGCAAAGTCTGCCTGACTGCCTTCCATAAATCTGGAGGCCAAGGGTATATGGACAAACCTTCAGATAAAGAGTGCAAGAAGACTGGCCACACAGCTAAAAAGGTGCATGCTGCTGCATCACTGGGTTTCCATCAGGCCAGCTACACTGTCATGATGGCAAATATTCCCTATTTGAAGTGTTAGAGGAACTCCTCCACCATTTTCCAACTGACAACCAGTTTCCAGTTAAGAAGATCAGAAACAAGGGTCAACTGCTGGCTAAACACCAGCTTCAGACAGCTTTGGCCATGAGTGACTCCTGTACTGTTGCCATAGTAAAGGCCATCACCATGCATTGTAGGGTCTGGCTGAGGCCTTCCATCTTCATGGCAGACACTCAGCATAAGCTGCCCAGTGTCTCCTTCTTGGGCACGGACCTCTTTGGCCTAGTTTGGAAGGACATCTCATGTGGATTGGGAAGTCCAGTGCCACCACTGATTCTGTGTCTTCATTACAGAAAGACTAAAAGGTCCAAAAGCCTAAAAAGGCCTTTCAGTTTCAGTTCTTTCAGCCACAGCAACCTCAGTAGCAGCACCTGCAGGTGTCATTTTAGAGCTGGTGTCCCAAAACCAAATTCTACGACTGGGGCAAAAAAGGGGGGTAGAGGTAGTGGTCAGAGGTTGGTTGCACCACTTCTTGCCACAGTTGTCTCTCATTACTTTGGATAGTTGGGTTCTAGAAGTTGTGGGGAGAGGGCTGCCTCTAGATTTCAAGGCTCTCCCACCATACCAGTTCCAAGTTCATTGGGAGACCAGCATGCTGCAGGACACACTGTCTGTGCTTCAAACCAACAATGCTCAGCTCCTACAATGCAGGGTGAGATAGCCCATGTTCCAGATGCACTGGCCACTCAGAGGTTTCTGTATAAGTGCTTCCTGATTCAAAAACAAAGGGATGGCTGGTGCCCCGTACTGGATCTGCAAGATCTGAACCAGTTCATGTGCAAGTACTAGATGGTCACACTGAATCAGATCATACCATACCATCTCTGGAGCAGGTCATGTGGTTCTACTCCCTGGACCTCCATGACATGTTCTGCCACATAGATACATAGACAGTGTCAGCAGATAAGGGCCTATGGCCCACTCAGTCTGCCCATTTGAGCTTGTAAGTTCAGTTTATGTTTTCCTAGAAGTCTGTTGCCCCTTACCCCTGACCTCCAGAATTCCTTTATGTCTATCCCATGCATTCTTAAATCCCGTGATTGTTTCAGCCCCCACCACCTCCTCCTCTGGCAGGGTGTTCCACTTGTCCACCACCCATTCTGTGAAGAAATTCTTCCTCATGTTTCCTCTGAATCGTCCTCCCTCCAACTTCATCCCATGCCCTCTAGTCCTGGAACATCTTTTTCACTTAAAAATAGTGTATTCCTGCACCTGTTGCTCCTGTAAGATACTTGTATCTCTATCATATCCCTCTCCTCCTCTCCTCCAGGAGTACATGTTCAGTTCCTTCAACCTGTCTTCATGGGACTTGTGATGCAATCCATGCACCATCTTTGCTGCCTCCTCTGACCTTCTCTACCCTGTCTATATATCTACGTAGGTATGGTCTCCAGAACTGTACACTGTACTCCAGGTGGGGCCTCACTAGTGTCTTGTATAGTGGAATTATGACCTCCCTTTTCCTGCTGGTGATGCCCTGCCTATACATCCCAGCATCCTATTTGCTTTACTGCTGCCTTGTCACACTGTTTCCCTACCTTGAGGTCATCAGAGATGATAAGCCACAAATCCCTTTCCTGCTTGGTGCATGCTATATCCTCACCCCAACCGATATATTGTGCCAGGGTTTTTGTGCCCCATATGTATTATCTTGCACTTCCTTGCATTGAATTTCAACTGCCAAACCCCTGACCATTCTTCAAGTTTCTGCAGGTCCCTTCTCATTCTGTCTACACCCTCTGGTATGTCTACTCTGTTACAGAGTTTTGTGTCATCAGCAAACAGTGAAATTCTGCATTCTGGGTCCTGCGCAATGTCACTGATGAAGATGTTGAATAGGACCGGTCCCAGCACTGATCCCCGAGGTACCCCACTGGTCACTCTTCCCTCTGTGGAGTGACAGCCATTTACCACCACCCTCTGTGTCCTACCACCCAGCCAGTTACCTACCCACCACACAACTGTCCTGCCCACACCCATATTCCCCAGTTTGTGTAATAGTCTTCTATGTGGCACAGTGTCAAGGCCTTGCTGAAGTCCAGATGAGGCCATGTCCACTGCCCTCCCCTCATCCACCTCCCTAGTCACCCAGTCAAAAATTCAGCGAGGTTGGTCTGCCATGACCTTCCCTGGTGAAACCATGCTGCCTTGGGTCCTGTGTCCATTGACAACCAGATGTTCCACCAATCTCTCCTTCAGTAGTGCTTCATGATCTTCCCCACTACCGAGGGGAGGCTGACTGGTCTGTAGTTCCCGCTTCTCTTTGTTCCTCTTTTGTATAAGGGGACTACATCTGCTGTCCTCCAGTCTTTGGGTACCTCCTGTTTCCAGTGATTGGCTAAACAGGATGGCCAGAGGTTCAGCCACCACCTCTCTTAGTTCTTTAAGGACCCTGGGAATTCCCATCTGACCCCATTGCTTTATCAACTCTTATTACTTCCAGTTCCTTCAGGACCCTTTCTCGTGTAAAGGGACTTGTGTCCATTTCTACACCATTCTCACCCCTTGTACTCCCTTCAGACCCATTACCCTCCTCTTCCTCGTAAAGACTGAGCAGAAATATCTGTTCAATATGTCAGCTTTACTGTTGTCATCCTCCATGCTGCCCCCATCCTCCCCCTTCAGTCTCACTATCCCTCCCTTTGTCTTTCTTTTTTCACGTATGTACCTGTAAAAGGTTTTGTCCCCTCTACCCACTGATTTTGCAATGTGTTCTTCTGTCTGAGCTTTGGCTTCCCTTACTGACCTCCCTGCCTCCCTTTGCTTCTCCTGGTACTTCTCCCTATCCCCTTCTGCCTGTGTCTTTTTGTATTGCCTGAATGCAATCTTTTTGGCTTTCACTTTCTTTGCTACCTCTTTGGAAAACCATAATGGTCTCCTCTTCCTTTTCCTCTTGCTAACCTGCTTAATACATACTGTTGTTCTTGTAATCCCCATTTTAAATACTGCCCACTGTTCCTCAACCCCTGATTCCTGTCCCATTCCGCAATGCCTTTTCAAGTATCTCCCATTTCCCAAAGTCTGCCCCCTAAAATCCAGGATCGTGTTTTGTGTGGTTTGGTTCTACTCTTTCTGTGATTTCAAACCACAATGACTGGTGGTCACTGTTACCCAGATGCTCCCCCACTGTTAACCCCATCACACACACACTGTCCCTGTTTGTGAGCACAAGGTCCAGTATTGCCTTCTGCCGAGGTGGTTCCATGACCAGTTGCTTGAGGAAGGCACCCTGAAGGGAGTCCAGGATAAACCTGCTCCTAGTTAATGCTGTTGCTGGGATGCTCCAGTCCACATCTGGAATATTGAAGTCTCCAACCAGTACTACCTCACCCTTGTCTGCCATCCTTTGGATGGCTAGCATCAGCTCCCTATCTGTTTCTTCCTCCTGGGCTGGTGGTCTATAGACCACACCTGTCTGGATGGCTGTCCCATTTCCTTTCCTGCTTAACCCACAGCATCTCCCCATTTTGTTCCTCCTGGATCTCTGTGGCCCTTATGTCATTTTTCACATACAGTGCCACCCCTCCTTCCTGCCTGCTCTGTCTCTTCTGAATATGTTGTAGCCAGGTATGGCCATCTCCAGTCATGGTTATCATTACACCAGGTTTCAGTGATGGCCACAATGTCCAGGTCTGACTGCACCATGACAGCCTCAGATCTTCCATCTTGTTGCTAAGGCTCCTGGCATTTGCACATAGCTTTCCATGATTTTACCTCCCTAGACTGTTTCGCTGTTCTACTCCAGCCCTTCCTTGGTTGTCCTTTATCCCTGGTTCTCCTTGCTGTCTGCCCTTCTGCTGAATTTTGCCCCTTTTCTGTCTATCCACCTCTTGGGCACTAATCTCCATCTTTTGCACACTGCTTTGCAGGATAGCCACTCCTCTGGTTCACTGGTTCCACTGCTAGCTGTGGGGGGTGAGCAAGTAGGTATCCTCCTTGCTGGCCTGCCATCCCCCTTTGCTAGTTTAAATGCATGTCAGTGTAGCATTTAAACTTATCATTGAGTGCTTGGATTCCCCTCCAGGATGGATACAGGCCATCAGGCATGAACAAACCTCCATCCCTCAGGTGGGTCCCCAGTCACCAATGAATCCAAACCCTTCCTCACAGCACCAGTTCTTCAACCAAGAGTTAAAGTTCCTGGTGCATGCACTCCTATGCTCTCCCTTGCCTCTCGCAGGAAGTACTTCTGAGAAAGTGACAGAAGTAGCTACTTGCTTGAGACCCCTCCCCAATTTCCTAAACTCTTCCTGAACTTCCTTTGGCTCCCCATTTGCCAGATCATTAGTACCTAGGTGGATAATGACATCCAGCTCACCCTCCCGTCTTGCCTTCCCAGTGATCCCCAGGATCTTCCTTCCATCCCTCCATGCCGTGGCACCTGGTAGGCACCTCACCTCCCTGTCCTCCCCCTCCTGTGTTCCTAGCTGGATCCCTCTTACGATGGAATCCCCCACCAGGATTCACTTCCTCCTCCTCTGGGGTCCACTGCTTTCCCCGCTGAGGTCACCTCCTTGGCTAACCTCCACATCCTTTCCTTCCACTTCTCTGGGTACCTCTATTTGGTTGTCCTTGTTTGTCAGTGTGGCATATGAGTTCTTGAGTGGAATAGGATCTGGGATGTGCCTCTGCCTGACCGCTCTAACCCTCCCTGAGCCCACTGTCATCCAAGTGCTCCTCGTTCTCGGCATCCTTGAGCCAGTTGCATTGGACTGGGTGGTCTCTGGATAGGGGTGATGGTGCTCTGACCCAGTTTACTTCTGCTCTGAGTCTGGCTACCTCATCCCACAGTCCAGAGAGATGCATGCAGATAGGGAAGCACCTCAGTGTCCAGAAGGTCTGCCTGAATATGGCTGTCCCACAGCCACTGCATTGCACCACTCCCCACATTATACTGCAATTCCACTACTTGTCTGCTACTGAAGCTCTCCTAGTTCCCTTTTTATTAATTTACTGTCCTAAAATTCCTGCCACTGATCCTCAGATAATTTTCTTAAAAAAAAAAAAAGAAACCAATAAATAAATAAATGAGTCAAAACACTTGTCGTGTTGAGGGTGGGCTTCTTCCCCCTTATGCCCCTCCTACTTCACACCCTTACTATACCTGTGTTTAGCTCCTGTCAATCAGATTTAACAGGGCTATAATTAAGAGTTGGGGAAGGGGAAGGAGGGGCAATTAAAGACAGCACAGAATTACACCACCACTACGTTTTAAATTTTCACATGCCAGTCCAACTGACTCATTGCCTGTACCTTCAGTTCTGTGCAGAGGAGATCCTGTACTAGTTATAAGTGTAACCCCCCTGCAAATGGGGGTTCCCAAAAGACTTCCAGGAGCTTGCTTGAATGCTCCAAGCCTGAATGGTGTTTGGCGTTTAAGCCATTTATCAGTGAGTGTTTTTAGAACCTCTGGTACTGTCTCTTTAAGAGCTGTCTGCTTGCAGACATAATTAGTTTGTATGAGGGGACTGTGTGCTTCTCTGAGTACCACTCGAGCTGCTGCCAATTCACTTCATTTTGCAGTCACTAGAGTGCAAAGGAACCTATCTGAAAGATGTAACTGTTTGCCAGAAATTATTTAGAGTAATAATGAAATTACAGTTTGTCTAACCTGCTTCTTTGCAGTCAGAACTGTGTCTGCTAGTTCCCCATTCTAGTTTTGAACTGCTGAACTGGACCAATCAGTGTGGGGTAAGCTAGCTCTAAAATGGTGCCTTGACTAATCAGAACTTGGACTCATAACCTGAGCCAGCCACAAGAGGATTGTATGGGCAGTGACTCTGGGAGATGTAGTTTAGACTTCAGTGCCTTTTTGGACCAACAGCAGCAGTCTATTGTGAGTGACAGCCAATCCAGTCAAGAACTGGGAGGAACTCAAAGGAAGTGCCCGTTTTGTCGGTTGGAGTTTCAGTTGAGCTTTGGCAGTGAAAGGAAGAAACCTGTGCTCCCTTCAGTGCACAGTTTCAGTCAACGTGTGCAAGGCCCAGAGTTCCGGTCTGCAGCTTGTGTAACTGCTTGTTAGGACTGAACTGTCCTGTGAAAAGAATCAAAGGATCTCTGAAGAGTAGAAACCAGGCTCACCCTGTGAAGACTGGAGAAATTGTTGAATTGCACTCTGTCTGTCAGGAACTGAATCTGCTGTGTGTTCTCCGGTATTGTGCAGTAGTGCGTCGGGATAGAGAAGCAGCCTGCCTGGTATAGTACTTCCTCTTTTTTTTACCATATAAATGTGTGAAGAGTCTCTTGAGCTCAAGAGTAGCCCTGCTGATATTGAAGGACCCTATCTTATTTGGAGGTCGTGAGTACTAATTCAGGGTCGCTCTCGTTGAATTGCCACATTAAATCCAAATGGAATTACTGTACTGCTGACTGTTTAATTCTCCTTTTCTCTGTGTGAAAGGGCCCCTACCAGCTGCCACGGTTTGGACTAGCCACTAGGGCTTGGGTACCCAGGGACAGTAACTGATAGGGATAGGCCTGTGCACAGAGCCATAGGTAGATTATTAGAGTGATAAGCTAATTAACCTGATTTCCCCCTGTCCTTGTTATATCCCTCTAAATAAATCAGAGCTGCTTGTTTCAGCAAAGTTATACTGCCTGAGGTATTTGTCTATGTTAAAGTACTGTACTGTGATTGTTGCACTGTATCTCATTTCACAGGAGGTCCCAGTGCCGGAACCAGACCTGGGGTAAGTGTATACTGTGAAGGTAATTCTGATATATTGTGTGGGCCACTAGTGGGAAGAAAGGGGGTTGCAGTGTCCCAGAGGGCTGTGACCAAGTTAGTTTAACTATTGCAAACCCTGACCTCTGGGTGGAGGCACCCGCCATTGGATCCAGGCCCCTCAACCTGTTAGTGGCAAATCAGGCAGGGGTAGTAGCCCCTGGGATAGCGCCATCTAGGGGTTACATAAGTCATGTCTTTTTGACCTCTTGTCTATGCCAAGGGTCTTCACCAAGCACATGGTGATGGTGGCCTTCCTGCAGCACAAGTGTGTGAGGATATATCCCTATTTAGATGAGTGGCTGATAGCCAAAACATCCAAAAAGGCTGTGGGGAGGTCCAGGGACCTGGCCCTCCTTACCTGTCAGCACTTTGGCCTTCTGGTCAACCCGGCCAAGTTAGAGCTAGTCCTCTTGCAGATAATCAAGTTCATCAGGGCAGAACTAGACTCCCTGCAGGCTAAGGCATGCTTCCCTGCAGATCAAGCATTGGGCCTTACCTCCTTGCCTGGTCATTCCAGATTGGGTGTTTACTCCCTGCCTGGGACTTCCTGCAGATGCTGGAGTATGTGGAATACTCCACCAGCTTGATCCATTAGGCTTGCGTGTGGGTGTGTCATCAGCAGTGGGAGTTGGGCCAGCAATGTTCCTAGTGCCTAGGTGGCCTGGACCAGCTGGTCGTGGTAACTCAGCTGATGTGGGATACCATGCAGTGGTGGTTGGACCCACACAATCTGGAGGAGGGAATTCCATTTGTCTGTCCTGAACTGTCCATCACACTCATGATGGATGTGTGTCTGGTGGGGTGGGGAGCACACCTGGGAGACCACAGAGCCCATGGGTTCTGGTCTCCCTGGAAGTCGCATCACCACAACAACCTGCTGGAGCTCCATACAGTGAATCTAGCTCTGACAGAATTCCTCCATGGATCAGGTGGCAGGGTCATTCAAGTGCAGATGGACAACATGACCACCATGTTCTACCTGAACAGGAAGGGTGGGACTCACTCCCTTCCACTGTGACAGGAGGGTCATCTTCACACCTGGACTCATGTACAGCTTAAGTGCAGATCTCCCAGCAATCCATGTCATTAGAGAAAGCAATCGGCTGACAAGACGCTGCCAACCAGGTTGGAGAGCTGTCACACGAGTGGTCCCTGAATCAGGAGGTGGTAGACCACCTGTTCTTCCACTGAGGCACCTTTGTGGTGGCTCTGCTCACCGCATGGGAGAATAGAAAACTGAAATTGTTCGGTGCCTGCTCTCCACAGTCCTCCTGTACACCTTCCCCTTCGTTCACAAGGTCATGTTCAAGGCCCAGATGATCCTGATAGCCCCAGAATAGCCCAGACAGTTTTGGCATCTGGCTCTCCTCTGCCTCAGCAGCAGGCCTCTGTAGAGGTCACCTTACCACCCACCCTCTTGATCAGACAACAGGATAAGGTCCTGCACCCAAATCTTCAATCCCTGCACCTCTGAGCCTGGATCTTAAGTGGCTAGAGTTCCAGGCTCCGGGCCTTTTGGAAGACATCCTCCATGTTCTGAAGGAGTCACCTCATAAGTGCTATAAATTTAAATGGAAGAGGTTCTCAATCTGGTGCCAGGGTAAGGAGCTTGATCCCCTTATCTCTTCCATGGCAACCATCCTCGACTACCAATGGTCCCTCTCTCAGTCAGGACTGTGAGCAATGACACTTTAGGTGCACCTGGCAACTATCTCTGCAAACCAGGTGCAAGCTGGTATGCTCACCATGACCCAGGAGAAAGTGGTTGGGGGCTTTTTCCAAGGTCTAGATCACTTGTGCTCTCTGGTGAGCAACCTCTGCCTCCACAGGTCCTGCTGCTGATGTTGGCAATGCTCACGGGCAAGTCGTTTTGGTGGCCATCACATCAGCCAGAAGGATTCGTGAACTCCAGGCTCTCTCTCAGTGGAGTCTCCTTATCTGGTCTTCCACAAGGACAAGGTGATTCTTTGCCCCCACCCAAAGTTGCTCCTAAAAGTAGTATTGGAGTTTCATTTTAACCAGGTGATTAACTTACTCGTACTGTATACTTTACCAACCTGACCTCAGAGGCTGATCACAGGCTCCATACTTTGGAATTGCAAAGGGTGCTCTCTTACTGTAAGGAGCATATGGCTGGAGTTCAGGGTGAGGCTCATTAGCTGTGTGTAACATATGCTGAAACTGTGCTTGGAAGATCTAGCAGCAAAGCACACTATTACCAGGTGGATTACATCCTGCATCGACATCTGCTATAGGCTGACTGGTAGGGAGTCATCCAAGGGGTTAGGGTTCACTCCACCAGACATACCGTTGCCTCATTGGCTGTTTCCAGGGAGATCCCTATTGCGGAGATATGCAGGGCTGCAACCTGGAGTAAAGCACACACCTTCATATCCCATTACAGCATACACATAGGAAGTTATTGGGATGTTGCTTTTGGGTCCTTGGTTCTCCAGTCTCTGTTTGCAACATAGAGGTGTTTGCCTTGCCCCCTCCTCCTGGAGGTCTGCTAGGAGACTGTCATAGTGTGTATTGTGAACTGTATCCACATT
This sequence comes from Neoceratodus forsteri, assembly GCA_016271365.2. NCBI lineage: Eukaryota > Metazoa > Chordata > Ceratodontiformes > Ceratodontidae > Neoceratodus > Neoceratodus forsteri. The sequence continues at coordinate 421,114,773 of CM028138.1, forward strand.
GTTAGAAATATAGGTTACTCACCTGTAACTATAGTTTTACTGGCGGAATACAGTTCACATCTACACAACCCACCTGACCTCCCCTGGCAAGTGGCACACAGATTCCTGTTTCCAACATGCAAAAGATCTGACATCATGGAATGGAACCAGAGAATACACCACCCAGGTGGTGGGAGGAGCTTAGCTTGAAGACTGATGATGACTCAGCTGTCTCCAGCAGAACTGCTAGAGTGTGGATGTGAACTGTATACCACTAGAAAAACTATGGTTACAGGGTTAGTAAGCTATATTTCTTGATGTTACCTGTGAGGTTTCACATAGAATATAGTGGTCAGATAGTTATTAAAACAGACCCAAAAGGATGTAGGGAGGATTGTGGGAACATTTAGGAGAGAGTTTTTGAGGTGATTTAGTGAACTCGGGCTCACACTCAGGTTAAAACATTATTAAGCATTTAATTGAAAAGGTGCTTCTCATGGGAGGACAATGGAAGATGGATGATCACCCCAGATACTAATTGGAGAAGGAAGATCTCACAGAACTGGTGGAAACATAAACAGATAGACCACAAGAAAAGAATAGATCAATTAAACTATTTTGATTTTGGTTATATAATATGTATAAAAGAACTGCTGTAAGACAAGAGAAGAAAATGACTTGTGTAATGAAATGGACCCCTGTATATAGTTTGTATTTGGTTTTATTTTAGGTGTTATAAGTCTATAATGTGTTTGTGAGTTGTGATGTATGTTATCGCATGTTGTATGAAAAATTTCAAAAAAATAGATTATGCAAAAAAAAAAAAAAAAGAAAAGGCGCTTCTCCACTGAAAGACAGTTGAAACCTTCAGTAGGTTTGTGAGTGGACAGTAGGACAGTACACAATAGGGAAACGGGATTATGTAAACTTTGGCTGAGATTAATTGTGAGACCCATCATGTAAATGGCAGTTTCCTACACGCAAATGAGGATATGATGCTTCTTTATCCCAGAATCCACTTGGGCACACTCTACAGAATTCTCAACAGCTTTGATGGAAGGCAGATGGAAGTGATTGTGCTCACAGTCCATAAGAGGGAGCTCCAATCATATATAACAGAGCTAATTCAGTCAGGACCTGTTCTAACAAGCAGTAAATACTCAAGTTGGACTGTTTTACTGTTCTTCTCTGAATGTATAAATTTAGCACTGGGTGTTTAGAGCACTCGGAGTTAGCATACCGGAGAAGCAGTTTGTAGAGAGGGTAGTAAATACTCAAGTTGGACTGTTTTACTGTTCTTCTCTGAATGTATAAATTTAGCACTGGGTGTTCAGAGCACTTGGAGTTAGCATACCAGAGAAGCGGTTTGTAGAGAGGGTAGTATATGTGATCTGTAAAAAGATGCTAGGAGAGATGAAACTGTCAGCCTGACGTGCACAAGGATGTAAATACCCATGATGCCTTGCACCTGGGAATGAACTAGGCTTTGGCATATGCGTATGGTTTGGAGAGCTGCACAAAAACCAAACTATATAAAGAATAATGCATAGGCGACTGTGTTTTATGAAGAGAGTGAAATTTGAGAAGTTTATGTGGACATCACACACGAAGGGTGTGTGGAAAAATTTCATAAACACACACTGGCTCATGTTTTATTTTTTATAATAACTGGTGCAGAGACGTAGGACATAGGCACCCAAGTAAAGTCAATTGCATAAATGGAAAATGGAACACCAGTGCTACAAATAGGAAAGAGAGTGACAGGCAAGCACTACAAATGCCATAATAACCGAGTATGGCATCATACCCAGTAATTACAATGTCTGAGCACACTGATAATCAGTGTAATAAAAGGGATCACCAGTTATTATATATATTTCACACTGTTACACTTATCATAATGATGCTTTTAATGGTGCAGTGTTTTAAAAATACAGTTATATATTTATTTTTAACAGTGTTGATCCCCTGTGGCTCTGACAGAGGGAACCTCCTTCCACTACCACCAGAAGTGCCTCCGTTCCCCATGCCAAGGTGTGATCTCCCCCGATGACTCCTCAGTGCAGGGCAATTTCTTGCTACACCACAGTATCCAGCTCCTGCATTAGGATGGGCCTCCCCAGATGGCCCCCAAACCCCTCCTTGACATAATCAAGTCCCGGAAGGAGGCACTCATGGGTATCGTTGAGGGCAGCCAGCTGGGTACTATGTAGGATGTGGGGGGGCTACAGGCAGAGCTTCATTTACCCCCTTCCCAGTGCCATTTTTTCCCCTTTCTTTTACACCAAACCAACAAGAGTGAGTGATCAATATGATCAGGTGCAGAGACAAGGCAGAGGTACTGACGCCCGTGCCTTCTCCCTCTCCAAGTTATGTGATAACATCTAGCTGCACCGCCACTTATGTTCCCACCTTCTCTCTGCTGGCCCAGGCTCAGTCTTGAAACTGAAATCATCAGTGTTACAAGTGGCAAAGTTGCCAATGCTCCCCTGGGCCAGCCATGGGGTTAAAGTTCTAAGGATTGGCAGGGAATGAAAATATAAATCTAAAGACTAATATAATTATCATGACTGTTCAGAACACATATATTCAGGATAGAGAACCTATGCACTGCTCTTCCTGTGGGCTGTTTCTTTTGTTTGCTAACTCTGAGAGGCCTAAATGCCAATGTGATTGTTAGTTTTATTTATTTTGAGTTTTGGTAACCGGGTAAGCCCATTTAGACAGACTGTACCATTTTCCTGGGCTACCCGGGGCAGGGTACAAATGGTACGTACAACATAAGAATACATCAATATTAGAGGAATGTACAAAGGCAAGTAAACAGTGGTTACAATTATTTACATAAACATATATATAAATAGTAAATTACAAATCACTCAGACTAAGTTGTTAAGTGAGTGTTAGATGGGACTGACAGTGGCCTAGATTTTCAAGCAACGTGGGAACCAAGTCCCATTCCATAGCCCCAGCCACAGAATGAAATCTCCACGCCTGCAGAGTTCCATATTTTCAGCTGGCACAGCTGTGGGGGATGTTATGCCAGGTCTCACCAAGAGTAACTTTTCCCCACAGCTGCACCAAAAAATTGGCCACAGGCTGCTGCAAATTCAGGGAGCCAGTGGTAAATCAGGTTCTGATTGAAAATACCACATCTGCAGGGAAAAAATGTGGCTCTGTAAATGGAAACCCACTTGCTGCGCCAGGTTTTTCCCACAGCCGTGGGGCTTGTGGGAGCTTTGAACATCTAGCCCAGTATAGCCTAGAGATTACAGTAATGAGCGGTGAATGAACTTGATACATCCAGCAGACCTAGGTTTGATTCCCGCAACCTCCACTTGCATATTCTGTGACTCAGAGCAAGTCACTTAACCTCCCCAGTGCTACCAGGTCGTCCCTGAAAATAGGCACTGGTGCCTAGTGGGCCTTACCCAGTTACCAAAGAATAAAAAGAAGTTCAGAAACCGATCATTTTACTTACTCATTAGGAGTCTTTCCTGCAGAATAGAGATACAGTATAAATATATATCTATATCTACTGTAGTGATGACCCAGGGTGATCTGTGTACTTTTTATAAAGGAAAAGGAAATGGGAACTTGTTTAACCAGGAAAGGCACACTAAGCCAGATCTTGTTTCCAGGTGTGACCTGGGAGCACAAGCAAGTTAAGTGACTTGCTCAGGGTCATACAGTATGCAAGTGGGGGCTGATGGGATACAGACCCAGGTCTCCAGGTTTGCAGCTCAGTGCCCTTAACTACAACATTATACTACCTCCTATGGTTACTGGCTGGATGTAGTTTGATGAAATAAAACACTTTACAATCAGAACATTTACTCCTACTGGCTAGACCTAGATAGAAATAATGAATTAGAGTTATTTAGTTGAGACCAGAACATCAGACTTCTAACTTCGGATTACTGCTGCAGTACTTTTCCTTCACTGAATCAGTGGTCCCAGATGCATCACTGTCACATGAGACAGGATGCATTGCATGACAAAGAAGAGCAATAAAACATTCTAACATGAAGTTTCCCCCAGAGGCCATAAAACTAGTAGGCAAATTTAGAAAAAGAAACTTTTAATAGCAGACAGAGGGAAGGACACACCAAGACTAAACACACAAATCAGAACACTCTGTACAACATATGTTTTTGCAAATTTTGACTGTAGTACTCCTTTCATGTGACCCTTTTTCTTGTTGGCCATATTTACAGTGAAGATGGTTATTATTATTCACTGATACATAAAGAAGTGTATACAACACTTTCCAGAACTATAACAGTTCTGAAGAGTATTGACCAAATCCTGCCATAACATGTAATGAATTGAATTTAAGTTGTCTTCTCAGGAAGATGTCATTTTTTTTTTTAATTTCCAAACTACAATAAAATGGGGGTCCTCTGGCATACTGGTGAGCGGACTTTGTGCTCGGAGTGCAGGATGTCAGGAGCAGAGACCGGTGGGGAGGGTTGAGTGTATCTGCTTGATGCTCTCGGTGGCCATCACACCAGTGTGGCAGTGGTTCCTGGTGGTGGGGTGGTGCAGGTACCATGACAGTGTGAGTGACCAGGCACTGTCAGGCCAGCCACAGATGCATGCATGTTAATGGGAGGGAGTGAGAAGAAAAGTGGCAGAAATGCCACACTGGCATGCCAGGTGATGGCCTACGTAATCCCGCCTCACCAACAGACCCTCTGGTGCACCATCGAAGGCCACTCCAGCGGACATCAACATGCTTCAGTAGCAGCTCCTCTTGTAGGCCAGGAGACCCCCCCCCCAAGCAGGACAAAACAAGCCAGCAGGTGGAAAGTGAGGAAGAAGGCCATCTCCACTACGCTAGAGGAGGCCGTTGGCAGAAATAAACCATTCCTCTGAAGATGTCTGAGCACTGGAGTTCTGGAAGGTTGCTGTGTAGGGGTGAGTCTGGTGGGCAGAAGAAGCTGTTATAAGGTCTTAAGGAGAGGGGTGCCAGCGGGCAAATGTAGGAGATTTAAAAAAACAAGAACCTTTTTGAGTTCTGTTATAGTTCTGTCCTTCTATTTTAATCTGTCTTCCCCCGATTCTATGCCCTGTCCACCACCCTGACAACGGGGTGCCATGGCTGCAACATTCCTTTGGCAGGGAGGGTGAGTGGCTGCCTTCAAAGTGAGCATCAGTGCTGCTTTTTATCCACACCCTCCCTTTGTAGGCACAGAGTGCCTCACCTCTGTGATGTTGCTGGCCCACAGTTGGCTTTAATGTGGGATTCTGGGATTTACATGTGAACCCCCTGGTCTCCCGGGTGGCATTCCATCATGCCACTGGTCCTGCTGCCCCCCCTCATGAGATTCAATTCAGACCAGAAAAGGATGCTCCATTCTTAATGAGAAGAGGTATAAATTCAACATGTGCTCAACCTCAATGCATCTAACCAAATATTGCATAGTTACCGTCACACAGTCTGGTTGCAGACATAGTGTGGTGCAGTGGCTAAAGCATAAACTTGGAAACCAGGAGATACAGCAGACATCACACAACAGCTCCCCTACATACTGTGTCACCCTCATCTCTATGTTCTTCAGCCCACCCCTCTGTAAAAATGGGTAAAAAGCAGGCACCCACGGAAAATGGAACGTTGCATCTCAGCTGTGCTATTCTGAGTAAATACATCGGAACCCCAGGGAAAACAAGATACTGCGTCTCAGCTGGGATATCCTAGGTACATAATCTGTATTAAAAACAAGCATTTGTCAATGCTGAATGTTTCTTTGCTGGCATTGGCACTGGTAGTGTAGGAGTTAGGGCGCTCCATAATAGGAATAGCAGTGAAGTATTGAACTGAAGTCAACCCCGCCACCACCCTGCAGAGACTTACAGGCATTGGGGTGTGTCTTTGGGTCGTCCGGCATAACAGCCACGCCATTTCACCACACCCTACCCTGCAGATACCGACAAGTGTCATGGTGTGCCTTGGGGTCTTTGGTCCTTATGCTCACCCCATTCCATTAGGAAATAGGGGTGAGATGGGTGCTGTATAGGAGAATGGGGTGAACTTTGGGGCCGAAGAGTCCAAGGCACACCTTGATGCCTCTCACTGGCTGCAGGGGGTGGAATGGTATGAGCATTACAGGTGAGAATCCCAAGTCACACCCCGTGCCTGTCAATCTCTACAGGGTGGGGCGTTATAGTCAGAAACCCTAACGTCTCAAGCATTCATTGGCATTTTCACTCCAAATTTTCAACATGGGTTTTTTGTGACCTCCACCTTATGAACAGTGGCAATATTGGTTCACTAGCCGAAAGCTGATTTTGCACAGTGACTACGCCATTTGGCACCACAGGTGCAAAAACACACTTTGAACAGGATGTGAAAAATGACAGCTGTACTGTTCATGGGGAGGTGGAAAAAATGGCAATGTTGAAAATCTGCAGTGAAAATATTAAAAAAACTGGTAAAGTCATGAGCGTGTGTAGAAACTGTGCAATGCACACCTATAATGCAATTAGTCTGAGGATGTTTTACAGCAGATTGTCAACACAGGCATTTTGGAACCTCTGCTCATGAACAGTGTCACTGTGATTTTCTTAATCTGTCATGAACAGTGATTTCCCACAGCGATCACACATTTCTGCACTGGAAGTGCAAAAACACATTTCTGCCATGGTGCGAAAAATGACTGCTGTACTGTTCATAAGAAAGTGTGGAAAAATGCCGGTGGTGAAAATCTGGACTGAAAATATTAGAAATCCATGAACTTACAAGGGTGCGTGGAAACTACGCAATGGTCGCTCGTAAAACAGTCATTTTATGGACTTTTTTCACCAGATTTTTAACATAGCCATTGTAACACCTCTGCTCATGAACAGTGTCAGTGGGATTTTCTTAATCTGTCCGAACATTGATTTACGCTACATCACTGCGCCATTATGCTTACGTAATATGAGAACACATTTTGGGCAAGATGTGAAAATGACAGCTGTAGTGCTCATAAGGAGGTATGGTAAAATGGCAATGTTGAAAAATCTAGAGTGAAAATATTGAAAATTCATGAACGTACGAGTGTGCGTAGGAACAACGCAATGCATGCTCGTAAAACTGTCATTTTGGGGAATTGTTTCACAACATTTTTAACATAGCCATTTTAACACTTCTGTTCATGAATAGTGTCACTGTGATTTTCTTAATCTGTCTCAAACATTGATTTCGCACACCGACTGCACCATTGTGCGCTACATGCGCGGAAACACATTTTGGATGAAATGTGAAAAATGACAGCTGTACTGCTCATAAGGAGGTGTGGTAAAATGGCAATGTTGAAAATCTGGAGTGAAAATATTGAAAATTCGTGAACTTACGAGCATGCGTAGGAACAGCGCAACGCATGTTCTTAACACAGTTATTTTATGGAATATCGTCACCACATTTTCAACATAGGCATTTTAGAACCTCTGCTAATTAAAAGTGCCACTGTCAGTTTCTTAATCTGTACGGAACACTAATTTCCCACACCGACCACGCTATTCTGCGCTGAAAGTGCAAAAACACATTTCGTCCAGGGTATGAAAAATGACAGCTGTACTGTTCACAAGGAGGTCTGGAAAAATGCCAGTGTTGAAAATCTGGGGTGAAAATATTGCAAATACGCAAAGTTATGAGTGTGTGTAGCAACTGCATAACGCATGCTCGTGAAACAGTTATTTTTTTTTTTAATTTTCCCACCAAATTTGCAACATAGGCTTTTTGAGCGTCCACCTCATGAACACTGGCACTGTTGTTTCATTACTCGGTCCTGAAAGGTGATTCCATGCAGCGACCTCAAAATCACCTTTAGGGGCTGATTAACGCCATGACAGTGATAGAAGTCATGAGGAGGGGTCCCAAAAAAAAACATGTTGAAAATTTGGTGGAAAAATTCCCCAAAATGCCTGAGATATGCATCAAAGTTGAAAAAACCCTATTTATTCCATTATACAGCTTACCGGCATTTCCTCAGTTCGCAGTCAACTTTGAAGAGTGCAGACGTGTTCCCAGTCCACCGAAGATCGTCGTGCCAGATTCTGGAAGCAAGTATGGAGTGAGGGGGTGTGTGGGGAGGTAGGGAGCACAGTGGGTGTGTGCGGGTTGTGGGAGGGGGGGCCAGGGAGACCGCCGAGGGACCATTTCCTTCATTACAGGTAAAAAATAAAAATAAAAACATAAAACATTGCAGAACAGTTTTTTATTTACAGGGTAATGTGGCACGATGGGTGGGCTCCCAGCATGCCAAATGCATCTTTTGGGAGGCCACTGTAGCAGGTGATTGGGCACTCTATCAGCACCTATGAGGATATGTTATGCCAACAGGGACTGGGCACCCCGTTGTACACACAACAGAGGGTTGATTATGCTGATGGGGATTGGGCACCCCCGTCGGCACACAACAAAAGGGGGGGACATTATGCCGATGGGGATTGGGCACCCCAACAGCAGATAAGAAAAGCAGGGGGGGCCGTTACATACTGCCGATGGGGAGGGCTCCCTGTTGGCAACATACATTTAGCACCGCACGACAGGCTGCGCCCTGCCGCAAACAAACATGCTGGGGGCACATGCTGCCAGGGGATTGGGCACCCCTCAGCAGGGGAGGGTTAATATTATTTGTGAACAGGCAGCAAGCCACCACCATGTTCACAAACAATATCAGGGCTGCAATGTCCCTCCCTGCAATGACGGTCGCTCCTCATTACTGACAAATAGCTTCAACTGCAATGACGAGGCGGCCCCTGATTGCAGCGGCTATTATTTCACAAGTTGGTGGCAAGGTTCAAAACTAGGGTCACTGGCTGTGTCACCCGTTGTTGGTGGACATCACACACGCCCCAAAATGCCATGCCAGTATAGGCCTCAACGGTGCCACACCTCCAGAATCTGCTTCGGCAGCAAACTGCCGCAATATGTTTCTTGCGCTGCGTGCAATCAAACATAAAAATAGCTCCTTCATAATGGAAATGTGAGTTCCCATTGGTAGGCGTTAAAAGACTGTGAGGACAGAACTCTCTCACTGTTTGTAAACACTCACCATGTCCAAGACTATTATTAGGGAGTTCAAGTTTTGTTGTAATGTATGAGCTTAAGAGACCACATTAAAAAAATATATATATATATTTTTTAGTGCCCATGTAAAGTGACAGATGGACAGCACTAGAGATTGAATGTTCTCTTTCAATGCACATGACAGGTATAGCATAGGGTAGCAACAGTATAAGCCTTCCTGCACAATACGTCCACCAGTGTGCCTCAAACTTGTCATGGGGGGAATCACCTTTTAGTGGGTGAGAGGGGTAGTTTCCATGCCATGTCCATTCAGTCCCTGGTCTATCATGTGAGACTGCAAACAAGGGTACAAATTAGTGACAACTGTGTTGGTGGTGTTTGTGATAACGACACCTGTCCACCAGGAACTAGACTGAGAACCCTCCCACGATTTAGTTCACCAAGGCCACTGAACATCCATCAGATGATTATGGATTTTAGCCACTACTGACCCAGTCGGGATTTGAACCGGTGACCTAGAGGTAAAGGGCTCTGTGATCCACTTGGCCATCTAGTCTCCCCAAAATATTATTTTTTTAGTTATGTCAGATGTAATTTACTGTTTTAATGGCAGAGTCATCCAGTCACTGTGAAACTGTGAAACCTGAGTTTTAAAAAGCAAAGTAAAAGAAAGCCGATCTTACAGTTAATCATATAGAAGAGGAAGCCATGAGATCTGAGAATTTGTGTTTTTTTAACATTTCATATTACAGGGTAATACAGCGGAAATGCAGCTTCTCCTTTCCTGAGAGGTCCTGCTTCTACCCATTTCCACAGCTGGAAGCACTGAAAGGTAAAGTGACTTGCTTAAAGAGGACAGGATATTATTTCTAATCAGAAGCTGTTTATAATGTTCCCATTTGCAGAAATATTATCCACAAGCCTAAATTATCCATGTGTAACTGTACTTGAATAGAAACTGATGCAATAAACTGTATTCAGCATTGATTTGTTTTTATTGGTAGTATTCTGCTACAGTTCTCTTCCTAGCATCATTTATCTGGAGTTTTCACTGTTGTCAAGGTTTGTGCACGGAAGTCTGAGCATGGTTCTGATAGGACAATAGGTCATGCTTAGCATTCCGTGCACAAATCATGATATAGTATAAACTCCAAACTACTGGTTCCATGAAAAGAACAATGCAGAATGTTGTCCGCAAAAAGAACTGAAAATACAGTTTTTCACATCACTGTTTATTCAGGTACATTTAAATATGGTTCAGTTGAAGGCAAGTCTTTCATTTCTGTTACTAGGAACATTACTAACTGCTCCCAGTTAACACATATTTTCTGTCCCCTTTAAGGTCACGTAGTGAGTATTTGGCTATGTTGGGGGTCTCAAAGACCTGCATAGTTATGCCTGTCTGCTTATCTGCACTGTCTGAGGCTGAAACAGGTTCCTGGTGGCTTTCTTGGGGCTAATGCTGCAGACACAGTTTATAAATCTAGTGCACTGTGGGGGTCCTACTGAAGCAACTGAGGCAGTCATTCTCATATATACTCTTTTTTTTTGGGGGATTTTCTGGTTTTCTCCCCGAGCCATAGGCGTATACATGCGTGTGCGCGTGGAGGCACACACACATGCCAGGATCCGGTGGCCCCTTCCGCTGCTCCCCTGACTTATGTCACTGCTCCTTGCCGCCTGAGCATCCCACCAGACCTCGATCCTGGTGGGAGCGGGATTACAGAGGAGTGGCTCAATCCTGCTCCAATCCACCACCACCCCAAGCCAGCTCCCTAGAGACCCAAGGTTGTTCCTGAGCCCGGGACACCTGCGTAGCCCAAGGTAAGGCACCAGCACCTCAGCCCTCAGCACCACCGGGCCAGCCCTGAGGCAGTCATTCTTTTAAAAAAAAAATCATCAGGAGCCTAATATTGGAAAAGGGGCAAAGTGAAGCACAAAGATTTATGCTGAACTTGTCCATTGCCCACAAACCGGAGGATGCTATTTTCAGTCGGACAGCACCCTAGCACTATCTGACTGAATATAGGGGTATGTAAAGCAAGGGGTATTAAAGCAAGAACTAGGGAGGTATATTGCGACAAGGGTGGATTTAAACCAGATAGGGGGTATGGCAAGTGGACAGCAGGTAGGCAGGGATCCGATAGAGTGGCATTACAGCCTACCCCCAGGCTAGCAGGGAAGGACTCGAATGGCCAAAAAAGGAGGGAGTAGAAGGGAGGAGATGGAAGCTAGTGAAGGGAAGGGGACATTATGGAGGGTGGTCTCACTGAATGCAAGAAGCCTAAGAAACAAATCCGCTGAGCTACAGGCACTCTTAGCAGTGTGGAGGGTGGATATTGCAGCTGTCACAGAAATGTGGGCAACTGAGCACCGGGACTGGGATCTGGCAATCCCAGGATACAAATTATACAGGAAGGACCGTAAGGAGGGGAGAGGGTGGGGTGGCAGTCTATATGAGGGATGGAATCAAATACACAAGGGATGAGGGAGAAGAAAGGAGAACAGAGGCAATCTGACTGCAGCTCCTAGACTCAAGGGGTAGGAAAGTGAGGTTTGGGGTGGTATACAGGCTGCCGTCCCAGTCTGAGAAGCCTGACAGGGAGTTAGTGGGACAAATCAAAAAGGTATGTAGAAAAGGGAAGGTGGTCATCGTGGGGGATTTCAACTTGCCGTGGGTTGACTGGAGCATTCCGGTCGCCTCCAGTGCTAGGGAGCAAGTGCTCCTGGACGTGATCCCAGAGGGTTTCCTGACACAGTTGGTTACTGTACCTACTAGGCTAAAGAACACTTTCGATCTGGTATTGTTGAATGGGTAGGTAGTGAGGGAAATAAAGGTAGAGGACCCACTAGCGGACAGTGATCACCAAACAGTGTGGTTTAATATCATGATGTGCGGGGAGCCAGATAAATTAGTTACTCAGGTGGTAAACCTCAGGGGGCAAGACTTTGGGAGGATGCAGGAAGTACTGAAAGGGAAACTGCAGGGCATAAGGCAGGAGATGGAGGTGGAGCAGAAATGGGATATTATTGGGGGGTTACAGAGGCAACAGAAGCCTGCACCAAGGCACAGAATAAGAGGAGCAGAGCAAGAAAACCATGCTGGTTGAACAGCGAGGCTGTGGAGGTGGTGAGGGAAAAACGAGTGGCGCACCAGAGGTTTAGGAGGACAGGAAAGGAATTGGACAGGGAGGAATATGCAAGAGGGTCCAGAGAGGTGGCTAGAAAAGTGAGAGAAGCCAAGGCCCAGAGGTAGCTGAGATTAGCACAGGGAATTAATGGTGAGGGGGGAGACTTTTTCAGATACATCAGGGAGAAAAAGAAGTGCAAGGAGACAACAGAGAGGATAAAAAGGGGTGGGGAATGGACGGAAAAGGGGGAGAAGCAGGCAGAAGCACTGAATGAATACTTTTGCTCAGTGTTCATGGAAGAAAGGGGGGAACAGCTACCAGCATGGGCTGGGAGCGTGGGGACAGGGGGAAAGGAGGCAACAGATGGAAGAATGGAGGCAAGTAGAGTCCTACAGGGACTGAGGGCACTGAAGGTAGACAAGACACCAGGGCCGGATAGTATCCACCCCAGGGTGCTGAGGGAGATGGTGGAGGTGTTGGCAGAGCACTGGAGTCAGGATGTGTGCCACTGGACTGGAGGATGGCACATGTAGTACCATTACACAAGAGCGGGCCAAGGGATGAACTGGATAATTATCATCTGGTAAGTCTCACCTCCATAGTGTGCAAACTCATGGAAATGATACTAAAGGAAAGACTGGTGTCATACCTGGAGGACAATGGCCTCCAGGATGTGAGGCAGCATGGGTTTGTTTCAGGGAAGTCTTGTCAAACCAACCTCATACAATATCATGACTGGGTGACAGGTGAGCTGGATAAGGGTCATGCGGTGGATGTTCTTTATTTGGACTTCAGCAAGGCCTTCGATTCGGTGCCTCATGGGCAGCTTGGGGGGAAGCTAACTGGTGTAGGGGTAGGGGAAAAAATGATGAACTGGATTATAAGCTGGCTGAGTGGCAGATTGCAACAGGTGGCAGTGAGAGGGGAGCTCTCAGCTTCAAGGCCGGTGACGATTGGGGTGCCACAAGGCTCTGTGTTGGGGCCAGTATTGTTTGGGCTCTTCATATCAGACATTGCACACAGGGTGGTGAGCAAGGTAAGTCTGTTCATTGACAACATCAAAATCAGAGCAATGGTGGATGGAGAGGAGGGATGGAAACAGCTGCAGGGGGACCTAAGCAAGCTAGAAGAGTGGTCAGAGAGGTGGCAGCCGGGGTTCATTGCAAAGAAGTGTAAGTTTATGCACTTTGGGGTGAAGAACCAAAGGAGAGAATACTGGCTGGGGAGGGTAAGCTGGGGATCACTGAGGAGGAGAAGGACCTAGGGCTAATGATAACAGGGACCATGAACAACACTGCCCAGTGCAGGAGAGCAGCTGCAAAAGCAAACAAAATGCTGGGGTGCATAGTGAGGGGGTTTACATCCAGGTGAAGAGAGGTGATCTTGCCCCTCTACAGGTCGCTGGTAAGGCCGTACTCAGAGTATTGTGTGCAGTTTTGGAGGCCATACCTAAAGTGTGATATCAGGCTACTGGAGGGGGTGCAGAGGAGGGTAACAAAGATGATATGTGGAATAGAGGAGAGAGACTATGACAGCAGGCTGGGAGACCTGAATATGTACACCCTGGAGGACAGAAGGAAGGGGGTAGCATGGTAGAGACATTCAAGTATCTGAGGGGAATCAATAAGGATGGGGCAGATGGGGTCTTTAAGTTAAGGAGGGGGAGGGTCACCAGGGGGCACGGGCTAAGAATAGAGGGGAAAGATTTAGGAAGGAAATGAGGAGCCACTATTTCACAGAGAGGGTGGTAGCAAAATGGAACACCCTACCAGAATGGGTGATATCACGTAAATCTGTGAACAGCTTCAAAAGGGCATGGGACAGGGAACAGGGGAGAATGAGGTTGGGGGAGGTGGGGGTGGCAGTGGGATGACAAAGGGGAGGAGGGGTGGGACAGCTGCAAACTAGGGGTGTTGGCTGCACACTCGAGCAGACTTAGATAAACCGGGTGGTCTGTTTCTGCTGGAACATTCGTATGTAAGTATGTCAGTACAGCGCTAAGTTGAGTTGCACTGCCCCGACATAGATACTGGAACCGCAGGGAATAGCGCCCCCAGACCCAATAGCACCAGAGGCCCCAGAACAATATTCATCTGGCACTACGCATTTCAGTCCATTCGGCATGCAAGGCACTAAGGGCCTATATACATGCTCATTATGGGCTCATCTGCATGGGAAACGGCCCTCCTGTGGCCAGCCCCAGCCACCCCAATCACCCATCCCCATTAAAATAAATACTTCCTGGTGTCCAGTGGACCCCCCTGTCCTCCCATCCATGACCCCGGTACATATAAATTAATCACTGATATCCAGCGTTCCCCCATCCCCGATCCCTGGCCCCAGTGAACATACAGTAATCATTGGTGTCCAATGGCTCCCTTCCTCTGATCCCCAGCCCTGGTAAAAATAAAACCTTCCCTTGTGTCCAGTGGCATAAGGTTTTATTTCTACCGGGGCTAGGGATCGGAGGGTGAAGAGGACCACTGGACACCAAGGACAGCCTTGAACCCTGTACCATTGGCTCCACAGTCCATGCCTCTACCACTGAGCCATCTGGGCTGCACAATTTTCTCCTCCCTTTTTCCTACCTTTAGCTACTGACCCCCCCAACCAAGGACCTAGACCCTGCCATGGCTAACACTGTCCTTAGTAATGTTCCCATATATATCCTGTTACTTTGCATTATCTGCTCGCCTAATACACCACAAGCCCAGCTATTCAATATGTCTGGCGTGTCAACTCCCCACTACCACCAAGTGGAATATGCCCCTCTCCCCACCATCAAGTGGGCACCACCTCCTCCACTCTCTCTAGTTATGCCTCCCGACACATGCAAGCCATTCCCCAATGTCTCCTCTTGCTACTCGTGGCACTAGCCCCTCATCGCCTTGGACCCAACTTTGCAATGTCATCCGTCTTATTCGGGACCTACCCATTCCTGTCCTCGACCCCCACTCCACCAGACATGGATGACTGAACAAAAGACCCTACAGAATACTCATGCTCACAACCAGGCAAGCCCTTCTACTCCTCCTCCTACTCTCTGGGAATATTCACCCTAACCCTGGCCCTTTTCACTCCCCCATTACTAAACAAACCACAGCTGGTGAGCTTCATATTGCATCCATCAACATCTACAGTCTGCTAAAAAAATTTGACAATCTGCAGGGCTGGGTAGCCCAACGACAACCTGATATCATCTCTGTAGTTGAAACTTGGCTCAACAAAAGCACCCCAGATTCGGCAGTCTCACTAACAGGGCACACGTTATATCATGCGGATAGACAGGATAAACATGGGAGGGTTGCACCATCTACCTCCGTGACTCCCTGCAAGGGCAAGTCCTTCTACCCCCAGTCCTGGAACATAGTTCTCAGGCCCTCTCAATGAAAGTAATTGCCTCTGCTGTGAGGGCGCCATTATTCGTCTCCTCGGTGTACATCCTCCCACCCCCCCCCGTAATCAAAAGGTTGCCTTCCAGTCAGTCATTGCCTACCTCTCCCAACTACCTGACAAGGCTGAAATCATTGCACTGGGTGAATTCAACATTAACTGGTCCTCTGACACTACTGCACCCCTAAAAGATGCAATAGCAGCCATTGATCTCACTCAAGTAGTACCCACTGCCACCCGCCACAACCCGAGAACTGGCACCTCAACCCTCCTCGACCTTGTACTCACCAACCGCCCCAACAAATTCACGAAAGTTAGTGTATTGCCTAACTCACTGAGTGATCACTCACCTGTCCTTTGTCACTGGACCTACATTGCCAAAAAAAGCCCCACCCAAAATTATACTCCAACGGCGTCTCAAACCCGGTAAACTGAGGCATCTCAAACAATGCCTATCTAACTGGGACTGGTCCCCCATAACCACTGCTCTGGATATAGACTCTGCATTGGAGTATTTTATCCAATCTTTCAACATTGCCTGTGACCTTTGCCCTTCTTAGCAAACGTGTCATCAAAGGGGCTGACACCCCCTGGATCTCTCAATCACTGCTAGATCAAATGCAGGAAAGCGATACTCTCTGGCAGCACACGGCCTTGGAGACTGGATTACCAGCTGATAGGCAGCATTACCAGGCAACCAGGAACAAATGCACCTGGCACATCCAAAAGGCTAAGGCTGAATATTATCAGACTACTCTCACCTCCTCCTGGGGCTCAGGACGATTCTGGGAAAACCTAAAAGAGCTTAATGGCAAAACTGTAATGGCCCTGCCCTCTCAAATGAGCATAAACGGGTGTGTCTCAACTGATCCCGAGCTCATAGCCAACACACTGAACTCCTCGTTCTCAGATCTCAGCTCGGTGTTCCCATCCAATTTCTTTGCCCCACCCCCCCAGAGTATCCCCCTTTTGTTTCAGTGCCATCTCCCAACGTGAGACTGCCCCATTCCTTCAAAAGGCAATAAGCAACTCTAGATTTAGGAATGATTCCCTGGACCTTAAATTGCTGAGATTAACTTTGGATGAGGTACTCTACCAGCTCACAGCTCTCCTGAACCACTCCCTATCCTTAGGTTGATTCCCAGCTAAGTGAAAAACTGCTCTCATCACACCTATTCATAAGAGTGGTGACAGCACCATACCAGGGAACTACCACCCCATATCAATATTCCCACCACTCTCAAAAGCCCTAGAAAAAATCATTGCCACCCAACTCTCAGACCACCTTGCCAAATACAACCTGCAATGTCATGAACAACATGGCTTCCGCAAGAGCCACAGTACCACCACCGCTGTTTTGGAATTTACTAATGTGTTACACATATCACTAGATGCTGAACACACTGTGGGGGCTGTATTTGTAGACCTGTTAAAAACTTTTGAATCTGTTCCACCATTCACTGCTGCTGTCCTCCCTTACCCAACTTGATCTGTCGCAAGATGCCCTAGGCTGGTTCAGTGATTATCTTTCTGGCAGATCTCAACAGGTATGAATAACCAACACCATGTCCTATCCCTTCCCAGTCACATCTGGGATCCCACAGGGATAAATTCTTGGACCCCTCTTATTTAGCCTATTTCTCAACTCCCTTCCAAATATGTGCTCTAGAAAACTCCTATTACTGTATATGCCGATAATGTAGTACTGTTCAACACCCACCCTGACCCTACCACTCTCCAGTTGATCCTTCAAAAGTCCTTCACGGAGGCTGAGTTGTGGTTCACTGACCATAGGATAGCACTAAACTAAAAAAAAAAAAATCTATGTTGTTCGCTCATTCCCAGAATAAGCACAGTGGACACCCCCTGCTCATAAAAAACATCCGTAATGAAACTCTGGAGCAAGTCAACTCCTTCAAGTACCTAGGGGTCACCCTGGACTCAGGGTTTACCTGTCACGAACACATCCACCTCTTCAGCTCAGCAGTCAACATACGCATTGGGCTGCTACACCGTTATAAACACTGCCTCCCCCCAATGACCCTCAACTAGCAATCTCCTCATCTGTCTTCTCGCTAATTGATTATGGAATCTTGACCTATGGCGCAGCTGACAGTACAGCCCTTAATAGGATTAGGATTGCCCTGAATAAGGCCTGCAGACTGGCCTCAGGCTGCGACCGTCTGACCCACACATGTACACTTTATGCCTGCACCAGTTTGGTTCAATTTCGATGGGCGACTGAAGTACCAGACCAGTCTCTTTGCCAAAAAAATCAAGACTGGCCTTACTCCCACAGGTCTCTCATCTCTACTGCAACCAGCTCAATTCACCAAACACACACGCAACTCTGAGAAATCCCCCTTCCATGTCCCTCTCTGCAAAACCATGATGGGGCAAATAACTTTTCGTTATCAGGCTCCTCTCTGGTCTAACACACTTCCCAAGGTCTTACTCTCTCAATCCAAACTAGGCCCATTCAAATCTCTCCTTCAGGAACATATCAAGCAGAAGGCTACCTGCGACTGTTTCTGACCCCCCCAGCTATTTTGTTAGGCCAAATTATGACCAAGGACCTACTACTATGCTGGTCCTGCTTCAAATGACCTACTGTTAGATCCATGTTGCCTAGGCCCTACTGTCTGCACCGGTAGCCTATGTTTATACAACTCTGTTTAGAACTAGTAATAATTGATGTAATATAGTGTAATGTTTCAAGGGATAGCATTCTGACCCCAGAATCACATTAGGGTTGCCACCTTTGGATGGGGCAAAAAATTGGATCCTAAGCTCCGCCCCAGTCCCACCCCTTTTCATGACTCATTATGCATTGTTCCTCCTAGAAGGCCATTTGTTATATCAATAAAAGACAACAGTTAAACAAAAATGTAAAGATATTGTACTGCACCTGATAAAGTTACTTTCCTAGGTTCTTCCTAGTCATCCATTTACTTATGTTTGTACAGTGTCAGTGGCTCAGTAGGTAGCCCACACGCCTCTGAGGCCGGGAGATCAGAGGGCTGTGGGTTCAGTTCTCACGTCTGGCACTTGGGTTACTATCCCAGTACTGACACTGTAGTGCAGCATGAGAGGGGTGCTGCACTTCTGAGGTGCCGTCTTTCAGATGAGACGTTAAACCGAGGTCCCATCTGCCTGGATTGGTGGTAGTTCAGGTGGATGTTAAAGATCCCATGGCACTTATTGAAAAGAGTAGGGAAATTTCCCCGGTGTCCTGGCCAAATTTCCCTCATTCACTGAAAATACCACCAACAGCTTAATCTGGTTCAAGGTCAGCTGGTATTCATCTGTATCCCCCTCCCCCGGGTCATGCCTAAAAATAGGCAGGATTTGTCTAGTGCACTTACCTGGTCAACAAAAACTAAATAAATAAATGTATTTATTTATTGACATTGGTTTACCAAATAAACACACAGAGATAAAAGAAATATCATTTACGTACATGATCTAGGGGGAGACAAGGGGAATACTGTAAATAGCATACAATAGTATTCACAGTATATAATAATACATAAGAAATTGTTTACTATAATGTGTACTTTATATCTTTTTCTGGCTCCGTTCCCTGTTCATGTCCACAGTACTATTTCGGCGATTATTTATATTAGGGGACACATAGTGCCCTGGATCTGGAATTCTGCGGATTACGGTAGTCGTCCCTTGAAACGGTGGCAATTAGCCATGGCCCTTTTTTAACATCAGTTCTCCACGCCCATGTTACTGTACTCCCCCCCCACCACTGGACAAATAGGTAACATCAAAGCATGAGACTCACTTATTCTTCCTCTTACGCCTTTTTTTTTAATTTGGTTTAACACTGAAAGCAAGAATATACAACCGGCTTAATAAAATAACAAACATGGATTGTATACAAAATTTACAACATCGCTAACAAGATTAAACTGTAAACTATAAAGTGGCACAGTTTATCGTAAGTCAGTGATTACAAGATTTGCATAGCTAACAAGATTAAACTATAAAGTGGCACAGTTTATCGTTAAACGGCGATTACAAGATTGAGCACTAACAAGATTATTACCAAAAGCTACATATTTTGGTAGTTTGTTCTGTGAGGCGCTCATGCCTTCGAGGCAAGGAATATATCGCTATGTTAACATATGCAAAAGCTACACATTTTGGTAGGTTGTTCTGTGGGGGCGCTCCACCACCCACGCCCCCCGGTCCAGGAATATGTCGCTATGTTTACATATTGCAAAAGCTACACATTTTGGTAGTTGAATATGTCGCTATGTTGAAATATTGCAAAAGCTAAACATTTTGGTAGTTCTGTGGGGGCGTGACATATCAGTGACTGCAAAGCGCAAGCGGCCGTATTTCTCACTAGGAGCACTCACTTCCAAGGTGTGTCCCCTAAAGTAAATATATGCCACTATTTCAAAGCCAAAGAAGTGACCATACTACTTTCTTGAGGAAAAAAATAATTTCAAACATTTAAAAATGCCTAAATTCTGTTAGAGATGAAAATGTTTACCAGCAAATGAAACTGGAAGACAATTGGCTCTGTTACTGTTACAAAAGGTGGGGGCAGCTGTGCTGCTATGTCACTTTAAGGTGTAGCTTAAGTTATTGCTAATGGTGTTAATGGCCATATTTTACACCTCCCAGGCTGACTGCTTTCACAAACAAAGGGCTATATTGACAAGAGAACTTGTCTGTAACTTGGACATGTAGCTGAAACAATGAATGATATGACAATATATGATTCAAAAGTATGTGAGCATTCAAAATGGCTCAAAAACCTGACCAGCACAGACCAAAACCAGATTACCTGATAGGGACCCTGAAAACCTGATCACCAGGTAAAAAACCTGACAGGTGGCAACCCTAAATCACATAGATTTATCCCTTCCCCCTTTATATTTTATGATGCATGCTTGTGCAGGTAGCAGTGTTTCCTAATTTGTTCAGAAGTCAGGCTTAGCAAGTGTAGTATTACTAGTAACAAGTCTAAGGCATAAAATGACTTGGCATGAAAGTGGGTTTCCGCTAGCGAGAGCTGTGTTAATGCAACACTGACATTTGGAGTACCACCATAAAGAGTTTAGCTGGTAGCCAGTAAAGTTACAGTATAGCCCGATATGTTGCCAGGATGTGATTCAGTTCCTTATTAACAGCTTCAGATTCACAACAGGAAAATATTTATCCCCTTAGAGCATCTCATGTCACTGGGGTTCAGCTGACCAGCAGTCTCAGCTTTTTGGGAATCTGGAAAACTGGGCAGCTTGTGTGTTCATATCAAGCCAATTGAAAAGCAGGATTTACAGCCACATTCTGTCTATCAACAGCATATCTGTGCAGTACAGCCAATTTCAGTATTTCCTGTTTTCGATGTAAAATGATTACACTGAATTTCATTGTATATGGTAGTACTGCACATTGCAGTGTGTGTGTGTGTGTGTGTGTGTGTGCTGTGTTCTGAATTACACTGGGTGCTCTTTGTTCAGGGTTACATTCATTAACACCGGAATCTAGCCATATCTTCCTCCTCATTGGTCAGGACCGTGTTACATGGTACTTCATTACCATAGTTAATACCCGTGCTAGGGATTTATAGTAATATATTTATTTATGTGGTGTACGTTTACCAGGCTAGGTACACTAGGCAACCAAATGCCTATTTACAGGTATGACCCAGGAGAGTACAAGAAAGAAATAAAACATGATGGGGTGTGCATTACAGTGTGATAACCACACTCCTAGGGGTGTAGTTAGGCATGAGGCTGAAGGCCGAGTGTCAGTCATCCCTAGGAATGCGGTTATCACATCATAATTCACAATCCTGGAGTGTCTTATTGCACTTATAAAATAGCCCTTTATTTTTAGAAGCATTTTTTTGTTTTGAAATACATTTTAAACATGTAAAAATGTAAGTGAATCTGTGCTTTTGGTGCTAGATTAAAGTAGTGTTATACAGTGTGTGCCTCCCTGCACTCTTAAGCTTCCCCTGCCAGCCACAATAATTCACAAATGCTGTTTTCCTCATTCTAAGTATGACACATAGCCCCCTTATTTTATTTAATTCTCCTCACCCTGTAGACAAAACTAAAGGAAGCCATAACAGAGGCTTCTCAGTTCCCCGATGCTGCAAGCATGAGCGTGGTTCAGAACTGCCATACCCACTGACAGCAGTATGAACTGCTCACTCTGTCCTAAAAGCTAAACAGCAGGGTGAGAAATTTACCACCTTTTGTCTTTGTTTACATAGTATTATTGCGTACTTTCTTCATTCTGTGTTTTTTTTTTCTGTTTTCCCCCACATTCAAGAAATGAAATGTTCATCATGGAATGTCTACCATGGAATACAGGAATTCAAAATTCTCCTCAGTTCCACTTGCAGAATGTTCCTCTCCTAACATACTGTATACACTCACAAACACACACAAATGCACACACACACACACACACACCTTTTCTAAAGCCACAGATTCAATTATCTCACTGTCAGGAAAAGCAGAAGAGATTTCCCGATGAGCATGGTAAAGATAGAAGGGTGTTTTTCACTGCCAGCAAAGGAATAGTTGTAATGAAAACTATAAACAATACTTATTGTTTCTAGATTTGTTTATGTGTGTAAGAAGAGTGTGATGATCAAGAAAAAAAAACATTTAATTTGTTTTATTTTTTATTTCAAGTAGTTTTATTTTTAGGGCCCAGTTGAAGGTTTTTACAGTGTAAAGGTAGTAGCCATGTTTGTGATGGAAAATCAGCTCTGGTTGTAGGGGAACTGATGGAAGATAGTTCTGGTTGTAGGAGGACTGATTTGCTTATTGTGTGATGTGGTTTAGGACTAGGATGACTGTGCAAATATAGAGACTTAATGTGTGGTCAGCTGATGTCTCCTGGCCAATGAGATTTCTAGATTTTCCCATGCCATTTTATAAATGGCACATAACAAGTCATGTACCAAGCCATGCAACAAGAAACTAAAGCAACAAGTAAGTCATGTAACAAATCATGTAACCAGAGGAACCCGGAGGACCAGGCAACTAGTATGAATAAATTTACAATACAAACTGTGCTAGAAAATGAATAAAACACAAAAGCAGTACAGATACAGGCTACAGAGAGCAAATACAATATACAATAAAATACAATAATGACCCCTTCCAACGGGAGGGGAAAGCAGCACCTAGCTAGTGAAATCAGTGTGCAAAGCCTGACCAAACAGGTGCCAAATTTAGCCTCTACAGGGCTAAGATCAGTAAGGTAAACAAGGTCTACAGGTGCATAAGCATAGATATACAGTAATACATAGACATAATTATATATATATATTCTATGCAAAACACTTTGTTAATACATCAGTTAGGGTTCTTCTACAGTGACAAAAGTGTGGAAATTACGACATTGGGTTCCCACCCCTCACGCGATGCCTGTTGGTGGGGGTGGGGTGCAAAGGGTGGGAACCTAATGTCAGACTCACTGTCACTATGAAGACTCTAACTGATGCATTACAAAGTTTTTACATAGAATTCCACACTTTTAAGAAAGAAGAAAAGTAGAAAGTTGCGCAAGTTGGTGGGAGCGCGGGGCCCCATTTTGTGTGACTATAATAACAGTAAGTACAATGGAAATGCAAGCACAAAGGGTTATGCACATGGTGACGCAAATGTAAATGGTAACACAAAGAGTAATAGAAACGCAAGCACAAAGTGACACCAAATCAAACAGTTACGTAAACAGAGACATCAAACAGAAGTGCATGCAGAACGCAACTGGTAACACACACATTCACGGTACCGCAATTGTAAATGCAAATGGTAACAGCAACAATTCGCCAAAGTAAACAGAAACACAAACCGCATTATGGCAAGGCAAAAACGTAGCACACACTCACAGAACCACAATTGTAAATGCAAATGGATCGGTAACAGCAACAATAAAGCCAACAGAGCAGCACATACAAAATGTAAATCATAGCACATACGGACATAAGTACCGCAATTCAAATGCAAATGGTAGCAGTAACAGCAACAATAATCGCGAAACAAAATGGAAGCGCCAAGTGCAAGCGGCATAAACTGTGATGCACCACGGTGCGGCGTAGATAGAACGGTGACATGAGCGGTAGAGAAGCGAAACTGGAAATGCTAGCTGGCACAGTAACAAAAGGGCACACCCTTCTTTTCCCCCAAAACTGCATTGAAAAAACGCATTGAAAACAGAATGTATGCATTATGATTGACTTCAGAGCAGAAAATTACGACTTGGAATACTAAATTGCTTATATCTCAGGAAAAAAAAAATTTGTATGAATTATGACTTTCCTGGCTAGTTTTATACGGGGGCTAAGCATTTTTGTTATGAAAAGTCCATATCTTGCACCGTTTCCAAGATACGGGCCCTCAAAGACGCAACAAACGCCATAATGTTATCCAATGGCAAAAAGCGTCAACTTCGGAGTGCCGTCACTTTGCCGCCCTGTAATATTTCACCAAAGCACCTAAAGGCACATCTGTGGGATGTTGGCTTTCTTCCCTTCAAATTTCAGCCCAAACGACCAAACTGTTATTTTGCAGCAGGATGGCAAAGAATTCCTGTAATGCAGCAAACACCATAATGTTATCCTAAGGGAAAAACGTCAACTTTGTAGTGCCATAACTTTTCTGCTCTGTACTATTTCCTTGACCAAAGTACCAAATCCACATCTGTGGGATATTGCCTTTCTTCCCTTCAAATTTCAAGTGAAAAGACCAAACCGTTTCCAAGATATTCAATATGAAAGATTACTAAAATTTCCCTATCTATTCCATTATAAAAAATCTGGCCATCTTATCCCTCCCTCGCGATCAAAGATGGCAATCAAAGAATTTTACGATCAAACAATTTTGCAGACTCACAATCAAAGAATTTGCAGGCTCACGAACATCGATTTAAATACCTTATAAATCAAAAAATTGAAGGAATTGCGGTAAACCACCACCATGGTTCGACAGAATGAAGTCCCCTGAGTAAAACCCACCATCATTTGACTTCCTATGACACCCCTAGGCTGAGAAAATTGATTTTTAAATTGGGCCATCTTGTCTCTTGCTCACGATGCATGATTGCGATCAAAGAATCTTGTAATCAAAGAATTTGCAGGCTCGTGATCAAAGAATTTGCAAGGTCATGATCAAAGAATTGAAAGTGTTCAAATTCAAAAAATAAACAGAATTGCGGTAAATCACCTCCACAATTTATCAGAACAAAGTCCCCCCCTCAGTAAAATCCACCCTCATTTCTCTTCGTAGCACACCCCTAGACTGAGTAAATTGATTTTTTCATCTGGCCAGCTCATCCCTCGCTCGCGATGCATGATCACGATCAAAGAATCTCGTGGTTAAAGTATTTGCATGCTCGCGATCAAAGAAATTGCTCGCTCGCGAATAAAGAGTGAGGGATGAGATGGCCAGATTTCTAAATAAATTTCTGTAGCCCAGGGGTGCCCTAGAGTGTTAAATTAGGGTGGGTTTTGCTCATGGGGCTTCGTTGTGCCCCATCTGCATACCCAAAATAATGTACTAACTATCCATGTGCCATCCAGTGGCACCCCCATCACAATAAAATATATAATCCTATCTACTGCCCTGGTAGTCTGGTGCCCCCCCTCTGTATTTTTTAACATCCCTGGTAGGCTAGTGGCCCCCCAGAGCTGTAGTCTTGTGGCCCTCCACCTCCCCACCCATCCATGCCCAGCCCACCCAGCACCCCACCCCTTAGCCAGCCGGCAACTGGCACAGCCACCTCTCACCTCCATGGCCAGCCGCTGACTGTCTGCGTACAGCGATAATGCAAAGAGGCACTCAGAAATATTTTTCAGAGCGTCTCTTTGCATTACCTTCGTAATACAGACAGTCGGCACAGCTGACAGTGAGAGCAGGCACTAACCACAGAAAATCGCTGGCTGAGAAAGGATAGAGGGCACAAATGAAATGAAGTGAGGCTTTGAAGACCACTAATTCTAATTATCAGAAAATAATTATGTATTTCATTATGCTGGGGGGGCACTAGACTAACAGGGATATAAGCTGTTACAATAATATAATACAACAAAGGGGGGCACTAGACTACCAGGGATGTTAAAAAATACAGGGGTGGGGGTACTAGACTACCAGGGCAGTAGATAGGATTGCATATTTTATTGTGATGGGGGGGCCACTAGACTACCAGGGATAGTTAGTACATTATTTTATTATTATTTTATCATTATTTTATCAGTGGCTCAGTAGGTAGCACACTCGCCTCTGAGGCCGAAAGATCAGAGGGCTGTGGGTTCAGTTCCCACATCTGGCACTTGGGTTAATATCCCAGTACTGATACTGTAGTGCAGCATGAGAGGGGTGCTGCACTTCTGTGGTGACATCTTTCGGATGAGATGTTAAACCGAGGTCCCATCTGCCTGGATTGGTGGTAGTTCAGGTGAATGTTAAAGATCCCATGGCACTTATCGAAAAGAGTAGGGGAACTTCCCTGGTGTCCTGGCCAAATTTCCCTCTTTCACTAAAAATACCACCAACAGCTTACTCTGGTTTAAGGTCAGGTGGCATTCATCTGTATCCCCCTCCCACGGGTCGTGCCTGAAAATAGGCAGGATTTGTCTAGTGCACTTACCCAGTCAACAAAAAATAAATAAAATAAATATTTTTGGTATGCAGAGGTGGCACAATGAAGCCCCCTGAGCAAAACCCACCCTAATTTAAGATTCTAGGGCACCCCTGGGCTACAGAAATTGATTTAGAAATCTGGCCATCTCGTCCTTCGCTCATGATGCACGATCAAGATCAAAGATTCTAGCAATCAAAGAATTTGTTGGCTCACAATCAAAGATCATTAGAGAGCCACGAATGAAGAATTTAAAAACTAATAACTCTAGTTTTGGACTGATTTGGATGGAACCAAAGCCATGGCTTGATAGATCGGGGTCCCCTGACCCCTGAGTGTTAGGATTGAGAACCCCAAGGCACACCTCATGCCTGATTTGCTGCCTGTAGGTTGGAGGTGGGGTGTTAGGATTGGAAACCCTAACACCACATTTCCCTACTTTTTTCGCTTTAACCTTAACTTGTGCATTAATTAAGTGTTTTGCAATGCAGATCTATACTGGCTGACTGAGGTTGCTTGTATGATCTTATCCTTTTGCTGTTTTTTTGGAGGGAGTTAGGGTTGGAATGCCACATAGAAACATAGACTTTGACGGTAGAGAAGGACCGCTTGGCCCATCTAGTCTGCCCATTTCTCTACCTACAGGATAGGCCACAGATCCTAGTTAACCAACAGCCTATTTCTTCCTACCCACCACAAGAATTGCCTTATGTCTGTCCCATGCATTCTTGAATTCTTCCACAGTTTTAGACCCCACAACCTCCTCAGGAAGGCTGTTCCATGCATCCACTACCCTCTCTGTGAAATAATACTTCCTCATATTGCCCCTAAACCCCCCCCTTCTATCTTTAAATTGTGTCCCCTTGTTCTTGCACATCTCTTTTTCTGAAAGATGCTACCCTCTTGGACTTTGTTGATTCCACTGAGGTACTTAAAAGTTTCTATTATGTCCCCCTCTCCCTTCTTTCCTCAAGGGTATACATATTAAGCTCCTCTAGTCTCTCCTCATACAGCTTCTCTTGTAGACCCTGCACCATTTTAGTTGCCCTCCTCTGGACTGCTTCTATCCTGTCTATGTCCTTGCGGAGATGGGGTCTCCAGAACTGGGACTCAGTACTCCAGATGGGGTCTCACCAACTGTCTGTACAGAGGGATAACAACTTCCTGTTTTCTGCTGCTGATGCCTCTCCTATACATCCCAGTATACCCCAGCCCTCCTACTGCCTTCTCACATTGCTTGCTAACCTTAAGGTCATCTGATATGATTATCCCCAGGTCCCTTTCCTTTTTTGTTGTTACTACCTCCCCACCATTGTGTATTCTTCCCGGGTTCTCGTTTCCCAGGTGCATTATTTTGCACTTCTTTGCATTGAATCCTAGCATCATACTTCTGACCATTCCTCAACCTTGCCAAGTCCCTTTTCATCCTTTCCACACCTCCTTGTGTATTAACCCTGTTGCAGATCTTTGTGTCATCTGCAAAAGGCATACTTTTCCTTCCAGTCCCTCTGCAATGTCACTGATGAAGACATTAAAAGGACTGGACCCAATCTGAACCCTGCGGTGCCCACTAGTAACCCCTCTTTCTTCAGAGTGGACTCCATTTACAATTACCTTCTGTGTCCTGTTGTGCAGCCAATGTTTTACCAGGCTACCACCCTGGGACCCACTCCCAGGCTGGTTAATTTGACTATTAATCTTTTGTGTGGGACTGTGTCAAATGCCTTGCTAAAGTCTAGGTGGGCCATGTCCACAGCCCCTCCCTGATCTACTACTTTGGTCACCCAGTCAAAGAAATCTATTAGATTCGTCTGACATGACCTTCCTGCTGTGAACCCAAGTTGCCTTGGGTCCAGTGCCCCACTGGCCTCTAGGTACTCAACTTTTCTTTCCTTCAGAAGTGACTCCATCACGTTCCCTACCACAGAGGTCAGACTGACAGGTCTGTAGTTTCCTGCCTCTGTCTTGGTCCCACTTTTATGAAGGGGAATCACATCTGCCTTCCTTCAGTCCTCGGGTACCACACCATCCTCCCATGAATTATTAAAAAGAGTAGCCAGTGGTTTAACTAGTTCCTCCCTTAATTCTTTTAGAATTCTGGGGTGAATTCCATCAGGACACTACTCTATTTCTATGGCATTAAGTTGAACCCTAACTGGTGCACTAACACAATTTTTTTGCAAAGAATATCTACCTGTCTATCTACATACATACATATACATATACATACACACATATATACATACACACACACACACACACACACACACACACACACACACACACACACACACAGTATATATATTATAGGGGCACGGTAGTGCCTGTATAGTTAGGGTTGCAAGGGCAGTTCAATGTTAAACCTAATTTTTTGCACCTTAATAACTTTGCCGTTTTTTTGACAAATTCACACAAAGTTTGACATGTGTTGCCAGGCTGTCAGAATCTCAAGATGTGAACAGTTTCATGATGGCATCTTGTACAATTTTTGAGATACGGAATGTCAAAAAAGTGAAACAAATCTTCTTTGTTTCCCCATACTAAACACTGGGGATTTTTGCTCTCACCTACAGCCTAGACCACAGGGAATTTCTTCATGACATTCTCAGGGATGATGCTGCCTGTGCCAAGGGTGTGGCTTTGGATAGTTTGGTGAAAAAATATTATGCAGTTTTTGAAATATAACAATGTTGGGGATAACGTTCAAGTTCGATTGATAAGAAAAAGGTTGCAAGTCTTAACAGGTTGTGATTTACTGTTCATGTACAGAGAAATTCCAATTGCAAAAGGTAAAAAAATAAACAAATCACATTCGGTTATTTTCATGATTTACTTGCAGAGGGAGAAAAAAAAACACTCAAGATGTCTGCCATTTTCCTTTTACTGTTTTAAACTTACAAACATCAAAAGTACAATGAAATGATGTATTAAAAAAAAAAAAACACTTGAACCTAGCTAAACAGAATCCGTTTAGCTAGATTCTGGTGTTTGTGTTTAAACTTGCCAGAAAAACCTTTTCTGGGCACCCAAAATCCAGGGTGCCCAGCTTAGCAAGAGGAATCGTTAACCCGCATTCTCTGTATGAGAACAGTGGGACTTTGAGTTCTTCAGCCGCAGCTGGAACTCATGCTGCGGGCTGCTCTGAGTGCAGTGAGCCACCATTTCCCTGGTGACTAGGATCACCCTCCCACCCTCCAATTGCCGTCCCGGTACTGACTTTGACTTTCACTAGTGTCTAGTGGTACCCCCCACCCTCCAATCAGCATCCCCGTATGTTGTTTTGTTTTTCCCTGGTGTCTAGTGGTACCCCCTAGCCTCCGATCACTGTCCCCTGTAAAGAAGTTTTCTTTCCCTGGTGTCTAATAGCCCCCCACCCTCTGACTGCCATCCCTGTACAGACGTTTTCTTTCCCTGGTGTCTAGTGGTACACCCCCCCACCCTTCCACTCTATGATCGCCATCCCCATAGTTTACTAACCTGTAATTCAGAAAACTGTCTCTCAATGTCTTTTTTTTTACTTGTAAAAGAAAATGATCACTCACCGATCTGACCCCCCAGCCTGACCTCCCACTGAGCAACCACCACCACGCAACCCCCACACACCCTCACTCACCTGACACCAGGTCCCAGGGCAAACATACACTCCCCTGTGAAATACACTTCTTGCTGCTGGAACTACTGACTTCAATATAAGAAACTAAGGTAAGTGCAGTTCAATGTATTTCAATGGGGTTTTCAACTTTGATGCATAACTTAGCCATTTTACCATATTTTGACACCAAATTTTCAACATGGCCTTCTGGGAACCCCGCCTCATGAACAATCATGGCGGAATTCTGCAAATCGGGCCCTAAAGGTCATTTTGCGCTCATTTGGCAAAATCACCTCCCGGGCAAGATCTGAAAACATTTACCACCTTTTTATGATGTGGGGTTATAAAAAGCCTATGTTGAAAATTTGGGTCAAAATATGTAAAAATGGCAATGTTACGCACATGCATTTAAATGTTACTACACTCGCTCCTAACTTTCGTAATTTTTAATATTTTCACCCCAAATTTTCAGGATAGCCATTTTATTACATCACCTCATGAACAGTGGCGGCTCTACACCAGGGCCTGCCAGGGCACGTGCCCTGGTAAACAAATGCTGTGCCCCAGTTGGTGCCCCATATGGTGCAGAGATTCCTCCATAGTAACAATATACAAGCGCCCTGGCTACCATCTGTTGTGCCCCGGCTGTGCCCTGGTAACTATTTGTGGCTAGAGCCACTGCTGCTCATGAACGTGACAGCCACAATTTTTCAAATCCTGGCCAAAATGTGTTTTCTCACCTGTGGAGTGGAATGACGTTGCAGTGCCGAATGATGTTTCAGCAGGGATCTGAAAATACTCAGCATGGTGTTCATGAGATGGGGGAATAGTGAGGCTATGCTGACAATTTTGGTGCTGTTTTGGCTGAAATGTAAGTGCAGTGCCCTCTGGGCCCTGTGATCCACATCAACATACATGTAGGCATCTATGCAGGGATGGGAGCACAGGGCTCAGATGGCTCATCATTCCCACAGGGAAATGAGAATATGGTTATGGTCTCTCAAAAAGTAAGGAGGGAGCATTAGGGTTGACAACCTCCAAAGAAGACCCCAAGATTCCAGAGACCCAAAACACTATTTTTTTTTTTCCTTTTGCTGCTTGGGGGTGAGGGCCGGGCATTAGGGTTGGAAACCCATATGCCACATTTCCCTACTTCTGTGGTGTTAGTTACCCTAACTGATGTATTAATGCAGTTTTTTGCAAAGAATATCTACACATAGACACAGATACATAATCATGTACAACTGCAAGCGGCAGAGTCCATTATACTGTATGTTTCATGAATGCTCCCTTGAAAGATAAATTGGATGTTGTGCTGCGTACATTGAGTGGAATATACTTCCAGAACCTCGGGCAAAGGATGAGAAAGCCTGTTCTACCATCTTTGTAGAACATTTGGGAACAATGAGGATAGATGACTCACATGCTCCAAATGAGAAAGGTTGATGGGAAGTATGGGGAGATATATTGGGGGTTTGCCAGGGAGGAGGATCTTAGAAGTTTATCAAGGTAGCAGCCAAGTGGGTAGATGTGGGCAGCAGAGAGAGAGAGAGAGAGAGACACAGAGAGAGTGTCCAGAGAAGACAGTGCAGGGGTGGGTTAGATGAAGGGAAGACTAATGCTGTTACAGGCCACCTCACACTTATAAATGATAGATTTCAGGGCTCATGAGAAGATCAGTTGGCTGTATTGGAGCTGGGGAAGGAGAATACCTTGAACAATGGCTACTCTAGCCTTGGGGTTCAGCATGTGGCATATCCAGTGCGTAAGCCTGAGTGTGGAATTGACAGATTTACTAGCCAAGAAGATGAGGATAGAGAAATCCAGAACTGGGTCTAGGATGATAACAGGATATTTGAATTCTCCTACAGGGAGAGATGGGCTCCATCCAAGCACGGGCTGGACAAGGGGTCTTGTGACAAAAAACGCCTCTTGGGCCGTCCCAGCTTACGAGTCAGTTTTATCAGGGATGTCTAATACTCTGCCACCACCTGATTTTTTGCCCTTTGCTCAGGGTCAGGAACGTCAACACAACAGTTATTGGTAAAGAGATGGACTGCAAACAGGGTCCAGGAAAAATAATAAAAATTACTCTGTCAATAATGAGGCAGTTACTGGTTCTATCATAAATAGATTATTTACTAGAAGATACTGCAGATATTAACAAACAGGGTATATTTACAGTATGACAAAAGGTTTACATGTTTATTGAGAACAGAAAATAAAGTAAATTAGACAGATGATTTGTCAGAAAAACCTCAAACTTTAGCCTCGCCTAAAGTCCTGAAGTCTCTTTCCCTGCCACTAGCTACAGAAGACATTCACCCTAGGCTGTGCTTCCTTACCAAGCTAGCTCCCAGCACAGCCCCCTTCTTCAGATGTCGAATGTCCGAGAGACAGAGAGAGCTGGGTGCCTTGTTCCTCGATTTATGTGCTCAGGGCTGTGGTGGGGAAGTGATCTCTTCCTTGAGTGACAGTTCCCCCAGTATCCCCACTTATGCGAGTGTGTGTCTGTGTGTGTGTGTGTGTGTGTGTGTGTGTGTGTGTGTGTGTGTATGTGTGTTACCTCATCTCCTTAGCCCTTCCTGCTATCTCCTGAAGTTTTACAAAATGCTCCTAGGTCCATTTCCTGACATGGGAACATAACACAGAAAAAACTCCCCACAGGGATAATGCATTGTCTCCTTCATGCTCATCCTATCAGCGATTACTGCTGACCTTCCCACGAGAACGTCAGCACCTCCACAATGGGTGACCCATTCATAAACTGCCTGTACATGCGACCTGACAGCCATTTTGTGTCCATACCAAACAGAACCTGTAACAGATGAATATTTAAACTAACAGAAAATAATAAATGAGTATGGTCACATATCCTGTCACAGGTCTCAACAGGGTTTCAGTTTAGCCTGGGATCCAGAAAACATTGCCTGGGTTTTTAAAACATTGATTAGTACTTCAGCATGATGGGGTTGAAAAGTTAAAAAGCAAAACACAACCCCCAAATCAAAAAGACATCATGCACATCAAACAGGGTTACTACCTGTCCTGATTTGGGCAACTGTGTCCTGCAAAAAAGCGTGAAAAATACTACATGTCCT
Source organism: Neoceratodus forsteri (assembly GCA_016271365.2). Classification (NCBI taxonomy): domain Eukaryota; kingdom Metazoa; phylum Chordata; order Ceratodontiformes; family Ceratodontidae; genus Neoceratodus; species Neoceratodus forsteri. Next base: position 421,147,608 of record CM028138.1, read on the forward strand.
GACATTATTGTAGTAAAAATATTTTCTAACTTTCCACTAAATGTCGCAGAAAACTATAATACCTTAACTAAAATAAATTAAAATGATAAGAATTAATATAAGCCACTAAGAAACTACAATACTTAGCTTTAATTCTGATTACATAGGGAAAACTAGTGTGTTGCATTCCTCAAGGTTACCTACTGTCCTGCAAAAAATCATGTTTCATTAAGAAATGTCCCAGTTTGGGCTTCTTAAAAGATGGTAACCCTAACATCAAACAACCGCATTACAACAATTCCACATCACACCCATCCCCACAGGCAACATTGCACAACAATCATAGACTAAAAACCAAAACTTCAAGACAGACTACTCAAAAAAATGAACAAAATATTTAACTGAAGAAACCTGAAATAAATCAAACAAAGCTAAAAAATAAACTATTTTCCTTCATGGAAAATCCAGACTTGAAATGTCTCTGTGATGCTCCCCATTCAAATGGATAGATGCAGGAAAACAAAAACACACACCTAATTAAAATGTAGAAAAATCAACAATAGTGTTATGCACTAGAACAAACACATACATAGTTACAGTAGTACAGCTGCCACCATAAATTGGACTTCATGGGCCCCATTTTTTAAAAATTGAGGTCTGCATTGCACAAAGTCCCTATCCAAAACACTAATTAGTGCAGAGCACCAAAGCTGCTCTTTTTAAAACAGTTTAGAGTAAGCTAGCCCATTGGTGCAGTGGCAGTACAACCACTCACAATGCCAACGACTCAGGTTCAGGTACGAGCCTGAGTCACTAGAGGGATGGCTGGAGGAAGATGGTCAAACATCCCATAGGATGCTCTCTTCCCTGGAAGGAGGGGGAGGGTTCCCACTGGATGACTGCCTCCTGACTGATCACATGCGGTGGTGCAAACAGGGAAAATGAGGAAGGAAGATGCTGATCGGCTTTGTTGGAGCACCATCACACCTCTGCATGTATGCCCACCATGGGCTCTGCTCTGGCATCTCAGGGGAACAATAAAGAACAGAGGAAATCACCCACATGCAAGCAGGATGAGTCTGAGGGCACTGTGTCCGGCACAACTCAACAGTCCTTCCCATCAGATATTTATTTATTTATAGCATTTTGGTTACTGGGTGAGCCCATTGAGACCAGAGATCCCTTTTTCACGGGCAACCCGGAATTAGTTATATACAGAGCTTAACAGACAGTTCAGGTCACAGTAAGTTATGCAACACAAAATCAAAGAATATTGAGGAAGGCATAAGAATGCAAACAAGTACACAGGAAAATTAGTTACAAACATTAGTTACACATTAGCAGTGTAGCAATGAAATATAGACAATGGAACGTAAGTTTCTTAGGTTCATAGATAGTTATAAGTCCACTTGCAGCTAAAGGTAGCAGACCATACGTCAGATACAAGGGATATAAGGGCACACTGTTTTAGGGGATGGGTTCAGCAACAGCAACTGCAAAGACAGCGTTCCAAGGTATATGTCTTGAGCCCGGCATTAAACCCTTAAATAAAGTTGACATTAGTTAGGTTTTCAGGAAGGGTGTTCCAGTGGAAAGGGGCAGAATATGTGAAAGACTTTTTACCCATGTTAGTCTGTACCCTGGTGATTTCAAGTAAATTAAGAGTTTGCTGACCGGAGGGTACGCCTCTTGGGTTTTGGGGTCAGTAGACCCAATAAATGTGCTGGGGGGGTATACAGTTTAATGAATTTCAAGGTGAGGTAGATAGCCGGCCCGCTGGTGCATCAGCAAGACATCTGCTTGCGGCGCCAACATCCTGGGTTCAGGGATGGACGCGGGAAGGGCCGGCCTGGGGAAGAAGGATTAAGTGTCACAGTGACTGCTCTCCTTCTCCAGGGGGAAGGGGGGTTGAGTGTCCAGTGCCTTGTGGATCTCTGGCAGAGGCTGGTGGTACCACCATGGCTGGTGCCACATGTCAGAGGGGGCGGATGCTGGTCATCGTACATACCTGCCCAGGATCCTTGTAGCAAAGAAACACGGACCCCACGCATGACGCGTGGCTTCACCACCATCCCTGCTGCCTACCCATGTCCTCTGGGGAGGTCCTGCTCCCATGGTCCACCTTTGGGATAAGCCGGTCTCACTACCCAGTATCTATTGGAAGGGGTGCCTGCCCGGCGGCCCTGCCCGGGAGGGAAGCCGAGGCATGGGGGATGGTGGACAGAGCTGGGCTGAGCTTACAGGGGGGACCAGACAAAAAAAAAAAAGGTGAGGCAGAGGAGAGGGTGGTTGAGGCTGTGTTCCAGCGAAGGCCAATTCACTTCAGAGAGCACCTCACAGTGATGTCTCCTGGGCAGCAAACCCGATGCAAAGTGACTGATCTTGTTGCATAAAATGTTCAGTTTGTGGTCTTCTGTTTCCCTGAGGAATTGCAATACTGGGGCACCATAGACCAGAGTGGGGAGCAAGGTGCTTTTTGCAATGGCAATCTTCGAGTCTGTAGCCAGCAAGTTACCTAACCTGTAGAGGAGGCCCAGTTTCTGGTGCATGGCTTTGGTTTAAGTGATTGACATGTGGCTTACATGTCATATCTTGGTCAAGGTAGACTCCAAGGTACTTTACCCTGTCTACCTCATCAATCTCTGACCCCGTCATAGTAAAAAGTGGAAGGAGATTTTGTCTGCATGCTCCCAGACATCTTGGACCAAATAAGACAGCTTTGGTTTTTCTGTCATTCATGACCAACATATTGGAGGCAAACCAGTTTTCAAGTGCATGCAAGCAGTTTGATAGTTTAGCAGTAATTAAGCTAGGGTGAGCATCACTCCAGTAAACCACAGTGTCATTAGCATATGACAGCATCTTCCCATGTCCACAGTGTTGGCCAATATCATTAATAAACAGCAAGAATAGTAGGAGACCTAGTATGGATCCCGGGGGGACTCCATCAGAGACCTCGAGACAGCTTGAGTGAACCCTTTTCCATTTGACCTTTTGCAATCTATCTGCTAGGTAGTTTGAGAACCAAGACATTAAGTGCTTATCCAGACCTAACCTCTCAAGCTTATCCAGCAATAATCTGTGGTTGACCAGATTGAATGCCTTGGTTAAGTCTATGAATATGGGCCCTGTCAGTAGCCCTTTGTCCATAGTACCCATTGCATCACTAGTAAATTTAATAAGCGCTGTGTCTGTGCCTTGACCCTTCCTAAATCCGTGTTATTGATCCAAAAGAAGATGACGTTGCTTGAGATAATCCTGCAACTGGTTAAAGAACAACTTCTCCTGTATCTTAGCCAAAGAACAAAGGATCAAGATGGGCCTGTAGTTCTTGACAATGGCTCGTGCCCCTCCCTTGTGTATAGGGACCACCACTGCCACCTTCCACTTAGAAGGAACAGACCCTTTCCTAAGGGACCTGTCTATTAGCATGGTTACTGGAAGAGCAATTACTGGTGCAGCTGCTTTTACTAGTCTTGGTGTAAGTCTGTCAAACCCAAGGGAAGAGTCTGGTTTTAGGTGCTTCAGTAGGGCTAACACCTCCGTTTTCATGACCAGACAAAGGTGGAACTGGGGGCACGAGGTTTCTGTGTCAATAGGGTACTATGTGGTGGGAGGGATTTAGATGAGCCAGGTTTGTACTTTCCAGATTCATGAAGAAGCTATTGAAGGTTTCCGTCATCACCAAGGGGTCATCAACAGCCTGATCATTAAACAAGATTGTTCCCTTCAATGAGTTTGAGTTGCCCTTTAACAAGGAGTTTAGGTGACTCCAGAATTGTTTTGGATCGCATAGGTGCTTGTTTTGGAGTTTCCACAGGTATTGACTTTTTGCCTTCTTGGTTCCTTTTTTGCATTTGTTTCTTAACTCCCTGTATTTCATCCAGTCAGTTTGAAGGTTAGTTTTCTTGAAAAGGCCCCAATTCTTGTCCCCAAGAACCATTAGCTTCTTGAGATTACTGTTAAGCCATTTATGGCTCTTGCCCTTCACCCTAATTTTTTCTATACGGGCATGCAGGCTGGCCATGGACATAAATATATTTATAAAGTAATCAACAGCATCTCCCAGACTTGGGAGATCTAGGATAGGGCACCATTTGGTGGTGTGAGGTCATCAATGAAGGATCCTGGTGTGAAGTTGGTGTAATACCTTCTTATGAATGTTCTAGAGGGTAGTCTAGGCATCTTATTGGACTATATACAGAATGCAAGTGAATGATCACTGAGGGTGTCAGAGAAGATTCCTGCTTCATGTATTCTCGTAGGGTCAGAAACTAGTACACAATCGAGCAGAATATGGTTTCCAGACTTGGCGTTAATCCTAGTAAACTCCGTTATCAATTGCGTGCAATTTGCATCTAGGAGGTGCATTTGCAGCCAATTACCTGGATTTGACTCCCAGTTTTGATCAAAGTCACCAAGTATGACCATTTCCCCAGATGAGTGCTGTGCCATGACCTGTGTGAGGGACTCAAGGGAGGCGGCAGCATCTCTGGGGGATATGTAGATACACCCCACGTATAATGGCTTAGTGTTGCCTAGCAGCAGTTTGACAAATAGAGATTCATTCACAGAGCAGCCCAGCTGAGGGATGTCAACAGGGGGTGGCACTTAATTTAGAATTAACATATATGAGGACACCACACCCCTTTTTCCACTCCTATCCTTTCTATAGGCACTGAAACCCAGCAGGTCCACCTCATGTGGTAGTAGCTGAGGCTTAAGCCAAGTTTCTGCAATTGCAATTATGTCTGGTTTGCAGATAGCAACCCAGCTTTCTAGGTCTTGCATTTTAGGCCTCAGACTATTGACGTTCATGTGAACCAGCTTCAGGCTGTTGATTTGAGCCCAGCCAGGGTCACTAGGGAGACTGATGGTGGAGTTTAGGGGGACAGAACCAGGGTTAAGTTTGATATCCCCACATAAGAACAGCCTTAACTTTGCCAGGTACTTTAGAAGTTTGGTTGGAAAGAGTGGGTGGCACTTTTTCCTTGTGGCAATGCAGGTATAGAATATATTGTAACAACTGCCCTGTTGAGTTAGCCCATGAGTTACCAGGAGCAAGGGGTCATAGGTGTGGACACCCGTAGGAGGACTGTAATGAGAAGGACAGTAAGACCCCACACCTGGGCATTGCAAATCGAACCCCAGCGGTACCTTGTCCATTAATAATACAACTAGCATATAGGAAATTGACACAGCTATACCATAGAGCCTCATATTAGCAAATAATGTTAAGACCAGTTAGAGGAAAAGCAGAGCATTGCCTCAAGTACCTGTGACCTACAAGCCCACATATGAAAAACTAATCTGCAGGCAATTAGGCTAAAATGCACCTTTAAATATAGGGCTGGGTACTGGGAAAATATGTTCCTTAGTCCCAGAGCTTTGTTGTGATACCTGCTTATGGGGGTGAGGCAACACAAGGATTAAAAAGAGTGCCAGTGAGAAGGCAGGGCATTAATAACCGGTGGCAAGATGGACTGGTAGTTCAATTGTAGGGCAAAAGCTCCATGTCATTCAACATGTATTTCGCCTATCAAGTCATTCCCTACACAAATCCAGATAAGCTTAGCACAGGGAAAAACATTACAATGTGCAGGACTCAGGCAGATTGCCTTTGTAAGCAATCTAGGACAAAAAAATAAGAAACTATGACATTCAGCAAGTATTTCACCAATCCCAGACGTTTCCTAAACAGCCCAGAAAGGTTAAGCCTTCTTGGTGTAATAACGCTATGACATTCAGCAAGTATTTCATCAATCAAGTCATTCCCTACACAAAACCAGGAAGGTTAACCACTGGAAAAAAACTACTGCAAATAAATCAACAGAAAAATCAGGCAGATTGTGTGGTTAAACCTATTAGACATTCCCCCACAAGTAGTGAGAGCAGCCGGGTTGATATGAGTCAGATTATCTGAATTGTTAGCCTGCAGAAACTATTATGGTACTGGGCTTCCCTAGTAAAAGTTCTCATCAACGATGTCAACCTCCACTCTGCTGCTGTGAGCTCCACCTCCTGTCTTGGTTACCTTCCAATCCTGGTCACACTGGGCGGTGCTACAATCTATTTAATAAATTGCTGGAGGGGGGAGGTCACAGGGCAAATTTAAGCTGTTAGTGGCTGGGAAGACTGAGATCAGATGCTGAAACAAGCTGAGAGGAGCTCCATGGAGCTGGCTTTTCAACTGGTGCAGAAGCTTGCAGTGCAGGAGTTCCGGTGAGCTCTGATGAGCAGAAGCTTTTAAAGGAAAAAACTGTCCAAAATAGTGGTGGCAATAACCAGGGCTGCAAAAATGCCCTATTAAAACAACCTATATAGTTTAAAATGACTGCAGCTAACATTTCATTAGTTATTTCTTGTTGTAACATGGCACAAATATGAAGACTCGAGGGAGGAAAGCTGATAGGTCTAACAGGGTCACGTGTCGTAAGAGCAACACGGCATTATGGCACGATAATGCCGTGTTGGTTTAGAATGCTTACATTAATAATGCCCTGTTCAGAGCGTGAACGCGCTCACTGAAGTAGGAAAGCAGTGAATCTGTTTGAAATATGTCCACCAATAGGTGGCGCGAGTAACACAGCCGGCAAGGGTATCGGCAGGGGAAAAGAGGGACAGCAGAAATGACTGTGTCAGTGCGGGCACCATAGAATATGGGAAAGAGCACACAATGGGAAAATGTCCAGTGTTGGAGGTAGTGGGCAAGTGAGGGCATATACTAGAAGTCGCCGAGGGATGGAAAAGACCACACGTAAGCACAGGTGAGAAAGAGATCGGCGGTAGCAAGATGCAAAGCTCTGAACAGTTGAGAAAGCGCCACCTGTAGGTCGCACGCACGAAGGAGAGGTGAGGGAAAATTAGCTGTATGGGAAGCATCTGAAGAGGGAAATAGTGGACACATGAATTGGAGGGGGGAGAAAAGAAGCATAGAAGGACAAACCAGGCGTGCAGAGTGGTGTGAGGCACAGAACAGTAGTTGCATGAGATCTGAAGGGTAATAGACGGGGTGTGGACAAATGCATAAAGAGCGAAATGGAGCAGAACTGCCGTGCTGCTTTGAAAGCACCACCTATTGGTGACAATCGGCAGCTAAACAGGGAGCGGGGAAGACAACTGTGAGGTTTGGGACAATATCAAGGTATGCACGCACATATTGCCCAGCATGCAGTAGAGCACTGATGAAGAAAACAAACGAGGGCAGAGAACTGGAGTAGGCAGCAGAAGTACGGACATCGCAGCTTCAAGCAGAGCTGCATGTGAATACTGAAACATAGATCAGAGTTCAAACAGCCAAAAAAAAATACTCGCCACTATATTACTCGAGGTGGGGCGATCAACGTGCAGGTGCATAGACGGAGCAGCAGAAAGGCAGGAAAATAAGAAGAAATGTACCATAATTGGAAGCGCTAGTTAAGTCTTTTGGGTGATCACTCTTGAACAGCACACAACAGACCATCTGAGAAGTAGTGCAGTGCCAGGTGCCATGTTACAAGCACATTAATCCCCGCTGAAGGTGGCATCTAATGGGGAGGTAATGCATGGTTGGACCGTTGTATGCACTCGGCCTCCGGCCTCGGGCTCCAACGGTCCCAACCATACATTAACTCCCCATTAGATGCCACCTTCAGCGGAGATTAATGCTTACTTGTAATATTGATTCTGGAAGCGCCATGCCCAAAGTGCCACCGCACTGGAAGATGGAGTGTGACCCTGGCATCCTGTCCTGTTCCGGAATGCTCGTAAAAATGATGAGCGAGGCACATTTAAATAGAATAAAAAGAAATACTGTCCCATGCAGAGGTATCTTAGCTTTACCTCTAGAAGCAATTCCCAGTGAAAACGGAGCAGTGTAAGGTACTTAAATTCGTTATTAAAGTTGGAGCTCCGAGTTCGGTTATGCGCAGTAGCACCTAGCGCTACTGCGCATGCCCGAACTCAGAGCACTAGGCACTACTGGGAGGCAATATAGTGCAGTGGTTTAAGGCTCTGTGCTGCAAATCTGGAGACCTGGGTTTGAATCCCACAGCCCCCCACTTGCATACTGTGTGACCCTGAGCAAGTCACTTAACTTCCCTGTGCTCCCAGGTTGCACCTGTAAACAAGCCTTCAGGTTAGTGCATCTCACCTGGTTAAACAATTGGGGGAAAAAATGGGCTGGCAGGATTTGAAAGTCTTGGCGCCTTCTTTTTTCAGCCATTAGTGATTGAGACCAGATGCTGAAACAAGCTGAGAGGAACTCCGTGATGCTGTCTTTTCAGCTGGTGCAGAAGTTTGCTATGCAGGAGCTCCGGTGAGCTCCAATGAAGTAGAAGATTTTAAATTAAGCTAAATTCAGTCCAAAAATCCTCCGGTGGGCTCAGATGAGCCAATTAAGTCCCCCACCATCCTCAGCTGTGCTCCGATTAGCTTTCTGGTGCATACAACTTTACATCAGCCTTTAAATGAGCTGGGAGGATTTGAAAGTCTTGGCGTCTTTTTTCAGCCATTAGTGGCTGGGGAGATTGAGATCAGGCACTGAAACAAGCCAAGAGGAACTCTGTGGAGCTGACTTTTCAGCTGGTACAGAAGATTTTAAATTAAGTTAAATTCGTCCAAAAATCCTCCAGTGGGCTCAGATGAGCCAATTAAGTCCACCACCATCCTCAGCTGTGTAAGCAATAATACCCGACAGGGTGGGTGATATTGGGGAATACCAGACCACCCAGGGGTGTAATGAGGCCTGATGCTGCAGGCAGAGGGCCTTATAGCTCCTGGAAGGTCCAGTATTCCCCAATACTACCCACCCTGGAGGGTATTATTGTGCTTAGAAAATGGTACAGTTAAAAAAAAGTTATATAAAAAACTGTTTGTTAACAATCAGTTTAATAGAAAATTTGTAATAAAATAGTTCCTCCACCTGGTTTATGATTAGAAAATAAGCTGATTGTATGCAGTTACCCCTCCACAGCAGTCTGCTTGTGTTTGTTTATCGAGAAGCCTCCCCCAATTGTAGTGAAGCAGCAGCTTTGTGTTAGTGTATCACTTTTTGGTTTGTTGTTTTTCTTTTTGTTCATCACTGCCCCAACACTGGTAATAGGAATATTTTTTTATTTAAATTAGTAGGTGTCGTCATAGTGATCGGGATGGTCACAGAAGAAATAGACAGGGTGTGAGCGTGGTCGGCAGCAGAGCTTACTGCAGGAGACACTACTTCTTTAGCAGGGCCGTTTGTTTTTAAACTAGGCTCTATTGCAGTTGCTGTCCAGAGAAATCGTGGTCTACAGTGATGTTGGGAGAGCAAGATTAGTTGCAGGTGAGACCGGGACAGTTATTCCGGTATCGGAAAAAATAGAAACGTTCCTGTTTTTTTACATATGTGCAGGACAGGTGGTTCTTTTTAGCGTTGCTGGGTTGATTTTTTTGTGAATATAGAAGAGGAGCCCAATAACAAGGGACACTACCAGTAGTGGCCTGAAAGGAGTGTGGGCCAAGAAGTGCAAGCGGCACTTTCTTAGATGTGGCCGCAGGTGCAGACTCGTTACCTGCTAGGTCGGACTACGAGGGACATGTCAGCAACGGTGGCAAAAACATTTTCGGTAGGACTGCAGTTTGTTATTTACGTTTATTTAAGTAATGGAATCCTACAGTATGTGGCAAGTGCCAGAATTTTTACTTTGTGCCACAAAAAGTCAGTTTAGGTATGAGATCTCTCGCTCATTATGCGAGGGAAAAAAAATGGCAACTGTTGAGACTCAAAATTCAGGGTGCCCAATGATACTATCAATAATGGAGCACCCAGAATTGGCACTTGCTTTCCACTGGGCATCTATCACAAAATATTTATTTATTTATTTTTTATTGACCAGGTAAGTGCACTAGAAGAATCCTGCCTATTTTCAGGCACGACCCGGGGGAGGGAGATACAGATGAATGCCCACTGACCTTGAACCAGATTAAGCTGTTGGTGGTATTTTTAGTGAATGAGGGAAATTTGGCTAGGACACCAGGGAAATTCCCCTACTCTGTCAGAGGGGATTCCCTGTCCAAGATGGAGGATGCTCTGCTGCCTGCAGTTGATGGAGCTGTGGAGACAGGAGACCTGGTCTCGACTCCTGTCTCTGTATCTGAGGAGACCACGCCAGTTAACCGGATAGCCATACCTGTATCTTCATGTTTGGAAGACGATTTGCAGGAGGTGCCTGTTGTTCCACGGATGGTACGTTGTGCCGAGGTTCATTGTAACGAGATTAGTCAGCTTCAGCTTGAATGTTCAGGGGGACCGCAAGAGACGCACACTTCCTTTGACTCGGAACCTTCGAGTCTGGAAGTGCCTGTACCGCACGACAGTTTGATGGAAGCGGACCGCTGTTGAACGTCCGCTGAGATGGGCTTGCAGCTGAGTCTACCAAGCAAGAAGCAAGACTGTGTGCCTCTGGCTTCAAGTGCACTTTGTTTCAGTCCTCGAAGACCAGCCTCGAGTCTCGTGCAGGTGCCTAGTCGGACGCTCTACGGATGCTGTTTCTGGCAACTCTTTTTCAGTGGAGGACTCAGTAAGTACTCTTTCGGCGGTGAGCCCGCCCTCTGTATCTCAGGATGATCCGTTACCTTCCCAGTCTTCTTCTATTAAGGCAAACCCCAATGTCGCCCCTGCATGGTCCACAGATGCGGCACTATGGGCGGCAGGATGGGTGCAAGACCCCAAGGCGGGTTCTTGGGTCTCGGGACCGTCCCCCAATCAGATCCACTAGAACTGTGCAAGATATGATATTGGATGGGGGAGAACAGATTCCCCAAACTGTGACTGACCCTTTGGACCTTCCTAATGAGCTTCGTCTGACCCAGAATCCAGTCCTGGGCCTTAACAAGGTCCCTGCTATACAGACTTTTCCTGGTTCCGACCCTATGGCTGAAGGGTCCTCTGCCACTGTTCGACCTCCCTTTCCTCGAGCTGGGACAGCGAGGTCCTTCTCTTCTTTGTTTAAATTTCCAGTTCTGGCAGCTAAGCGGCATAATGCAGTTAGGCTTTCTTATAGAGGTGGACTAGCGGACCCCCCTGACCGTGTGTATGTGGCCAGAACACTGTTAAAGGATTCATTGAAGTTTTTTGCCCACAAAATATATGCCCTGATACACGTCTCAGGGGAACTAACTTTTGACATTAGTTTTCAGACATCTCGTGGCCTTGACTGTTTTTGGTCAAAATATCACGGCTTGTGTAACACTGCTCTTTGGACCCCATTTCAGGCTATACCCCTCTCAAAACCTGCTTTCAAGATAGTAACTGTTATGTTTCGCAATGAGGGAGTTGATGTCTCTAATATTGTTTATTGGTTAAAACAACGTTGTACTTTACAAGGTCAGCCAGAGGCAATCTTGGACTCTGAAAACATATGGACAGGGGGTTGGAAATTTAAAGTTATGTTAAATGTTTCTGAATCTGGACCAGTGCACTTACAAACTCTTTTTTTAGGTCGGGATAGAGGAGTTCTGTTTTGCAGGCCAACCTAAAGCGTGTTATAGATGTGGGGATCCCTCACATCTGAGCAGTGCGTGCGATAAGATCAAATGTCATAACTGTGGTGAAATGGGTCATGTAGGTATGCATTGTCTGAATGACTGTAGGTGTAATCTTTGAGACGAGATGGGTCACACATTTCAGTCATGTCCCTGGGCTGCACATACCAAGGTAACACATGATGGAGGTGTGGATCAGCGTTACGTAATTACTCAAGCCCAGAAAGCCCGCCTCTGCACTACGTTGGATGCCCCCTCTATAGAGGTGACCCCCCCTCCCCCTAAAGCTCTGGCTTTAGAAGCCTCCCGTAGTGACGTACCTCTGTTAGTCAACAAGGCTCCACCCCCCGGGAAGGTACTGATTTCAGCATGCCCTATGGAGCTAGAGGCTGTGGAGCAGGTCCCAGGCTCTAGTACCATGCCTCCCCCTCATGAACCTGCCAAAGTGATATGTCGCAGGTCGTTACGATCTGGTTCCCGCACCTTATTGTCCCCTCCGAAGGCCTGCGCTGCACCTTCTATTGCACTATCGAATGCCTTTGAGGTGCTTCAGTCAATATCGGGACGATGCAGGTGGCGAATCTGACTCTTCCTCTATCGCTTCTTCCCTCCCTGAAGGTCTTGATGACTCTGAAATACCATTAAGCACTGGCCTTTCACAAAAACGGAAGGCCAAGGTTAGGCTGAAAGGGAATAAGGTAGCAGGCAAGAGAAAAACTTGATAGTGCTGGTTACTTTATTTGTGAGCTGTCATGTCACAATTTACATACCACACTGTAAATGTAAATAGTTTGAAACGTGTGGACAAGAGACGGCTGGTGTTTTCTTTTTTGAGGCTCTTGCCATTTGGGATATTTCTTTTACAGGATACCAGATTCCATACTGTGCAGGAGATCCGACTGGCTCAACGAGATTGGCTTATGGGTCCTTCCTTTTGGTCGATAGGCCAAGACTCCTGCTCTGGTCTTGGCATTTTAATTAACATTCCTGAGTTTAGGCTTTTGAAGCCGTTTGATTTGGCCCCCGGTAGAGCTTTGATTTTGGATTTTTTGCTAGGGCAATGCCTGTATCGGGTGGTAAATGTCTATGCCCCCCAATTGAAAACTGAGCAGATAGCTCTTTTTGATTTAATTCGTCCTTATTTACATTCTTCTCTCCGAATCATATTTTCTGGTGACTTTAACTGTAGCCTTAGTCTTCGGGATAAGAGTTCCTTTGCTACCACTAAGAAACTGTACCTTGACTCACTCGTACTGGGACGCATGATTTGTACTGCCCGTTTGATGGACTCTTATTTTTCTTTCATGAAACAGCATACTCCCACATTCCAGAAGGGTAGGCTGGCCACCCGCATTGATTTTGTTTTTACCTCCAGTATTTTTGAAGTTACTTCAGCTGTAGTGCAGGCAGTAGCCTTTTCTGACCATAAGCTGCTCTCTGTTAGTTTTGGATCTCCTGCCAGTTGTGGTAAAGGGCCGGGTTTCTGGAAATTTAATGTTTCCTTATTACAGGTACCATCATTTCAGCAAACCCTTTTGTCATTTATTCATGCTCGTAAGTCTGTATACCCCATGTATGATGATCCAATTTAGTGGTGGATGGATACTAAACATACTTTAACTGGAATGTTGAAATCCTATAGTCGTACAAAAAGCAGGTCTGAATATCTTGTATATTTACAGAAGAGGGCTCATTTTCAGTCTTTACTGTCACTAGCATACTTGACGGGGCAGGATCTTGTGCAGCAAATACAATTAGTGTGGAAGGACATGTTGGATTTCCAGTCTAAACAGTCGCAACAACTGTACCACCAATATAGCTAAGCGGTGAAAGGTACTCGAGAAGTTGTTTGCCCGTTTGAATCTAACTATCATCAGATTGCCCATAAATCAATGTCATGTCTCATCAATTTAAATGGAGATCTTTGTACTTCTCATTCGGACTTATGTCAAATTGTTACTGACCATACAACTGCATTGTTTTCCCCTTTACCTACTGTATCAGTGGACCTGAGACAACTGTACGGTGCCCTTGAAATTCCTTCTCCCTCCTTGCAGAGTGTAGAACTTGCATGTCAACCCTTCATGGAACGGGAAATTCGGTTAGCTATATCCTCCTTGCCCCTACGTCGGACCCCTGGTCCGGATGACCTCCCTACTGCCTTGTATAAATTTTTGGGGGAATACCTCCTTCCGGAATTGACCTCTGTATTTGCCTCCCTTCTTGCCTCTGAACACATCCCCTTGGAATTTACTAAGGGCACACTGATTTATGTATATAAACGGAAAGGTGACATTAAGTCCCTTGATAACTGGCGCCCCCTCTGCATGTTAAACACGGATTTTAAGATATTGACGAAACTTATCACACAACGTTTGCTTGGGTTGGCTGAAATAGTTATTCACCCAGCCCAATCCTGTTCTCTACCTAACAGGAGAATTTCTGATCACTTGATTCTCCTCCGTGAACTATTTTCGCACGGTTTATCGGACTCTGTTTCTGGACTTATTGTTTCGGTCGACCAAAAGGCTGCCTTCGATTCTGTTAGCCATGATTTTCTATGGAATGTATTGCATTTCCTGCACATTCCTGACAAGATGATTCGCTGGATTCAGACACTTTATAAGACGGCACCGCTGTTCCACTGATTATCGGTTGGCGTGGTCCGATGATCCCGGTGAAACGGGAGTTCACCAGGGTTGTCCACTGAGCCCCCATTATATGTTTTTTTCTGGATGTGTTGCTCTGACGCCTTAATGCTCATCCCCAGATTCGTGCCATCTCGTGTTGGTACTGCAATCACTGCTCACAGCGATTGCATATCGACGATGTGTGTTCCTAGTGACGAGGCTTCGGCGCTTGTTTCTCTCCAGGAATGTTCCTCTTTTGGTGCATTGTCTGGAGCAAGTATAAACTTTGGTAAGAGTATGGGGATTTGGTTGGGATCATCCTTCCACTCTTCGGATACTATTGGCCCTTTACGTGTGATAGAAGGCCAAATCCGTATACTTGGTGTTTATTTCGGGACGAGAGATTCTGATTCCTTTAACTGGGAAGAGAAGCTGAAACAGGGCAGAAGCATGGTGACCTCTTGGAACAAGGGTCAGATTGGGAAGAGAAAACATGTTTTTATGATCAAAACTTATCTTCTCCCTCTGTTTTTGTATTTAAGTTATGTTTTCCTCATCCCAAAACATCTGGAAACGATGGTATTAAGCTTATTTTTTCAAGCCCTTTAAGGCAGTCGGTTGAATCCGATCAAGAGGAATATTACTTACTTGCCTACTTTTGAAGGCGGTGTTCAGATGATTAACCCGTTGCTTTTCTTTACTAGCATTTTCCTTTCGGCCAATCTGCGGCCATTACTGGTGAACACCAGAGAGGGTGGGGCTTGTTTACGACTCCTGTAGGTATTGGTTTCACATGTGGGAACATAACTTTGGGTGTGTTATACAACATGCGGATGTCCGGTGTATATTAAGCATATGTTTCTTCGATTTAAAACAATGGCAAGTGTCGCCTCAGACTCCTATTTCAAATCCGCATAAGGCTCTGTACAAGACACTTTTGTCCTCTGTTTGTAAGGTGCCAGCCCCTTTTCCAAAATGTCTGGACAGCTGTCTACCCTCGCTTCTAGTCCTGTTATGTTGTCCTAGGATCCCTGGCCACATGTGGGACTTTCACTGGTTATCTTGTCACGAACGAATAAATGTGAAAGCAAACCACAAACATAAACAGTCTCAGGATCGATTTTGCTCTAGACCTCTTTGTATAGCTACCCCGGAGACTATTTCACATTTGTTTTTGATTGCTCTTATACTCATGATTAGGTCTTACTTGGCTGACTCTTGGGAGTTCCTATATTCTACACAGTAACATATCAAAATATTATGTTTGGTGTCTTTCCTCTCACTGGTCTCAATGGCACAGAGACACTCTGAACCTTGTATTTCTTGTCATTAAATGGAATATTTGGATGTCAAGATGTTTGTTTACCTTACAACAAAAATTGTGTTCTTATTCGGAACTTGAAGCAAAGATAGTAGCGGACTTAAAGAAAATATACGACCATGAAAGGACTTTGTATTCAGCACCGTCTCTGTTGGCCTTGGAATGGCTTCCCATGGATCACAAATACCGACTCAGCTATAACTTGAAGGACTTATGCAGTATTTTTGTTGTTTTTCCATTTTCTTTTCTTACTTTTGTTTTTTCTCTTCTTGGTTTTCCTGTATATTTCTCATTGATGTATTTTATGTTGGCTTGTTTGTACAATTTTTGTTTCAATAAAAATGTCCCCTACTCTTTTCGGTAAGTGCCATGGGATCTTTAATGTCCACCTGAACTACCACTAGCCCAGGCAGATGGGACCTCGGTTTAACGTCTCACCCAAAAGACGGCACCTCAGAAGTGCAGCACCCCTCTCAGGCTGCACTACAGTGTCAATACTGGGATATTAACCCAAGTGCCAGATGTGGGAACTGAACCCACAGCCCTCTGATCTCCCGGCCTCAGAGGTGAGTGTGCTACCTACTGAGCCAATGACACCGAGATTGGAACTGCAAATCATGTTTCAGTATCCATTCTTGCCATTTTCTAAGCTCCAGTAACAGCCATATATAGCCTGAGTCAAGCTGGCACCCTAGTATGTGGCCTTTTTTTTTTTTTAACAATTTAGCCCTTTACAGGTAGCTAGACACAAAGAAGCAAATCTTTTTGGAATTTATGCAGAACACATATAATATAGAATAATGCAAGGAGAGTGGAGATTAGCTGCAGTTTATTGCACTTCTGAGGTGTGTAATACCGCCTAAACCACAAGAGCAAAGTTCAGTTGGTTTAATCAGCATCACACACAAAGGGTGTGTAAAGAAAATGAGTTACCTTACTCCCCGTGTTTTATTGTTATAATTGCTGGTTTTAATTTGACAGAAATTAAGATCTACAGCGTAGCTCTTCCACATGATCAGTGAAACAGAAAAAAACAAAAAAACCAGAAGAAAAATTAATGTTTTTTTGTTTTTTTAGTGACTATTTAGCTCTTTTTCCTGCCGGCTCCCCCTTCAGCCCGACCGGCCCCCCAGCCCCGACATCCCAGAATTACCAGGGCTTACCTTATGCCCAGCCCGGAAGCAGAGCCTGAGGAGGGTCGGGCATCATCCCAGGGCCGGAGGATCCATTTTTCTCCCCTATTACCCTGGGGCCCCAGGAGTAGAGATGCATGCTCATGGAGGCACGCATGTGTACTACTGCCCCGGTAACAGCCCCTTCTGCCTCCCCATCTGCCTAGTGTCTGGTGCTCCCTCTGGCCTGCACTGCCCCCTGGCCTCCACTGTGAGGCAGTCAAGAGCCAAGGGATACCATATTCCCTCCCCGGAGAGGAGAGCTGTCTCTCGGTGGCTCCATCCAACTCTGCGCCCTTCCCCCCCATTCGATCTTAGACGCCCGTGCTCATTCCCGAACACGGGTCATCGGCATGGCGTGAGGTAAGGCATCCAGAGCCTTAGCCCTCGGCACCCCAACCAGGCCAGCCAGAGAGTGTATTTCATTGCTAAGCTGCAGGTGTTTGTTACTCCATTGTACACACTGAAAACTATAGAATTACAACCTGATTTTTGCTTTCTAGCATACTCCCTGGACTGGGACCACCAAGTCAGCACCGTGTCTTACTGTGCATTAACCCTCGAGAACTGGACTTAGAACCAGGCTAAGTGTGTGGCCTGGATACCATGGTGTTGTAATGCAAAAAAAAGTGAATAACCCTAAACTACTAGGCTTGTACATCAAGTGACCATTTGCTTCAGCCTCTGTTTCATTCTGTGTAGTGTTTTGTGACATAAAAATCAGAAGCATGATCTGCTTTTACATTTAATGTATGCCCTGCAATGAAGAAGTTGGAGTGCGGGCATCACTACTATCAGCTCACTGGATTTTGGTGGGCAGGTCGGAGCTGGAGCAATGTTAACATGTATGGTCCTGCCTTGCAATGGTGAAGGTGCAAAATAAATAACCAGTGAAATGTAGAGATTCAGTCCACCAAATGAATAGTGCAAGACAGCCAGCCATGAATGTAAGTGAGCAGCCTTCAAGGTTGGGGGGTCTAAAATGGATGCCATACTATGCATGCAGGGACTTTGAGAAACTTCGGATGGGTTGAGTGGTGGGACCGAGAATAATAGGTAGTGGGAACCGTGGCCTGGTTGAGCAGTTCATTAAGTGTGAGTGAAACGAGCCAGTGAACTACATTAGTTCCCTGAAAACCAAGTACTGCTGTAGCTGAGCAGTGCATATTTACTGAGAAGAGTGGTAGACCATTGATCTGAACCAGTAGGGATTTATTTAACTCCAAAAATTGATTAGCGTTTTGCTCATAAAAGTGCTAAAACATTGTGAAAATGCATAGCACTTGCCTCACTGTGTTTAACAAACATAACACGTCTAGAAAACCTATATAAATACTTTCTGTACAGTTAGCATTGTCCCAAGAAAAAAACTGCTAATCAATTATTTAAAACCCTGACCAGCCACAACAAACAAACTGTAAGTACTTCTGCTCTTTGCACATGTGTCAAACATCTGCACTGTTTGTGCAAGTCTGTCTCGCTCACGCACACAAGAGCGACCAGATGCCCAGACAGCTCCCTGTATTTCAGTACTGCTACCACCTGGTTGACAGCTATAGTATCTCAGTCTGCTTCTTGTCCCACCAATGGACACTGCTCTCCCAGTGCAAGGGCTTACATTTGACATAGAATCAGTGCTTCAGTCAATGTCAAGACCCCTTGCAACTCTGCATCAGACAGAGGTTACTTTACACTTGATAATCTTGCTCTTTGGTAGCAGAACAACGGTTTGCTCAATAGAAATGGATTGCTACCTGTCCCATAAAGCACTGTACAGTCGCAGAATATTTAAATATAAAAATATGTAATATGTAAAGTACTAAAGTGCAGCATATGCAGTAGAATACAAAAGGGAAAATTCACACTAGGGGAAACACAAAGTAAAACAGTTACACAAAAAGATTATTGAAATAAGAACCTGTATAGTCTCTAGATTACAGTCTAACAGATTTTATCCATATTCTGAGAAGTTTCCTTGCTTAGGAATTAACTTGTCACTAAGGCTTGAGATTCAGGAGACAGAGTTCCATTTTTCTTGCAGTAGACATCTACTGTGCTCATCCCCAGTTGAATCTACCAGTGCCTGGCTTGTGATGCCAGTTTAACCCTTTTAAGGAATCTGCTCCCTATCACATCATCCTCTCAGTCACAGGGAACAGCCTCCCTTTATTCCTAGATGTTCACTCAAACCCATTCACAGATCACACTAATCCTCAGATGATGTTGTTTACTGGGTAGTTTACCTAAAACCAACTCAGCTGCTTCCGTTATCTGATAAGATTTTCACATCCACAAGTGGTCAGTCCTTGAAAGCAAGCCCTTTTGATGAGAGTCACACAACTGTCCCTGCCATGCCTCCAAGCCAACCCAGTTGCTTCAGTTATCTGATGAGGTTTTTATACCCATAAGTGATTATTCCTTGGAAGCAGACACTTTCACATTTATTTCCATTTGTTACACCTCTATGTCTTTGTTACAGTTCCAAATCTGTATCTATGTCAGTGTGTAGACCAGTGGTTGTGCTGTCCATGGTTGTTGAAATGTGGCTGCAAAGCAAGCATTTGTTGGCGAGTGCTAGCCTCTTTTGTTCGGACATGTTTTTCAGGATGATTGTCCATACCTTTTATTAAACAGACCCATCTCATACCTTTAAAATAATATATACAGTATGACTGCTCTTAAAGCAGTGGTACATCCCCTTTAGGAGCATCAGTTTCGAGCCCTGATTAATACAGCTGTGACTGAGACTTGCAAGTGCAACATCTTGTGTGCATGGCAATTATCAGTGGGCACTGAGAGCTGGGACTGCTTTGCCCAGTTCATAGGCAGCAGAGACCTGGATGCTCAGCAAAGCATCTGAGCAAAGCGTGAGGTGACTGGCCCTCAAACTTCACAGTCATTTAAAGTATCTCCTGACGAGGGTGTTTTTAATACTCAAGCCTCGCCTGTCTGCAGGTAAGTTTTGTTGGTTGCACTTCAAGGCTGCCATCAGGCCATTGCTGGAAATAACAGTTTGGGTTGCTGACATTTTAGCTTATAAGTCCCTCAGGAGAGGGGTTTGATTTGTTCATACTAACCTGCACAACACAAGATCCTGGGCAACACTGACATTGGGCCAACTATGATCCAACACTAGGTACCTAGACAGTGTTGTTGCAGAGAAAGAACCCTGTTTAACTCCCAGGACACACTGGGGGTTGTAGAGATAGTGGGACGGCCTGACGGTACAAACAGGCCCATATCACTGGGTCAGGTGTGAGAAGCATATTGTCACCAGTGTGCATTCTGAATGTTAGTTGTTGCTAATCCCACTTACTTTTGCCCTGCAGGGTTATCGTTGAGAATAAATACTTGTTATTATTTATACTGCTCATGTCCATAGCCATCATTAACCGGGTGTGGGAGACTGTACTGTGTGAAGAAGGAAACTGCACTGAGTAGCAATAGGGAGATGTCCTACAATGGGGAGCTGGGTTGGTACTCCACCCCTGGGGCAGGTACCATACTTTGACTAGGCCCACTACTCTCTCTGAGTGGAGGCACAACATTTAAGTTATTCCAGTCATTAGGATCAGAATCTCTCCATTATCAAGCACTAAATGACCCAGGCCCCTAAACCTCATTTGAGCCCTCAGGGCAGGGGACATCATTGCCTAACAGATGGGGAAAGCTAGAGTCAGTGGGGACTCCTTGGACTTAAAGTTTGTTGCCCTTCCCTCGAGGAAATCCTCACACCTCTTACCAAAATGATCAACCTGTCTCTTTCTTAGTCACAATTTCCATATCTTTAGAAATCAGCAGCGGTCACCCCCGGTGCACAAGAGTGGTGACTGAGCACTGCTGGGAAATTACCGCCCGATCTCTATTCTTCCCCCGATCTCTAAGGCCCTGGAGCCCTTCGTGGCTGACCAACTCTTAGAGTATCTGGATAACTACCAACTCCAATGTCCCCAACAGCATGGAATCAGGCATGGTCATAGACTCCTAGAGTTTACAGGCTTTATCAATAACTCTCTGGAACAAGGGCGCTTGGTAGGGCAACTTTCATAGACCTTACCACAGTCTTTGACACTGTCAACCACGTTCTCCTCATCAGACAACTCTCCTCCATTGGTCTTTCTCCGACACTGCAAGCTGGTTCTCCAGCTACTTAAGCAGCCGAACGCAGTAGGTAAAAACTGGTAATGCCTTAGAAACATAGAAACATAGACTTTGACGGCAGATAAGGACCACTAGGCCCATCTAGTCTGCCCATTTCCCTACCTACAGGATAGGCCGCAGATCCTATTTAACCAACAGCCTATATCTTCCTGGCCCCCACAAGAATTGCCTTATGTCTGTCCCATGCATTCTTGAATTCTCCCACAGTTTTAGACTCTACAACTTCCTCAGGAAGGCTGTTCCATGCATCCACTACCCTCTTTGTGAAATAATACTTCCTCACATTGCCCCTGAACCACCCTCCTTCTATCTTTAAATTGTGTCCCCTTGTTCTTGCAAGTCTCTTTTTCTGAAAGATGCTACCCTCTTGGACTTTGTTGATTCCTTGAGGTACTTGAAAGTTTCTATCATGTCCCCCCTCTCCCTTCTTTCCTCAAGGGTATACATATTAAGCTCCTTTAGTCTCTCCCCTCATACGGCTTCTCTTGCAGACCCTGCACCATTTTAGTTGCCCTCCTCTGGACTGCCTCTATCCTGTCTATGTCCTTGCGGAGATGGGGCCTCCAGAACTGGACACAGTATTCAGATGGGGTCTCACCAACTGTCTGTACAGAGGATAACAACTTCCTGTTTTTCTGCTGCTGATGCCTCTTCCTATACATCCCAGTATACCCCGCCCTCCCTACTGCCTTCTCACATTGCTTGCTAACCTTAAGGTCATCTGATATGATTACCCCCAGGTCCCTTTCCTGTTTTGTTGTTGTTACTACCTCCCACCCATTGTGTATTCTTCCTGGGTTCTTGTTTCCAGGTGCATTATTTTGCACTTTTTGCATTGAACCTAGCTGCCATACGTCAGACCATTCCTCCAACCTTGCCAAGTCCCTTTTCATCCTTTCCACGCCCTTGTGTATCAACCCTGTTGCAGATCTTTGTGTCATCTGCAAAAGGCACACTTTCCTTCCAGTCCCTCTGCAATGCCACTGATGAAGACATTAAAAGGACTGGACCCAATACTGAACCCTGTGTACCTCACTAGTAACGCCTTTCTTCAGAGTGGACTCCATTTACAATTACCTTCTGTGTCCTGTTGTCCAGCCAATGTTTTACCAGGCTACCACCCTGGGACCCACTCCCAGGCTGGTTAATTTGACTAATAATCTTTGTGTGGGACTGTGTCAAATGCCTTGCTAAAGTCTAGGTAGGCCATGTCCACAGCCCCTCCCTGGTCTACTACTTTGGTCACCCAGTCAAAGAAATCTATTAGATTCGCTCGACATGACCTTCCAGCTGTGAACCCATGCTGCCTTGGATCCTGTGCTCACTGACCTCTAGGTACTCAACTATTCTTTCCTTCAGAAGTGACTCCATCACTTTCCTACCACAGAGGTCAGACTGACAGGTCTGTAGTTTTCTGCCTCTGTCTTGGTCCCACTTTTGTGAAGGGGAATCACATCCGCCTTCCTCCAGTCCTCGGGTACCACACCATCCTCCCATGATTTATTAAAAAGAGTAGCCAGTGGTTTCACTAGTTCCTTCCTTAATTCTTTTAGAATTCTGCAGTGAATTCCATCAGGTCCCATTGCTTTGTCCACCTTCAGTTTTAGGAGTTCTTGCAGAACCCTTTCTTCTGTGAAAGGACTGGGATCGACCCCCTATCAAGAGTGCTTCTGTTAATTGGATTAGGCACTTCCCCTCCTCTTTTGTGAATACTGAGCTGAAATATTAGTTTCAGTATTCCTGCTTTTCACTGTTCCCTCTGCCCACCCACGTTTATTCTATTCAGACTCACTATCCCTCCCTTTGTCTTTCTATCGCTGATGTACCTATAAAGGTTTTATCCTTCTTAACCGAGTTGGCTATCTTTTCCTCAGTTTGGGCCTTGCTATTCTGACTTCCTCCCTGCTTCTTTCTGCCTTAACTGGTACAGCTCTCTGTCCTGCTCCTTCTGTGTTTCCTTATACTTCTGGAATGCTATCTTTTCTTCCTGACTTTCACAGCCACCTCTTGAGAACCATAGTGGCTTTTCTTTCGCTTTGATTTGTTTATTTGCTCACACAAAGGCTTGTTGCCTCTGTGATGGCAGTTTTGATAATTCCCCATTGTTGCCCACACCTCCTTCTAGCCTGTTTGCTAGTGCTTTTCTGAGGCACTCTCCCATCTTGCCAAAGTCAGCCCTCCTAAAGTCCAGTACCTTCACTTTTGTATGGCATGACTCTGTAGCTGAGTTTTAACGTGAACCACACTGTTTGATGGTCACTTGTCCCCAGATGGCAACCCACTTCTAGATCTGAGATCCTCTCACTGCCCCCGTTTGAGAGTACGAGGTCTAAGATTGCTCCCTCACGAGTGGGTTCCGAAACTAGCTGTCTAATGCCTGCCACCTGTAGGGCGTCAAGAATGGCTCTGCTCTTGGATGTCACTGCAGCAAATGTGCTCCAGTTAACATCTGGCATATTCAGGTCTCCCATCAACAGTATCTCCCCTTTCTCTGCCATTCTAAGAATGCCTTCCATCATATCCTTGTCCATTCCTTCCCCCTGACATGGGGGTCTGTACACAACCCATGTGGATTTGGTGCCTTTTCCAGTCTCCAAGGTGACCCACAGTGCCTCCTCTCCTTCCTGTTTACTCTTTTGTTCAGTTGCTTTTGTCCTTCCTTTACATAGAGAGCTACTCCTCCCTCTTCTCTGCCTGTCTCTCCTGTAGGTTATGTACCCTGGTATGTTAACATCCCAGTCATAGTTCTCTGTGTACCATGTTTCTGTGACTGCTACGATATCCAGGCATCCCTCTTCCATTAAGGCCACCAGCTCAGGGAGCTTGTTGCCCAGACCACGGGCATTGGTACTCATTACCCTCCATTTCCTGATGGCCTTACCCCTTTGCCCCATCCCTGTCCTTCTTGCCTTGTCACTTTCTCCATTTACCCTGCCCTTCTCCTATCGACACCTCCATGTTGGTGTTTGCCACACTGACTCACCGTGATTGTTTGGGGGCTGAGGATTTCCTCGTTCTTCTAGTGCCTCCCTTGGCTAGTTTAAAGCTTGCCAATGAAGCATTTAAACCTATCACCTAGGATCCTGGTTCTCCCGACAGATGCAGCCCATCATGCCAGTATAGGCTTGCCTCACTCCAGGTGGACCCCAGTCCCCAATGAAGCCAAATCCTGAGCTCCACACCAGTTTTCAACCACTGATTGAATCCCATGGTGCTGGAACACCCTAGCTCTCCTATGCCATAGATGGGTAGCCTCCGAAGGTTACCGGCGTGCTACTTGACTAAGGCCCTCCCCAATTCCACAAACTCTTCCTGCACTTCTCTAATCCTTTCTTAGCCAGGTCATTTGTCCCTATGGACAATGACATCCAGCTCCCTCCCTGTGCAGCTGCTCCGCAATCCTGAGGATTCGCTCCTGTCCCTCCAAGCCATGGCGCCAGGCAGGCACACCTCCCTCTCCCTTCCTTGCCCAGTTCTACCTTCCCAATAATGGAGTCCCCCACCAGGAGTTGTTTCCTTCCCTGCAGGGTCCCCTGCCACCCTCCTGTGGGTCTCCTTTGTGGAGGTTCCCAGCATCCTCCTTGGTCTCCACTGTAGGTGCCTCCATAGAGGAACCACACTTTGCCAGAATGGCATAGGAATTGTGGAGAAGTACAACTGGAGGATGTGCCTCTGTTCCACCACCCTCACCCTCCCTGAGCCCACTGTGGTCCAACCACTCCTCTTTCTTGGCAACCTCTGAGGCAGCGGCAGTGGCACTGGTGGTCCCTGGATGGAAGAGGAGGTCCCACAATCCTGGCCAACTCAGCCTGAGATGAGCAACCTCCTCCCTCAGCCCAGAGAGGTGCCTGCAGATGGGACAACACCGCATCCTCCAGAACATCTCCCGGAAGACTGCTGTCCCACAGCCACTGCACTGCACCACTGCAATCATGTCTTATTTCTGGCCCCTTAACTGTTTGCAATCCTTACTCTTTCCTCTGTTTTTTTTTCTCTCCTTACTTTCTGCCTGTGTGCCCTTTAAGCTCCTGATTGTCCTGTTCTGAGACAAGAATATCCTATATTTCTCAGTAGACCGCTTACTTGTTCAGAGGCAGACCTCCAGCAGCTAGAGGGAGCTGGAGAGCTACTCTTGCCCTTCTAGGATGGTGGGTCCTTGGTGGTTCTGTGATCACTCACTTCCTGCCCCTAAACAGGAAGTTCCTGTTGTCAGTCAAATCCTGTGCCTATAAAAATAGAACTAGCTTTGGGTGGCGGGGTGGAGGGGAGGGAAGGAGGGCAATATAGTCCCAGTAGAGAAGTTCAGACACTGCCCTCCGGCGTATCAAAAAAGCCTTAAATAAAACATGCCACCTTCTCACTGGTGCCACACACTTGACACACACCTGTGATGTTAATGCCTGTGTTAGCTGAATACAATTTGTCCAATAGTAGGCCTGTACTCTGTGAAGTCCCGCAGGGATCTATCTTGGGTCCATTGCTTTTTAGCATCTTCCTCAATTCACTACCAGGAGCTTGCTGTGACCACATACTTCTATACGCTGATGACGTTGTGCTTTTTACCAGCAACATGGATCCTCACCTTCTCCAGGACCAACTTCAGCAATCCTTTACATCTGCAGAGAAGTGGTTTCAGGATAATAAGCTCATCCTTAATTATAATAAGACTAAGACAATGTTGTTTTCGACCTCCCAAAGCAGACACAAAAAATTTCCACTTATCATCATTAATGACACTGGCTCCCCTCTTGAACTGGGTCACCATTTCAAGTACCTGGGTAAAACTATTGACTCTACCCTGTCTTTCACCCAGCACATCGACAGAACAGCCAAAGCTATTAACCAGCATTTAGGAGTTCTATACAGGAACAAACATAATCTCACTTCTGAAGCACTGAACATGGCCAGCCACAGTTCTGTGGTCTCTCTCGTGGACTATGGTAATGTCGTTTACAGTGCGGCTACAGACACTGCCCTCCGGCGTATCAAAAAAGCCTTAAATAAAACATGCCACCTTCTCACTGGTGCCACACACTTGACACACACCTGTGATGTTAATGCCTGTGTTAGCTGAATACAATTTGACAGCAGGCTCAAATACCAATCGTGCCTGCTTGCAACAAAAGTCATCTTGGGACTGCTACCCCCTGGCATACTGGCCCTTCTTTTCCCTGCACGTAACCCACGCAGTACCAGAAGCTGTGACAAACAGGCTTTCAGAATACCATAGTGCCGTACCGCCTTTGGACAATGTGCGTCGCATACAGAGCTCCGCTGTGGTACAGCTCTCTGCCTCCTGACATGACCAATACTACTTTGCTGGGCTCCTTTAAGAAAAAAACTCCGGCAGCATCTAATCTCACTGGCAACCAGTGATTGCTACTGCAAATTTGCCTTTACCTTGCTCCTACCATTTGCAATCTCTGTGATCTCTATCGATTAGTAAAATGTTATGCTTCATGTCCATTTCTTGGGCCCCCGGTCAAGTTAACACTTTCATGGGCTTTCTACCCCTGCCTAAATTATTTATTTTCCCTCCTACCTCCTGCCATGTCCTCTTCCCTTTTTTTATCCCTCCATCATTCCATGCCTCTTTCCTCCCTATCACCTTAATACATCTTCATCACCCCACTACCTACCCCACCTCTTCCTCCCTACTCTCCTCCAGCCCTCCTTTTCCCCACCCTCCTCCCCCTTCATTCCATTTTGACTACATACAGTAGCTATTTTTCCCTTTTCCTCCTATCTATCCCCATCCTACCCCCCACCTCTGCTTGCCTTCTCACTCCCACATTTCCTCCTCTCTCCCTGTCCCTCTCTACTGGTACGAGACCTTCCTTCTTTTTTGACTTGGGCACATCCAATTACAGTATCTGCCTACAGTATGTTGCTAGTTGTACAATTCTCCTTTTTAAACAAGCGTCCTCATGTTATGTTACCATTACCTAGTGAAACGTTAGCCTCTGTTTTGACTCTGCACCCTGTATATGCTTAGATTGCATCACTATTGTTAGAATGTATGCCTGGAGACAGTTTTCAATTGTTTCTTGCTGTATCTGTATCTGTGGAACATATCTGTATTCTTGTTTGTGTCATACTTAACAGGGAACCTATGAAAGAGCGTTCTGCTCAAAAGTGTTAATCCAAGATCTCAATAGAGAAGTAAATAAATAAACATACACATTGACCTGGTGACATGCAAATAACCTACCTACCCCCGATTTACCTAGATTGTGTAAACATGGGTTATGTGATACCACTTTTGTCTTATGTTCATAAGTGGTCAGTGATCTCTTGGCCCACACAAGTGACAAAGCCAAGAGGGAGGCTAAAAGGTGGCTATGGCTGCAAATGAAGACAAAATCGATATATCATAACCGCCCATCACATGTGCAGTTTATACAACTTACATTATCTCTTTCAATGGTGTTTTTTTGTTTTGTTTTTTTTAAAGGCCTTTTTTTGGGGGGGGGGGCTGATTGTTTTAAATAAACCGCAGCTGCCACTCAGTTCATTAAAGGCTGTTCTTTCGCCGGCTTGTGATTCAGCAGGTGGAGGGGGGGCATAGCACTTAACGGGAGCTACACAGATTGACGTACCACACTGAGAAGATAAACATTAGTGATGAACTCTACTAGCAAGATAAAACATTTATCTAGTTAGCCAGGATTCTATGTTCAAGATAGTGCTTTTATCTTAAACAAAACATGCTAATGTATATTTGATAAATATGAGGTACGCATTGGCCTGACTCACAATATGCCATTTATCTTCATGAGTGAGGGGGCTAGACCATAAGTTAAGGGTGGGAGAGACACAAGTGAGTTATGAAAGTCCTGCCCCGACAAGTAAGGATAAATTTAATATTCTGTGTTAGGCCACTGTGTGTCCAATCTATAAAATGTATTTCAATTTGAAAAGCTTTTAGATGAGTTCCTTTTTATGAAGACTTGACTGTTTCTATTTGATTTCACTGCCCTGTCTTGAGTGCAGTAGAGGACATTGTGATGTTTTCAGGCATTGTGCAAGCTATGTCTCCATTTAGTTAAGAGCACTTTTGCGACCAGCCTAATGTGGAAATAAACGTGGATGATCCACCTAACATTGAAATACATTATTTGTATTTAGAAAATGGGTAACGTGAAACTCGCCTCCTGATTGGCTAAAACAGCCTGCCACCCGGGTTGTTATTTCTTAACAACGCCCGCAAAACAACGAGTGCCGCTGTCTAGTGCCCCATTACTCAGGATATCCTGGGACTACCCCAACATTCAAATCTCACTACCACCATTTTTTTTCTGCTTGCAAAGCAAGTGATTAAGTACTTGCTACCTACTTCGATTACAGCTGCTCACTGAAGCCATCACCACACACTCACCACCATTTCCAAAACAAATGTTTTTGTTTTTTTACTCGGTCAGCAGTATGTAGTAGGAGCCAACAGAACTACAACTAAGTCTGACTCAAGTTAAAAAGCCCAGTCATAACCCCCAACATAACCTAACGAACACTGCTCCCCCACTGCTCCAGGCAGCTTACCCTTCATACTTCCCCCTCAGCTCGCTTAAACTCGCAGTTCCTCAGGAATTTCAGATGCTGCTGAGCACCTACAGAGTGCGGCACTCCACTCGCTACCAAACCACAAACAACCCGAACTTTACAGTACAGCAAACATCGAGGGGCACATTTCAAACCACTCGGCCACAAATTATACTACGAAAGAACGCTTATTTTGGGGAAAGAACATTCTCTGCATCATGACCACCACAATAAAACTATGGAGCCCTCTACTGGCAATTATTGGCAATTCTGCCAGTTTAGGAACTACTTTACAATAAACATTTTTTACTGAATTGTATCTATTTTATTCTTTTCTCATGTTTAAAATTTATGCTTAAAATTTATATTCAAACCATTTTCTACGTGTAATAATACCCTCCAGGGTGGGCGTTATGAGATATAACGGACCTTCCAGGGACTATAAGGCCCTCCGCCTGCAGCGTCGGGCCTCTTTACGCCCCTGGGCAGTCCGTTATATCCCAATAACGCCCACCCTGTCAGTTATTATTACTTACTTAGAGTGCCTCAGTGGCTAAAATAAATTATTTGTCTGTAAGGTTTGACCTTCACCTACACTGTATGAATATGGGATATGCAGCTGGCTGACTTGAAATACAAAGTGTAACTCTGTGAGTGAGGAGGAAGGACCATAACTAACAAAAGGCGAAGCCACAAGTGAGTTATTCAAGTCCTGCTCCCACACAAATGAAGACAGCCATTTTGAGTTCAGTTTCATTTTAAAGCACCAATCATGCTTATTTTCAAATATTTCTTCAAGCCCCACCCCCAGGCCGCAAGGATATGCTTATCTCTAAAGGACTTCAAAAGTCCACGTCTCTGGATTTTTTAAGGCTTCTATTACTAAGAAAGGATTGTAATTCCTTGGTAGGAGGAGCCAGCTGCCCATTCCCTACCCCTTTCTGGACCCTGATTTCAGCAGGTGCCTCCCCCGTGTTCTCACGTTTTATGATGTATTAGTTTGGACAGCGTGGGGGCATGCTGTATTAATAGTAATGGGAGCTAGTTTTTCGATCCTATTTTTAATATTTTAGAAGACCACGAGAAACAAATCAAAGCCACAGCTCAACTAACAAGGGCCTTGTTGGCTGAGCCGTGGCTTTGAGTTGACTTCAGTGGCCCTCTAAAATATAAAAAATGATATTTAAAAGCCAACTCACATTACTATCAATACAGCACACCCCCACACTCTCCAAACTAATATATCACAAAACCTGAGAGTGCGGGGGTGGCACCTGCTGAAATGAAGACCGGGAAGGGGTTGGGTGGCTGGCTCCTCCTACCGAGGAATTACCATCCCTTCCCCTTAGTAATAAGGCCTCAAAAAATTTCAGAGACGTGGAATTTGGAAGTCCTTTAGAGGTCAGCCGCTGTGGGCATTAAGAAAAGCACCACAACTGGTGTTTTTAAAGTTAGAACTTTTAAATCAGCTACCTGTATTTGTGTGAAAATGTGACGGTTTCTCTCCAGCAGCTGGCGTCAGGGCAGAACACTGCTATTGTGATGTCATCAGCATTCTGAAAGCTGCTTTCTGATTGGTTCTGAGAGAAGCTCCAGCCGTAGAATGTGTGTTGTGATAAGGAACCTCT
Source organism: Neoceratodus forsteri (assembly GCA_016271365.2). Classification (NCBI taxonomy): domain Eukaryota; kingdom Metazoa; phylum Chordata; order Ceratodontiformes; family Ceratodontidae; genus Neoceratodus; species Neoceratodus forsteri. Next base: position 421,177,537 of record CM028138.1, read on the forward strand.
AAAATAAATGACTGTGACATATGCAAAAACATAAGATAAATGATTGTGACTTATGCAACAGCTAAATACATTTTTACTTTAGAGGTTGCATATCTCATTAGCTAAAATAATTAATTTAGTTGTTCACTTTTCACTCCACTGGTGTTGCATAAATAGGGGATATTCCACAGGACATCCAGGGCTAAGCTTTTTATTCACTCTTCTGGAATGTCACCAATAATTCTGCAATGAATGTCACAGCTACAGGTGCTAGGCTGGCTTTATTGACACCATTCTAGAGTGATGTAAAATGCTGTCACTGAATGTTCTGTGGAATATCCTATTTATACTCTGGGACTTGCAACATCATTATAAGAGGAGAATAACTGCAGCCATAGGAAGAATAACATGTTGTTCACCCCGAAGGTGAATGACAAGGCTGGATAACCCTCGCTATTCAGCAATGTTATTGGTCCCTCCCGTTGTGTATATAGAGGATATTCCATAGAATGTCACTGAACAAACTTTTCAATCACTCTGGAATGTTGAACTATAATGACACCTAGCAAAGAGGGGCACAGCCCCAAGTGCTAGGTCAGCATTATTGTCATCATTGCAAAGTGAATAAAGAGCTTATTCAAGGATGTCCTAAATATACCATGGGATAGTGGAGTGTACACTGCCAAGTTAGAGTCAGAGTTCAGGTTTTAAAATGCGATTAAATGTTTCCTCTTTTTTTGTTTGTCAGATAAGAATCACCTCCTTTGTACTCCATGTTGTCTGCAGCCTCTTGCTGAAATGCGACTTATTTCCCCGAACCATTAGAACAGTCTGGAGCGAGTATGTGTTGGAAGGGGGTGGGTAGCATGCCATGCAACCACTGATGATAACATCACCAAAATGCAAACAACATGTTATTCACGCCGGGGGTGGGGGGTGAATAACACAGAGGAATATATTGCTTATTTTGATGGTTTATTCATCCACCCCATGATATATATAAATATACACACATATTAGGCACATTTATACATGACTACTGTCTTCTATGGAAGATATGTTGAAATCTGCACAGCCTATAGCATGACTCAGACAGGAAAGAACGTCTACTCTGAGAGGGCTGCATTACAGAAGCTACATGGCCTGAATCCAGTTTTCCTCTCCTACAAGCAGGTTATTGTAAGTTCCCTCTCTGTGGCTGGCGGATGGGCGGGGTGCGGAAGAACATTATGTACTGGAAGTAAGATGCTAATCTCTACAGTCTTGTGCTGACAAACCGAAATTCACAGTTTCCTTACAAACTATTGTCCCAGTCTCAGTCTCAAAATAAGCAGCAGCAACAGACGGCAGGCTTTCACGTGCGTCTCTCAGCAGCCATGTGGGGAATGAGTGTTATAGTTTAATCTGAAGCTGGAATGGTAGCAGTAATGTGCCCATCCAGATCCACTGACTAACTGCTTGATAACATTAGTAAGTAATGTGCAAGTGGCAGCCATATGGGGGCTGCAGTAGGCTACACCGTGTGTCATATTCTCCCAGCGTATATGCCTGCATTTTTTCACCTTCACTTTTCCTCTGGCCACTTCCCCTAATACCTAGTTTGCCACATAGCTGCCAACTTGAAGGGTACTGTGGGGCCCAGGACACAGCTGAGATTTCCTGCATACTCTTTTGTTAATAGTCAGCCCCACCAAGCTAGGCCTCTTTGTTTTGGACTAGCCCCCCCCCCCACACACACACACACACACACACACAGGAAAACAAACATTGGCTTCCGTGTTTTGCCACCAGGTTATTTCCCTCTTTTCAGACTAATACCCAGATGGCGGAAATCAGCAGTCACTTTCTTTCCATAGAAATAGATAGAAGTTGCTTGAGAAGTTGCTTAAAAGCAGTTACTGAGTGCTGACTTCATGTTCAAACATTTGGAGGGGGGGATCACCCCAGCTTCAGTCAAAGCTGGCTAGGAACAGGAATTTAATAAGAAAGTAGGATTTATAACCCATTGTGACTGTACCCTTCTACCCAGTAGTCTGTACCCAAAACAGGAGGGACAGAAAATCCCTCCTGGTCCCGACCTGTGGAGCACACAAAAAAGTGAGGAGTCCAAAACCAACCAAATCCTAGAATGTATAGCACTAATGAGTTAAATAAATAAACCCACTTAATCAAAAATAATGAATTTATGTTTTATTTGCTAGAATATTTTTACTCCACTTTCTGCATTATTTATTGTACTCCCCTTTCTGATTGTTTCCCCTTCTACTGTGACCTGTCACCTTCTACAGGCTACCCCCAGCCTCATTATCCACTATCTCTAGGGTTTACTTCCCTTCCCCTCCATTCCTCTAGCTTATCCCCGATGGAGGAGCCATTGGGGTTTCCCCAAGCCCCTTCGGATAGCATTCTGAGTTGGAGGGCAGGTGCCTAGTAGGCAGTGTGGAGCCTGAGGAATGTCTCCAAGTCATCCAGCTGTAGCCAGGGTGTTTCCCCTTTTTCTTATTCCCTGGTCCTCGTGGACACCTCATTGGAGAGGACAACAATGACACGCACACATACTGAGTGCTCACACTGCTGTCAGGAGGCATCCACTCACCCTGAATGGTTCCAACTTGCACTGCCACCAGTGGTCAGCCAGGTGGCAGTATATAGCAGAGCCCACTACCCTTCCTCTCCAGCTAGCCTCCTCGATGACCATGCCTCATTTCCAAACCAAGGTTGCCTGCATTACCAGTGGTTAGCCTGCGGCTGTGCAGACAGGTCGGCTCCCCTTTCTAATTTTAAATGAAAACTGCACAAATCTAACAGACCTCCCCACTGATCCCTAAACCCTCCAAATAGCCTTATTAGTCCAAAATGAAACCTCTATTGTTAACTCTACCTCTTTTTTTTTTTTTGCTTTTAAATTGCACTTCCTGACTTACAGAGAAAAGGCTGCCTGCAGGATGGAGGCAGCCCAGAGGAGGGCAACTAAAATGGAGCAGGATCTGCAACAGAAGCCAAATGAACAGAGACTACAGGAGCTTAATATGTATACCCTTGAGGAAAGGAAGGAGAAGGGAGACTTGATAGAAACTTTCAAGTACCTCAATGGAATCTACAAAGTCCAAGAGGGTAGCATTGTTCATAAGAAGAGATATGCAAGAACAAGGGGGTACAATTTGAAGATAGAGGTGGGGGATGACTCAGGGGCAATGTGAGGAAGTATTTTTTCATGGCGATGGTGGTGGACGCATGGAATGGCCTTCCTGAGGAGGTCATGGGGTCAAAAACAGTGGGGGAATCCAAGAATGCATGGGACAGACATAAAACAATTATAGTGGGGGGTAGGAGGAAGTAGGCTGTTGGTTAACTAGGGTCTGCAGCTTATCCAATATTAAGGGAAATGGGCAGACTGGGTGGGCCAAGCGGTCCTTATCTACCGTCAAAGTCTATGTTTCAGTTGGGCACCTTAGTAGAGAGTGAGCAAAGGGTGCATGGCAGTGGGTAGCCTTCTCCATAGCAGTCAGCAAGCGCTTTTAAAAGTTTAAAAGATGTAGAAGTAATAATATTTTCATGTTGGCCTAAAAAACTAAAGGGGGGGGTGTTAAGGTTCAGGGGCAGTTTGATTTGTGCAGTTTTTCTTTACAGGAGAACTGTATGTCTAGTACTTCTTTCTAGAAATCAGTAAATAAATTTTTTCTTAATCTCGCACCTTTGTGATTAGAACTTGTAACGCAGAAGTATTTTTTTATTTATTCAGTACACTACACCAGGGGCTCAGACTGCTTTACAGAAAATACAGTCAAACTAATACACAATAAAACAACCTAGCAGAAAACAGTTTAAATAAATAAATGGATGCTGCATACTAATGAAATAGTAATAAAATACATGACATCCAAGGAAAAGAGGAGATTAGATGGAGCTGAAATTCCTACTAAATGAAAGGGTCATTAAGCCCCTCAAAGGCCTCCACTGAGGAGGCCTCCCTCAGAGATCTTGGAAGCAAGTTCCACAGGGCTGGGCTAGTTACTTCCAATACTCAGTCACCAGATGACATCATCCTCACCCTGAGAACTGCCAAGAGACCACCTTGGAGGAGCAGGGTGGTGGGCAGAGAGGTGGTAAGGAGTCAGAAGTTCTCCCAGGTAGCCAGGTAGGAGTTCTCCCAAGTAACTATGGTCCAGTCCATATAGGGCCTTGTAGGTCAGCAAGCCAACCTTGAAGGAAATACACCACTTCACCGGCAGCCAGTGCAGTTCATGCAGGACTGGGGTTATATGACAGGATGCAACCTGGTCTCTACATTCTGCACCAGCTGCAGGCTCCATAGGACACCTCCACTGACCCCAAGGCAAAGGGCATTACAGTAGTCAATCCTGGACATCACAAATGCATGTACTAATGATGGCGCGTCTTCTGGGGATACCAAACATTTGATCTGGACAATATTCCTGAGATGATAAAAAACTATTCTGGACTACTGCTGACTACTGCCTTAAGTGTCAGACTCTCATCCAGAATGATACCCAGATTTTTCACCTTAGCAGAGGCTACCATCTTAGTGGAATTGAGCACAAGCCTACCACCTCCTCAGTTGTGTCTGACCCGGCTGAATCACCAACACCTCCATCAGAGTTAAGTCTTAGCCAGCTGGATGACATATAGTCCTCCATTAGGTGGAGCTGAAAGTCCCATTAGATGAAAAGGTCATTAGGCCTCTCAAGGTCTCCAGTGAGGAGACTGTCATCATGGCTGAGGCCAAAAAATACCTGAGTAAAGTACTCGGGAAATCTATAACCAGCGGGGACTCACTTGACCTCAAGATTCTCACCCTCACCTTGGATATCTTACCCCTCCCCACAACCTGGATCCTAAACCTCTCTTTAACTACAGGCAAGTTTCCCTCATGCTGGAAAGCTGCAGTGGTCACTCCTATCTTCAAAAGCAGAGACGGAACAAGCCACACCAATTACCGGCCAATCTCAATTTTATCTACTCTCTCTCTCTCTAAAGCCCTAGAGAGAATAGTTTATGACCAGTTAGTAGAATGCTTAGATAAGCACAACCTTCAATGCCCGCAGTAGCATGGCTTCAGGAAGGCACATAATACTTTCATGGCTCTGGTTGAATTTACTGGCTTTATTCATGAAGCACTTGACGGGGGGAGCTCTTGGTGGGAGCCACTTATATTGACCTCACCAAAGCCTTCGATACAGTCAATCATAACTTGCTTCTCCCCCAACTAGACAACATTGGGATAACTAATGTCTCTGGGTTGGTTCCAAAGCTACCTCTCCAACAGATCACAGCAGGTCAAGATCCATGATTTTCTATCTGACCACAGGGGTGCCCCAAGGCTCCATATTAGGGCCCCTGCTATTTAGCCTGTTCCTGAATGAGCTCCCTAAGACATGCCAGCACAAATCCTTCCATATGCAGATGATGCTCTGCTCTACACATGCCACACTGCACCCAAAGCTCTTGAAAAAGGAATGCAAGCTGATTTTAGTGCTGTGGAAAAATGGTTCCTTGACACCAACCTTTTGCTTAACTACAAAAAAACCAAAATGATGTTGCTCGCCTCACACCAAAATCATTCTAAGTCACTTCACCTCAAAATAGTTAATAATAAGCATGAGCCACTTGAAATAGTTAACAACTTTAGATACCTGGGGGTCATCCTCGATGGCTCGCTCTCTTATTGCTCACACATTGACTATGTCGCTAAACCAGCCAGAGCCAGAATAGGCCAACTATACTGGCACAGACACTGCTTCACAGAGAGTGCAATCAGACTTGCAGTCAACAGCTCAGTGCTATCAGTCATAGGTTATGGCCTGGTAGTCTATGGAGCAGGCACTGACACCGCCCTCAAGAGAATTAAGACTGCATTAAACAAAGCCTGCAGACTCGTCCTGGGGCAGACTGCTTAACTCACACATGTGAGCTGTACAACAGCACCATTTGGCAAAATTTTAACAACAGGATCCAGTACTAGGTCTGTTTGCTAGCTAAAAAAGGCACCCTTAGTCTTGCACCACCTGGAGTGCAGTAACTACTTAACCACTCCACCAACTCCAGACCAACAAGGGGTTCCAGCAAAGCTTGACTAAACATCCCATTATGCCGTACCTCGCAAGGGCAACAATTCTTTGAATATAGGGCCCCCCTCTGGCTTGGAACTGGTCTCCGAACCAAAACTAGGCCCCTTCAAATCTAAGCTGCTAACGCACCTGGTCTCTCTCAATATGTGCAACTGTGATACCTAGGCCTAATGCTACACTGAGTTTTTCTGACGTTGCACTTTCCACCCCCCCCCCCACACACACAGGCTTAGATCTTCCCCACCTCAAGCCATCTGACCCCCCTGCTGCCTACAACTAGGCTCCCACCCACTTCAATCCTGCCCTACTACTCTATACCCATTTACTTTAATACCTTCCTGCGCCAATTTCCATCCTAACAAAACTCTTTGGGTGGCTCCACCCCTATCACTACCTCCCTTCCTATGCTGCTCCCTTCTATTCTGTACTCCCCCAGCCCCCCTAACCAACTCTCCTCTTCTCCCTCGACCTCCTTTCAACCTCACCTAATGAGCTAAGTCAGCACACAGCTCTGTCTATTCCACCACTTCTGTAGACAGCCTTGCTCTTGTCATCTAAACCAATCCTCATATATTTTGAACTGAAGCACTTGCTTAAAGTTTGTAACTGATGTTATGTAAATGTCACTGTTTATCTGATTGTACCTTGTTTGATGTGGAGCCTTTGTAAACAAGCTCTCTAGATCAAAGATCTTAATCTGTGAATCAAATCAAATAAAATAAAATAATAATAATAATAGTCCTGGATCTCAGCCAGACACAAATTTAGTACTTCAACCGCATCAGGCGTCCTGGGTACAGATGACCGATACTGCTGGGTACTGTCTACATACCAGTGAAAATCCAACCTGTGTCATCTAATGATCGCTCCCAGGAGTAGCTTGTACTCTGCAAACAACATAGACAAGAAGACCAACCCTGGGGTATTCCACAGAGCAGGGGCATCCTATCTCTGAGAAGAGACTCAAACCAGCTGATGACCATGCCAGCAAGCCCACAGTACCCCCGAGGCAGTCCAACAACAGCCCATGGTCCACAGTGTCAAAGGCTGATGAGAAATTGAGGAGGATGAGAACTGGCCATTGCCCTCTATCTCTCGCCCCGAGAAGATCATTATGCACCCTGATGTATGCGGTCTCAGTATTGTATCATGACCGAAATCTGGACTGGAGAGGCTCATTGATGTCAAAGGCTATGAGAGGTGCTTCAGGCTACAATGCCACAGTCTCAGTAACCTTCCCCAAAAATAGGAGGCTAGAGACAGGTCTATAATTTGTCAAGCAGTCTGGGTCCAGGTTGGGTTTCTTCAGAAGGGGGCCTAAATGGCCCATCCTTCAATGATCTTGGAAATGTCCCCTCTGAAAGGGAACACCAGGCAATCTCGGTGAACACCAGACCCAGAAACTCCACACATCTTACTAGAAGACCTGTTGGGTCAAGATCACAGAAGGGGGGGGCCACAGCTCAGAGATTACCCTACAAACCCCTTCCACCATGACTGAAAACTCTCTGCAGACTAGAGAAGGGTGCTTATTTGATTACTGCACAACATTGCTGGGCCATGTCAGCCTGGTTGGGGCAATCCTGGCTTGGACAGAAGCCATCCTGTCCAAGGAAAAACTGAGTGAACTCTTTGCACTTTGCAGATAAATTAGCTCTCAACAGTTGTAGACAGGCAGTATGGAGTATCCTATCCGCAGTCCAGAAGAGCTGAGCTAGTCAGTTCCTCCCAGCAGCAATCTCCCTTAAAAAATGACTCCATAATTAGCACTCAGTGGCTATACTGAGTGCCACACTGCTACTTAGGTCTAAAAAGACAAGAGACAAATGAGACTGCACAAATTTTTTTTTTTTATTTATAATTCTTGGGGGGAGCAGACAGGGAGCTCCGGTCCCTCTGTCGAGGACTGGTTCTCCGACCGATACTTGGGTCATTAGGACCCCACAGTTCTATTTGTTTGTGCTGCTTTGACCCCGGCCACATGACTGTACAATGGGCATACGCCAGGTCTCCACTTCCACAGAGGTAGCCTAACACCTAGACGTGGGCCCTTTCCTATTGGTGGTGCACTCCAGACTGGACAGCCACTACCACTGCGTCAGTCTACAGTACATCATGACATTAGTGAAAACAAGGCACAAAGGGATAACATTCAGTACGGGAACTTAAGCATCACAGTGCACGTTTACCGACGGAGTGGAAGCAGAAGGGGTGGTGACAAAGCATTAGTGTAAATTCTGTACAAAGCAGGAGACTGTATCACGAGTGCTCACTCGTTTGCCAGAAAGGGAAGTGTAGCATGACAAAACATTAAGAGAAATTAAGGCAAGTAGTCCTAGACTGGTCTGTGGGTGGCAACCTTTTAGATGAAAATGTTAGAATGTTGGAGAAGTCTGCAGTAAATACTTTCCAATCCTAAAAATTATCTGGACCTCTGCAAAAAGAGCCCCAACTCCTACATGTGTCCAGTCATGACCTGAAAGTGCTTAGTGTCTCTGCCACAACTACTTGCTGTAACATCTAGGTAAAGAAGCTCAGTCTGTGATAATGATGATGATGATGATGATGATGATGATGATGATGATGGACCCCCCCTTAGGAGATGACCTGGGGTGAAGTTGTAAACTGGGGGGGGGGGGGCCTGACAGTGCGGTTGAGCTTTGGGAGGTCTCTTCCCTCAAGCACTGAAGCTGCAAAATTTCCAGATCACTTTGGTATTGTGAAACCAGTTATGTTCTCTTCCAAAGTATTTTTGCTGCATTCATGGCAGGCATTCAGACTATAAAATTAAAGTGACAGCACATATTTCTTAGTGCTACATAAATTTCATTTCACACATTTTAAATAGTTAAAGATTTAGCACACTAAATAATACCCTAAAATTCCAGAATCACAAAAGCACACAAAGGATTTAAAGGCATCCGAGTCACTCAGTTGGTAGCACATCTACCTGTAAACCATCAGGTTCTAGTCCCATACCTTTATGTGGGCTCAAACCCAAGATGCTGGTACTCCAGTGTAGCATGGGGGGCCTTTGATAAGATGTTAAACAACAATTGTTCCTGATCATCTCTGGTATTGCCCCGGTAGAAGTCAAAGACCATATGGCACATCTTGTAAGAATCCTAGTCAACATTCCCCTTCCCAACCAAACAGTTTAAGCAATTATCAATGATTGTGCATGGGTGTTAATGAGCATATTATCTCCTACTGCACGTTTCAGCCACTTTACTACCAGTCTCTTACTACTTGTAAAACACTTTTATATACAGTGTGTACGATAAGTACAATATAAACGGGAGGTCTTTTTTCACAAATCCCCACCGCACCTTACACCTGGTGCTCAAGTCTCCCACTCAACAATGTGCCGGTGGTCCTGACCCTGACACAGCACCAGTGTCCCAACTGTCCTCTTGACGTCACCCCTGCAGTGAGCTTAACATCTTCAGTATCTGATATTGGGAAGCAAGGTGACAGAAGTCTGCTGAAGTCACTGAAGCATAGGGGAGACACCTGGTATTGTCCTCCACTGGCCAGTGGCAGACCCAACAGTACTGCAGACACTGCAACAGCAGAGCCCTTTTCTGACATTTAATTAACATGCTATAATTTGTTTCTGACAAAACTTAAGTTTATTTTTTCATGGCCAACTACCCAGAGTTATGTTCAATGCAAGATAATAGACATGGAAGGATTCTGTTGCTTGCTAACAGACCAACCCCTTTCACTCTGTCCCCTTTCATTAGTGCTGGAGGACCCTCTTTAAAATTCTGGTTCTGACACTGCCTGTGGCCAACCCAATTTACCTCCAGTTTGAATCCCACACACCTCATGAAATAAGCCTGCCCTCACCATGCCTGCCTTTGCAGGATGGCAGGCAGAAGGCTGTGATGTCAGGCACATTTTTTGGAGGTCTGCCCAAGGAGGCACTGTTGCAGCAGGGTAGCCAAGTCTAAGAGCACTATCTCCACGTTGCTCCCTTGACTCCACCAGACCAGGGGGAAGAGTAGGAATCACGATGCAAACCCAGGTCTCCAATCTGCTGCTACGTGGCTGGCAATATTATGTTTTTTTCACAGAGATGTCAGGGACTCTTTTTCAAAAGAGGTTTGTATCGATTTTTCCATGACAGCATACATAGACAGTACACAAATTCATCTAACAACAATAAACATACATTGCAAAGCTTCCTACCATAATCAGTCTACTCTGAATATTAACATTTGTTCGATCAGGTCATTAGCGCAGTACAGCTATAAATACATCATACACTCAAGAACCAGTGTTCCACCAAGCGTATTTTATTTTTGGGTTAGACCTCAATAGTCCTATTCAGTGCTTCATGGTGTATCATTCCCCATCTGACCAGATATTTATCTGCAAGGGCAGGTAGTCTAGAAGCAGCCCCCACTGACGCTCAAGCCCAATTCTCCCTTTCAGTACACTGGTTAAGTGCTCTAAAGGATGAGTTTGAATCAACAGGGGAGGTTCCTCTGTAGCTGTGACCAAGGAAACCACTTGCACTTCCTTGCCACCACTTGCTTAATTTACATTGTTCTGGCAAAAGGGACCCAGTTGTCCTCAAGTGAATCATCCACCCCAAATAACAAGGAGAGTATCATGGGCTTCTAGAAAATTCAAGAAAGTTCCTGCGCCACCTACGTCCAAAAGGGATGGAGTGCATAGCACATCCAAAAATAGTGAACATGAGTCCCTATATCTTCCTGGCACCTCCCACAAACTGGAAAAACACATTTGTTAAATTTATTAACCATACTTGGGGACATAAATAGGTGATTAACAACCTGAACCGTGCTTCCTTGTGTTGGTTACAGAGCAGTAGTGGACCTACTGTAGGTAGCTTTCACAAATCACTGCCCACCATTCTTCTGGGAAGCTTATTCCCGACTCCTCCTCCCCTTTTTGCCAAGTGCTATGCAAAAGATCAGCCATGTGGAAATCATGATTTTGGAGGTTTGTCTTGCAGAAAGGCTGCTCAATTCTACCGAAATGAAAGGGAATATATGTGTGTATGTATGTGTGTGTGGGTGGGGGGGGGGAGACTCTGTCCCGCTTATGTAATTTCTGGCCTGTAGATGCTTATACAGATGTGCAACAGGAATTCCTAGCATTATTTCATCTTCTGAAAGGTGAGACCCCCCCCGTGTGCTCAACAGATGTCCCCCCCCCAGCAACTAATGTCCTTCTCTCTCCAGCTTTTGAAGCCCAGATCCTTCAGTCCTGGTAGAATATTCTAGTTAGCACATACAGGACTCAGCAAGGTGGCTCCCTCCAGACTCTGCTTTCCTCTTCAAATTGCCACCCAAGCCTTTCCATACTTGTGGATTCTGATCCTTCAGTGCCTTGTCAACTCTTAAGCCCTGGGGTGTAGGTATGTAGAGTGTGGGAAAGGGTGTGCTGCTGTGTCTTCTAGGTTTACCCACCTAGCTTCTGCAGCACCATTAATCCAGTATCCAATGCAGCAAGTTTGTTTCACTTGGAAGCAGACTTTAAAGTCTGGGAATTTGAGTTGTCTCAGATACCCTTAATTAAATTGATTCTACCCAGCCAAGAGGTACAAAGGGAATGCCAGCTTTCCAGGTCAAGCAGTATCCTTCTAATTATTGGCTAGTAATTTTGCTGGTACGGGCTCCCTAGGATTCTACTAACTCCAAGACCTAGAAATGTAGTCGGGTTCCTGCTGTGGAAAATGAGATTGGTCCCAAACCTTGGATACTCTTGCCCCAACCCAACTGGAGTAATTCTGATTTGTTTTAGTTTATTTTATACCCTGAAAAACTGGAGAACATCATAACCATAACCTCCCCCACCTGCAAGATGCATGACTAGCAGGACCATGGTATAAATTACTAAGTCTTTAAACGTTTGGGTGATTGGTGCCAGAGTTCAGAACAGTACTGCTTTCTTTGCTGCTAAAATGTGGAATCTAATTTCTCCTTACTTAAAATTTGGCTTTCACAAAGTTGACCTTAAACACTGTATTAAAACTTTTTTACTGAACTCCAACTTGTGTAATTGCTTCTAAAGCGTGTGATACAGAGATGCTGCCTGTTCCCAGTCTATCTGTATTTTTATTCTGGATTGTGCTTTATGTATTTTGTATAGCCATTAATCAGTTTTATGTTCGTTGACCTGGGTCACCCTTCAAAATGGGCACTTGTTGCTCAACAGCTCCCTTTGGCACACAATCAAACAACCGAATACATCAATAAATCGTACTGGGGCTGGTAAATGGTGCAGTGCCTCCACCAATGGGGAGCCCTCTATGAGGAGCTACCAGTTTGTTTCTGATGCAAAATGAATGCTCCCATACACAGTGACTGGAAATCCAGATAACATGCTAACTATAAATATGCTCATTGCTACAAATGATATGCCCCCGTCCCCATGCAACACTCTAAGCATGCATAGTAATACAGAAAACAATAAAAGAAACACACAAACACAGACAATGATGGCAGAAAAGACCAAAGGTCCCACCAGTCTGCCCGAGTTCCCTATTTAGTCCTATGGCCTACTGTTTCTCCAGGGTCCTAACTCCCCCCACCCCACCATTCTGTTCCTCAATTCTGACACTCAGAGCAACCACTATACTCTTCATTCTGTCCCAGCCATGTGTAACCCAGGTGCCATGTGACAGCTGCCTACTACCCCTGCCTATTGGGGTCCAACCAGGTTGAGGGGCCTGAACCCTGTTCTGATGGTAATATGGGGGTTCGTTCCGAAATAGAAATAAATAGCGTGGTGCCTCCACCCAGAATAAAATATAGTGGTCCAGTTGTGTGTAGGATACATACCCTTGGGATGCTGTACCTACCCACCCACCTCCCCTTCCAGTCAGCCCACACACTGAAATATCACATACCAAAGTAATACTCTGTGCTGCATGCAGGTAATAGCTATTGTTAATAATATGCTCACAGACAGTTTTAAACAGCAACAACAATGAAAGTTTTTTTTTTTTTTTTATTTAGTATGCTTTATTTGCAGCCACCCTTTCTTTTGCAGCTCAGCCCTCGCCACCCCCTTTGGTCCCCCCACTCACCCCAGGGACTTACCTCCAGCACACACGATACCCCCTGGATTACCCCCCCAGGGAGGGAGCCACCTGACAGTGCAGGCCCACAACAATGGAGAAGTATGCCGGTAGGGACATCTACCAACATTACCTCCCTGGCTTGCCCCCCAGGGCGGGGCGCAAGGTTGGCTGGGCAGAGCATACGACAGAATAGGTTGCTATGTGGGAGTGCCATAGTGGGTGGATGGGGGCCGTAGGAAGCAGTGTGTCATGGATGGCAGCCACTAGTATGTTTTGCTGGATCCCTGGGGGTGTGGACATGCAATGACGTCCAGCATCCGCCCCGGCCCGGAAGGTAATGGCGCCGGCCGCATCAGTACCCTCAGCCTCTGCCAGGGGTCTGTAAAGTGCCAGACACTCTTCCCCCCTCCCCCCAGAGAAGGAGAAGGAGAGCAGTCCCCAGTATGCTTGATCCTTCTCCTCCCCTGGCTGGCTCTCTGACTCCCGGGTACATTCCCTAACCCAGGTCATCGGCATCACAAGCGAAAATCCAACTGCTATGCTGGCGGACTGGCAAACAATGAAAGTTTTATTAATAGAGTAAAGGGAATTTGGGAAACAAAAACATTAACAGTTGGGTTATTTGATAAACAGATAACTCCATAAACATGAATGACAATAATGCCCACCCCAGCAGCAACACCAGTAATAAACTTAAACTCCCCACTGGTACCAGTGTCCCCAAAAGTCCAACTTAGTACCCAGACAGAGAAGTTGCAGGCTTGTACGTTGCCACACATTGGCCAGCATTGGTGCACCTGTAATTAGAAACAAACGTGAAATAACTAGAGTTAAGCCTGAGTGGCACTGAGGGTTGAGGTGCTGGACACCGCACCACGCTCCATGCTGGCAACTCATGTTTGGGAGCAAGCGCAGGTTGCTGGGGGTCGGTTGGGGGGGTTTGGATTGAGCATCCAAGGGACTGCCCTCCTTACCTGGGCGGGAGGGTTACCGCTCCCCACCGAATGACTGACCCTAGATGGAGGCCTGAGGAGCAGTGCAGGATGGGGAGGGACATGAAGGGTGGGCACTGCGGGCAGCAGTGTGCTCATGCCTCCACACACCCATGCATGCTGGCAATGAAGAGGGAGGGAGGGAGAAAACATGGAAAACTGGAGCTGGCAGGCTTCATGATGACCCAGATGTGCCCTGCACCAGCCTCCCTGGATTCTGGATTGTGCTCCGGGGGATGTCGGCACTCCTCACTCCAGCCCTGCCATGGGGGATAATCTTTGGAGGAACTACCGTGGTAGAATTGCGGCAGGACTGCCAGGCTCAGAGAACAAGCCCTCCTAGGGAGGGCCAGAGCCACCTGCCAGCTCTTCGGAAGGTGGAGAAAATCCAATATCAAAAAAATTAAAATAAAATAACTAGAGTTAATACCCAGCTTAGTACAGTCCCTGTGTTTACTCACGGTTCTGTAGTTCAGGTTCACAGAGTGTAAACTAGTCAGCAGTTGCAGTAGGTTGAGCTAGGACTCAAACAAGGCAAACAGGATAAGAGCGTACCAGCAGGTGAAAATAGAGAATCGATAATAGCGCGGTAAAAACTGCGCTGTCAAAGTAGTGTAATGTAAAACAGCTACATGGATAGCATAGCAGCAAACAAATACGTCGCTCCACTTCTGTCTCAGTCGTGCAGGGCGACAACAACAATACAAGTAAGAGCAAAAAAAGTCAGCACAGAGAGATCGGGTATCAAATATCAAAAAACTTGAATTCATCTCGTATCTTAAAAAGACTTCCATAAAGGCGCCCCCGAACAAAGTGCAAAACAGTGCAGAGTCGTGACCCTCAACGACTCAACCAGTTTCGCTTTGGAGCTTTCCCAAGAGTCACCAATACAATGCTAAGTGCTCCTCTTGTATACCCATGTTCTCTTAAAGAGGTAGTGTGCTCACTGTATGTGAATAGCTTAATCAAACATATGCAACATAATAAATTACCAACAACACTGATTTCTCCCTATTTCAGGGGGCACTATACTTATAGTACTGATACTGTGGGGAGTAAACGTTTACAGTTAGACTGCTGCATCAAGTGGCTAGTCCATTTAACAATGTGTCTGTGTACATCCCACAGTAGTCATTAAGTAAAGCATGTTAGGGCCTATTCTGAAAAGACATAATTACTACTAAGGAAGCCTTTTTATATTGAAAAAATACCACAGATAAAGCTGCAGAAACCATTAATATACATATGATACAGCAAGAGTGCCCATTTTAACTACTTGTCTCCATTTAAAGACTCTCCCTTAAATCCAAAATCCAAAAGGTGGGTTTGAGTTGAGCCAGGCAGGACTACGTCTCACTGAAAAGTGTAAGTTCATATTGCCCTCTGCATGCTCCATGACTCTCTCGTAAACACATACCACATGGTATCTAGGGAATGAGACAACAGTACAAACAGGATAGTTGTGCTGGAACTGGATGTTTCTGTCCTCAACCTTGCATCACTGCATATTCTACACACAGGTCAAAACATCTCCTCATTAGTAGCATCCACGGAATTTATCTTTTTCTGACAATGTTTGATATTTCCATCCTGTCATTAAGTCCAGGCAGAAAGTGACTGCCCAGCTGTTCTATCCATGTCATTTCTTTTTCAGATACCAGATCATTAATACTGCCTCCCCGAGAGACTTTCTGTATGCCTACAATATCTAAATATGTGTGCCTTGGGTTAGATTGTCTGGCTACATGGGCTGCTAATGCACCGGTCAAATCCTGGTGGAGGGTAGCCCTTTGATGTTCTCCTACCCTTTGTTTAAATGGTCTGGTAGTCTTCCCCAAATAAAAGGCTGCACATGCACAGGTAGCCAGAGACACAATATGCGGTGTGTCACAGTTTATAGATGCTCAGATATAAAAATTCTTTGTGGCATTTACACTGGTGAACTGTCTGGTTTTCTCTACCACTGAACAGTATTTACACCTACTGCAGGTGCAATTCCCTTTGGGTAGTGTGGGTAACCAGATGTTTCTATTGTTATTTTCTGTAGTGTAAAGGCTGTGTGACAGTGTGTCTGCTAGGTTAGGAGCTCTTGTATAAGTAAAGCATGGAGGGTTGGGGCAGCTGTTACGGAGGACAGGATCAGTATGGATAATATTCCAATTTTTATGTGTAACCCCTCGGTGGCGCTATCCCAAGGGCTACTACCCCCGCCTGCTTGACTACTAACTGGTTGAGGGGCCTAGGTCCAATGGCAGGTGCCTCCACCCAGAGGTCGGGGTTTGCAGTAGTTAAACTAACTTGGTCACAGCCCTCTGGGACACTGTAACCCCCCTTTCTTCCCAGTCGTGGCCCACACAATGCATTAGGAATATCTTCACAATGTACACTTACCCTCAGGACTGGTTGTCGACTGGACTCTGGGGACCCCCTGTAAAACAAGATGATACGGTGCAAAAACCACAGTATAATACTTTAACATAAACGAATACCTCAGTCAGTGTAACTTTGCTGAAAACCAACAGATCTGATTTAATTAAGGAGCTGTAACAAGAAAGGGGTAAATCAGGTTTATTAGGTTAAACACATTAATAATCACAGTACTGTGCGCATAGTCAGAGTCCAAAATTGTCACTTTCACTGGGTACCCAGGATGGGGGGGGGGGCTAGCCAGGATTGGTGCAGCTGGTTGGGGCCCTGTGATGGAAAAAACATTGTACTGTGCAACTGTAATCCGAGCCAGAGGCTCAGTTCATGAAGAAATGAAAAAAGCAACAATTAGATGACACACTTGCAATTCGATAAACAGATGGCAGGGAGCTACCCTGCTTTGTACTCACAAACTCAATGCTGGGAACTGGATGGAAGGTAGATTGTCCTGGATTGCCAGGAGGAGCAGACCATGTGGACAAGGTCCTTGTGACTGGACCCCACTGCAGTTTAGAGCAAACGGATGTAGTCTGGATTAAACTGGGGTTTACTTCCAGCTTCATGCACTCAATTCACTGTACAGGGGATTTGAAACACGATTCCCCACAAGCACTACACACATTTATATGTAAAAGGAAAGTACTATACCAGGCAGGCTGCTTCTTGATCCCGATCGCAATTACTGCACAATACCTGGGAGAACACACAGCAGATTAAGTTCCTGACAGACCGAGCGCGATTCAGCAATTTCTCCAGTCTTCTACAGGGTGAGCCTGGTTTCTACTCTTCAGATCTCCTTGATTCTCTTCACAGGTCGGATTCAGTCCAAACAGGCACTTGCACAAGCTGCAGACCGAAACTCAGGGCCTTACACGTGCTTACCATGCTAAAACTATACACAGCAGAATCACATAGTTTCTTCTCTCTTTACTGTCTCAACTCATCTCGCTTTCCAGTAGACAGAGCCGGGCATTTTCTTTGAGTTCCTCCCAGTTCAGTTGTCTGGTTTGGCTGTCACTCACAATCAGACTCCCCTTGTTGGTGCAAAAAAGCGGCGAAGTCCAAACTACAATTCCCAGAGGCATCTGCCATACAGTCCCATTCTGGCTGGCTCTAGAGGAGAGTCCAAGTTCTGATTGCCCAGAGCAGGCTTAATTTTAAAAGATCCCCACAATGATTGGTCCAATTCGGCAGTTCAGAACCAACATGAGGGAGTTACTCTGCACTGTCCTTGCTACAAGAAAGCAGGTTAAAACAAACTGCATTTTCATTATTACTCTAACAGGTTACAAGCAAACAATTACATCTTTGAAGAGTGCTCCTTCTGCCCACTTAGCGATGGCAGAATCGGAGCAACTTGGCAGTAGCTCGAGCAGGAAAACACACAGACCCCCATCCAAATTAATTATGTCTGCAGACAGCTCTTAAACAGACAGTACCAGAGGCTCTAAAAGCACTGACAGATAAACTGCCTAGATGCCGAACACCATCCAGGCTTAGAGCATTCAAGCAAGCTTCTGGAGACTTTTGGGAACCCCCATTTGCAGGGGGGTTACATATGGATAACATTTCTGACTTGTCTAGCATGTTTACTAGATCTGGAAACACAATTAAGTGTTTGTTCTCCACCCGTTTGTCTTTGTTTCACCACCAAGAGGCTGTCTCAAGTGACTGGCTCTACGCCTCTTTCAGCCTTGTCCAAGACCTGCTGTGCGTACCTCCTCTCCTCAAACCTCTCTCTCTCATCTGTTTGCTCTGTTCCCTATAATCACTCTCTTCACTACAATTGCGTTTAACTCTCAGATACTGGGCCTTCGGAATGTTCTGAATGAGGTGCTTAGGGTGACAGCTAGTGGCATGGAGGACCATATTCCTATCAGTTTGCTTCCTGAATTAGTTAATCTGTACTGTGCCATCCGCTAACTTCCTTATCCTTAGATCCAGGAAGTTGATCTCTGCCTGACTGGCATTCACCATGAACTTTAAGTTCAGGTTGGTACTTTCCAAAAATTGTACAAATTCGTCCAAATTCCTGCCCTCTGCCTTTCCACATCATCAGTATATCATCTATATAATGCCTTCAGAGCTACAATGCATGGTGAAAAGGGTTGGTCTCGGGGCAATAGATTGTATACTTTTCCCAGTAACCGAAGTACATATTTGTACAATTGGGAGCAAAGGTTGCTCCCATAGCAGTGCTCATTAGTTGCAGATAGTGATCACTCCAAAGAGAAACATGTTAGAGGTGAGCACCAACCTGGTACACTCACACGAAGCCCACCAGGCTGTCCCCAAAGTCAGTGCCACTCTCCAGGGATAGCATAACGCAGGCAACGTCAGCGCTATCCCTCTAGCTGTTGGCTGTAGGGGGGAACAGGGGAAAGTGTCTGCTGCATGGTATGCAGCTGAGTGGCTTCTGTGGCTTGGATGGTAGGGCACAAGCAGTGGAGATCAGTGGATGGTCATTGGGCTGGGAGTTGAGTCCTGTCCCAAGACACACTTTTTTTTACTTGTTCATTTGTGTAGTGTCATGTGTATTATTTCTCCCCCTCCTGACTGCTGTGCTGCCTGTGTCCTTCCCGCCCTGTACATTTTGGCCCCCATCCCTGGTGTTCCTGCTAGATTCCACTCCCTCCCCTCCCCAAGAACTCTCCCCTCCCTGAGTTCCTTCCCATCCCTAAGTTGTCTCCCGAGATGATTATATTTAGGTCAGGGGTTCAGAGGCAAAGCTCCCGTAACAGGAGCTACGGTGGGCAGAGCCCCCTGCAAAACTAAACTTACCATTTTTGTTGATAGCCATGGTAGTGGTTGGTGTGTTTGAGGACCACCACCGCTGGTGTTGTTTTTGTGGTCGCTATTATGGTCGGGCGCAGTTATTGACAGCACCATTTTGCGGTTGTGATTTTTGACTACGCTGTTGTCTTCACAGTCCTGACCTAGTGCTGGATGAGAAGTGTCTTGTGTCGAGGAATCTCACAGCTTGCCACCTTCAGGTTGTTGCTCTGATGAAGCTGGATTGGGTTAGACTCATGGACCAGGGTCACACACTGGCCCCACATCATGTGCAGCTATCTAATTCTCAGGGGCAAGTGCTGGGTACTGCCTAACACTGACAATACCTGGCTGACTCCCCAAACCATCTGGGCTGGCAGATTCACTTCCTTGGCTCTTAGGGTATACTCAGTGTCTCACACACACTACGGGCAGCAGATATAGGCTCCATGGTATCAGATCTGAGGGGCGCACAAGCTGATAGGCAAACAGTCTCTCAGACGAACATCCACTTCTTGGCTATCTTTAATACTTTCTGGCTCCTCAGACAGCAGGAAACTTAGTGGGCTTCTTCCAATGCTGTTTCAGTCTCTAGGATACACTTCAGCTAGGCAAGCTCTGTCCCAAACCCGTAACTACTGAGGTCTCTTCTCAGGGTGCCAATTATCTTGTCTTAGCTGAAACCAGAATTCTGGCTCTCCCAGTTAATGGAAGATTTTTTCAACTCTCCCCACGGGCAGCTGTGGAAGCCATTGGCTGAATTCACAAAACATATTTCTTTCTCTTTCTCTCTCTGCTCCCCTCCCCTCTCTCCTTGGGGAGCTTCAGTCGAGAACTGCCAAAAGCAGCTTTCTTCCGGTTCTATATCATAATGGCAATCATAAAACAGTGATCGCCATTACGGCTAGTGTACACCGCTGAAAAGCAAATCGGAGATGTACACTTACCAGTGACACCAAGCCAAATAAGCAACAGAAACAAGCATTAATGCGGGGGGCTGTGCCCGCCACACCCACCTCGTGGAGGCTTCGCCCCCCCCCCCGAACCCCCCACCTTAAGATAACCAGTTCCAGGGGGGTGCATGTCGGTGAAGGAGAGACGGTCACAAAAAAGAAAAAAACTTAAACCGTACACTAATGTAACCCCTAGGTGGCGCTTAACTACTAACAGGTTGAGGGGCCTAGGTCCAATGGTGGGTGCCTCCACCCAGAAGTCAGGTTTTGCAGTAGTTAAACTAACTTGGTCACAGCCCTCTGGAACACTGTAACCCCCCTTTCTTCCCACTAGTGGCCCATGCAATGCATCAGGAATATCTTCACAATGTACACTTACCCCCAGGGCTGGCTCTGTCAACTGGACTCTGGGGACCCCCTGTAAAACAAAATTACACCGTGCAAAAGCCTCCGTACAATACTTTAACATAAACTAATACCTCAGTCAGTGTAATTTTGCTGAAACAAACAGATCTGATTTATTTAAGGAGCTGTAACAAGAACAGGGGGAAGTCAGGTTAATTAGGTTAAACACATTAATAATCACAGTCCTGTGCATATTTAGAGTCCCAATTTGCCACTTTCACTGGGTACCCAGGATGGGGGGGGGGGCCAGGATTGGTGCAGCTGGTTGGGGCCCTGTGATGGAAAAACACTGGCACAATACCCAAATTGTAATCCGGAGCCAGTTGGCTCAGTTCGTGAAGAAATGGAAAAAAAAAAAAAATATTTAGATGATAGACTTGCAATTCGATAAACAGATGGCAGGGAGCTACCCTGCTTTGTACTCACAAACTCAATGCTGGGAACTGGATGGAAGGTAGATTGTCCTGGATTGCCAGTAGGAGCAGACCATGTGGACAAGGTCCTTGTGACTGGACCCCACTGCAGTTTAGAGCAAATGGATGTAGTCTGGATTAAACTGGGGTTTACTTCCAGCTTCATGCACTCAATTCACTGTACAGGGGATTTGAAACGTGATTCCCCACAAGCGCTACACACGTTTATATGTAAAAGGAAAGTACTATACCAGGCAGGCTGCTTCTCTATCCCGATCGCAATTACTGCACAATACCCGGGAGAACACACAGCAGGTTCAGTTCCTGACAGACCGAGCGCGATTCAGCAATTTCTCCAGTCTTCTACAGAGTGAGCCTGATTTCTACTCTTCAGATCTCCTTGATTCTCTTCGCAGGTCGGATTCAGTCTGAACAGGCGCTTGCACAAGCTACAGACCGAAACGTAGGGCCTTACACGCGATTCCCGTGCTAAAACTACACACCGAAGAAGCACACAGCTCCTTGTCTCTTCACTGCCCAAACTGATCTGACTTTCTAGTAGACAGAGCCGGGCATTTCCTTTGAGTTCCTCCCAGTTCAGTTGGCTGGTTTGGCTGTCACTCACAATCAGACTCCCCCTGTTAGTGCAAAAAGATGCCGAAGTCCAAACTACAATCCCCAGACGCATATGCCATATAGTCCCATTGTGGCTGGCTCCAGAGGAGAGTCCAAGTTCTGATTTGCCCAGAGCAGGCTCCATTTTAAAAGATCCCCACAATGATTGTTCCAATTCGGCAGTTCAGAACCAACATGAGGGAGCTACTCTACACTGTCCTTGCTACAAGAAAGCAGGTTAAAACTGCATTTTCATTATTACTCTAACAGGTTACAAGCAAACAATTACATCTTTGAAGAGTGCTCCTTCTGCCCACTTAGCAATGGCAGAAACAGAGCTACTTGGCAGTAGCTCGAGTGGGACCCAAGCAGGGAAACACACAGACCCCCATCCAAATTAATTATGTCTGCAGCAGACAGCTCTTAAAGAGATAGTACCAGAGGCTCTAAAAGCACTCACAGATAAATGGCTTAGACGCCGAACACCATCCAGGCTTGGAGCATTCAAGCAAGCTCCTGGAGACTTTTGGGAACCCCCATTTGCAGGGGGGTTACACTAAAAAAATATATCCCTCCCTAGCCCCGAACCCTGTACGTGCTGCACCGGAGCTAGCCACCCTCACCACCACACCACGTGGCTAGCTCAGCAGTGGTATACCGCACTGCCCCACACAAACCCTCTTAGACT
Source organism: Neoceratodus forsteri (assembly GCA_016271365.2). NCBI lineage: Eukaryota > Metazoa > Chordata > Ceratodontiformes > Ceratodontidae > Neoceratodus > Neoceratodus forsteri. Next base: position 421,199,930 of record CM028138.1, read on the forward strand.
GGACGTAGTCCTGGCAGACGGTGACCAGATTAAGAGCCTGGAGGTGAGGGACCCATTGGCGGGGAGTGATCATGCCATGGTCTGGTTCTGCCTGGACCTGGGGGTGGTACTTGACTTCAGGGGGGCGGAGTTCAAGGGGATGGAAATGATCCTCAAGAATCATTTGGATGGGATAAGACCAGATATGGACGCTGACAGTAGGTGGGAAATCATCAGGAGGGGGGTGCAGGAGGCTACCAAGACATGTGCAAGAGTGAGGCGCAAATGTGATAAGGCCAGAAAACCCTGTTGGTGGACCTGGGAGGTTCAGGAGGTGGTGAGGGAAAAGAAGACTCCCTATAGGTGCTTCAAATGCTCAAGGAGCAAAAGGGATCAAGGGGAGAATGAGCTGATGGCCAGAAGGGTCACTAGGGTGGTGAGGTCAGCTAAGGTAAGGAAGGAGCAGAACCTGGCCAGGGAAATCAGGAGGGAGAACAAGGGGTTCTTTAGATACACTGGGGGGAAAAAGGAAGGTGAAGGGGCAGATTAGCAGGATTAGAACAGGGGAGGGATGGGTACAGGACCCAGGGGAGCAGGCCAAGGTACTAATTGAGTACTTTGCCTCCGTTTTTACCAGGAAGAATGGAGGGTCTGCATCATCCAAGGGAGGAGACAATGGAACTGTGGAGGGGTGGGACCTTACCGATCGGGGGTCCTGGTGGGTCTAGGAGGGGGGGTGACATCATCATCACGAGGGGGGACAGAACAGGGAGCCAAGGGGGAGGAAGTGGAGGTGGAAATCCTGGTAGAGAGAGTGAGGGAAGCCTAAGGATGGAGAAAGCACCAGGGATGGATGAATTACATCCCGGGGTACTGAGGGAACTGGCAGATATCCTAGCGGACCCCCTGATGGAGCTTTCCAACATCTCTCCGATGACGGAATGAGTGCCCCAGGACTGGAGGGTGTCACATATTGTGCCTACCCACAAGGAAAGATCAAGAGAAGAGGTGGGGAACTACAGGCCTGTCAGTCTGACATCTGTGGTGGTCAAGGTGATGGAGGGTATTATCAAGGAGAGGCTAGGGGGCTACTGGAGAAGTTGGGGTACCTGGATGATAGACAGCATGGCTTTATTCCAGGAAAATTGTGTCAGACAAACCTTGTGGAGTTCTACGATTGGGTGATGAGTGCCCTAGACCAGGGCAGGCCAGTGGATGTCATCTTTCTTAACTTCAGCAAGGCGTTTGATGCAGTTCCTCACGGGAGCCTGTTGGATAAGCTGGGGGAAATAGGGGTGGGGAAACAGATGATCAGATGGATAGGAAATTGGCTCTCAGAGAGTACCCAGAGAGTTGTGGTTGGGGGGTTAGTCTCATCAGTCATCAGTGGGGTCCCTCAGGGATTGGTGCTAGGGCCCCTCCTGTTTAACACCTATGTCTCTGACATAAGGAATGGTATCAAGAGTGAAATGAGTCTCTTTTGGATGACTCGAAGTTGGGAGTAGTGGTGGATGGGGAAGAGGGGAGGGTTACCCTGCAGGAGGACCTAAATGCTCTGGAGAGGTGGTCAAGGAAGTGGAGTCTGAGGTTCAATGCAGGATTCTGCACCTAGGCACCAGAAACCCGGGCCAAGTGTATACCGGGGGGGGGTTAATGCTTCAAGTCTCGATGGCTGAGAGGGACCTGGGGGGGTAGTGGATGTCAAAATGAACAACTCTGAGACATGTAGGAAGGTAGCAGCCAAAGCCAATAGGATGCTGGGATGCATCGCTAGGGGGATTACCTCCAGAAGGAGGAAAGTGATAATCCCTCTGTACAACTACTTGGTTAGGCCGCACCTCGAGTACTGTGTGCAGTTTTGGAGGCTACACTTAAAAAGGGACATGGCATTCCTGGAAAGGGTCCAGAGGAGGGCAACCAAAATTATCTGGGGCTTGGGGGAAAGGACCCGTGGGGAGAAGCTCATGGAGCACAACATGTACACATTGGAGGAGAGACTGAACGGGGGGGACATGATAGAGGTCTTCAAGTACATGAAGGGGCTAAATAGGGAGGCTCAGTCAGGGTGCTCCAAGGAAAGGGGGGGCAACTAGAGAGCTCTGGTGGAAGCTAGATGGGGAAGACTCAGGGGGGAAAGGAGGAGGTGCTACTTCACTGAGAGGATGGTGGAACCACGGAATGCGCTGCCCAGGGAACTAGTGCAGTCAGAGACTATCGAGGGGTTTAAGAGGGGTTGGGACAGGTACAGGGGTAGGGTTGTGCTGGCAAAGTCCAATACAGGGAGAATATCTCAGACTGGGAATGGAGAAGCCCGAGAGGGTGGGGAGAACAGCAAGGTCATCTCCCAGGTTGAGGGCTGACTAAATGAGCAGACACAAAAGACCGGTAGGCCTAATCTGCTGGCATTTTAGTACGTTAGTGTATCCCTTCCCCTCCGATCGCCGTCCTATGCTACCCGTAACCCTCCCTCGCTCATCTCTACTCTCGCTGTCCCTTCCCCTCACAGGGTAGCTCAAATGTAAGGTGCTGCAAATGAGTCACTATTAAGATATTTGTTCATTTGCAGTCACCAGTACCATGGGATACCCCTTCTTCCCCAATTTCCCAGGGCAAGAAAACACCCCTCCACACTGAACAATCTAATTGTCCATCACAGAAATTAATATGCATTCACTTTACTCATTGACTGACTGGCTGTCAACAAAGATACCAAAATCATTGTCCACACCCCCTACCCAGGAGCCATAGCTGCAGTCCTTAGAGCTCCTCAATCACAGATTGGGTAGCATAGGGTCAAGTCACAAAGATGGCACCCATGAAAACAATCCATACTAGGTTCCAACTTTAACATCTTGCACCAGGCAAATCAAACTATTTTAAACACATCACTGTCCCTTAGGCTGCTAGATGCATCTGTGTACTGTTGGCACTGACAGAGTCCTTATCTACCTGTCACTAGCGCAAAAACGTCAAGTCCCCTTGCAGCAGGCAGAAATGCATTCCTGAAACCATCTGAACAGTTCTTAAAGTAACATTCATACATTTATTTACATAGTCCATAGTGCTCTGTGGTTCCCAGAATATGTGTCCCAACAAGTACACATGTTCTGGGATCCCAGGAATTGGGACACACTGAAAAAGGCATGCTCTTTCAGCTCACATAAACAGACATAGCTGGAGTGCCGCGGCTTCCTCAACGCGAACTGTACCATGCCAATAGATGGCAGAGCATCAATTATTTACATAACTCCTCCACACCTCAGAGCAAGCAGGCTCAAACAGGCTGGCAGGAGCATCATCCAGGCACCACAGACCCAGGACTGGCAGGACCAGACACTAAGAGGCAACGCTAGTAAGCCCTACCCACGGGGAAGGGGCAGGTTTACACGTGCTTAAAAACATTAATGGTTTCTGCACTCACCACCTTTGTTGGCAGCCTGTTCCACAGCTCCACCACCCTTTCTGTAAAATAGCATTTCCTCACATCCTCCTGAAATTCCCTCCTGTCAATGTGGCTCAGTTGGTAGCACATCCATCTCTGGACAGAAGGTTGTGGGTTCTCATCCCACACCGGGATTGGACTTGCACCTAAAATGCTGGCATCCAAGTGCAGTATTAGGGGGGTGCTGTACTGCTGGGGCGTGCCATCCTTGGGATGAGATGTTAAACCGAGTCCCGTCCTACCCATCCTGCTGCTGTCCTAGTGGGTGTCCAGGTGGAAGTAGAAGAACCCAGGGCACTCTTCACAAAAGAGTAGGGGGACATTCCCAGTGTCCTGGCCAACATTCCCATAAACTGGTTCATGCAGTTGTCCAGGCTGTGTGTGGTGCTGATGTGCGATATGGCCACCACTACACAGTCAGTCACTTCACTACCAGTCTAGCATTGCTCGTAAAGCACTTTGGGATATAATGTGTATGAAAAGAGCTATATAAATGCTGATTCTTTTTCTTCTGTTAGGTTTCACTCATGATCACGTGACTGCAAGCTGGTATTCCAGTTAAATAGTTCCCTGCAGTTCACCCTCTTAATTTCTTTTAGAAATTTGAAGGTCTCCATCTTATCTCCCTCTCTGTTCTGGGCTCCTGAGAGTGCATGTTCAGTGCCTTGAGGTACTCCTCATAAAATATGCCCTGCTAGCCCTGAACCCTTTTGGTCACTCTGTGCTGCACCGTCTCAAGTCTACCCTATTCTTCCTGAGGTGAGGACCCCAGAAATGGGTGCAGTACTCCAGGTATGGCCTCACTAAGGATCTATAGTATTACCTCCCTTTTTCTGCTATCAATACCCCTCCAGATACATCCAAGCATCCTATCTGCCTTGCTGTAAACCTTGTTGCACTGACTCGATTGCTTTAGGGAGTCACTGGTGATAACTTCAAGGTCTCATTCCTCAGCTGTGATACTGAGTCTCACCTCTCCCTTCCAGTACTCCATCCTGGGGTTTTTGTTCCCTAGGTGCATCACCTTGCACTTGTTGGCACTGAATTTCAGTTGCCAAACCGCTGACCACCCCTTCTGCTTTTGCAAGTCTCTCTGCATTTTCTTTATTCCCTTGTCACTATCCACCCTCACACAGAGCTTAGTGTCATCTGTGAAGAGACACACCCTGTCCTGGATCCCCTAACTGATGTCGCTGGAGACAGTAATACCAATGGAGATGGTAATTATGTACAAACAAAATAAGGGACTTTATAATGTGGACAAGAACAAGGTCCTGGGGAAGGAAAGGCAGGGGTTAAAAGTATTAAGAAATCAGTCACTGGTTTCCCCACAAAGGTTACCCACCACCATGCAACCAGATAGTTATTGTTTAAATCAAACTCTCCCCACTGGTGAGCAAGTATTTCCAAAGTCCCTGCTGTGAGCTCCCACAGTCTTTAAAGAGCAGCCAACAACTTCAGGAGAACATAAACAAAACATAATATTTAGATTTCCACAGTTCAGCCATGTCGCAGCGACAATCAAGTTGGCAATGTAAACCAGAGCGCAAACAATCTGCCAACACCAGCTATGGCAGTCTGACAATTTGCTGTCAGGCAGTAGGAGCTACCTCCATTACTACGAAATTTTGACAAACCACACAAAACATGGGGCAATTGATACCATGCCAAGTAAATATAGAGAAAGCCACTGGCACAGCTACCAATGTCATACTGCGTTGGGCTCTGCTCCTGCACGCCGCAGCTCATAATATAAAGAATCTGCAAAGGGGGGCAGGGTATGGAGAAGGAGCCAAGGTTTGTGGGAGGCATGAAAAATGGCAGAGCACAAAGTGAAAGCAGGGTGGGAGTGGGCAGGACTCTAGACAGGCCAATATCTAAGCAGGAGGAGTCAGTCGAGGGAGACGGTAGGGTGGACAAGGATACAGCAGAGGGCACTTGAGCTGAGAGCCCTGATAGCGCAGGACTGAAGGGGGGGTGGGAAAGAGAGAGGAAGACCAGTGAAGGGAATCCTGGCTGGGGGTACTGATGACACAGGTTTGAGCTGGGGGGGAGCCAGGAAAGCGACAGGGGAGACAGATTGTGACACCCAAGCTGTGGGGGGTGCAAGGGCCCAGGAAGCGACAGGGGTGAGCGACTTGTGACACCCAGGCTGTGGTGGGTGCAGGGGGCTGGCAGGGGGATGTGGACAGCAGAAGGATCCAAGATAAGCACAAACGGCTTAGTAACTCGGGAGAAGGGGGAGAGGCGAAGGTGATCCTGCTGGGAGACTATGATCGGGGTATCCAATGGGAAGGGGGAGGGGAAAATCAGCCCAGTCAAGGTAAATTGTATCCTGGGCCTGTCTGTGCACAGGGCCAAATTTCTGCTATACTCAATTCCAAGGGAATGTGGGGGTACCCCGGGCTTTCTGGTGCACCTGGGAACAAACGACTTGGATGGGAATAGCAAACTTGAGATACAGGCGAGATTTCAGGATCTGGCCAGGATTTGCCACTCTATAAAGTGCTCTATCTCCTTCTTCGAAATACTGCCGGTGCCAAAGGCGAGTGTGGAGAAAAAGCAGAAACTTGGTGTGGTGAACCAGTGGCTCAGGAGGAAAAGAGACTCAGCTGGTGGGTTAGTGAGGGACAGGGGCATGACATGGGAGGATAAGGGGTTATATGCTAGGGATAGGCTCCACCTCAACTTGGATGGAAGGGAGATCCTTAAACTGAAACTGTCAGGCTTCATATATGAGACATGGTGTTTAAACTTGTAAAGGGGGGAGGGTTGGGAAAAAGGTATGCTCCGGCGGTGCCACCTAAAGGGTTAGGTCAAGGACCCAAAATGGGGTTGGGAAGCAGCAATATAAGGCCAAGGGGCACTGGTCAGACAAGAGGAGCAGGAAGCTGTATGGGTGCATGGAGAATGGAGAAGGGGGAAGGGATGGGGTGGAGGATGGTCCTGATCAATGCCAGGAGCATAGGGAATAAAATGCCACTCTCCAAGCGATGCTAATTGAGGGGGAAGTGGATGTGGCATCAATTACTGAGACATGGGCCACCCAGGGGCATGACTGGGACCTAAACCTGGAGGGCTACACATTGTTCAGGAAAGATAGGGGAGTGGGGGAGGCACTGATAGTCAGAAAGGACATTGGTGTTGGTGGAGTGGAGGAGGCTGAAGGGCAGGTGGGGGCGATTTGGGTAACTCATCAAACAAAGGGGGGGTAGGAGAATGAAAATAGGGGTTGTGTACAGACCCCCCCACAATGGTGGAGGACCTAAAGGACAAGCTGGTGGAGAATATTAGGGGCCACTGTGGACTGGGAAAATGCAAAGTAGTGGTCATGGGGGACCTAAATATATTGGGGGCAGACTGGGGCACTATGGCGTCCCCGGTGGCCAGGGAGCAGAAGCTGATGGATGTCTTTCAGGATGCATTTCTAGCCCAGCAGGTGGGGAAGCCAACTAGGGAGGGCCGGATATTGGATGTGGTCCAAGCAGACAGTGACCAGATTAGGGTCTGGAGGTGAGCAGCCTGTTGGCAGGAAGTGACCTTGCCACAAACTGGTTTCACCTGTACCTAGGAAGGAAGGACAACCGCATAAATACGGTGGTGATAGACTTTAGGGGCGCGGACTTCAAGGGCATGGGGAGGATTTTTCAGGGGTATTTGGCTGAGTTAAGGTTGGATATGGATGCTGGGACCAGGTGGGAGGTCAATAAGAAGGGAGTGCAGGAGGCTACCAGGACCTACGTGAGGGTAAGACGCAAGCATTGTAGGGCCAGAAAGCCGTGTTGGTGGACCCGGAGGCTCAGCAGGGCAGTGAGGGAGAAAATGTTGCCTATGAGTGCTTCAAGGGCTCAAAGGGAGAAAAGGAGCAGGGAGAGTATGAGCTGATGTCCAGGAAGGTCACCAGGGTGGTCAGAGTGGCCAGGGTGAGGATGGAGCAAAATCTGGCCAGGGGTATCTGGAGGGGGGGAAGGGATTCTTTAGGTACATAAGGGAAAAAGGAAAGTGAGGGCACAGACCAGCAGGATTAGGACTGGGGAGGGATGGGCTCAGGAAGCAGGGGAGCAAGCTGAGATATTAAACGAGTACTTTGCCTCAGTCTTTACCGGGGGAGGAGGAGGGTCTGCACTTCCCAATGGGAGGGATGGTGAGACCACAAATAAGGTAGGTTACTCAGAGTTTGGAGGACCAGAAGAGGCTCGGTGGGGGATGAGTAGAAGTTGGGGGGGGTGACAGGAAGGACAGGCAGATGGGGGGGGAGGGCATAATCATGGTGGACAGGATGAGGGTGGCCCTCCAGTCACTAAATACTGAGAAGGTACCGGGGCCGGACGAGCTTCATCCGAGGTGCTGAGGGAGCTGGTGGATGTGCTGGCACCTCCACTAGCTGCACCCTTCGACATCTCCCTGCAGACAGGGTGGGTGCCTCAGGATTGGAGGGTGTCCCATATCATGCCTATCCACAAAGGGGGGGGCTAGAGAGGAGACAGGGAGCTACAGGCCTGTTAGCCTAACATCCATGGTAGGAAAGGTGATTGAGGGTATTATCAAGGAGAGGCTTGGGGGAGAGCTGGAACCGATGGGGCACCTGGATGATAGGCAGTGTGGCTTTGTCCCAGGGAGATCATGCCAGACCAGCCTTGTTGATTTCTATGACTGGGTGACGAGTGCTCTGGACTGATATAGACCGGTGGATGTCCTCTATCTGGACTTCAGCAAGGCGTTTGATTTGGTCCCCCACAATGGCCTGGTGACCAAGCTGGGGAAGATTGGGGGGAGGGCGGTTGCTCAGGTGGATAGAAAACTGGCTCTCGGGGCGAGTACGGAAAGTGATGGTTGGTGGGATAGTCTCCACCCCCAGATGTGTCATTAGTGGAGTCCCCCAAGGATCGGTCCTAGAGCCACTCCTGTTCAATGCCTATGTCTCGGACATAGGGAGAGGTATTAGGAGTAAACTGAGTCTCTTTGTGGATGACTCAAAGTTGGGAGCATTGGCTGATGGGCAGGAGGGGAGAGTAGCCCTGCAGGGGGACCTGGAGTCCCTGGACAGATGGTCAAGGAGGTGGGGACTGAGGTTTAATGCAGGGAAGTGCAGGGTGTTTCACCTGGGGGACAGAAACCCCGGCCATGCATATACCCTGGGGGGAGACACTCTTCAGGCCTCGTCGGGTGAGAGGGACCTTGGGGTGGTGGTGGACGTCAAAATGAATAACACTGAGACTTGTCACAGAGCATGTGCAAAGGCAAACAGGATGCTGGGCTGCGTAGCCAGGGGAATTACCTTCAGGAAGAGGGAAGTGATCCTCCCTCTGTACAATGCCCTGGTCAGGCGGCACCATGAGTACTGTGTGCAGTTCTGGAGACCACACCTAAAAAGAGACATTGCACTGTTGGAGAGGGTCCAGAGGAGGGAGACCTGGATGATCTGGGGCATGGGGGATAGACCCTATGAGGAGTGGCTGGAGGAGCTCAACCTGTACTCACTGGAGGAGAGGGGAGAGATAGGGAGACATGATAGAGGTCTTTAAGTACGTAAAGGGGATCAACAAAGGGGGAGCTGAGGAGGTGTTCAGGTTTAAGAAGAAGGGGGGACAACCAGGGGACATGAGTGGAAACTGGAGGTGGGAGTTACAGGGGGGAGCTTAGAAGACCCTACTCCACTGAAAGGGTGGTGGATCCGTGGAATGTGCTACCCGGGAGCCTTGTCAATGAGGACACAGTGGAAGGTTTCAAGAAGGGGTGGGACAGGTACAGGGGGAATCTGAAGCTGGGGAAGTCCCTCTCTGGGGGAGGGGTGGGCGGCAAATCGAGCACCCAATGGGGGGCAGGCTACCAAGCAGACACAACAGACCATGAGGCCTATTCTGATGGCTTTTAGTATGTTAGTATGTTAACTCCAGGTTGCACTATGCTGTAAAATATCAGCAATAGCAGTAATGCTCAAAATGTGAGACTCCAAAAAATCAAAGTCGCAAAAGAAGCCTAAGACACCATTCCTTCGCAAACACCCCGGTGACAATAATCAGTTGCCCTACTAATGGGATACCAACTTCCATGCAGCTCATATTTCACAATGGCTCTGTATTTCTCCTCCCTGTCATTTAATGCTGAGGTCATTTGCATTAAAACAGAATCTTTGCTCCTGAAGTGTTCATCCATTCCTATTGCTTATTCCACACCTGAAGTCATAATGCACTGCGTGTGACATCACAGTTACTCCCATGGCAACATATTAGGATGTCACAACCAAGGATTATGACATCAGGTAGGGAATAAGCTACAGAGACATTTGAATGCAAACGGAAAAAGACCATGGACTGGATTCACAAAACTTTTGGAATTCCCACAGCTGCTTGAAAAAAAGTGAGTTGCCACTTGTGGATCCTCAGGTTTCCTGCAACTGCAGGTATTCACAAAGGTGGAGCCACGATTTACAGGAGCTTATGGGTGGTGGTGTTGCCAGGGAAAGCCCCGCATCTGCAGAAAATTGTTACAGCTGGTGGGATCAGCCATAACATCTTCTGCAACTGCTGCGGCTGTCAATGACAATCTCCGCAGCTGCAGAGATTTCGGTCCACAACTGGGGTTGTGCTGTAGGACTTAGTCCCAAAAATGTTTGTGAATCTAGCCCCATGTAGTCATGCAAATGTCCTCAGTAACTAATAATGGGAGGAGAATTCTATAGAAGATATATGGAATACAAGCTGGGTTGTAGCTAAATATAGAGGATAATATATGGGCATTGATGAACAACACTGTGTGAGCTTCGAGTGGTTCCCATGGCAACCCATGTAAACCTCGAGAGCGCCGCTCAAGAGGTTTACCAAGGTTGCTAAGGGATCCACGAGAAACTTACATAGTGTTATTGTTCAATCGATGCCCATACATTGTCTTTTATAGTGTATGGGCATTGTAGGCAGCAGAGTCTGTAGATTAACAAAAATACAGTGTTGTTTTTCTTACCTTACACAGATGAGGTTGACAGCACATTGTTCATTTAGGGGAAAACATTTATTCAAACTGCTATTAGCAGCTTACATTTAATCAAAAAAGGAGTAGATTTACTAAAAAAAAAGAACATCTATGTTAGATACGCACTAAAACACAATGAAAGAAAACGGAAACAGAGATCGGGGTCAAGTGACATGTAACATCCAGACGGGCTTGCCGTAAAGTGGCTGAAAAAGGTAATGCTGTGAATAGCTGATGTTTGAGGGACTGACCGGTGCTTTAGCAATCAAACCTATGAAGAACTGGGAGATAGAATGAGAAGGGACCTGCAGAAACTTGAAGAATGGTCAAGGGTTTGGCAGTTGAAATTCAATGCAAAGAAGTGCAAGATAATGCATATGGGGCACAAAAACCCTGGCACAATATATCAGTTGGGGGGTGAGGATATAGCATGCACCAAGCAGGAAAGGGATCTTGGGGTTGTCATCTCTGATGACCTCAAGGTAGGGAAACAGTGTGACAAGGCATCAGGTAAAGCAAATAGGATGCTGGGATGTATAGGCAGGGGCATCACCAGCAGGAAAAGGGAGGTCATAATTCCGCTATACAAGACACTAGTGAGGCCCCACCTGGAGTACAGTGTACAGTTCTGGAGACCATACCTACGTAAGGACATAGACAGGGTAGAGAAGGTTCAGAGGAGGGCAACAAAGATGGTGCATGGTTTGCATCACAAGTCCTATGAAGACAGGTTGAAGGAACTGAACATGTACCCCTGGAGGAGAGGAGGAGAGAGGGATATGATAGAGACAACAAGTATCTTACAGGGAGGAACAGGGTGCAGGAAAACACTATTTTTAAGCGAAAAAGATGTTTCAGGACTAGAGGCATGGATGAAGTTGGAGGGAGGACGATTCAGAGGAAACATGAGAAGGAATTTCTTCACTGAGCGGTGGTGGACAAGTGGAACACCCTGCCAGAGGAAGTGGTGGGGGCTGAAACAATCACGGGATTTAAGAATGCATGGGATAGACATAAAGGAATTCTAGAGGTCAGGGGTAAGGGGAAATAGACTTCTAGGAAAACAAACTGAACTTACAAGCTCAAATGGGCAGACTAGGTGGGCCATAGGCCCTTATCTGCCGACACTGTCTATGTATCTATGTATCTATAAATAAAACGAGAGAAAACATGGTTAGATTTTCTGATTTTTCTGAACTGTAGATGTTTTACAGGGGTTATTAGACAGACACGGGTTGGGGGGAGAAGAAAAAATAACGTAAAACTAACTGAATTAGGACCGCGCGGCAAACAGTGCTACCTTGGAAACAGAAGCGTGTCAGTTCTTTTTTGTTAACCCATTGATGTGACGCACCATCGATGGGTTAACAACTAAACCACATCACATTGATGGCATAACAATGTGGGGAAAAGATGAATTTCACTACATAACAACCTTCTACCATACATTATATAACGTTTTTCACAGTTGTTCTTGATGTGTCAGCAGCTCTTTAAAGAGCTTATGGAACCAAAAATGGCAGACAAGAAACTGTTACAAATTTTAGATAGATAGATAGATGCAATCTTTATTTTTATACAGGAATAAGCATGTCGCTATGGAAAACATCCATTTACAAGACAGTCCTGTGTATGTTACAGATCAGTTACTATAAAAATATAAAATACATTATAAAATATTACATAATTCACATCGTGTTACATCACATTTAACTGTATGCTAGCCATACAAACATTGGAAAACACAGAAGACTGAACAAAGTCTTTTTAACAATTGCAAACAAAAGGAAAGCAGTTTTGCAGTGCAATAACAAAAGCATTGCGAGATGAAATGGTACGTTCTTAAAAGGCAAGTTATTCCAGGATAGTGCAGCCTGGAACCGCAAGTTTTTTTTCCCCAAAACTTTGTTTCACTTATGGCAGGACTAATTTTGTTTATGTGCACTGATCTAGTTAATTCACGGGCTGAATGCCTGTCTTTACTAAATGCTATATGTGTGATAAAGTTTTTCGGGTTATATGTTAAGGTCTTGTGTAGGAGTTTCAGCCAGGATTGTGTGCTTCATATGGTTGTTTGCCATTTTAACTAGGTAATACCTCACAATGACGGGTATTAAAATTACAACATAATACAAACCTGCAATTGTGAAATGTCGCTTATCTAGCCCATCCAACATTCTCTTGTTTGCAGTTCGATATATTAGGTCACCATATTCTACGGCAGGTAGGATTAATTGTTCAGCTATTGTTTTTCTGCCAGATTTGTTGAGGCACTTAGTAGTGTGTCTTAGAGCACAAATCTTTTTATTTGTCTTGATGACAAGTGAAGTTGTGTGTTCTGTGAAAGTTAAATCTGCATCAAGGGATACACTCAGATAGCGATATTGATGTACTTGTTCAGTGTGTTCACGATCATTAGTATATGTGTGTAGTTGGGGGGGTTGCTTTTGATCCAAAGTGGAACAGCTTAGTTTTCTTTGTGTTCATTTTAAGCCTTAACCTAGTGAATCACTCCCACACTCTTATCAAAATCTGCCTGCAATTTATTTTTTGAGATCCAACATGTTCCCTCCTGCAGCAACTAAAGCTGTTATCATCCGCGTACAGTCTCGGTGCAGAATACGGTGCTACTTGAGGAAGGTCGTTGTTGAACAGCGAAAACAGGCAAGGTTCCAAAATGGACCCCCTGGGGCACCCCTCAAGTTTGCTCATTAGAAAGTTTACTACATGACATTATTAAGCTGATGTCTGAAACATCACTCTGCCTGGAGGCTGATGCGTCTAGTTCAGAAGTTCTTAGACTTTGTCACAGTGAGCCTCCCCAAATCCATGGAAAAGATTTTGAGCCTCCCCAAAAACTGAAATAATTTTGGGCCTCCCCAAAGAAAAATAACATACTGTACTTTGCGCAGTACACCATGAATAAATTGAAACCCCTTTGAGTACTTGGCTCACATTCAGTTCTTTTTTTTGTCCTGATGTGGAACCTTTGAAAAGAGCTCTGTGCTCAAAGGTGCTATCTGAATAACAAATAAATAAAATAAATATTATTATTCAGCTTATGTAACCCCCACAGGCCAGCCTACTTGCTCCACTATTTTCATTTTGAACCATTGTTACCCCTTGTTGCAGTACTTTCATGGGTCAGACTACTTTCTTTCCTCTCTATATGAAATAACCTTCCTACATACTTTACCTCTCTCCCCATCCCTGCTCCTAAACAAATTCTCTGGGATTACTTTTGCTCTTCCTGCTATTGCTCTGAGCACTTCTATGCTCAACCCTTGTATTTGGGCTGTTCTGCCATCAGTCTACAAATTGATCAATTACCACCACTCATTATTAGTTTATTGTTTATATTTGTTTGCACAATTGTTCACTGTGTAATTCTTGATTGTTTTGCAGTTACCTTTTAAATGTATTCACTACCTACCCTTCCCGGTACACCTGAAATGAGCCTTGGCTCATTCACCTTCTCTTGTCACCTATTAGTAAATAAATAAATACAATTCATCTACTATTATCCTCTTTCAGTTTGCTTCATTTCTTCACACAAAATACATAAAACTCAAAATTTAAATACAGTACATTTTCAGACTTGCTTGAGCCTCCCCTGGAACAGGTTGGGGCCTCCCCAAGGAGGCTGGCCTCACCATTTGAGAACCCATGGTCTAGTTCTAGTCCCCCCACCTACATCAGCAGCACTGTGACTTTACTGACTGTGACATCACAGGTGATTGACCTGGCAACTACTGGGTGGCTCTTCCTGAGCAGCTGTGATGTCACAGTCAGTGAGGTCACAATGCTGATGATGTAGTTGGGGGGGGGCATAGAACTAGATATGTCAGCTGCCAGACAGAGTACTCCTCCAGAGATCACACCTACTAACATCAGGTAAAAAAAAATCTAATTACCCAAAGGGAAAATAAAAAGCACCTCAGATATAAAAGATAATAGTTGATCGCATTTAAAAACTGATATTAATTTTAGGCAGTACACAAGCTCTTTAATTCCATACAGGGATTTTTTATCTGGATGCAACCTAATAGCTGAGCTGCAAAAAGCATGTCTGTACTGCAGTCTGCCTCAGGTAAATCTGAGTTGGCAGGGTGAACTTCCTGAGCACTCTGCAGGAATTTTACTCCTCAAGCTTTAGTGTCTATTGGCTGATGCACTCACTAGGGGAAAAGGAGCTCCATCACTGGTCCATTGTTCGCACCCAGTCCAATAATGCATTTCATAGGGGGGTGGGTCTCTGTCTGTCTCTCTCTGTCTCTCTCTCTCTCTCTCTCTCTTCTCTCTCTCTCTCTGCAGGGTGCGTTCGTGATTACTGGTTTCACTTTTGATCTCTGGCCCCTCCCACAGTTTTGTGTGCCAGTAGGTAAACAAAGATGTCTGCGCTCAAGGCTTTTAGTCACCCTTCTTTATTTTTCAACAGTGCTGTGTAGCACTAGCGGCTCCTGCCACTGTGTCCAGCCATAAGTTACTCAAACATTCCAGTGGCTGTCTCCAGTCTGTCCAACCCCACTGCCATCTATCAGGGGTCAGGCAGCAGTAGCATGGGGTCATATCGCTGCAGAAAAAGCAGCATGGTAATAAATGCCACAAGCAATACAGCGGCCTCCTAAATAAAGTCAGATAAAACACAGACTGTATAAATACAGCGAACTCCATAGGAAACAACGGCAATTTTACTTTTTAACCACACTCCCCAGACTAAAAATAATCAACTCCGAGGGGGTGTGGACTTTGGGGATTAGGAGAAACTCGAGGATGCATGGAAGCGGCTCGACAAGGCACCACAGACACGACTGCTCCTTCCTTCCTTCCTACTGTAAGTGCAGAGTGAAAGGGGTAGCGGTGATTCCCTGCTGCTATTATACCCGTGACGCTCTGAATGCAGTCACGCTTTCCACATCGTGGTTCTTGCAGAGCTAGTCTTGTTGCGCTGTATTGACCTGGTACTGGCAGCAGGAAGAGTGTCCCTTTCAATGTTTCAATCCCCCCCTCCCCCCGGCTCCCTGATGACTCCATAGTAGGGGAGCCAAACATTAACTTTATTGATTCTTAATACCATCCCTTAATGCAGCTTCTGGTCATCACATTCCTTGCTGGTCTCTGTGTCCTGTCCGGTCTCGAAGGTCAAGAGCAGTGGCGGGTACAAAACAAATGAGGACCACCACTGTGGTGTCCTGTCCCCAAGTAACAGTTCTCCGGGAACTGGGAGCACTGAAAAATCTGACTGGGGTGGTGAGAGGTGAGGAAGAATGCAGCTAGTTTGGGGAGCAAGAGTAAAGGCACTGGGCTATTGGGCTGGGAATAATGAGGTAGGCCCCCTGTAGGTAGGGGCAGTACATCACGTCATCTACAATGGCCAAGAATGAGGTCTTGGGTTTTGTAAGAAACACTAGAACACTGTGTGTATAGTGTGATATTAGGGGACATGTCTGCTTAGGTGGGGGTAACGGTAACACTAGAGTTCTTGCCAACAAAGACAGCTAGGGATTCTATCAGGAGAGCAAAAAGCAAGGGAGGAAGGGAATACCCCTGCCTCGTGCCATGTTGCAACCCAAAATGCTATGAGAGACTGCTGTTTGCTGCCACCCATGCTCTAGGGGACTAGTAAAGGAGCCGAACTATAGGGCCTCACCGAAACCACACTGGGGCAGAACTGTACAGAGAAAGTTCCATTGTATAGGATCAAAGGCCTTCTTAGCATTTTGGAAGCTCTTTAAGTGCATGATGCCACAAAAAATAAAGTGGGGAGAAAAACAAAAGGGAGTCTGTAGCCTGTAGGTCTCGGGGAATAATATTACAACTAATAGAATGCCAGCATGACCTAGACGTTAGAGTTCATCTGTGCCCTGATGTACAGAACTGTGTCAACAGATTCTAATCCTACCACAACTGTGGGTTCCCTATGTGACCCTAAGCAAATCACTATTTCCCTGTACTGCTGTCCCCTCCCAAATATAAGATCGCTTGAAAGGCAGGACCCAGGCCTGGTGGCGTTGGCAGTAGTGCATTACAACACTGTGGTGGGGACTTAGGTTTGTGCTGTGAGCCCAACCCTTTACTTAAGGCCAGTGGAGTCAGACTCCAAAGGAAGGTGTGGAGATGTCCACTGCAACAGGACCTTCTACAGCTGATGGGCATGCAGTACTGGGGGCATGGGTGACCATATGTTGCTGGCTAGGCCCAACCTAGATGACTGCCACTGGACACATCCCTCAATGCAGGAAGGGAAGGAAAGGCTTTCTGGGGGAGTAGAAAGGGGTACAGGACACTCTGGTAGCTCCAATGATATCTCTCATGCCACAGGGCCGCTGTCAGCCCTGGACCTCCTACCAGCCACAATCAAGCCAAATAGGCAGCTTCACCTTGGTGGAAGCAGGGGTCACCCTGTGCTGGCATAAATCAGAGTCCAAGGTACTGGGGGTAAAAGCGGGAGGCTCTACATGACAACAGCATGTCCAGATAGGCAGAGGGACACTGGAAGGCCTGAAGGATGATGTACTGGCGTCACGCTGGGAGCAAACAAAAGCAGGACCCCACAGAAAACAAGATGCTGCAGTCCCTGGAGGACTACTCTAGATGAACAAATTAAATAAAAAGCAGTGCAGCAATCATCATATGATTCATTTGTAAGTAGTACAGTGATAACTGTTTCTGGGTTTCTGCTTTGAGAGAGTCAAAGCTTCCAGCTGTCCTCATGCAATGGTAGGATTAGAACAATTAACCCATCCAACTACAACATCAGAAGTGATGTATTCTCAGCCTGTAGATTTCTGCTTTCCACCCATCTTGTCGCTGCCCATGATGATTGAGTTTCGGGGGATATAGTCCATTTCTTTGAGCAGAAGTAGACGAGGAGTCTGTAAATAATACAACTGGTATGCGACTTCGGATGCTACAGCCTTACAAATGCCACATCCCATTTTAAAGCTGCAGCAGCAGCATTTAAAATTAGCACTGTGGTGGTTGGGGAGTAGCTTGTCAATGACAGCAGCCCTGGTTCTAGGGCCATCAGTGTGGGTGAGCAGTAGGAGGCATGAATGTCCTGCAGAGGCTCTCCTTCTCCTCTGGGGTGTGCTGTACCTCTTGCTGCTTTATCACCACCTGGGTGACTCCAGGTGGCGGCAGCGAGGAAGGGGAGTTCAAACTTTTGAAATGTTTCTGCTTTCCTGCCAAGCCAACATTATGGATATAATAATAATAATAATAATATTAATAACATCAAGGTTTTGCTGTGCTGTTGGTAGGTAAGCCATAACACACAACAGGGTGTGCAGTCATAAGGGACTATATACTCGCACCTCAAGTGATTAGGCACATGGTACAGCCAAGTGTATTTGACCACCTGAGAAGCGTGTATATTCCTCAAGACTGCATACCAAGAAGTGTGTTAGTCCACCAATAAAACGGATGCTAGCATAATTTTAAAATGAATATAAGTTGTGAAGTTTAGGTTAGGTGTGTGTTCATAAGCAAATAACACATAGTCATGTGACTTAGTGCTTAATCATTACCTTCTCTGGTTACTAACTTACTATGTATCTTGATTCATATTGTTCTTATTTAAGTACCTCCTTCTGTTCCTCACTCTCCTAGGATACACCTGGAAACGAACCTTGGCTCAGTGTGCCTTTCCAGATCACCAGGTTTCAAATAAATAAATAAATAAACAAACATCCCTTGACCAATAAGGTTAATGGATTTTCATGGCTCATTTTATAGTTGGTAACAATCTAACAGTATCCCCCCTTCTATAACAGTAGGAAAAGAGCACGCACAGCTGACGCATGACCTCAGAATATTAAAAGCAACTACCAGGGCTACCATCTTTTATGTAGGTCCAGACCTATTAAAAACAGAAAAATGCTTGAATGAATTAAAGAGCCCTTGATGTCTCAGGAAATTTAAAAAAAAATGTGAATACATACAATTCAGCTTGGGTGGTTAGAGTTTACTTTTTCGTTACAACTTTGCACATTAACATGAAAACCATATTACTGTCCCTTAAGCTTCAGCTGCTCTGGGCCTTTCCTGACATCACAATCCTCTGACTGTAGTGATGCATCATAATCATTTCCACAGCAACAGAGTCTGGTGTCATAAACAGAGGATTGTGATGTCAGATGTGTAGACAAGAAGCCCGAGCTGATACAGTCTTGGGGGCAGGGATCCTATCCTCACAGTTGTATACTTGTTATTAACAGAAAACGGTTACACTAACTGCAATGTATAAACTACAAGCTGCAGTGAAGAATCTAAAAAAAGTCTGGCATACACTGCTGTTAAAAGGTCGGATGACATTCTTTGCACCCTAACTTGTACTGTGGTAACAAGTAGCAACTAACCATAGTAACAGTACCACTGAATGAGTTCACCGCACTCTCACTTCTGGGCAAGGGAGAGCCTCACTAACGGAAAAAAAATGTACCGCAGCAAAAGCACTACTAATTAAGTCATCCTGGTTTATTCAAAGGAACTGTCTAGGACAAACTACTAATTAAGTTGTCCTGATTTATGGAAAGGAACTGTCAGAGGATACACTCCCTTACCTTTGTAGGAGCTGAGCAGTCATCCTTACAAAATGTTGTTGTTTGGCCTCCTGGAGCTGGCCAGCTGATCACTTCCACATCCAGTTTGTTGACCCCACCCCACGGTCATATGTTTTGTGACTCCAAGCCAGGCAGAACACAGCGGTGCTCTCAACAAGAGTAACTGGGGATGATTTTATTAACATATTTTTATATGTTGGACCATCCTTTGTACAAATCAAAGCCACCGCTCGAGCTGAGTGCATTCCCCTCTCCTGAAATGTGCCCCCATTGTTCATGCTGCATTGCCCCCTGCAGTCACCCAAGTGGCAGTGGAGCAGCAGGGAGCACAGCACTCCTCCCTCCCTCCCTGAAGTAGGACAGCATCCTCTGGGATGCTCTGTTCTCTTACTTCAAGCCAGCCCCCAGTACATCCAGTCCGTTCCTCACCCCAAGCCACCGTCATTGCAACTGTCTGGACAGTAGGTCATGGCACAGAGTAGGGTAATACTGGGCAGACTAAAGGGACCAATGGCATTTTTCTGCCATTAGTGTCTATGTTTCAGTGTTTACAGCTGTTCATGGGTCAAACCTAGGCAGTTCTCCTATTAAGGGGAACAGTCACTACGAAGGGCTCCACACTCTAGGCCCCAGGGTGCATGTTGTGTGCAAAAACATTTTGGTTCACTTACTGCTTACTGTAGTATAGTAGACTAATTTTTTTTTCTTCTAGGCTATATTCTGTTCCTACAAATCCCAGAATCCCCTAAAGCTGATGTCAGAGCAGTAAGCAGAAACGGGAGATTTGGCAGCCTGTAGTACATCTTAGAGTTTAACCTGGGTTTGAATCCCACAGGCCCCACTTGCATACTGTGTGACCCTGAGCAAGTCACTTAACTTCCTTGTGCTCCCAGGTTGCACCTGTAAACAAGCTTACAGCTTAGTGTGTCTCTCCTGATTAAAAAAAATATATATATATATATATATATATATATATATAAACTCTTGATCTTTTGTTTGCTGGTTCTAATACCCTCACTGGACTAAGTATGGTCACATAGGGTTGTACTTAGCTCCTGAAGAAAAGCAGAACAGGAAAACATATGATCAGAAATTATAAAAGCGCTAACATGCACTGCAGGCTACTGAATCTCACCCTGCTGGGATTTGTACTAACAGAAGATGTCAGCTTAGAAGTAAGCAAAACTAGTCTGATACGACCTACTAGACTACAGTAAACATTAAGTAAACTAAAATGTTTCTGCACACAAAGTGCACAGCGGGGCCCTTTGTTGTGACTGTTCCCCTTTAAGAAACATCCAGTGCATTTAGAGCCAAAGCAATAATGCCCATTAGCAGGGTACATGGGGTGGGGTGGGGACTCAGAGTTGAATAAGATGCTAAAATTATGGAATCAGCCCGAGGCCCTAGTAGAGAGTATATCCATTTGCCACTAGGGGGCCCTTGGGTTTGCCCCATCCCCCAAAACCTGGGATCTCCAGGTGGACTGGCAGGGGGCACAGCAAAGTCTGCTTGGTCACACTATGTCTCTGGGGAAGGTTGGTAGCACCTGTTGCTGCATAGCTGCCCCAAGTAGCTGTGATAAGCCATGCAGGGTAGCGTATTCCAAGCCCAAGCCTGCCAAAGTGCGGTGGAGTACAAACACAGCCATTGTATGCATTCTCCTACCACCAACATCATGCTCAAGGCATGCCTCCTTGTACATCCCACTTTGGCCTTCTTTAGCCAGCACTTAATTCCCCATTCCTCAGGGACTGCCACCAACTGAAGGGAGCCTACAGTAGTGTGGGCCAACCACAGGATGGCTGTCAGGAAGACCAAGACGGCAGTCTGTGGTACGGCCTAGAGGAATATAAGAACAGCAGGGAGTAAGAGCTGCAGAGTATAAAGAGTGCAGTGGACTTGGGGGGAAGGGCTTAAGGAGGAAAAAGGCAGAAAGAACATTTAAAGGGGAACAATCATCACAAAGGGCCCCACTGTGTACTTTGTGCAAAAAACATTTTGATTTACTTTCTGTTTACTGTAGTATAGTAGACTGTATCTGATTAATTTTGCTTACTGGTAGGCTGACATCTTCTGTTACTACAAATCTCAGAACCCCCTGCAGTTGACATCAGAGCAGCAGTGAGAGAGTCAATAGCCTGCAGTGCGTTAGAACTTTGATAATCTCTGATCAGATGTTTTCTGGTTCTGCTTTTCTCCAGGGTCTATGTATAGTCCTCTGTGACTGTTCTTCACCCAGGGAGAACAGTGGGACGGACCAGCAAACAAAAGATCAGAGCTGATGACGTAAACTCCAACATGCACTGTAGGTTATTGAATCTCTCACTGCTGCCTACTGCTCTGATGTCATGCTGCAGGGGATTCTGGGATTTGTAGTAACAGAAGATGTCAGCCTGCAAATAAGCAAAATTTATCAGATACAATCTGCTATACTACAGTAAACACAAAATAAACCGAAATGTTTTTGCACACAAAATGCACACTGAGACCAGCCCCACACTTGAGTGTGGGGCCCTTTGTGATGACTGTTACCGTTTTCTAAAAATATCAAAAGTGCCGGCCCAGTGGCGCGGAGGGCTGAGGCATTCATGCCTTACCTCCTGCCACGCTGGTAACCCATGTTTGGGAATGAGCACAGGCTGGGGGAGGGAGGGAGAGATCAAGCATCCGACAGACAGTTCTCCTCTCCCAGGGTGGGGAGGGAATCTGCTGTCCCACTCCATGGCTGCCATCTGGTGGAGGTCTGGTGGCAGTAGTAGAGTTGGGCAGCACAGCACAGGGGCCACAAGTTACATGGTGCATGTGCACCTCCACATGCACGCATGCACTCACAGCTGCCATGGTAGGGGAACAAATCAGAGGAAAAATGGTAGTCGCGGGCTTCATGAAGCCCTGCCTGCCTGCCCTCATCCTGCTCTGTCACCGGTCCGCTGGACCCCCAAACTGAATGTAGGATCACTGGGTGGCAGGAGGATGGCCCTCCCCTTCCCTGCCACAAGGGGCAATTTGTAGGGGTATAGGGCTCAGCGAGACTTGCAGATGGACGAGGAAGATAGGGTCCAGGTGGAGCCAGACACTGGTGCACAAGGAGGATAAAAATCTGTGTAGAAAAAAAAAATCAAAAGCATGAAATTCACATTCTTTATACAGACAGATGCAACCTTTTGGGAGGAGGAGTATTAGGGACCACAGGGAGGATTTAGGCAGGTGGCCCCAGGATTCTATATAGGGGCCAGCTGGAAGCTGGGCCCATCATGGCAGAGAAGCCCTCCACTCCCAGGGAGCAAGGGCATGGGCAGTCTGGCATTCATTTACCCGCTGCAGGCCAATGAAGCAGCTTTGGAGTTGGCAGGGAAGGCAGCTACCCTCCCGACTGCATGAAGGGTGCAGCCATCGCAACACTGATTAGCGATGCGGGGCTGGAGAGGGGGAAATGGGAGAATAAAATGTAGCTGAAAGCTAACATCAGAAAGTTTACTACATATATTGAAATCCAGCAGCAGTGTTCTACTTAAATTCCAGCTCTCGTCCTGAAGATCTTACTAGCAAGCCCTTCTCACATATTACTGTGAATAGCATCCTGTTTAAGTTAAGCCAGCCCATGACTAATGACTGCCGGTGTGCTCTACAACATACATCAGTCACAAAACTTATGGAGTTTCACCATTTGTTTTCAGCCATTGCTCCCAGCTCCGCATGCATCGACTGTGTGGTAAAGCTACAGAAAGCCACCTCAGCCATCCAAGGATTTTTTTAACAGGGGAATTCTTAATGAGTGTCCGTATTTTTCTGCATCTGGTAGCTTTACCATGCAAAGTTTTTTTTAACAGCACTGCCCCTTGGCAAGTTCACAGCGGAAAGAGTGGCGAGCAAAATGCCGCATGCATGACATCATCCATCCTCTGCCTCTGCATTTTAAAATGTTATAGGGAGTAACACTGTTTCCAACCATGGCTTTCTAAATCTGCCACTGTGTTGAGTGCCATATGTTGAAGAATGTCTCTATTTATACTTGGGCCGTTTGGCTGTTTTGTCATTGGGGGAGGGGGAGCAAGTGGAAAGTATTTTTTGCACAAAGAAATACAGACAGGGAGGGTAAATGTGAAACTAGAGCTTCCTGCATGGAGTTAGGGGATGGGAGTGTTTTATGCAGTGTGGAGATGTGGAAGGGGAGAGGGAAGATGATCGTCATTGTATACAGTACAGAGAAGGAAACTGCTGGCCTCAGGAAAATGCCTTCATTTGCAGCTATGTTGACATCAGTGATTACAGGCAATCTTGAGCAGAACATTTCCCACCCCACTCTCAGCACCTCAGTGCAGTAAACAAAATGTTGAGTTCTCTGCACAAAAATGCAGGAAGATTGGTTGGCCCTAGCTACCCCTCACTCTGCCTCCTGGGGTGGACCAGGGTTCAAGTGCAATCTGTTGAATCCCACCCTGGAGCTGGCAGGAGGGTTGGGTACATTGTTGAAGTGAGGGGGTTCATCTCCCAGGAAGCGAGGGAGCAAGCTGCAAAATGCTTATGTGCCCCCTGCCAGTCGACCAAGCAGTGGTATTGGTATCGACTGTGAAAGCAACAGCTACTTTGCTCTTCCTGCCTGAGGAAAGGTGTAGCTGGGATGACTCCAATGTCATGTTGGAGGAACAGGAGGATCTGGAACAGTAATACAGTAATATAGAGAACAACCCCCTCCGTGAAGAACAAGCAGGTAAATTCACCTCCATGTTTCAATTCCTCCCAGCTGTAAAACTAAATTGGGCGGGAGTAGCACCAATCTACCCCTTCCACCTCCCCACCACACATACTCACATGGACTAAAAATGTTGGACTATACTGGCTATGCAATATTTTTGAAAAATGTTCAGAATTTACTTATTTTGCACTTGCCCAGTGGTTGCTGGGCAGTGCGTAGTGTTGTCACCTGTGAGAAACATAGAAACATAGAATTTGATGGCAGATGAGGACCACTTGGCCCACCTAGTATGCTCCTTTCACTACCTAATGGATAAGCTGCAGATCCTAGTTAATCAACAGCCTACTTCCTCCTACCCCCCCCCCACTAGAATTGCCTTATGTCTGTCCCATGCATTCTTGAATTCCCCCACTGTTTTTGACTCTACATCCTCCTCAGGAAGGCTGTTCCATGCATCTACAACCCTCTCTGTGAAGAAATACTTCCTCATATTACCTCTGAGCCATCCCCCCTCTATCTTCAAATTGTGCCCCCTTGTTCTTGCATATCTCCTTTTTTGAAAGATGCTACCCTCTTGGACTTCGCTGATTCCCTTAAGGAATTTGAAAGTTTCTATCATGTCCCCCTCTCCCTCCTTTCCTCAAGGCTATACATCTTAAGCTCCTTTAGTCTTTCTTCATACATCTTCTGGTGCAGACCCTGCACCATTTTGGTTGCCCTCCTCTGGACAGCCTCCACCCTGTCTATGTCTTTGAGGAGATGGGGTCTCCAGAACTGTACACAGTACTCTAGATGTGGTCTTACCAGTTGTCTGTACAGAGGGCCAACAACTTCCTATTTTCTACTGGTGATGCCTCTCCCTGTGCATCCCAGTATCCCCCCTGCCATCATTACTGCCTTCTCACATTGCTGGCCCACCTTTAGGTCATCAGATATGACTACTCCCCCCCAGGTCCCATTTCCTTTTTTTATTTTTCCAACATAATTTTTATTGAGATATGAGGAAAATTGATAGCATAATAACTTACATCTACCAGAATCACAACAATCCACATCGAATAGATTATACAGATGGTACAGACATAAGCTTTGTCACTATATATAATTAACAGAAATGGACCCGGAGTAATTACTACCATATTAATGACTTACCACACCTACAAAAGCTACCAGCATCGTAGTTTGGAAAAATGTCTGCCTCGATTGCTGCCAGTAGAGAGCCCCATATTTGCAAAAACTTCTCTATTTGACCCAAAGCAGTGAACTAAGCTTTCTCTATCAACATACATTGTTTCAGATTGTTAACCCACTGCTGTATGCTAGGGGTAGTTTGTGACAACCAGTTCTGTGCAGTTGTCTTACGTGCATTCACCAAAGCTAAAGACCATAAAATTTCATGTTTTGCCTTGCTCAGATGATCCGGATCAGCCCGCAGTAAAAATTCAATTGCAGAATGAGGTGGGGCAGCACCCAAAACCTTGGACATTATGTCATGCATCCCATTCCAAAAGGGCATCATTTTAGGACACAATAAGGCCATATGTATAAAGTCTGCCTCACCAGCCTGACATGTAGGACATAAATCAGATCTGGAGGGGCTCATCTTATTAAGCTGCACAGGGGTATAGTATGCCTGGTGTAAAAAGAAGAATTGCACCTGTCGGAGCTTATTGCTCCTAGAACAGGTAGCCAAATGCTTGGATGCAAGCTGCCAAGTGAGTTCATTAAACTTAATGCCCAGATCCACCTCCCACTTCCCCATAATTTTATTCAAGGGCTCTGTATCATACCCTGTAAGGCAATGATAATAGACTGTTAGTGGTCTAGATCCAGGCTGAGGAGCAAATAATTCCTCTTCCAAAGGTGAGAGAGGAGCCCACCCAAACCTAGGACTAAGGGCAGCTCCCAGAATGTTTCTTAAGCAATAGGAAGAGTTTAGGAAACTGGGGAGGGGTCTCAAGCAAGTAGCTACTTCTGTCACTTTCTCAGAAGTACTACCTGTGAGAGGCAAGGGAGAGCATAGGAGTGCATGCACCAGGAACTTTAACTCATGGTTGAAGAACTGGTGCTGTGAGGAAGGATTTGGATTCATTGGTGACTGGGGACCCACCTGGAGGGATGGAGGTTTGTTCAAGCCTGACGGCCTGCATCCATCCTGGAGGGGAATCCAAGCACTCAATGATGTTTAAATGCTACATTGACAAGCATTTAAACTAGCAAAGGGGGGTGGCAGGCCAGCAAGGAGGGTACCTACTTGCTCACCCCCACAGCTAGCAGTGGAAACCAGTGAACCAGAGGAGTGGCTATCCTGCAAAGCAGTGTGCAAAAGATGGAGATTAGTGTCCAAAAGGTGGATAAGCAGAAAAGGGGCAAACTAGCAGAAGGGCAGACAGCAAGGAGAACCAGGGATAAATGACAACCAAGGAAGGGGCTGGAGTAGAACAGTGAAGCAGTCTAGGGAGGTCAAATCATGGAAAGCCATGTGTGCAAAATGCCAGGAGCCTTAGCAACAAGATGGAAGATCTGGAGGCTGTCATGGTACAGTCAGACCTGGACATTGTGGCCATCACTGAAACCTGGTGTAATGATAACCATGACGGGAGATGGCCATACCTGGCTACAACATATTCAGAAGAGACAGAGCAGGCAGGAAGGGAGGAGTGGCACTGTATGTGAAAAATGACATAAGGGCCACACAGATCCAGGAGGAGCAAATGGGGAGAAATACTGTGGGTTAAGCTGGAAAGGAAAATGGGGCCAGCCATCTCAGACAGGTGTGGTCTATAGACCACCAGCCCAGGAGGAAGAAACAGATAGGGAGCTGATGCTAGCCATCCAAAGGATGGCAGACAAGGGTGAGGTAGTACTGGTTGGAGACTTCAATATTCCAGACGTGGACTGGAGCATCCCAGCAGCAGCATCAACTAGGAGCAGATTTATCCTGGACTCCCTTCAGGGTGCCTTCCTCAAGCAACTGGTCATGGAACCAACTCGGCAGAAGGCAATACTGGACCTTGTGCTCACAAACAGGGACAGTGTGATGGGGTACAGTGGGGAGCACCTGGGTAACAGTGACACAGTCATTGTGGTTTGAAATCACAGAAAGAGCAGAACCAAACCACACAAAAACACGTATCCTGGATTTTAGGGGGGCAGACTTTGGGAAAATGGGGAGATACTTGAAAGAGGCATTAAGGGGAATGGGACAGGAATCAGGGGTTGAGGAACAGTGGGCAGTATTTAAAATGGGATTATAAGAACAACAGAATTATGCATTAAGCAGGTTAGCAAGAGGAAAAGGAAGAGGAGACCATTATGGTTTTCCAAAGAGGTAGCAAAGAAAGTGAAAGCCAAAAGATTGCATTCAGGCAATACAAAAGACACAGGCAGAAGGGGATAGGGAGAAGTACCAGGAGAAACAAAGGGAGGCAGGGAAGTCAGTAAGGAAGCCAAAGCTCAGACAGAAGAACACATTGCAAAATCAGTGGGTAAAGGGGACAAAACCTTTTACAGGTACATAAGTGAAAAAGAAAGACAAAGGAGGGATAGTGAGACTGAAGGGGAGGATGGGAGCCGTGGGAGGATGACAACAGTAAAGCTGACATATTGAACAGGTATTTCTGCTCAGTCTTTACTAAGGAAGAGGGGGTAATGGGTCTGAAGGGAGTACAAGGGGTGAGAATGGTGCAGAATGGACACAAGTCCCTTTGCAGAGAAAAGGTCCTGAGGAACTGGAAATAATAAGAGTTGATAAAACAATGGGGCCAGCTGGGGTGCACCCAGGGTCCTTAAGAACAAGAGAGGTGGTGGCTGAACCTCTGGCTATCCTGTTTAGCCAATCACTGAAACAGGAGGTACCCAAAGACTGGAGGACAGCAGATGTAGTCCCCTTATACAAAAGTGGGAACAAAGAGGAAGCAGGGAACTACAGACCAGTCAGCCTCACCTCGGTAGTGGGAAAGATCATGGAAGCACTACTGAAGGAGAGATTGGTGGAACATCTGGTTGTCAATGGACTACAGGACCCAGGCATGGTTTCACCAGGGGAGGTCAGTGTCAGACCAACCTCATTGAATTTTTGACTGGGTGACTAGGAGGTGGATCAGGGGAGGCAGTGGACATGGCCTATCTGACTTCAGCAAGGCCTTTGACACTGTGCCACATAGAAGACTATTACACAAACTGGGGAATATGGGTGTGGGCAGGACAGTAGTGTGGTGGGTAGGTAACTGGCTGGGTGGCAGGACACAGAGGGTGGTGGTAAATGGCTGTCACTCCACAGAGGAAGAGTGACCAGTGGGGTACACAGGGATCAGTACTGGGACCGGTCCTATTCAACATCTTCATCAGTGACATTGCAGTATCTAGAAGGTAGAATTTCACTGTTCCTGATGACACAAAGCTCTGTAACAGAGTAGACACACCAGAGGGTGTAGACAGAATGAGAAGGACCTGCAGAAACTTGAAGAATGGTCAAGGGTTTGGCAGTTGAAATTCAATGCAAAGAAGTGCAAGATAATGCATATGGGGCACAAAAACCCTGGCACAATATATCAGTTGGGGGGTGAGGATATGGCATGCACCAAGTAGGAAAGGGATCGTGGGGTTGTCATCTCTGATGACCTCAAGGTAGGGAAACAGTGTGACAAGGCATCAGGTAAAGCAAATAGGATGCTGGGATGTATAGGCAGGGGCATCACCAGCAGGAAAGGAGGTCATAATTCCGCTATACAAGACACTAGTGAGGCCCCACCTGGAGTACAGTGTACAGTTCTGGAGACCATACCTACGTGGGACATAGACAGGGTAGAGAAGGTTCAGAGGAGGCAACAAAGATGGTGCATGGATTGCATCACAAGTCCTATGAAGACAGGTTGAAGGAACTGAACATGTACTCCCTGGAGGAGAGAGGGAGAGAGGGATATGATAGAGACATACAAGTATCTTACAGGGAGGAACAGGGTGCAGGAAAACACTATTTTTAGCGAAAAGATGTTTCAGGACTAGAGGGCATGGGATGAAGTTGGAGGGAGGACGATTCAGAGGAAACACGAAATAATTTCTTCACAGAACGGGTGGTGGACAAGTGGAACACCCTGCCAGAGGAAGTGGTGGGGCTGAAACAATCACGGGATTTAAGAATGCATGGGATAGACATAAAGGAATTCTAGAGGTCAGGGGTAAGGGGAAATAGACTTCTAGGAAAACAAACTGAACTTACAAGCTCAAATGGGCAGACTGGGTGGGCCATAGGCCCTTATCTGCCGACACTGTCTATCTATCTATGCATGTATCTAGTAAATGAAAAAATCTCCCCTCTGTATATTCCACGTATCCTTAAGGTAGGCAAACGGCACTATGCGACCACCCACATAAAGCTGGTGAACCCAGCACAGCCCCTTAAGAGTCCAGTCTCTTAGTCTATAGGTCATAGCTAAGATGGATGAAAATTTCAGTCTAACTGCCTCTGTTACAAGACTCATGTGAGTAGGCGCTATTGATCTACTAATCGTATGGTGTGCACATGCCCAGGCCTCAACTGTAGTTGAAGCAAATGGATTAGGGTAATCTGGTGTTGTCCCACACCACAGCACCTCTGCCAAGGCTCCCCCTTTCATTTTTAAGTCAGTCCCTAATTTTTCAAGCTCCAGCCATCCAACAGTGGTCTGTTCTGTGCCCACAGGTACAGCGGCAATTTGAGCCGCCTGATAATAATGCTTGAAATTTGGCAGATCAAGACCACCCCATCAGGGAGGTAGCTGTAATACTGATCTTTTCACCCTGGAGTTTTTAACCTGCCATAAAAAATCTGTGAACAATAGAGTCCAACCTCCGAAAGTGACATTTAGGGAGCTTAATTGGGAGGGACTGCTATAGATATAGTAATCTAGGTAGTATCATCATGTTTATCACACCCACCCTGCCTAGCAGTGAAATTGGTAGTGCCGTCCACCTTTCACAATCCAGAGCCAGTGTCCTTGGCAAAGGCTTAAAGTTTAATTTATACAGGGCATGTGCACTTCTGACACTTAGATCCCCAAATATTTAAGTTTAGACACCACCTGTAAGCCATTCAAATGTTGGAGCAAACAATGCCTCTGTAGTTTTCCTATTATGAGGACTTCACTCTTGGTCCAATTAATTTTATGGCCTGAAATTAACCCATATTCAGAAAAAAACAGATGTACAGAAGGGAGATCAACTGATGGAACCTGGAAATAAAGGAGGAGATCATCAGTGTATGGAGCTACTTTGTGCTCAGTCTCATTAGCCTGAAAGCTTTGGATCCCTGAATTATTACTAATAACTCCGACTAAAGGTTCTAAGGACAGAACATAAAATAGGGACGATAGGGGATAACCCTGTCTGGTCCCTCTACTTAAAGTAAACTGAGAGGTCAGGCCTCAATTTACCATAATTTGGGAGGTGGGGCTTGTATAAAAAGGCCTAATCCAAGAAGTAAAATTTGAGCCAAATCCCATTTTGCCCAGTGTGGCAAATTATTACTTCCACTCCACTCGGTCAAAGGCCTTCTCCACGTCTAATGCAAGAATAGTCGCCCCATGTTTATTCTTAGATTTCTCCCAGTGGTGAGCAATATTCAGAGTACGTCTAATATTGTACTTCCCATATCTGTCTTTCACAAATCCAGTCTGGTCGGAGTGCACAACACTAGACAATAAGGGGTCTAACTTGGAAGCCAGAACCTTCGCTAAGATCTTGTAATCAGCGTTTAGCAGAGAAATAGGTCTGTAGGAAGAACATCAACAGGGGTCTTTACCAGGTTTAGGAAGAACTGTAATGACTGCTGACCGAGTGGAGGGGGGCAGAATTCCCATGGCCCTACTCTCATTCAACATGTCAGCCATGGGGACAAGAAGCGTATCTTGGCAACACTTATAGAAATCAATCGGTAGGCCATCCAGGCCGGGAGCCTTGCCACCCTTTAGCCTCTTAATAGCCAGCCTGATCTCCTCTTGATTGACTGGGGTCTCCAACATTTCAGACTGAGCCTCAGAAAATGTTTTTAATGAGGCCTTGTCCAGAAAAGCATTGATCAGTTCAGATGAAGGGGAGAACTCCGTAGTGTACAACTGTTTATAAAAGCTCTTAAAGGCTCAACCCATTTCCTCAGGGTTATCTCCCAAGACCCCATTTGAAGTGTGTATTTGGGTTACTGTCCTCTCCCCCTCCCTCCTATGCAACTGCCAAGCCAGCATCTTCCCCGCTCAATCCCCATCGAAATACTGACCAGCCTGGGAAAGCAATATAGCTCTTTGTAGTCAGGCACCACAGGCTGAGTTGTATTGCCACTTTAGTTTCTGCAATTTACTGTATAGCATTTGGTCAGGGTTAAGTCTATGAGACTGCTCAGCTATTTCTATCTGAGATCTCAACTCCTCTAACTCTTTAGCTCTGTTCCGGGTTTCATGTGCTGCATATGAAACAGAACATGAACAGCCATAATTGCCGACTGTAGATTCAAGCACCTCCCAGTGTATCTCCCTGGTGCTCCCCCAACCAATCCAACATCAAAAAACAACAAAAACCCCATATAGAACAACCCAATTCCCTCCACCCCCCGATGAGCAAAACATAGCCCACCATAATAACCACAGCAAACATCTGGCGAACATTTAGATGTTACCATATGATATTTGCATTGCACTCCTTGAACAACGCTATATAAGATGGGAGTACCAAACAGATTATAAGCACCCTGCTTAAAAAGCATTCAACTGAGCTGAAAAAGGCAGCATTAATAAACCTTCTTAGGGCCCTGGAGCCAATACAAATCAGCTCTGCCACCCAAGGACCCTTCCAAAGTTCCTGAGACCCAAGCATAAGATATCTTTTGTAAACATAACAAGAATGTCCAGACATTAAGTCTTCGGTTATAGGAAGTTCAAATTAAAATCAATAATCCGGAACATAAAGTATGGTCTCAGTCAAAGTTCGCTGTGTATCCAGGACAAAATAAATTGAGAAGGAATGTCCTATTGTACTGTTGGAGAATCTAAGACAGTCCACAAAACATAAAAAAAGGAAGACTTAGCTGAGATGCAAATTGAGTGTCACTCCAGGCTCGGTCCTTTCCCAGTCTACCTGCTTATGAACACAGACCTGAGCGACTGTGCGCACAGTTGCACAGGAAAGTACAAAAATAAGATGAGATGAAAGGGCCCAAGTATACTGCAGATCCCTCCTCTTATTTGTAGTATGAGGGAGAAGAAAGTTCCACAGTACATTAGATTATTTCCCTCAGCGAACCTCTATCTCTTGAGGTTGTGGAGAATGCCCTCCTTCTGCTCTCTTAAGTTGAGAATCCAGCCATTTTGTCGCCGCTCCAGGGCACGAGAAATATTGTGGTGCGCCTCCAGGTCTATCGATTTTTAATTTAGCCGGATAGATCAAACCACAAGACCAGCCTAATTTATAAGGACGACTCTTGATGTCGTTAAATTTCTGTCTCCTTACTTGCGGTTGCTTGCTAAAGTCCTGAAAAATGCAGACTTTGTGGCTGCCCATCACGATCAGCCCCTTCTCCTTCGCTTTCCTCAATATAGCTTTCTTGTCAGTGTACCGGAGATATTTTATTAAACAGTGCCTTGGGTGGTATTCTGATAGCTTTGGGTCTACGCGATGTGCTCTTTCCACCTTGCATTTCTGCAAATTTTGTGGGAGATCCAAGTGCTCGAACAGCCAGGCATGCAGCATCATTTCAGGGTCATTGTCCTCTGTTTACGTCAGGTAAGCCAACGATCCTGAGGTTCGAGCGCCGAGACCGATTTTCCTAGTCATCAATCCTTTCATTCAGTTCCTCCACCAGCTTTTAAAGGTTTTGTTTATCCCCCATCGCTACTGTGAGCGAATCCTCCAGGCTACTGACCCAATTCTCCTGCTCCTCTAAGTGCGTATTGTGGCTAGCTGAGGTTTCGGAAAGGCCCTTTACTACCAACTGCAGATGCGATATTTGAGAGGTAATATTATCAAATCCCACTTTCATGTCATGCTGCATAAGTGCTAAGGTGGCGGGTACTGCAGACAGGGAGCGCTCAATTTCAGTCAAACCTTCCTGCGCCATACCGGAGTCCAAGAGGCCTTCTGATTCTGCCACTCCTCAGGATTTCAGTTTAGAGAGATCTGATATGCCAAATAAGAGCTTCGACTGCTTGTTTTACTCCTGCTAGACGCCATTAACTCCCTGACTGGTGGCGCTACTTGCAGATGTATTTTGGCCTGAGGTGCTCCCAAATTTGATAAATTAGACTGAATGCAATCAGGAGCTAGGCTAAGCTGCGTCCGCCATAGTCAGCGTCAAGCCACGGCCCTCTCCATTTTTGCTGTTGTCAGTATCTCACCCCCCATTGTGTTCTCATCCCCTGGGTTTTTGTTTCTCAGGTGCATTACTTTGCACTTCTTTGCGTTGAATCTAAGCTGCCATGCATTTGACAATTCCTCCAACCTTGCCAAGTCCCTTTTCATCCTTTCCACCCCACCTTGCGTATCAACCCTGTTGCAGATCTTTGTGTCATCTGCAAAGAACCATACTTTCCCTTCCAGTCCCTCTGCAATGTCACTTATAAAGACATTAAAAAGGACCGACCCCAGTACTGAACCCTGCCGCACTTACTGTAACCCTCCTTTCTTCATTGTGGACTCCATTTACTACTACCCATTGTGTCCTGTTGTCCAGCCAGTGTTTTACCAGGCTACCACCCTGGGATCCACTCCCAGGCTGGTTAATTTGTTTATTAATCTTTTGTGCGGGACTGTGTCAAATGCCTTGCTAAACTCTAGGTAGGCCATGTCCACAGCCCCTCCCTGGTCTACTTTGGTCACCTAGTCAAAGAAATCAATTAGATTTGTCTGACATGACCTTCTTACTGTGAATCCAAGCTGCCTTGGGTCCTCTGCCCCACTGGCCTCTAGGTACTCAATAATTCTTTCCTTCAGAAGTGATTCCATAATTTTCCCTACCACTGAGGTCGAACTGACAGGTCTGTAGTTTCCTGCCTCTGTCTTGCTCCCACTTTTGTGAAGGGGAATCACATCCGCCCTCCTTCAGTCCTCAGGTACCACACCATCCTCCCATGATTTATTAAAAAGTGTAGTCAGTTGTGTTACTAGTTGTTCCCTTAGTTCTTTTAGAATTCTGGGGTGAATCCCATCAGGCCTCATTGCTTTATCCACCTTCAGTTTTAAGAGTTCTTTCAGAACCCTTTCTTCTGTGAAAGGACTAATATCAACTCCCCTATCCAGAGTGCTTCTATTGACTGGATTAGGTATATCCTCCTGCTTTTCCACTGTGAATACTGAGCAGAAGTATTTGTTCAGTATCCCTGCTTTTTCACTGTCACTC
The DNA here is from genome assembly GCA_016271365.2 of Neoceratodus forsteri. Classification (NCBI taxonomy): domain Eukaryota; kingdom Metazoa; phylum Chordata; order Ceratodontiformes; family Ceratodontidae; genus Neoceratodus; species Neoceratodus forsteri. The sequence continues at coordinate 421,233,946 of CM028138.1, forward strand.
TCTGCCCAACCACCTTTATCTTTATTCAGCCTCAGTATCCCTGCTCCCTAATGTACCTATAAAAGGTTTTATCCCCCTTCTTAACCGAGTTGGCTATCTTTTCCTCGGTTTGGGCCTTTGCTATTCTGACTGCCTTCCCTGCTTCCTTCTGCTTTAACTGGTACAGTTCTCTGTCCTGCTCCTTCTGTGTTTCCTTATACTTCCTGAATGCTATATTTTTCTCCCTAACCTTCCCCGCCACTTCTTTTGAGAGCCATAGTGTTTTTTTCTTTTGTTTTGATTTATTTGCTTCACACAAAGGCCTGGTGCCTCTGTGATGGCGGTTCTGATGTTTTCCCAATGTTGCTCCACTCACCTTCTTGACTGTTTGCTAGTGATTTTCTGAGTGAGACTGGGGTTCACGTTCGAGCCCTAGAATCACATGCTGGAGCTGGCTGAGAGCCATGCACAACAATCACTGAGGTGAGGGGCTCAGCCTCCACAGAGGGAGGGCCAGCATACATACACACACACACGCACACAAGTGCACAGTGCTAGCCAACCTAGGGCCAGTAGTGGTGTCATCTATGAAGGCTGCCACTCAGTTGCCCTCTAGGTTGCAGAATGGATGCAGCCATCCTAGCCCCAATTGTCAGAGGTTGGGAAATACAATTTTTTTTTTAACTAAGATTTTATTACATCCCCAACAGGAGTTCACAGGATGCATAGAAATACAGCAGTGACAAGGCGACAATGCAGTGCAGAGACATCAACAATTGCAGTACAAAAATATGGAGTGGGTACACTAAGAACAGCAGCCATTTACTACAACAGAGAAAGACCCATGCTGGCCCATGTAAAGCATCACCAAGCACCCCCAGGCACATTCAGATTACTCCTGCCGTCACACAGGTTACTGAGGGTTTGGAAGCCAAAACCCCTTAGGGGATGTGGTCTGTAGCACAAAATGCACAGAAAAACTGTACATTAGGACAGCAACAATGGCCTCTGTGAAGAGTACAAAAACAGAACCATCAGGGCCTTACATATTGATTCTGGTTAATTGGTCCAAAGCAGAAATGTCTTCTGTATGCTCAAAGTGGGACATAAAGGCCAGTAAAATCATCTTATACTGTTCAGTCCAGAGGTGTAAGCATGCAGTTATCAATTCTGTATTTGGTATCGCCAATAATGTATTGTTTTATTTAAAATGTTGTACTCCATTAGGCTGCTCTGTCATTCTCAGAATGGGTCATCAGTGGCTGAACTGGCTCACCCTGAGAGGTTCAACCATGCATTGGAGGGTCCAATCTCACAGTATTATATTTAGAACAAGTGGTTCCTCTACTTAACTACTGCTATTGTATTATTCAGCCCTCTCCCGCCCCAAGTAACCTCAAAGTCCAGCTGCCAGTCCCCGCCATAGCTGCTCCAGTCTAAAGATGCCCCTTGTTTAACCCTCTCCACATACTTTATTGTATGGCGAACATCCATATTAACAGGCTGGTCAAGTCTATCCAAAAATAGACTAAGCTTGCTACGATCTTCGCCAGTGCACAAGTATGGGGGGATGCAAGACTTACCAATGCCTCCAATACTTTATCAAATGGACCCTGCAGAGCCTATAAAATGCTTCCTTTGTCTGTATGCATTACCTGCCATTTATCTATAGTCCCTTTTTGTATAGTTTTTGTTATTGCTGAACTTGTTTTTGTATGAGAATTTCAATAGATTTTCGCTAGTTTGCTTCTGTATTCTGCCCTCCCCCAACCCCCTAGGATGAGGCTGAAATTAGTCAGCACTGTTTAACCCTCCTTTCCCAGTCAGCAAAAACTAAATGAATGAATATATAAAAGGTTTTATATTTTGCTTTCCAGGATGGATAGCCAAGTTCCCAAAGAGTCCCTTAAAGGCAGCAGAGGAACAGCCAGGTAACTGCACTGTTACATGGCACAGGAAAAATTGTGACTGCAATATACAGGATAACTTGGGGCAATATAATAATAGTCATGCAATCAGTATAGTATTTACACAGGATTATTGCAGCAGTGCAATGGTGGTTATTATGGGATAAGACAAAGTTTCTGTTACTAGCCATCTGCAGTGTACTAAAAGAATTTTTTAAAAGTTACCAGCAATTTGAATGGAAAAATTCTTACTTTTTGTATTGATTCCTTTAATGTTCATATTACAGGGAGAGTGGTGTTGTGATGGAATGAACTCTCAGCTGATGTTGTCACTTAAAACATGGTTGGGAGTCAAGAGTGGGTTGGAAAGGACAAAAGGGAGGCTCAGGGTTGGGGGGGGGCAGGCCCACTGTAATATTTAGATCAGGGGCTTTGCAATCAAGCAGACTTGTTTGACCATAAGGCCTTCTTCCTCTGGCTACTTTGTATGTTCCTAAATGAACCATGAATTTCATTGTTATTTTATTGGTTTTGAACTTTAACCCTTAGGCTACTGACAGAATTAGAACGCATAGGCATTCTGGACCGATATATCAATCCATGGCACAGCAAGGGTTAAAATTTTATTGTTCATATACTTTCATACGTAATGAAAACTTGGGTATAAAATCCGTGAAACAGAGTTTCAATCAGTTACCAGTAGCAGGCAGCTGATGATATCACTATCACCACACACAAAGAGCTGGCATGGCATTGATGTCACGTGCCGTGTCGCCAGATGGCAGCTGCATAATAAGGCTTCATGTCTATTGCTTCAGTTCAATTTCATGTGAAAAGAAAGCATAATTCGAATTTAAAATGTTAAACAGGACTGAAGATTAAATAACTCATTCTAGAGTGGACAATGAAAAATAGGTTTCCATTTTGATTTGTTGGTCATCTTTTAGGTTTTTGAGCAATTCTTTTGTAGAATCATAAATTGTAACTGTATGTATAACATGCTACTTTTCTACATTTTATTACACTCTGTTCTATGGTATTTTATCATTGCTCCCCTTTCTTTATCCCCCAGCATGTGTCTGGAAACAAGCTTGTTCAGCATACGTTTTCAGTCAAAAAATTGCAAAGAAATATCAAGTTACATCAGGAGCAAGTTTTCTGAAGACACTTACAGCTGGTGCCTGCTTTAGGCAGGCCGGTCATTTGTTACATGAGTCGAGTCTGAGAAAAGCAAATACATAGTTGCCATATTCCCTCTTGATGTTAGGTAAAGTAAGACTAAGGGAGTCCATCTATCACCTTCTCTGAAGAATATTTCTCCTTTGGACCAGATGTGTTATACAAAGGTGCCTTGTCTGTCTCTGGTGGAAGATTTATTATAAATCTGGAAAATGAGGTATTTTGTGGTGAAAATGTTGACATTAATGAATTGCGTGTTCCATTCGGTGGACTGTTACACAGCTCCTAAAGTAATTTTGGGAATCTCTTCCCCCCTACCCCCCCCAAATGTCAGGGTAAGTGTACTGGACAAGGGTATCGCAAGCTAAGTGTACCCCCCTTCCCCCAGATTGAAGAGAAGTGAGTGTGATGCCGATGTAATAATTGTCTAGTTTCTTATGTGAACAAATGTACATTTCGAACGTTCTCCAATAGTTCTGGATGTCCCTGATTTTGCCTCAGAATTTTCCTCTGTCCCTCCTAAACTGAGCGTTTCCTTTATGGAATAGTGGGGGGTTGTATCTGTACACACAGATTAATGCCAACCAAGTTACATATTACTGCTGTTTCAAAAAAAGCTTTTTACATTATGGTAAACAGCTTCCTGATTTCATGTTTTTTTTTTTTTAAGATGACATCCAGCATCCTAGTCCCATTTCTCAGATTTGTTTTCAAGCCCTGTCCCTGATTTTGCATTGGAGGGTTGAGAGGAATAGAAATGGACCTCGAGACAAGTGTGAGAGCATATAGGTTCAAAGCTGTCTGCATGACTCATTTGGCAGCACATCTGACTCCGAGGCAGCAGGTCATGGATTCTAGTCTCACACCGAGGTTCGGCTCACATCATGAATGCTGGCACCCATGTGCTGTACTAAGGTGATGCTGTACTGTTGGGGTGTGCAGTCCTCCAGGTGAGACATTTAAATGGAGTCCTGTCTGCCTTTTCTGGTGGTGGTTCAGGTTGATGTATCCCATGGCACTTCTTGAAAAGAGTGGGGGAATTTCCCTGGTGTCCTAGCCAAACTGGTCCCACTCTTTAAAAAATACCATCAACATCTTAAATCTGGTTCGATTTCAGTTGGTTTGCATCTGTATCTCCCACCCCACCCCCAATGAGGCAGAAAATAAGCAGTATAGTCTAGCCCTCCATTCTCGGTCAATAAATAAATACATATGTACAGATATAAAGGAGCATGGAACATCTGTCCACTTGTAGAGTGATAGAAAATGGCTGTAAATCTGTCACATGCCCAGCCCCAGAGATATAAGCAGGCAGAGACAGACTCCCAATTACTCTACCCAAATATAAATATTCTGCTACTCCTAGTGCTGTGCAGCCTGCATGCTGTATTTGAGAAGAGTGTATGCGTGTGGTTAGGAAGGAACACAGAAACCAAACACTTAGGACATATATTCTCTCCCAGGATCCTTAGTGACTGCCAGGCTAATCACGTCCTTGCTTCCATTCCACTTCAAAGTGTACTTATTGTCTGTAGACTCCCACACTGAGTGAGCACATATGCTTTGAGTGAGAGAGATGTGATTCTGGACTGTTCTTTGTTGCATTACATGGCAATGGACTGCCCACAGCCAGTCAGCCAGCAGAAGAGCTGTACCTCTTATCCTGCATACTGCCGTCTCCTTCCCCTGGTTGTACGATGCACTCATCCTACGGAGGAACTCACAAAACCAAAAAGTAGAAATTCAAAAATAAGAGACATTTAAACTAAACCTATAATCATATTATGGCAATTCATTACCATATAATACAAGTACAGGTATGGTAACTGTTGTCTCTTACTGTTCGTCAAGTGTCTCTCGGACTGGTTGGGCAGACAGAACCATTCAGCTTTGCTTCACGGGCCTTTCAGCCAATCAGCATAAGAGACTTGTTAAACAGCTACTATACCCATAATCATATATAATAAAAATGTAATCGAACGTCCTGCCTCCTGATTGATGAGGACCCTTGTGAATGCCACATGACATTGACATGAGTTGCATGAATGTCACAATATCAAAGTTGTATTTCTTTTTTTAATTTAAAGTATAGTTTACCACCCAGACACATTGGATCCCAATCTGGAAGTATAAGAACTTCACCCCAGCAAGGATGGATCACATATTTAAAAGATGGGGAAATAGGGGACGAGCATTCACCCAGCAACTCATCGTAGGCCAGACTTTGAAAACATTCCATCAGCTTCAAAGGGAATTCTATCTCCCACACTCAGACCTGTTTAGGCACTACCAGCTGAAAGCTTATATACTAGAAAATAAAATAATTCAGCAGGAAGCGAGGATACAGCTTGAATTAGTGGAAAGGTTACATGTTTTGTCTCAGTCTACATCTACGAAACAAGTGATATCTAAGCTTTATGCTATACTCAGTTCAGATACAGGTGTGGTGGAATTGGAAAAGATTCAGTCCCAGTGGGAAGAGGAATTGCACCAAACAATATCCCATAAGGATTGGTTACAAATCTGTCAAGCCACCCATAAAACCACTGTCTGGCAGCTGGCAAGAATTCAGATGAAAGTTGGTAAGTAGATTCTTCCTGACATCAAACGGTAAACCAGATGCATCAGATGGGTGTTGGAGGGGCGTGGGGAAGTAGAGACACCAATACACATCTACTGGTCATGCACAGTGCTGGGGAAGTACTGGCAAGAGGTGAGAGAATGGATAGAAAAGAGTATGGAGTGGACCCAGAGTTTAGATGTGTGGGACCTGGTGGGTGGGCCGTACCCTAACCAGATAAAGGGAAATACCAAAAAAAAAAATACATGTATAATATTTTCATAACAACTACCACAAAAGCCATAAAGTACCAATACCAATGCCTAGTCACAGTTAATTTACACTGTTATTATCTTTGTGATTTCTTAGGACAGTGCAAGAAAGGTTAATAGCAGCACATCTTGTAGACAGTAGTAAAGGGCTTAAAGCTGGATTACTCAAGTGCAGCAACTGATAATTAATACAGCAATACAGGAATCGTAGGTTGCACCCTTGATAAGGGAAGGAGGGGAAATGAAGGTGGGAAAGGGACGTAACCCTCCTCCGATATAAATGTTTCACCATATGTAAATGAATAAAACGTACTGTACCTAATGAAATCATTCTAATAAAAAGAAGTTTTAAAGAATAAAATATATTTTACTCTGTGTTATGACTAAGGACCAAGCCATTGTGCCATAGACCAAGATCTGAAAATTGGAGTGGTGTGTTTTATTCTCCCTTTCATAGTGTGCGACCCACCCCGCCAGCCTTCTGTGTGCTGGGCAAGAGTTATTTATTTAATTTCATGTCAGTGTCAGTGTCTCAGTAGGTAGCATACTCGCCTCTGAGGCCGGGGAGATCAGAGGGCTGTGGGTTCAGTTCCCACATCTGGCACTTGGGTTAATATCCCAGTACTGACACTGTAGTGCAGCATGAGAGGGGTGCTGCACTTCTGAGGTGCCGTCTTTCAGATGAGACGTTAAACCGAGGTCCCATCTGCCTGGATTGGTGGTAGTTCAGGTGGATGTTAAAGATCTCATGGCACCTATCGAAAAAAAGTGAGGGAATTTCCCTGGTCTCCTGGCCAAATTTCCCCTATTCACTAAAAAAAAAAATACCACCAACAGCTTGGTCTGGTTCAATTTCAGTTGGTTACCATCTGTATCCCCTCTCCCCCGGTTGCCCCTGAAAAAGGGACTTCTAGGTCCAGTGGGCTTACCAGGTCAATAAAATTCAATAAATAAATAAAATATCATTACCACCTGAGCTGGCACATAAAGGTGGAAGATTAAACAGTATAACTGAAGATATAGTTTTAGATTTTCGGACAGACTATTTTGGAATTCACTGTACTTAAAATTAGAAAAATAAAACGTTAAACATATTTTGCCAGGTAAACAAGCAGAGCCCATGAGGCTTGTTTCCAGTTACGGCCGGGGGATGGGAGAAACACAGAGGGGAATAAACAGGTATTATGAAATGGGCAGAAACAATGCTGGCTGCTGATTGGCCAAGAGGAACTTTCAGCAGGGCCATTATCCTGGCACAACAACCTGACTGAAAGTAGCTCAACAAAAATATGTTTAAAAAAAATATCTAATTTACTAAAAAGACCCCATTTCATAATTGCAGTAAGGCACTCCAGGAGGCGTGTTATGGTGTTACAACCTGTCTCGGGTGGTGGAAGCACTCTGCTTTGCCTTGTTCTTCAACCCACCAAAGGTGTGCTGTTATCATACCATAACACATGCCCTGTCATGTCTTATTGCTTGAATAAATCAGGGGTGCGTACAATAACAGTAAGCTCAAAACACATGCATAAACAACAGGCACACCTGCACATTATATTAAAACATAAATGTGGGAATACATACAGCAAAAGTAAAAACAATGTGGAGACAGACACACACACACACACACACACACACACATATACACACACACACACACACACAGAGTAAACCACATTATTGAAAGTCATGTTACTGATGCCAAGAGTAATTTACCACACTGTAATAATAACTGTGCTCCAGTGTATACAGTTTTCAGGCATACCACACGGTGGTTGTGTTAGACACAAATGAAGCAATCAGCATGGTAGCGGTGGTTGGTAGTAGAAAATATAAGTGAAGCTTGAAATGTAAAAGTGTTAATATAAAAATACAATTGTTGTTCCTGTTCAGAGTACACTTACAAGTGTTTTGGATGTGGGGGTGGGGCAGTGGTGAGGAGAAAGGACAGTGGAAGGGGTGAAGTGGCAGCACAAATGAATCCACTTGAGGTACCATTACATCTAAAACCAGCCTTTCTTCCATACCTATTGCCCCAAGACTCAACCCAATCTGGAGGGTCAGACCTAGTCCCCAATTTTGACAGTTCACACCACAAACAGCAACTGATATGATACTGCAGTACTGACGCTAACCACAAATGAAGCAATCCTTGGTCTGTGGCACGCCAACTGTAGGATGTCAAGCAAGCACTAAGGCATGACAGGGTGTTGCTGATTTGGAATTAACGCTCACGCAGGTGCACTTGTACCGAGGGTTTTTAGAACTTGGAAGTACATTAACCCTGGACTGGAGTGCCCTGTTGCACTTACAAAATGGGTAAACAGAAAATTAAAAAAAAAAATGCTATTTTTCTTAAATTAAGAACAGGTATGTTCTTATGCTAAAAGCAACTAGTAAAAAGCAGTCCCCACCCCCAACTGTCAGTCATTCCTCACACATTTGGTACATGCAATGTTATGGAATGCAGAATTTCAAACATCTGCAGAATTTGTCTGGCAGAATGTTCACCCCCCTCATATGCAACAAGGGCCAAGGTCTCAATTTTATCTGTAGAAGGGTAAGCAGCAGCGACTGCCCTGGCATGTGGGTAAGGACGGGAAGGGTAGTTTTCAAAGTCACCAAAGAAATACCACAAATTAAAACTCAATAGTATTTCACCGTTTTTTGTTTTTTAGTTTGTTAAATGTGTGTAAGGAAGGGCCCATGAGAAGGATGAGTGTTTAATTGACTTTATATTTTAAAAATGAAGAGACTATTTTTTAGGGCCTTGTTGAAGTTTTTTAGTAAGTAAAAGTGGAAATCACAGAAGAATGAATTGGGTCCTGCATTCTGTAAGTAATTTGTCTAAATTCCAAATCCCACTGCCTGAACCTGCTCCAACTTGTGCATTTCTGGGAGATAAAGATATGTGTCTCTTAACTTATTTAGCCAATCAGGAAGCAGAAAATTGTCAACCCATTTTTTTTTTTTTTTAAACAGAAAATTAGGCCTGCTTTCTTTTCAATTATTCTTTTGTCTCCCACTTTTATCACACTGGATCACCCTGCACATTACTCAACTAGTAGTCGGTATTTTTCTATTTATATTTTTTTTAGAAACTTGATCTAGGAAGTTTAGCATCCCTAGGGTGGATAAGCACATGAAAGTATTACACCTGACAGTTACAGTTACTTATTTCTTTTTATACAAAAATAATAAATAACTATAACAGATGATATTTATTTGAAAGTAAAAGGTTAGTTACTAGTTACTCTCAAATAAATGTAATCAGTTAAAGTTACGTATTACTTTTGTATAAAAAGACATAAGTAATTGTAACTGCAAGGTGTATTACTTTTTCCAGTACTTCTCCATCCTTGCTAGTGACTGCACAGAGCTTTCTGGAACAAGTTTCCAAAAGTAATAGAAAGTAATAGAAAAAGTAACTTACCCAACACTGACTCCAACCATGCGAGTCACTGTGGCCACACCCATCCTCCAGCCAGGAGAGCAGTCATGTGACTGCCTTCAAGACTGGCCAGCAGGAGAGTACATGAGTGCAGGGCCAATCGTGTCCCTACTTCCTGGGGGCCAACGTCCTCACCTGTCAGTTCTCAGTCAGCCCTAGCATGCAATTTTGAATGCTCAAGCGTGAACCCCAGCTCTCAAATGGTACTGCGACATGTTGCTAGTGCACTGCTGGGACAAGCTATGCCTGCCTTGTTGATTTGCATACAGTCACTGCACTTCAAGTTTCTGACTTGTTGCTTTGTAACATCATTTATGTAATACTGTAGGGCGTAGGAAAAAAAAAACAATTTTAAAAATGTATCGTTTATTAAGCATGTTGCTGTTAGACATGTGCATGGGGAGGTTCAGGATGAGGGGGTGGTGTCAAGTTCAGATTTCAGGGGCTGTGACAGCACTCTGTACAAAACTAGTCGGAGAATGTAAACACAGAAGCATGAAAGGACAAAGGTCGAACATAAGGGAGCAATTATCTGACATTATAGCAGTACGTGGGCGGTGGCAGACACACAATATGACGAACAGATGATAAACGAGACTGTTATTAAAATGATCAAAGTAGGAGGGTGAAAAGATTTTTGGCAAGTTTGAACAGAGTGAATTCTGCTTCAGAGAAAGCAGCTCTCAAACTAGCAACCAAAATGAACAAGCACTTGTTAATGCCGAATTTGCGGTGTAGCTCTCTGGCATTGATAGTACCAAGGTTAAAATTAATGTAATAATAAACTCTTTAACTTTGTAGTTTTTTGAGATCTTGCCCCACATTATCAACATAGCCTTTTTATTCCCCTGCCTTGTGAGCAAAATAGGTGAAACTTTGAAAATCCCGTCTGAAACCTGATTTCACAGAGCGTCGGCAAACACTCGTTTGTGGGGATTTGAACATTTCACCTACCTGGTTCATGACATGGGGTAAAAAAAGAAGCTATGTTGTAAATGGGGGGGTCAAAGTCTAGAGAAATAGCAAAGTCATTAGTGAACATTAAAGAATTTGAATTCTAACTGTACAGTAAACTGACGAACAAAGCCAGAATGGGAGCACATAACCTAGCTTTGAAGCTTCTGAAAGCTGTTGCAAATGTGCTAGCATATCTTACAACCAAACTATTCAGTATCTCTGTTTAGTTCTCGTACTTCTTCACGGCTTGGAAGATTGCTAATGTCACCCCAGTTTTTAAGAATGGAGACCAGAATAATTTCTCAGACTGGGAGGCCGGTCTCCATCCTGCCCCTCCCCCCACCCCATCCAAGGCCCTGTCAAGAATCACCAGTGATCAGTGAAGCACCTCGATAGCAGAGGGTAGTTGGTCCAGGAGGTTGGCAAGTGGTTAGGAGGGGCAAATCGGGTGCCCTATCACTCAATGTTCTCCAATGTATCACCTCCACAAACCATACAAAAAACTATAAACAGGTATCTGCCTCTGACTCCAAAATCAAACAAAGGGGAAGAGGACACTGCAGAGCAGGACACTGCCACACAGAAGCTAGGCTGCAAAACTCACCCAAAACAGGGACCAAAACAGAAAAATCAAAAAGGAAATCCAAAACACTTGTGATCATAATAGACTCCATGATTCGGGGAGGTAATACCTACCTCCAGCTAGGGCCAATGGTCAGATGTCTTCCAGGTACATCAGCATGGAGAGACACTGATTGCATTGCTAAAATTGCGCAGGAATCAGGAGAAAACATCAACGTCCTGGTACACATAGGGACTAACGATCTCGCCAGCCAGTCAGTTGTGGAGACCAGGGAACACCTGACCAGGCTGGCAGACAAACTGTCATCCATTTTGTCCAGCATCTCCTTCTCTGAGATCCTGCTGGTCTGGGAGAGGGGGGCAGATGGACGGAAGGTCAGAGAAGGGGAGATGAGGGAGCTAAACATGTGGCTCAAGGGCTTGTGCCAGGAAAAATGACACAAATTTGTAGGTAACTAGCAACAATTTTGGGAGCAAAGGTTCATTGAATTTTATGGACTGCATCTGACAAAGGAGGGAGTCAGTGCACTGGGGCAGAAGTTTGACATCTTGGCAGGATATTTAAACTAGCAAATGGGGAGGGGGTGCAGCACCCAATACACTGCACGGGAAGAACACCCCTCCCCCCTCAGCTAGTAATCAAACCGGAGTTCAGCATGTTTGTAATTCATTTGCATCACCAGGTAAGGAAAAAGTTCCGGCTCCCCATACGACATGCAGAGGAAACGCCGGACCTCGCCCAACAACTAACGCATCGAAATCTGACCAATGGAAAATCATGTACACAAATGCCTGAAGTCTGGGAAACAAGATCCCAGACCTGCAGGCTACAATGACAGAGGCTGAACTGGACATAGTAGCCATTAGTGAGACATGGTTCACCAGTAACCACACTTGGGAGACTTCAGTACCCGGCTATGTACTGTTCAGAAGAGACAGAGGTGCAAAAGGGGAGGGGGAGTGGGTCTTTATGTCAATGAAAATATCAAAGCTACAGAAATTCAGAATACACATAAGGAGCCAGAAGAACTGTGGGTCACCCTGGAAACAGGAAATGGGACAGCCATACGAACTGGGGTTGTCTACAGGCCTCTGGGGGGGCGGGGTATATAGACACATTACTGTTAGAAGATATACAAAATATGACAGCTAAAGGGGAGGTTCTGATAATGGGAGACGTCAACATGCCAGATACAGATTGGTCAATACCAGCAGAACATCTGCCAGAACTAGACATCTAGTGGATTCCCTGCAGGGGAAGGGCCTCAAACAACTGGTACAACAACCCACAAGAGACAGGGCTATCCTAGATCTAGTACTGACCAACAGGGAAAGGATCACAGATCTCCAGATAGAAGGTCACCTGGGGACCAGTGACCATCACATGGTATGGTTCAATTTGGCCACTAGAACTAAATCATCCCATTCCAAGGCAAAAAATATGGGACTTCAGAGCAGCTGACTTTGATATGATGGCCAACAGAGACAAGCTAGCCCTGGCAAGAAGAAATGCAGATGAGGAGGTACAGGCAAAATGGGCAGCCATTAAGGATGCAATGCTTGAAGCAACATCCCATTGTGTTAGGAGAAAAGCAAGAGCAAAAGAAGGAGGAAACCACTTTGGTCCTCAAAAACAGTAGCAGAAAAGGTCACAGCCAAAAGATTGGCCTTCAGGAAATATAAGGGAATGCAGTGGGATAAAGATAGGGAGGCATACCAAACTTTCCTAAGGGAAGCAGGGAATGCAGTAAGGCAGGCAAAGGCCCAAACCAAGGAAACACTAGCATGAACAGTAAAAGAAGGGGATCAGACTTTCTAGAGATACATTAGTGAAAGGAGAAAGTCCAGTGGGGGTATTGCTAAGATCAAAGGGGATAAGGGGGAGTGTGTGAAGGAGGACCAAGGAAAGGCAACTATCCTAAATAGATACTTCTGCTCAATATTTACTGAGGAGAAGGTAGGGCAGGGCCCACAGCTCAGCATCATGTACACAGGGGGGAGGGAGGTGTGTGCACAAGTCCCTTCACAAAAGAAAGGGTCCTACAAGCGCTGGCTAAGCTCAGGGTGGACAAGGCAATGGGACCTGATAGCATACATCCCATGGTACTAAACGAGCTAAGGGTAGAACTAGCAGAGCCTTTATCAGAACTGTTTAGTGAGTCTCTGAGCACAGAAGAGGTCCCAGAAGACTGAGGAAGGGCTCATGTGATCCCGCTCCATAAAAGTGGCAGCAGGGATGAGACAGGGAACTATAGACCAGTCAGTCTTACCGCCATAGTGGGCAAGATTATGGAGGCACTCCTTAAGGAAAGGATAGTGCAACACCTGGAATCCATAGGAGCACAGGATCCAAGACAGCATGGGTTTACAACAAGAAGGTCCTGTCAGACTAATCTCATAGATGTCTTTGACTGGGTAACCAGAGTGGTGGACCAAGGGGTTACAGTTGATGTCGCCTACCTTGACTTCAGGAAAGCTTTTGATACTGTTCCACATAGAAGATTGATTAATAAGCTGGGTAGGCTCAGGGTGGGTCAGAAGTTGGTCAACTGGGTGGCAAACTGGTTGGCGGGCAGAAAACAGAGTGGTGGTAAACGGTATACAGTCAGAAGAGATGCAAGTCACAAGTGGGGTACCTCAGGGATCATCTTGGGGCCAGTCCTCTTCAATATCTTCATCAATGACATTGCAGATGGACTGGAGGGTAAGGTTTGTCTGTTTGCAGATGACTCCAAGATCTGCAACAGAGAAGATGATCCAGATGGGATGGGCAGAATGAGAACAGATCTGGATAAACTGGCAAAATGGTTGCAAGAGTAGCAACTGGGGTTTAACGCAAAGAAGTGCCAGATCATACACATACAGAAGAGAAACCCTGAAGCCACCTATAGATTGGGAGGAGAGTTGCTGGCAATCACAAGGGAAGAAAGAGACTTGGGCATCATCATCACAGATTACCAGAAATCATCCAAGCAGACCACTAAAGCAGTAGGTAAGGCTAGAGGGATGTTGGGGGTGTATTGGTAGGAGCATCACAAGTCATAAGAGGGAGGTAATAATCCCTCTTTACAAGACACTGGTTAGACCTCATCTGGAGTACTGCGTGCAGTACTGGAGGCCGCACCTGCACAAAGACATTTACAAAATGGAGGCAGTCCAGAAAAGGGCAACCAAAATGGTGCAGGGACTGCATCAGAAAACATATGAGGACAGATTAATGGAGCTCAATATGTATACCCTAGAGCAAAGGAGGGGAGAGAGGTTATATGATTGAAACATTCAAACATCATAGAAGGGCATTAACAAGGTGAAAGAGTCAAACATGTTTCAACACAAGACAAACAGCAGGACAAGAAGACACAGCATGAGATTAGAGAGAGGCTGATTAAGGGATAATGTGAGGAAGTTCTTTTTCACAGAAAGGGCGGTGGATTCATGGAACGGCCTACCTCAGGAAGTGGTGGATATGGATATGAAAACAGCGCAGGGCTTCAAACAGGCTTGGGATAGGCATAAGGGAGCAATACAGATGAATATGAATAGATAGGCCATTGACAGAGTACAGACCTATGGCACATTCATAAAATAGAAAAAATGGGCAGACTGGATGGGCCTTGTGGTCCTTATCTGCCGTCAACTTCTATGTTTCTATATTTCTACATACCTAGAAGAATATAGTGTACAGTGTACCCAGCAGCATGGTTTTAGGAAATCATATAGCACAGTTACTGCACTGAGTTCACTGAGCGCATATAGGACAATATGAGGCCCTGGATAGTGGTGACATGGATGGGACAATCTTCAAAGACTGCAAAAAAGGCCTTTGAACCTGTAAATCACAAACTCTTACTGGATAACTACTCAACTTCCGCCTGTCACTGGACACTATGTCCTGGTTCAAGAATCACTTTTCCAAAGAGCAGCAAAAAGTGAAATCGAGGGCAGCTACTCGGAACTCAAGCCTGTCTCTGTTGGAGTACCCCAAGGCTCAGTTCTGGACCCTCTATTATTTATTCTTTTTTTTTATTATTATTAAGCTTTTTTACTTGCCACCTAGCCACCCACTTTCCTCTCCAACCACCCACCGCCATCACCCACTGTCTCTGGGACTTACTTTGGGGAAGGTCACCCATAGATCTACCCCCCCATGGTGGGGTCCAAGATGGGAGGTCCACCCTTCCCACCCAAACAGCACAATCCAGAAGTCCCCAGTGCCCTGTAGGTGGTGCATGAGCTGTTGTGGTCAGAAAATGATTGTGTGGTAGCGTGGGCATTTTCCATTTACTGACCCTGCCCTCCTCCCCAGTGTGAGACCTAGACCCTAGGCAAGCTCCCTGGCCCACCACGAGGTCACTAGAGTGGTAGAACCTGATGTCATCCCTCTCCAGCTGGGAGCGCTACCACACAGCAGCACTAACCCAGCCCTTAAGGTCGCCCAACTGGCTGTCTGGGCTTGCTACCAAACCCGGGTCGCTGACGTGGACACGTGCAGTGCTACCCATTGGGCCATTGGATGGCCCTCTATTATTTAGCCTATTCACAAAACAACTTGCCAGATGCATGCCAAAATATAATATACTACTCTGTGCAGCTGCCGCAGTCATCTACGCAAAGCATTCTAACCCTGACAATCTGCTATTCTGCAGCTGGACTTCAGCAACCTGGAGGAGTGGTTTACCCAAACTAAACTGATACTTAACTGTAAAAAAAAAAAAAAACACTACATAGATACTCTTTGAAAGTAATATTAAAATTAAGAATGCCTCCCTACATGCTATCACTCATAACAATGGATTGAACTTAGAGCAAGTGAACACCTACAAATACCTAGGGGTTCACCTGGATAACATACCGACAATTGTACCCCATGTGAACAATTTGATAAAGAAGATAAATCAAAAACTGTGGGTTCTGTATTGAAACCAGCATCATTTCACTCAAGAAGCCAAACAACAAGTGTGCAATTCCATACTGTCCCTCATAGACTATGGGCTGATAACCTACACATCCACCTATGGCACTATTCTGGACAGGCTAAAAAGTGCACTTAATAAAAGCTACAGACTTGTATTGGGAGTATGCCGACACACACAGCGGTCACCTGTACCAACTGAGTCCCACTGCAACAAAGAGTCAGATACCAGACCTGCATAATGGACAAAAAAAAGTCCTACTATGCAACACCCCTTTAAACATTACAAGGTATTTCCAATTTGTTGAGAATTAGTACAACACTAGAAGCAGGGACAAGTGCAATCTGGCAAAACCTTTTTTTTTAAATCCTCATTGGGACAATACATATCTCTCAACCTTTTGTCACTGAAATGAGGGACATGGACATTTTTGGACTCTCAAAATGAGGGACAATGAGGGACACAGACCCTCAGAATGAGGGATACATCCTCAAACATGGAGATACAAGCTCAGAACACTGTGAAAACCATAGTGTTTACTTGTACACAGTTTATTTTGGATTGAGTATTTTAGAACGTTAAGTGTTCCTGCTTTAAAAGTCTGAATGTACAGCACATTCACTGTGTGAGCAGCACCTTTTCCATGAGTGACAGATGAGGGACAGAGCAATTTTAAGGGGCAAAATGAGGGATGTCCCTCATAATGAGGGACACTTGAAAAGTATGGGACAATAATGTTTCCGATTTCAGGCCTGTGAATACTTGAATGATCTACCTCTAAACCTACAGTAGCACAAATGAGTCCTCTAGGTCATTTCAAATCCAACTACAGAGAGCTACTGCACAAAGCTATCACATGTAACTGTATATATGCAATGCAATTGCCCTTTCCGGTACCTACTATACTGCATGTAACTTGTTTTCTTGTATTATGACATGGAAACTTTGAAAATGGGTTCATTATAGTCCCAATCTGCTATGGAGTACCCACTCCTAGCGGGCGCAACGGACTGCTCGGCGGCACGGTAGAGCCCCAATTCAGGCAGCCGCCCACTCCCCACTCCATCGCCGCCACCCATCCAGCCTCCTGGAGCTCCGGCTCGATCGAATCTGCTAAGGTACTACCGCTGGCTCCTGGATAACAGGTGCCTTTTCCCTGCCTCCCGATTAGTGCGGTGGTCCTGGTAGCGCCTCTTGATTGGGCCGCGTGGCTGCTTGGCTCAAATCTCATTGGAGCATCCTTACGGCTTCTCCTGGACTTGAAATTTTTTGTTTGGTGCAATATTCCTGCAGTCTACAATATTTTTGCAGTCTATATTTTAAATCTGCAATGCTCCAGAATGTGCTATGCTTAGTGTAATGTAGCGCCATGTACTGTAGTTTTGCTATACCTTAAATCTGTTCTCCCGTATAGTGTTACAGTATAGTATAATATTGCTATATTTTAAATCGGTTCTGCTCTACAGTGATACAGGGTTACAAGGATGAATGTTAAGTAGGATAGCTCAACTCAGACTGCATTGTATGCTTTGCCTTATTGTATTAACCGTTTGCCAGACCCTCACTGTTAATCTGCCTTGCTCAGTCTCCCTCTTTCACCAACTTTTATTTTTATTCTTCTCTCCTAACCATCACTCTCAGCATTAGCGACTGCCTACAGAACCTCCCTATTGTCACCTTCAGTATTTCCCTGGTCCTCTGAATCCCTGATCTGCTGTTTTCGCACTTGACCTTGTCCCCCCTTCCTCTGGCTCATCCCACACCTAATCCCCCCCTTTGTTCTGCATTCTGTCCATCATCTTTTGTTTTCTGTAGCAATCGCTTTCAGCCTATTCTGCTGTCAACTTCATTACAGCCCCCTTTTCTCTGTCTGCCATCACCCACCCACCCCAGCCTTCATACTGATCTGTTTCTTGCTTAGGACTCCCCGCTCCTACTGAGCGCAATGGACTGCTTGGTGGCATGGTATGGCCCCAACTCAGGCCACCGCCCACTTTCCGACTCATTGATGCTCGCCCATCTGGCCTCCTGGAGCTCCGGCTTGGCTGATTCTGCTAAGGTACTACCACTGCCTCCTGGATAAAAGGCGCCTTTCTCCTGCCTCCCGATTGGTGCGGCAGTCCAGGTAGTGCCTCCTGATTGGGCCGCCTGGCTGCTTAGCTCAAATCTCATTGGAGCGACCTTACGGCTTCTCCTAAACTTGAAATGTTTTGTTTGGCTCAATACTCCTACAATCTACAATATTCTTACAGTCTATATTTTGTCACCCCCCACTCCCTCCCAGGCCTCCTTTAAATACGTTCCAAGGCACACCCTCTACTCTGTCCCTCCTTCCTATTGGTTACTTCTCCTCAATCTCCTAATACTATTTTTAACAACACTACCAGCCCCCCCCCCAGGTCTGCACCCTGCCTGTGCCCTAGGTTTTTATTAATAATTTGGTGACCCCCCACATGTCTATAAACATGTTTCTGCCTTCACTACTACTTCTCCTCATCCCCCTTAGCCACCCCAACAATGGTTCCCTCCCCATAACCCCACACTGCCACCGCACATCAGGCCACATCCCCAGGAGTGCTCTTGCTCACATCCCAGCACACTCATGCATGACTCCTGGACCAATTGCCGGGTTACTCTCCACCCTCTCCATGAATTCCCACTTCTTCAACTTCTTACTCCCTGCAGTAATGCACCACAAAAAATACCCTCTAGAAGGAGACTGCGTTGGGCTGCTAAGCTCCTCTCCCACTACCTGGCCAGAGTGGCACTTCTCCTATTACTACTCGCTGGGAACGTTCACCCTAACCCGGATCCTCCCACAACTTCCAGTCCCCGGCACAACAAACAAGGCTTCCTAAAGCTGGATGCCATTAACATTTGTAGCTTATTGCCTAAGTTCGATGCCCTCCAAATCTGGGTGTCACAGCACAAACCTGATATTATAACCAAAACCTGGCTATCACTGAAGGTCCCCGATAATGCTGTATCGCTCCACGGCTATGTCCTGGGGGGGGGGGCTGTGCCATTTACTTAGACACACTCCAAGGTCAAGTCCTCTCACAATCACCGTTTGCCTACAGCTCCCAGTAACTCACAGTAAAAATAATCTTTGGCAATCAGAGCAAATCACTAACTGTGGTGTCTGTGTACATTCCACTGTGTGAACAAGTATCAGGCTTCAAAATGATCACTGATTTCCTTGACAACAACAACAACCCTCTTCGGGGAGAGACTATTGTAATGGGAGATCTCAACATTAACTGGTTGGCACCGGAAGCTGATCAGTACAAGGATGTCTTTGCAGCAATAGATATAACCCAACTGGTCACTACCCCCACCAGGATCAACTATAAAACTGGCAACAGCACCCTGCTTGACCTGATCCTCATCACCCATCCCAACAGAATCACTAACACAGAAGTACTACCTGATGCACTAAGTGATCACTCCCCTGTTATCTGCCAATGGTCCAACAAAGCTCCCAGTTCTAAACTCACATCATCATACAAACGAACGCTAAAAAAACGGTAAGCTTCCTCTGTTTCTTGATGCCCTGTCTGTGATCAACTGGGCACCTCTTAACTCCACGAACAGCATTGACCATGCCCTTAACCACTTCATCTCCCGATTTAATGACGTTTGCAACAACTTTGCCGCCCTAAAAAAAGGAAGTCAAGATCTTACTTGAATCCCTGGATCAAGCTCTGATCTAGTCACCATGATGTGAAACTGGGATAATCTCTGGCACTGGGCCATGGCATCTGGGCAACAGCATGACTGGCAGTGCTATAAAGCTGCCAGAAACAAGTGCACCCAGGCTATACGTAGTACCAAACAAGCCTGCTACAAACAGGAGCTTACGAACTCCTGGGAAAACAGCAAATCCTTCTGGGAGAACATCCAGAACCTTACGGGGGAAACCTATCAAATCCTCCACCACTGTGACTGAGATTAATGGTTCCACTATCCAAGACCCAAAAGTAATAGCAGACACGTTTAATCTCGCCTTCACAGATCCCAGCAGTGTCCTTCCCCCTAACTTCTTTGATGACTCAGCCCTGCCCTGCCCTAATGACAGATCCCATCCCCCAGGAATATCCCACCTTTCTACTTTAAGAGGATATCCACTGCTGAAGCAAGGAAATACTTTCATAAAGTCCTAAGCAAACCTCGTTTCAGCAGTGATACCCTTGACCTCAAATTTCTCTCCCAAAAAACCAATTACTGCCCTCTCTCTATCCTCCCCCCTCTCTCCAAGGCACTAGACTGTATTGTTGCAGACCAGTTGTCAGAACACCTCATCAAATATAACCTGCAGTGTCCACAGAAGCACAGTTTTAGAAAAGCCCACATTACTGCACTGCCATGCTTGAATTCACCACCCATATACATATACAAATGTATACTTCGGCACATAATCATATTATGTAAAAATAATGCTGGGCACAGCTGAAAGGGAGTTTATTAAAACTCCGTATGTAGGGGCATATTATAGGCTGTGGCAACACCACGTCATCATCTCGCGATTCAATTAGCAAGATGTTGGGGGCGGGCACCCAGCCAGCACCGCGGCACTTACAATATGCCGGCTGCAGCCTGGGGAACTTTAGATTTTACGAGGGATGGGGTAAGCTAATAACTTACTTATCTGGTGACAGAAGGGAGAAACAGGGTACTGAAGCCCTGATTTGTGCATCGGTCAGGGCTTCCAGTTACCACATAGTTCTCCTTTAACCAAGTTGGTTTGCAAGTGACATATTACATTTCATCTGGTCTATCTTGGGTAAATATATTACAAAAATGTATACAAGCAGGACCCAGTACAAAAGTGTGCAAGCACGCATTCAGCATTGACACTTGCTTGTCATTTTTACAGCTGTTAGTTGAAGCTCTGAGAGGTTTGACATGCTCAGGGTCCCTTAGGGGGTATGCATCTCCACTGGGATTTGAACCTGGGTCTCCTGATTCCCCAGCCTGTGCTGCAGCCACTAAACCACAACACCTCCTATGTTCATGCATCCAGACCAACACACGTAGCCTTCTCTAACCCTGTTCTGATAATTCATCCCAGTACTCATTTCATTTCATTTTAATTTTATACTGGAAAGACATGTGGGCAAAAATGCCCATTTTCACAAGCGCCCAGTTAGAACAGAATATGGGTAGGTATCATATTTACAGAGGGTAGCATTTTTCACAGGTACACTAAATACATAGGTGGATATATATACACACAGTTAGAGAAGAAACAACTTTAAAAAAGGAAACCAGTATTGGTTAAAGACAATTACAAACTTTTTATTCATATATAAATAATAAACAAAAAAGGGGCAATACTATTGGACCCTTTAAAAATGAAAATGGAGAAATACTCAATAATAAAGATTGTTCAAAAATCCAAAATAAATATTTTTGTTCTGTTTTCAACTCAGATAATTCCCTAAAAATTAATGTTAACGTGAATCATGGATCAGATGGCATACAAATACATCTACAGGATGTCCTGGATAAATTGAAAGCAGTACACACAAATAAATCACAAGGACCGGATGAAATTCATCCTAGAGTATTGTATGAACTGGCGGACCAACTTGCACCACCCTTAACTTACATTTTTCAAAATTCTCTAAATACGGGACAGGTACCACAGGGTTGGCGTGAGGCATTGGTGGTTCCTATACATAAAGGTGGCTCTAAATCAGAACTGAAAAACTATAGACCAATTAGCCTGGCATCGGTCATGGGGAAGATGATGGAATCTATTTTGAAGGATCATATAGTTGAATATCTGGAAACAAATGGCCTACAGGATCCAGTGCAACATGGCTTTCACAAAAATCGCTCCTGTCAAACAAATCTTTTAACATTTTACTAGAAGGTTGGGGAGGCATTGGATACAGGAAATTGTGTCGATGTTATTTTTTTAGATTTCTCGAAAGTGTTTGATAAGCTTCCACATCTGGAACTGGTAAATACCTTAAAACAGCATGCATTTAATAATAGCATAATAAATTGGATAGAGGCCTGGTTGAGTGAGAGAAGGCAGAGAGTGGTATCCAAGGTGAAAAATCAGAATGGGCAGTGGTGACTAGTGGGGTGCCTCAGGGGTCGGTTCTTGGACCATGTCTATTTACTATTCATGTAACCTCTTTAAAAATATCAAATAGGGATATTTGGCTAACAAAATTTGCAGATGACTGCAGAATTGGAGCTATAGCAAATAACACAAAAAACAAAAGTGATATACAGGAAGCATTAAATAAGGTATATAACTGGACAAAAAAAGTAAGCTGGAACTAAATAAACACAAATGCATAACCATGCATCTGGGTAAAACAAAAAATAAAATAAACTATTCCTATAAACTGGATAATACAGTACTCAACAATACAAACGAAGAAAGAGATTTGGGATAATAATTAGTTCAGACTTAAAATTCAGTTCCCAGTGTAATAAAGTAATAAAAAAGGGTAACCAGATATTAAATTGTATTTTGAGACATATATCAAGCAGGGATAGGAAGGTGCTGATGCCCCTTTATGGTGCACTGGTGAGACCAAACCTGGAGTATTGCACACAGGTTTTGGCCCCTTATAAAAAACAGATATAAACAATATAGAAAGAATACAGACGAGCAACAAAGTCAACTGAAGGATTAGAAAAAAAGACTTACCCAGAGAGACTGAGGGAATTGAATTTATATACCTTGGAGTATAGGAGAATTAGGGGCGATTATTGCTTACTTTTTAGATCTATTAAAGATGATTTATTATTGTCAGAATTAGGGCTTGCTTGGAGAAAATCCAGATATGAACCGAGGGGACATCCCTTTCAGTTTGAAGTTAAAACATGGCAAACTCTACAACACAAACATTGATTTAGCAATAGAATTGTGTCTGGATGGAACTCACTGCCAGTAGATGTAGTATCAAGCACAAGCATGGACTCTTTTAAGGTTAAATTGGATCATTTCCTTTTGAAGATATAAATAAAATTTTTGGCAAGCATCAGGGATGAAAGTCTAGAATAGCTTGAAATTACCTATGAACCTATGAAATATTCATAGCAAAGATTATTATGCTGTAAACTTGATACATGTACTGAGGCCATGACAAATCATACATTCAAGCACAGAAAAAACTGCACATAGCCGAATGAGCAAGGAACTTTGCAACAGGGTTGAATAAGGCCCTGCCCCAGTTGTTATGCAGAAAGTGTTGAAATGCAAGGGTCTCTTCTATCCTCTCCTTTTCTGTCTTCTCTGTCCGGTTGCGCAACTAAATTTTCTCGTGAGCCCTACAACTTGATCACCCTGACAGTCTTGCAATTCTCTGCCTTTCGCTGTCTCTCTATTTTCACTTGCCGTTTTGGTATTTTCTCCCCTCTTGTATATCTGCTGGTATAAAAATTTAAGTGAATCATTTTGTAGAAATGTAATTGATACTGAGACCCTTTGTTTAAAACTGTATATAGTTATACTGTTAAAATGCTTGCAAAGCTATTTGGCACTCAAGGCATTAACCTAAGAATGCTGGATGCAAAATCACTTTGCAGAGCTGTGAGCAAGAGGTCAGTTCTGGGTCGCAATGTTCTTTTTGCTGCACCTGCATGAAACTGACAAGAACATTGGAAACTTACAAGAACACTGTGCAACAAGCATGCTGTTTTTCTTAACACTCTCCTGCACAGACTTATACAAAGAAGCTGCAATGTTTTACAAAAGAGAAAACACAGAGATTGAGATTGGAAGTTGAGAAGAAACCCAGATGGACTTTCTCTGTTTATATTGCCTTTGTAAATAGTTATACTCAACAATTTTATTTTTTTATTTTACTTTTATTAATAAATCACTTGTTGCTAATTTTACAACTGCTTCTGGTTTTCCTATGCTTCCTGACCTGTGCCTCGGCGACAGTCTTGCCATACATATGTACAGAAAAATATAACAGACTGTACTAAGCAGAACAGGACTGCCTCTCAGCACTGACTAGGAGGTCGGAGCTGAAGCACATCTCTTGCTAAAGATATAAAAATAAGAGTGCCTGCCAGGATCAGAACTCATGATCTCCTGATTATCAGCCTGTTAACATTTCATCTGCACCACCAAGCTCTCACTATAGGATATGCAATGCCTGTGATCTAGAGGTGCAGAGGTCAAGCGGTTGCCTAGGCATTCTTCTACCTTGGAGGCTCCACCTCTTCCACAATCCAGTAGCATTTTATTATTGGGGGGCTGGGGAACAGACACAGCAGTTTTTTTTCTTTTTCTTTTCTTTTTTTTTTTTTTAATTTCTCATCCGCACCCCCAGTCAGGGTTGCCACAACCACATCCTTCCTCCAACTGGGAGGGTGGGTGAGTGGCTGACATCACAGTGTATGACAATGGCAGTCTTTGCTTGATGGGGTGATACCAATTCTGGGTGTTTTCTGACCTCTGGTAGTCAAGTACTTCACCTCCATGATGCTCTAAGGCCCTTAGCCAGCACCAGTGTTGGATTCTGGGACTCGCAGGCTAACTCAGTCTCCCAGGTGACAGTACAACCTATTTTATTTTATTTTTGTAAAAACATTGAACTGTGCCTCCAAAACTGAGGTGACGCTACTAAATGTATTCAGCTGTAACCCAAGAACCATCTAACCAAGAACCAGGGGTAGAAAGTACTGGAACTCCGTTCTACTTTAAACAAATCACCAGGGCTGAGACAATCAAGTACATCAAGCGCGTCCTTGGAAAGACTAGGCTGGCAAGTGACCAAGTCGATACAAAGCTGGTTGCCCTTGCCCTAAATGAGTTTGCCGACCCACTCACAAAGGTTTTCAATGCCTCACTCAGATCGGGTGTGTTCCCAGATGCCTGGAAGATGGCCTTAGTCACCCCTGTCCTTAAAACTGGAGATAGAACCAACACCTCCAACTACAGGTCAATATCCATTCTACCCACCTCTCCAAAGCCCTAGAGAGGGTGGTCTCTGACCAGCTCACAGAGTACCTGGAGAAGTACAACAAATTGTACCCCCAACAGCATGGTTTCCGGAAACATCATTCCAGCCTAACGGCCCTAGTAGAATACACTTCCCAAGTATACGACGCCTTAGACAAAGGGATGGCAGTGGGGTCAGTATTCATAGACCTCACAAAGGCTTTTGACTCCTTTAACCATCACCTTCTTCTTAACAGCCTTCTCTCAAAAGGACTATCCCCAGACACAGTGGCATGGTTTAGCAGTTACCTCGCTCACCGCACTCAGCGCGTCAGAATTGGAGACTCACTATCATCTCCCAGGGAGATAAACATTGGAGTCCCTCAAGGATCAATCCTAAGGCCTCTCCTTTTCAGTCTCTATATCAATACCCTACCCTCAGCCTGCTCGGCTCACATTATACTCTATGCAGATGATGCCGTAATTTCTGCCTCTGGCAAGGACCAGTCAACCATCACCTCCCAACTCCTCAACAGCTTTCACAAGCTAGAATCCTGGCTCAGCACCAAAAAACTGTTGCTAAACCACAAAAAAACTAAGAGCATGCTGCTTACTGTCCCACAGAACAAAAAGGAGTTCCATCCTATGCTGATATGGAATCTTAATGGAGATGTTCTAGAGCAAGTCTACTTATTTAAATACCTAGGCATTCACACTGATGACACTCTCAATTTCTCCGGTCATATTGACCATGTTGTCAAAACCGCCAATATGAAACTTGGAGTGCTATACTGCCACAAGCACTCTATGACACCTGACGCACTAAAACTAGTCACGAGCAGTTCAGTCCTTGCATCTATTGACTACAGCCTACCAATATACGGGGCCGGCACCGGAACTGCCCTCAATTGAATAAAAACCCTAATAAACAAGGCTTGCCAGCTGACCCTAGGAGCCGATTCTTCAACCCACACCTGTGCCCTCTACTCAGGTACTGGATGGCTTCCCATCCATCTCAGAGCCCAGTGCCAGACCTGCCTAGTTGTCAAAAAAGCCCAATTAAGACTAGCACCTCCATCTCTATGTGGACTCTTCTAGCAGGCTAGATTATCTAAGCCAACAAGGAGTGCAGAGAAAGGTGGGCTCCTGGTACCATTTAAACGGGAGGCAGTATAGCGCAGTGGTTTAAGGCTCTGAGCTGCAAATCTGGAGACCTGGGTTTGAATCCCACAGCCCCCACTTGCATACTGTGTGACCCTGAGCAAGTCACTTAAATTCCCTGTATTCCCAGCTTGCACCTGTAAACAAGCTTTCAGCTTAGTATGTCTCACCTGGTTAAACAATTGGAAATGCTCCACCCTGGCACAGAAATCCATCTCGTACCAAGGACCAAAATGGTATAATGGGCTACCTGCATCACTTATTGAAAGCAATAAGATTAGCCTCTTCCAAACAATACTTAGGACTCTAGTGCATCATGAACTGGCCTGTGCATGCTTCAACTAGCCAACTACAGGACTCTTTAGCCTAAATAACCCACCCTCTTCTTCCCACCCCATCCCTTCCTACACCACCATCCCCCACCCTCTCCTGCCCTAATATTCCTACCCCAATTCCTGTCCTGCACAACCCCCCTCCATTACCCCACCACCTACCTCCCTTGCTGTTTATATCCCAATCTCCTTTCACACCTCTCCTCTCCAGTATTCCTCCCTTAGTTTTCTCCCCATGCCTGTTCCCCTCACTTGCCTCCTACTTAGCTCCAGCTTGCACCCCTCCCCACACTGCTGGCATTACTGCAGCAACCCCCCATCACTCACCCTCCCACAAAATGACAACGCTGTCCTTAGGCTGCTTCTCCACCCACTCCCTCTGTACAGCTAGTCCCCATCTGTATGGCCAGTATTCCCAGGGACCTGATGACCCTATATTGACAGACTAAAGCACTTCCTTTAAAACTGTTTCCTTTGTTAGTGCTGTATGCCGAATGTTCCCTCCCTGAAATGCTTTATACCCTTGAAACCATGTTCCTCCTATTTTATTTGTAACCTGACTGAAACAAACTGTTCCTTCAATGTATTCTAACCCGTATCATTCAAATGTATGCAACCAATATGCTTTGTCTAACTTTTTTTATAATGTCTGCAACCTGTATGTTTGACTAATGGTTTTGTGTATGACCTGGAACCTTTGTAAACAAGTCCCAGGACTCAAAGGTATTAATCCTAAACCGCAATAAATAAAAATAAAACACAGCACAACAGAACTATCATGGGACAGAACAGATGTGGGCAGCAACTCCCTCAAACAATTTTATTCTCCATATGTGTGACACAAAGCCCTCACAAGGGACTTCCAGTTCACTGCCACCACCTGGGTTTTTTTACCAACAGGGCACGGGAAGCCTGTTTCTGACTTCCCCCTTTGCACAAGGTCAGGAAGGTCAACACAATAACTGTGGGTAGAGTGCTCTCTCGGAGACAGACTGCAACACAGTCCAGCAGAAATAGAATTACCCTTTTAAACAGCACACAAGCAGTCACTGATTCTATAAAAATAGACAGTTTACTAAAATACAAGTGTTTACAACAGGATGTATTTACAGGAGACGAAAGGGTTGCACATTTACTAAGAAGCAGAAAATAAAATCACATTGGACAGATAGGTATTGTACAGCAAAAGTCTAAGCTATCCTCCCCAGGAAAGCTTCACCTGCCCTATCTAAAGAAGCACTTTTCCCTCACTGTGCTGTCTTACCTCAGCTAGTCCTTGTAATGGCAGGGGCTCTGGTCTTTTTGGCGTCAGTCCAAGAGAGTGAGGTGAGCAATAAGACATGACAGGGTGTGCATGAAACATATTTTACTGCATGGCCAGGGGCGTATGAAGGCAAGAGGCCTTGACCGAGTGCCTTTAGCCCCTGGCATGCAGTAAAATATGCTCCATGCACACACCTGGAGTGTCTTATTGCGCTTATAAAATGGTCTGCTATATTTATTTATTTATTATTTATTTATTTATTTCAATCTAGGATTACAATAGCTTTGAGCCGAGGCTCTTTACAAAGGTTCCAAGTCAGCGTGTGCAACAGTCATCATTTTTAGTTACAAACATATAGTCATTGACTTACAGACATGTAATAACCAGTACAAAGGCTTGAGCTGTGAGCAAGACAAGGGAAGCGGGGGTGGGTGGGGGAGTGAGGGTAGGAGATCGAGGGAATTTATTTACATTTTATAGTTAGAAAAATCTTGTTTGTATGTATAAAAAAGTTTAATGCTGCTAATTTATCATAAAATAGTCCTTCTGTGGACATTGTGTTAATATTCATGGGTCATCCCACCCACAATGTGCTGAAATGTTCCTTCCATGCACTCCCACCACGATCTAAACACTGTAGTTATGCTTCTGCTTTGTTTAAAATACTCCATAGAGCGTGTGCGTTGTTTGTGGTGTAGCCATCGACATTCTATGGTGTGCTTTTTAATACAAGGTGTGGGGAGCTGTGAAGCAGTTAGCTAGCTGATCATTGAAGCGGCACACCACTACTCCTCGAAGCCAGGCAACTACCTCCTCAGAAAAGATATGGGTAATGCTCGCTCAGGAGTGAACACAGTGGATCGATTTGAGTTGGGCCCCCAGGCAGCTAAAAGTGATGCAGCTGACGAACCTGTAAGTTCTGTGGCAGGAAGTAATATTTGTAGTGGGTTCTGTCTTTTTATTGATGGTTGTGTGTAGTAGGGTCCGAGAAGCACTCCTGATTCAGCAACTGCCATCCGTACAAAGGATTAAAAAAAAAAAAAAGACGTTTTTGTTGCGTTGTATTCAAGACAAGATCTGCTCCAATCTAAGGTAACCTAAGCGGATATATTTCTTTAAGTAACTACGTATTTTGGTTTCTAGGTGTTGTTGCCAACTACATGCTGTCCCGAAGTCTTAGCGAGGAAAAAAAGAATAAAGGCGGCATTTTTTAAATGCCAACATTCTAGCTTCGTGATATTTGCCTTTTTACTGCCGTACTTTTTTTAACCATGCATGAAACATATTTCATGCATGGTGAGCTAGATCTCTGATTGGCTGGTTTAGCCTACCCATTTTATAACTGGATATAAGCCCCTCAATATATTGCCTTGCTCCAAGTGGGGAGGGTGCTACTCACTCTGAGTGACAGGCCCATGTTGCCCAGCCCTCTTTGAGAGTGTGTGTGCGCATGTGTGCCCCCCCCCACCCTTCTGCACCTCTTTGCTACCATAATAATGTCCACCTGGTTCCTTTTGTTCAACATGGGACTATCTCCCAGAAGCATACCCCACTGAGTTTATGGGTTTATTGCTTTACTGCGTCCTGCCCGACTGTTCCTGTTAACTTTCTCATGAGAACCATCAGACCCGTACTTTAACTTTTCCACATACACTGGCTCATGTGATCTGGCAACCATCTTATCTAAAGAAGATGCATATTCAAAAAGAATAACAATCAAAAGAAGACATGGTTCTGGTCCCCTGTTCTGTCACAGTGTGGTACTGGGTTCAGCCCAATGGCGCTGGCAGTAGTGTGTTGTTTGTTTATTTATTTATAACAATCGGAATTACAAACCTTTGAGTCAAAGACCCCTTTGCAAAGGCTCCACATCATGATACAATAGTAAACATTATAATGGAGTAGTAAACATTATAAAACAGTAGCAAACATTACTAATGCACAAAAATAAGGAAAGTCCAGATTATTAATTTATTTATTTGCTTTTGGTGACCGGGTGGGTGCACTAGACATAGAGATGCCTATTTTCAGGCACGACCAGGGAGGATACAAGAGAAAACAATACATGAGCGGTACAAAGTGACGCAGCACAAGGAAGTAAACAAAGGGATGGTAGAAATACAACAGTTTAGCAACTGGGTGATATACAGAGTTAACACTGACAAAATTTATACACAGAACAGAAAAAAAAAATATATAAACAAGTGCCAACAAGTCAGTATAGTTACTAACCGGAGAGTACGAAATACAGTAAGTGCCATCACAAGGCCAAAAACGTAGAGAAGTAAAAAGAGGAGGAGGAGGGCAGTAGGAACAGGAAGAAAGGAGGTAGGAAGGATGAAGGCATGCAGGGGAAGGGTAAGGAGGAGAGTGCAGGAAGGACTTGGTGAGGATGGAAGGAATGAATGAGCTAAGGAGGATGGAAGTAGGTACAAGGATTTGAGGCCAATAGATATTTACGGTGGAGCTTCTTGAATCCAGCATGGGTAGGGGCTAGGCGAATAGTTTGAGGGATGGAATTTGTGCATTAGGGTCAGCAAGAAAAGCACAAGTACCATAGTGGTTTTGCTATCTATGGATGGAGAGAGGGGCATGGCCATTAGATCGGAGACCACAGGAGGGAGTATGAGAATGTAGCAAGGAGGCGAGGGACTGGGGGAGGGCTGATCTAATTATACCGTCAATTAGAGAGCCATAGGACAGAAACCGGTGAGCAGCAGGGCTGGGCCAGGCCATTTTAGGTCAGCATAAAGCTGACAATGATGTTTGAACCGAGGTGATGTAGAAGCATAGCGGCAGATGTTATTATAGGCAGTATCCCATTTATGAAGAGAGGTCTTAGATGCCCCTAGGTAGGTGACTGAACCGTAAGCCAGGGATGGGAGCAGACTCGAAGCTACGGCAAGCCTGGCTGATGTGTGTGAGGGCATATCTAGACAGTAGGCACCTCCAATTTAGCATTACAGATTTGCAGGTGGTGGTGATATGGTGGTTACAATCCAGGGATTCATCAAGGAGAATGCCCAGATATTTGAGGGAGCTAGTTGTAACTACTGGGAACCATTGGCACTAGATATTTGGAAGGCGTTGCTATTTGCTTTGAGTCTAGCTGGAGAGCCGAAAAGCATGGAGTGAGTTTTGCTAGCATTAAGAGCAAGGTTATTTTCTGTTAGGCAGGACTGAATATATGAGAAGTCAACAGCTAAGGAGTGGTTAATATCCACGGTATTACTACCACTGCGGTAAATGACAAGGTCATCCGCATACAGCAATGTCAAGCAGGCTGGGGAAAATGATGGGAGGTGATTTATAAAAATAGAGAAAAGTAGCGGGGCGAGTATGGGGCCTTGGGGAACTCCCATGAGTATAGGAGAAAGATTTGACCTGGCTGAGTTAAAAGCTACAGCCTACATCTGGTTGGATAGATAACTATTGAACCAGGCAACTGTTTCGGTGGAGAAACCAAAAGAGCGGAGTTTTGTTAGGAGAAGGGCATGGTTAATAAGGTCAAATGCCTTGGTTAAGTCAATGAAGATAGCACCTGTCAAAAGACCAGATTCCATAGCAGCATGATGTCATTAGTAAGTTTTAGGATGGCAGTGGAAGAACTGTGGCCTTTGCGGAAGCCATGCTGAGAATCTGAGAGGAGGTTGTGCTCCTGAAGGTTTGCTATAGTTTGGGTAGCCACTAATTTTTCAAGGATTTTGCTGAGCACGGGGAGAATGGCAATAGGTCGGTAGTTAGACATGTCTTTAGGATCACCTTTTTGAAGGATGGGAGTAATTCCGGCTAGCTTCCAGATGTTGGGAACTATGCCGTGACATATTGATAAGTTAAAAATTTTAGTTAAAGGGGAGGAAATCAGAGGGGCAGCGACTTTCAGTAGCCGGGGTTCCAGTCCATCAGCACCTGAGCTAGTGCTATCGGAGATGGAGAGTAGCAGCTTCAGGACTTCAGTTCTGGTAATGGACTGAAACCTGAACGGTGGATGAGAAGGTGCTGGTTCTGTGTCGATGGAACTAGAAATGAAGGGACCAGGGGGAAAGAGGCTGAGTAGCCAGATAGGTCAGAGAAATGGCTGTTTAGTGTGTTGGCTATGGTCACAGGATTATTACAATGCACACCGTTTATCAGCATGTCATTAGTAGTGGAGGCTTTATTGGCTCCAAGGAGAGTTTTTATGAGAGACAAAATTTCTTGGAGTCACCAGCAGATTTCGTTAATAGGTCCTTGCAGAATGAGCTTTTGGCGAGGCGAATATTCCTTTTGCAGGAATTTCTCTGAGCTCTATAAACGTTATAATCTGCCTGTAATGATGAGGCCTTGAAACGCCACCAACTTTTATCCCTAGCCCTGAGTTGAGAAAGAAGATCTTTGGTGAGCCACTTAGTCTGTGTGCCCCGTATACGGCGTGTGATTTAGGGAGCATGGATATCCTGGAGACATCCAAACTTTGCAAGAAAGTAGTCAAGGGCTGACTCTGTATTAGAGGAGGCAAAGATGGGAGACCAGTCTATCATTGAGACATCTTGCATAAAATGTGCCGGATTAAGATTAGCCAGATTGCAGAAGGTGATAAGTTTTGGAAGGGGAGATGGTGGTCTTGCAGTGTGCCAGATGCAGAAAATTGGCGAGTGATCACTTATAGCATCTGCTAGGGTACCAGAAGCCACTGTACTGTTGAGATGGTTCATAAGGGCCCAATCAGTTAGTGTACTGGAACGAGGGGGGGCCATAACCCTTGTAGAGTCAGTGATTAGTTGGTGGAGGTTATGGCCATGTACGATGGTTTGGAAGGACTGGCCAGCTTTACTAGTCCAGTTTAGGTTTAGATCTCCCATTATGAGGATCCCTTTACGTCCAACAGCTTTGTCCACCTGGGATTGGAGTTCACTAAGGCCAGCAGTGCTATCAATAGGAGGGTTATGCAAGCACACTATGTGCAGTTTCTTCGAACCTAGTTGTAGGGTGGCATGAATAGCTTCACAGTGCGAGAGGGTGAGAGAGACATTTTGGTGTAGTGATAGGTGGGGTTTAAAGAGGATTGCAACACCACCACCACGTTTAGATGTGGGCCTATCTTGCTGGAGTATATTGTAGTTTGGCAACATGACCATGTGACCAAGGATGGAGGGTTTGAGCCAGGTTTCAGACAGACACAAGATGTCAGGGTTATATTGAGTAGCCCAAGCCTCTAGTTCGGTTAAGTTAAGAGGAAGGCTCCTGATATTTAGGTGAACAATACGCAGCCCTTTAAAATCTTGCCAAGCTGAATCATTGTGGGAGATGCTACCTGCAGGTCCTGGATTGAGTTCAATATCTCCTGTTAACGTAAGTGACAGGAGGAGCAGGTACCACAGCTTACAATGACAGAATAGTGTGGGCAGGGAGTGGGTATGAGGAGGGGAGTGGTGGAGTGTATATGCAGCATGGTATGAGATCTTGTTAGAGACAAAGAGGAGATGAGTATAAAGGGGCAAGTGGGATGATTTAAGCATATTGGATGAAATAACATTGGGTGTGAGGAGTTGCCATCCCGGGAAAGTGGGCATCTTAACAAAGGCATCCACATGAGAGGAGCAAGAATAGAGACATGTTGAAAGATTGCACAAGGACTTAGAGCCCTGTAGTTGGATTGTGAGTGGACCATGTTGGGGAAACTGACTAATGAGAGAGGTAGTAGTTAATAGGTGAGGGAGATACTACTAATGATTGGAGGATTTAGGGTAGAGAAAGATTACACAGACTACCCTTCAGTTTAGCAGATCAGGGAGGATACAACTCCAGTGTATTTAGAGCAGGTTTCAGAGAGCCACCTAGTGGCGAAATAGTATAGGCTGCAAGTGAGAAAGTGAGGAGATGGTTAAAAATCCTCAAGTGGGCGGTAGGTAGGCGGAGCAATACACACTATATAACAAATGCCGACCTAGGGTGGGTGTGGTGAGCAGCCACATAGCGGCTGCGGGGAATCAAGCTTGGTGCAGCAGATGAGAAGTACATTAATGCTTTGAGCAAGGGTACGAATATTCAGCCAAAATGTACTTTTAGAAGCTACCAGGCAGTAGGGCCGTAGTGAGTGTTGCAAGGGGAACGATCAGCGTTTTGAAGCTGGCGCCCGAGTCCTCGCTACAGTTTCAAGTTAAATTAACTCTCTGGCACCCTCAAAATTTCAAAATAAATCAGGTCCACACCTGGGGAGCAGAACAAACACAGTTCAGTAAGATTTAGCAAAACGGAGCAAGTACCCTAAACTTTAGGAGGTGGTTGGATGGAGTCCAAAAAAGGCGCCAAGATTTAACTTCAGAACAACAGCCACAGAAGCTTGGTGTAACATGGTTCCAGGTAAGTGCAGATGAAATTACCTCGATTGCTTAGGGCGCCGGCTTGCTCCAGGACAGGGTGCCCTCCTTAGACAGGGCTTGATTGCTTAGGGCGATGGCTTGCTCTAGGGCAGGGTGCCCTCCTTAGACAGGGCTGGGGAGGTAACACAATCTAGGGTAGAAGTTGACCCAGCATTTACAGATTACCTAAGAAAATAATACAAGGAGAAGCCCATCCGAGAGAGGGATGCAACAGGGGTTGGAAGTGTAGAGCAGATATGAGGCTATGTGCAGTCGCAGGCTGATGATTCGAGGAGTAGATTCCTAAGGTCGGACTTAAAGAAGCCAAAGCTTGGGTTCTAGTGAGATTGTAGCAGCAAGACCATTTAGCCAGAGAGGGGCTCAGTGGAAGAAAGTCCTTTGGCCCAAGGATGTCCTACAGCGGGGAACTAGGAGGGAGGCCCTGGTGGGGCTTCTGGAGGCCCTGTACTGAGAGGCAGGTAGGATAAGATTGTGTAGTCCAGGTGGGGCTACCATGTAGGATACATGGGCTTATGGCTCGAGGCAGACCCCCACACCGAGTGTGTGGAATCTAGGGAGTACAATCAGATTTTGAGGGTCTGAGAGGTGTTGGATGACACCTGCTCCAACAGCACCTCCTACAGCTGGTGGCTTCCTGACATTGATGGTGTGACTGACCACATGCTGTTGGCCAGAATGGTCCTCCTATCTCGGGGATGGTTGGGAACTTGGCAGAAAAGGTTATTCCAGCCTGCTGCATCAGATGATGGTCATAATGCCCCCCCCCCCCCATGCCAATAAACCTCTGATCAGGGCCCCAGGTACACTGCGACAGAGTAGACCTACATTCTGTGGCAGTATTTCATGTGACCAGACTATAAGCAGCTCTGCAGTGATTCTGTGGCAATTCTGTGATGGGCTTTGCATTTTGAGGCAACTCAAATGAGCCCCAAAAATGAAATCTAGTTGTCCAGAAAGAATGCTCAAAAAAAGGAAGCCAGCCTGAAGCAGTTCAGCAGATGTACAAGCAAGACAATACAAACACAGAAACACAGATGTGGATGACAGAAAAAGGTCATTGGTCTATCCAGTCTGCCCACAATACCTTATTCTATGACAGAGATAGTGTCTATACGAGTTATACCCATGCTACCTGCCCCCATGTCCTCTGCCTTACTGCTATCCCCCTGGGCAACTACCCCCTGGGTGATTACTAAGCCCTAACTCTGTCTGGAATGGGGTTATAATGTTGCAGAAAAAATAGCACGCCACAACAATGCTGCAGACATTACAGTGTGCAGCACAACAAGTTAGGAACAAAACACTGACCACTAGAGAACAGTGCACACCACTGCAGCACATAGGGAAATCTTTCTTTTTGTGGGGGGCGTCAACTCCCAACCCCCCTCACAAAAATATCTATCTCCGAGGGGGGTGTGGACCCAGAGGAAAAAGGGAAACACTGAGTTGGGGAACTTAGGTTTTTTTTTTTTGCAAAATAAAAAAATGACACGTTGGGAGACAGGGATTCAAACCCCAATCCCCAGGCTTCCACTGCACCAGGTGCAAGTGCCTTATCCACTCCACCACAGGAGCAGCTTAACCAGGCACAGCACCTGTGGTGCCTTCAGTCCTTGCTCCACTGCAGAGTGAGTGACATGGGTAGTGGTAGTGCTCCATCGCTATCATACCCCTGTCGCTGTATTCCATTATGCACTTTAGACCATGCGGTTTTCCTTGTGCGTCTTCAGCTGAGAGACACTGACTCGGTACCACTCTGCCCCAACCATGTTTGAAACAATTAATGGTGTTGGTGCCCAACATCTCACCTGAACTGGCTAGGTCCTTCTCACAATTCCCTGGCTTCACTAGTGCAAGGCCTAAATTTTCATCAACAAATCAGGGAAAACACTAGACTGTCTGGGCCACAGTCTGGTACGCTTATTGACTGGATCCTGACAAACAGACCTGAACATATGACTTGCTCTGGGATCTTGGCAGATACCATCACTGATCACTCCCCTATCTTCTGCCAGTGGCGCGCAGGGCAGCCATCCCCCCCCCCCACCTTGGCAGGTCACCTTTACGAATTTTGCAAACATGGACACAGACTCCTTCCTCCGGGACATCTCAAGCATTGACTGGTCGGATATATACCGTGTGGGGAATGTAGAGGCTGCCCTGAACACATTTCTACAGCATTTTCTCCCTGTACAAAACAAGCATGCTCCAAAAACCACGCGTAGAGCAGTAGCGGCTCTAGCCACAAATGGTTACCAGGGCACAGCTGGGGCACAACCAATGGCAGCCAGGGCACTGATATATTGTTACTATGGGGGAAGCTTTGCACCATATGGGGCACCAACTGGGGCACAGCATTTTTTTAACGGGGCACTGCCCTGGCAGGCCCTGGTGTAGAGCCGCCACTGGCGTAGAGTCAGGGGAAAACAAACTAGATGGCTACATAAAGATCTTCTAAAACAACTAAGATACAGGGACAAGCTCTGGAAAACTTACAAAAGCTCTCAATTGACTAGGGACTACTGAACTACAGGCAAGAAAGAAATTCTTGCAGGAAGAACATAAGGCTGGCAAAAGTCATGCTATCAGAACCTGCTAAAGAACTCAGCCCATGACCCCCGTAAATTTTGGGGACACATAAAAACATTCCTGGGGACACCTCAATCAGTTACACCATCTGACATGGAAATAGGTGGCTCTCATTGCAATAACCCCATCACCATAGCAAACGCTTTCAATAGCATGTTCTCTGACCTCTCCCCCTATACCAGCGCTCTGCCACCAGCTGCCTCCACTGCTGACACTGTGCCTCTTACTGACTCTGCCACCTTCGCAAGTGACTCAAAACCTATATCACACCTCCTCTATTTCAAAGCTATTACCAGCTCTCAGGTTCTGAACCATCTAAAAAAATTATCGGAATACACCAGTCCTGGCTCTGACCAGCTTGAACCTCACCTTTAAAAACTAGCTGCGACTTTATCTCTAAACCACTAGCAAGAATTTTCACCTTGTCCCTCACCAGTGGTGCAGTCCCAGAACTATGGAAAATGGCCAGGATCTCCCCTATCTTTAAAAAAGGGAACAAAAAAGATATCTCTAATTACAGGCCTATTGCAATACTATCCCCACTCAGCAAAATCCTTGAAAAACTGGTTGCCATACAGATCCAGGAATTCCTCGAAACTACCAAGCAGCTCAATGATGCACAGCATGGGTTCAGAAAAAACCACAGTACTGCGACGGCTCTAGCCAAAATCACCACCGACATCCTCACTGGTATGGATCAAGGGAAGCTCACAGTGGCTGTCTTTATAGACCTAACCAAGGCATTTGACCTAGTTGACCACCCCCTGCTCCTATCCTCCCTAAGGAAAATAGGCTGCTCCTCCCCTGTACTTGAATGGTTCAGGAGCTACCTGACCAACAGGTCCCAGGCTGTTAAATTCAACTCAGCCATCTCCTCCACTGTGGTAACGAACATTGAGTGCCCCAAGGCTCCATTCTGGGTCCTCTTCTATTCACTCTATTCATCAATAACCTCCCAGATGAAATACCTGCCTGTTCCTCGCTCCTCTACGCAGAAGACTTAGTTATCTATGCCAGCTCACCCAATGTAGAGCAAATTAACACCTCACTTAATAGAGCCTACTCCAGTGTCCAGAATTGGTTAAACTCCCACCACCTCATTCTGAATTCCTCCAAAACCAATGCCATGCTACTCGGCACCACTCAAAATATCCGAAGGTGTTCCACTCCCCTGAGCATCCTTGATTTAAATGGAAATCCTCTGCAGATAGTTGCCTCCTTTCGTTACTTGGGCATCCTACTAGATCAATCGCTTGACTTAAACCTTCATATCCAAGCCACTTGCAAAAACGTAAACTGCAAGTTAGGGGCAGCCTACAGAACTAGCTATATGCTTACCTCCTCCGCTAAACTTGCCATAGCCAGGGGGATCCTGCTACCAACGCTTACCTACTGTGCGCCTATACTTACCTCTGCCCACAAATCTGCGCTGCACAAATGGGATGTTACATACAATAACATATGCCGATACGCCTCACAATCCCCACGACTTCTTCATCACTGCCAGCTATATGAGGACCTTGGGTGGCTCTCCCCCTCGGCCATCAGGAGCTACTTCCTGGCCTGCCTAAATGATTCTATACTGAGACAAAGTCAGCCTGCTGCACTGGCGAAGCTCCTTCTTCCTGCGATTCCAAACCGCACGCTCAGATCTGCTGATAAAGACCTGCTGGAAATTCCTCGCTGCCACACCAATAAAGGAACTGGCTCCTTCCAACACGCAGCCCCTATGTTATGGAACCAGCTCCCTCTGGACCTCAGGCAAGCACCCTCGCATCCCTCTTTCAAACGTGGGCTGAGACTACACCTGGCCATTTCAGATTCATGCACCTGCTTTGATCCTACCTGATCCCTGAATCTTCCTGCCCTACTCCCCCGCCTCTGCTGGTTTCCATACTACCCTCCTTTTGTTCTCTCTCCCCTAAATCCAACCTCTCCTCAAACTCACCTATCATTATCTTAAATTATAATTATGTATAGGTTTTATGAATGTATGCACTTACTTACTACTACCTACATTACTGTTGTATCTTGTACTGTTTTTATCCTCTGCACTACCTAGGCACTGCCCAAACTTGCCACAGGTGGATGCTGGTACTGTAAGGCCTCACCTCCTCCCTCCCCTTCACTTGTCCTCCATTACCGCAAGATGTCCATGGCCAGCGACTGCCACCGGTCCTTATGCCCAGCCTCGGAACCACAAGCCCGGCTGCACCTACCCGCCTCCTACCACTAAAGCTGTATTTCAAGCCGCCTTTACTCCCCACCCACCCCTTCCATTTTCTTCTTCCCTGACAGTGGTACCATGAACCTGGCATCCCTCTAGCCTGCCGCCGGGATGTCTCTGACATCCTCTCTTACTTCCCTGGGCACCCTGCTGCTGCTCTGGCTGGCTGCTGATGGCCGACAGATTACGTCTCTTTCCACCCTTCCTCCCGTCTCTTATCCTCTGCGTCTACCTGGGCACTGCTCAAACTTGCCACAGGTGGATGTTGGTAAAATAAGGCCTCACCTCCTCCCTCCCTCCCCTTCTCTTGTCTACCATTTGCCGCAGGATGTCCAAGGCCAGAGACTGCCACCAGCCCTCATGCCCAGCCTCGGAACCACGACCCCGGCTGCACCTATACGCCTCCTACCGCCAAAGCTGTATTTCATGCGCCCCTTTCCCTCCGTCCACCCTCCATATTCTTCATTCCTGACTGTGGGGCCATGAACCTGGCATCCCTCTAGCTACCTACGGGATGTCTCTGCATCCTCCTTACTTCCCTGGGTCCCCCTGCTGCTGCTCAGGCTGGCTGTTGCGGCCGCCAGGTCCTGACTCCTTCTACCCCTCCTCCTGACTTTTCTGGCTGCTGGGTGCTCTATATGTTTCCCCATATATGGCCCACCCCCTCCTGATATGCACTGGCCGATTCCTTCTCCCGCTATTCCTGTTGCCTGCACCCTTCCTTGTCACTCCACATCATCCTGCCTGGCTGGGAACCACAAACCTGCAGTCTCCATAATGCATTCTCGGTAAAGCCGTAGAAGCAGTCCTTTTGGCCCTATACTCCCTTCCTACCCCTTACCTGTACCAACACCCCTGTAAACACCTCCTGCTCTTGGCCTGCTGGTCACTGCTTAGTATAGCCTAAATCATGTTACACTAGCTGGAACTGCCTCTATATGTCTGGAATGTACTTGTATGGTTGTTGCCTCAATTGTATTGTTGCTTCCATGTGTTATGATGTATTGTACTCTCCCGGGTCGTGCCTGAAAATAGTCACCTGCTGGCTAGAGCACCTACCCGGTAAACAAAAACTAAATAAAAAAAAATAAAATCTCAGCCAGCAGGCTGTTCCACGGCTCAACCACTCTCTCTGTGAAAAAGAACTTCCTGGTGCTCCCAAATTTCTCCTCCACACATGTCCCCATGTTCTAAATTTGTTATACCCTTTTAAGAGTTTCTCGCAGTTTACCTTGTTCATTCCTTTCAGGAACTTGAAGGTCTCCATCATATCATGTACTTAATTCTTTCCCGGGTTGCACCCAGAAATTAGCTTTGGCTCAGTGTGCCTTTCCCCGACTCCACATAAAATTCTAAATATCTTCTTTCCCTCTTCTGGACTCCAGTAAGTACATGTTCTGTGCTATAAGCCAGTCCTCGTAGGATCCGTCCTGCAGGCTATGAGTCCTTTGTGTTGCTTTACCTCGCAGCGTCTCCAGCCTGTCCCTGTCTTTCCTTAAGTGAAGGCTCCAGAATTGGGAGCAGTACACCACAAAGAGGTAGTAATACTTCCTTTCTCCTGCTAACACAAAGCAGTTCTGGTACCATGATTTGGATTGGAGGTAGGGCATGAGGGAATTGAAGATTATTTATGTTTTAATGCAATCAGTTTTATTCTCCCATGGTTTCCTCTAACCTGCACAGTGCTTGGTTACTGCTGCTCCTGTAGATTTCTCCCTTCTGGGGAGAAATCCTATGAGGAAAGACTTAAGGACCTTAATAAATATTCATTGGAGGAAAGAATGGAGAGGGGAGACATAATAGAGACTCGCAAGTACCTTAGGGGAATAAACAAGGTACAGATGGAAAGCATATTTCAGAGAAAACTGCACAAGATCAAGGGGGGCATGATATGAGGCTGAAGGGTGGAAGGCTCAGGGGTAATGTTAGGAAGTACTTTTTCACTGAAAGGGTGGTGGAGCCATAGAACAGCCTTCCTGCAGAAGTGGTGGGGGCAAAAACAATACGGGTGTTCAAGAGTGCATGGGATAGACATAAGACATTTAGATGTCCAGAGCAGGAGAGCCGCAGATCAAATAGGATCTGGGGCTGCAGCAGTGAGTAGGGAAATGGGCAGACTAGATGGGCCGTATGGTACTTATCTGCCGAAAGATTCTATGTTTCTATGTCTGCTCACTTGCTTAAACAGCAGTACAGCACTGCCAGGTTACAAAGCAATGTTGCAAAAATGTCTCCCTCCCACCCACTTGCTGGAAGCTTGCAGTGTAGGTGTGTACTGTATAATGCCACTCCAGTTGCATCCTCCTGCTCACCCTCTTCAACACCAGTGGTGTCATCTGAGCTAATATCACTTGGCATCCATATCTTCTTTCTCACCTGGTCAGAATTTACTGCGAGGCTAGAGAGTAGCTGAACCATTTTACATGAGACATAGATCTACAAAGCCTCCCTTTTGTACTTTGTAATAATTTCTAATAATTGTCATTCTGCATTTCTGCAAATGGCAGATAGAACTACCAGTTTGTTTTCAAGAAACAGACTCCATGTGGTTTGTTCAGTATTTGTAGACGCCCATAATGATCACAAGCTTGGAGAGTGAGTGCCAGTGGATTAGAAAGGGGTTTCCCCACTGACAGCTGCAAGCCGGGGTGGGGGTGGGGGATGGATAATAGAATGGCCAACAAACTCATACTAAATGCCATTTTAGGCTTGCTAACAGTCATTTTTAGCCATTTAGTTTTGGGTTTTAGTGATGGAGGCCATCTTCACAGCATCAAGCCTACTGTTTCTGTGGCAGAGGCTTGTTTCCGTGGCAGGACCATGTTTCTGTATCAGCTGCTACAACCCCATAATCGCAGAAAATATGGGGCCCTGCCTCTGATGCTGAAGTCCCCCTCCCCAGCCACCATCAGGGATATATGCCTTGCATTCTCCCAGCTGAAAAAAAAAGGAAACAGCAGGACCCCACTGAAAATGAGATGTTACATCTCAGCTGGGCTGGGTGAATAATGAACAAAATGTGGGGTGCTAATTTAGTCTTTATTGCTGGGTTGTGCAGTTGACCTTTGAGAATTTCAGTCTCATACTTTTGTTACTGCATGGTGGGAGGACTTCTGATCCAGTTACTGCAGCTGGGTTGTCAGAAGCTATTTTAAGGGCAATATTTAGTCGCTGAATATCTGTAAAGGGACTACTGTACCTGCTGTTTTCCCTGTGTGTTTTGATCACTGTCATTTTAAAAAAAAGTATCTTTTTTTTTGTACTTTTAAATTTTTTTTTTTCCAGTTGTTTTACCAGGAGTAACGCACTAAGCTGAAAGCTTGTTTACGGGTGAGACCTGGGAGCACAGGGAAGTTAAGTGACTTGCTCAGGGTCACACAATATGCAAGTGGGAGTTGTGGGATTCAAACCCAGGTCTCCAGATTTACAGCTCAGAGCCTTAAACTACTGTGCTATACCGCCTTCCTCTTATTTATGCCATTTTATTTATACCATTTTATGCAACACAGTAGGACACCATATAACATACTACAGAAATAGGTATGCAGACCCAGATGTCAATGTACCGACCAAAGATATGGAACTTGAACTAGAAGAATGAATCATTTAGCAAACTGCATCGGCTCACAAATACAAAAGGAGTTACAGTCCAGTGGGATAATGTTGTAGAAAAGTCCACTCTCACCTATTCTATAACTCTCATGGAAGAATAAGCCCCAGCACACCCACACGAGTGTGTGTGTGTGTGTGTGTGTGAGATGGGAGGAGCACTGCTGGACACAACTCTTTGATCTTTAAATTGGTCTCTGGTAAGTATTTTCACTCTTTTTACACCTAATGTACTCACAAAGGTGTCTACAGTTTCAAGCTTAACTATCTTGGTTCATAAATTCAGGAGAGAGAGAGAGAGTGACTATTGCCCCACCCTATTCGTAATTTTATAGTCCTACTGAGCTACAAATCTGAGGTAACTCGTCATTGTTGACTTTGCTAAGTAAGTGTACATGTGTAGAAGGGGGGGCCTGCTGTATCCTGTTTGAAATGTCAGTTCACAATAAAATGTTTTTCTTCTTACATCACTTGTATTCACAGTACAGTACTGAATTTTAATTCACTGATGTATTTATTGTTTAGTGTAAATGTTATATTTGTATGTTGCATTTTAATTGTGAAGTGCCTCGATTCTGGAAAGGCGGTATATAAACTAAGATTTACTTTACGTAGTATAATCTGACGTCTACGCTCTTGTCATGACCTGTAGCGCTAATTCACTTCATGTACCCATGTAATTAATTCCAGGTCACCCCTGAGAAAGGGACTTTTAGTTTCAGTGGGCCTACCCGGTTATCAAAAAATAAATAAATAATCAAGTCGTCTGATGTAATCACATGGATTTGCGTATGCTGAAATGTCTCTGTACAAGTTACCCCTGTAACTTGCTATGCTGTATGTAGACATTTTGCACTGCAATCTGTATTTTCTTTTCTGAAAATCCATATACAGTCTAATAAAATCGTTTATTTGCCCAGAGGTGTACTATATTGCAGGGCGGTGAGGTCAAGGACATGCTAAGATATTCCTTGTTACAGCATCTCCCTACAGTAGCTGCGCAGGCAGCATTGGTGGTCACATGTCCTCTGCTGAGGCACTACCTATAGGAGGAGGACTGGAAACATCTCTGTCACAAGGGAGGTAGTCAGGGCATCATGGGAGCAAACCTAAGAATTGTCGCTCAGTAAGGGGATGATTCCTGCTGTCCCTCCCCATTACTACCTTGTCAACTTGCCTCTGACGCAAGGCCCCCCCCCCCCGCCAAAGCTAAGCTGCACAGTTCATTTGCCCATGGTGGAGCAGGAGGGCCTACATACCCAGATAAATCTGAGATCTCTGGCTGTGGGTGCCTTGGGCTACCTGGGGGAGGATTCCGGGGGACTTTGGAGTGTCAAGGGAAGGCAGTGGGGAGCAGGTGATCTCCAAGGTGTGATGTCATTGGGGCCTGTGTGTACCAAACAAAAACCAAATAAATATTTACACGGTTACATCCAGGCTATTACTTACTTATTTCAATAGTGTTGTTATTCATGGCTGAAATGGATTTGACATCATGCCAGTGAAACACATCGCATCTGCTGTCATGGCTGTCTTGGGGTTCTCAGGGTTCGGTAGCAGCATTCAGGTGACCGTGCATTTTCCACAGCCGCGCCTACCCTGTGGAACTCCCTGCCTAGTCATCTATGGGAGACACCCTCAGTGGAAACCTTTAAAAGGGTTTTAAAGCCTTTTCTGTTTAACCAGGCTTTTAATTTATAAAGTGTTCATTTTAATTATGATTTATATTGTATAATGATAGATGTTATTGCTACTGTTGATCACCCCACTCGAGATTCTGTTTTGTTGTTTTCAAAATCTTTTTATGAACATACAAAATTTGCCAGCAGAAAAAAGGCCATTTGGTCTATCAAGTCTGCTCAATTTTGCAGCTAGCAGCCCTATTCTGCAGCTGCTCCCTTCCTCCTCGCCCCCCTTTCTCCTCCCTCTTGCCCTGTCCCAGCCCCTTTTGAAGCAGCCCACTGTTTTACAGGTTATCACCTCTGCTGGTAACGTGTTCCACCCTGCCACCACCCTCTCCGTAAAAATGTTTCTCCTCTTTTCCCTCCTGAACCTTCTTCCCCCTCCAATCTCGT
The DNA here is from genome assembly GCA_016271365.2 of Neoceratodus forsteri. Classification (NCBI taxonomy): domain Eukaryota; kingdom Metazoa; phylum Chordata; order Ceratodontiformes; family Ceratodontidae; genus Neoceratodus; species Neoceratodus forsteri. The sequence goes on from CM028138.1 coordinate 421,278,285, forward strand.
GGTCTCAAGTGACCCTCCCCACCCTTACCCTGAATAGCCCTCCATACCAGTCTTTTTTTATCTCTCTCATATACTTGAATGTCTCGATCATATCCCCTCTGTCCCTCCTCTCCTCCAACGAGTACATGTTCAGTTCCTTTTTCCTACTCTCATACAGTAAGTCCCCCAGTCCTTGGATCATCTTAGTTGCTCTGCGCTGCACCCCTTCCAGTAATTTAATGTCCCTTTTCAGGTATGGACGCCAGTACTGCACGCGGTATTCGAGATGAGCTCTAACTAATGAGATGAGGTCTAACTAATGATCTACACAGTGGCAGAATCACCTCCCCCCTCCTCGACATTATTCCCCTTGTGATGCAACCCAGCACTTTGTTGGCCCTTGCTGCTGCCTTCCTACACTATGCCGAGTTAATGTTAAACGCTCCAAGTCTCTGGAATGGGACGCTATACAAATAACTGTTGTTGATTATCCCACTCGATATTCTGTTTTAATTGTTGTTTTCAAAATCTTTTTAATGTTAAGAGCTCAGAGTCTCTGGAATGGGACGCTATACAAATAAAGTATCTATCTATCTATCTATCGCAGAGATGTTGTTATTCTCAGATATGACATCACACCCATAAATAATGACTTCGGGGGGGGCAGGATTAGTGCCGTAGACTAGGGACCCTGCAGTACGAGCAGACTCAATAAACCTGATGGCCATCCTTTGCTGGCTCTTTCATATGTTTGTATGACTCCCACCTTATTATATAACCAATAAAATAGAGGTGAATGTGAACAACTCTGTGGTAATGTCACCTCAGGAATCCTGCAGGCATAAGCCACTCGGTCTTTTGCCAGATGACGTATTCTGCCCCCAGCTTCACTCAATGAAATTACACTTTATTTTTCATAAGTACACATGCATAACCCTCTTTGTCTATTACACACACACACACACACACACACACACACACACACACACACTCTGCATGTATCAGCATCTAAAAAACTTTCATTTGTCCATTATTATTGTTTAAAGGTTTGATTGCTGAATTGTTGGAAATGTCAATAAACAGATTACTGAAGGAAAAAAAAAGTAAAAAAAAAATTATATAACATTTTTGGTCAGGAAATGCACACTAAACTGAAGCTCATTTCCAGGTATGTCCTAGGAGCACAGGGAGATCAATTGTCTTGCTCAGGGTCACACATATAATGCAAGTGGCTGTTGTGGGTTTCACACCCAAATCTGGTGGGTTTCATATGTCATAGCTTGGTGCTGTAACCCTCTAAGCTATACTACCTTCCATTAATAATAAAACAAAATTGTTTGGCTGTTTACCCCCCAGAAAGTCTGGCTGAGATGCAAAATCTCACACAAAGTGTGTGTGTCTCTCTAAGTAAGGGTCCTGTGTCTGCATATATTACAGCTGGAAGGTGAGTGAAGCTCAGGAAGGTCAGAGGTCAGGAGACTTGTTCAAAGTCATACAGTGATCCAGTTACTGGGGCGGGATTCAAGTCTGGGAATCCCCAAATTGCAGATCAGTGCTTTAACCACTAGCCTAACACTACTTCACCTGCTGCTTCCTTTGCATCTAGTTAGTCAACAGTTTTCCACAAAGTACATTACAAATGCTCCTAGCAGATCAGAAAAATGTAAGGGGCAGGTTACACAACAGCAAGGGTGTCCTCCTCAAGCCCCCCCCCCCAAGGATTTTAATTGTGATTTCCTCCCTGAGGATTTAAATCGTGATCTGGGGACAGACAGAAGATCTGTCTCAGACTGCAGAACTTGGGTGGCAGTTCGCGGTGTGCAGGACAAGGAGGCTGCAAGGTGGTGGGATCAGGGCCTAGTGCAGTAAACGCTTTACAGACTGAAGCAAGGACTTTGAATTAGTCACATCACCATATTAGTGGCCAGCGTCATTTAAAGAGGAAGTCTCTACTAAAATAAAATGTCTAAAACGATTACATTTGCAACAGCAAATTATATATCTATTACATTTATCAGGTAATACTGTTTTCATTTCATTGTGCCTTTCAAATAGACTCTTGCTGTCCTACACTTACCTCACAATTGTGGTTTGTGACATCACAGTCTGTTGCCACAGTGACACTATGATGTCATAAAGGCACTATGAGGTCAGTAGAGGGCAACCAATTACTTCTCAGCCAGACTTTGTAGACATAGTACCAAGATAAGGTATTAATCTTGAAAAGGAAAGTTTAGGATTAAACAGTGTTTTACCTGGTGAATGATAAGAGCTGAAACAATTATGTTTATGAAAGGGCACCCTGAAGTGCGGAGCTGCTCTTGAAAGCCAACAGTTTGCTTCTTACCATCCATCGCAGCATGACATTTTGGCACTGGGTGAATACATGAGCCCAGATGTCACCCAGCTTCTGCAACTGGTGCTAAAGAGATCAGAGCACAAATCATGCCAGCAGGGGTCTCTCCACTGAAACACAACCTCAAGTACCTCGCGCTGCTCCATATCTACACAGATCCTAGTGGGATGGAGACCCCTTGGCAAAGCCAAGATCATCCCTGATCAATCGGAGCTGTCTAGATAGACACCCCACCCCTTTTGCTCTTTCTTTTTTTTCTCAGCTCTTCAACATACGGCCTCAATCAGCTCCTTGTTGAAGACTCCGGATGTTTCCAGGGGCGTTGCTAGACTGGGAGCGGGGAACCCTGGATGTTTTCATGTGGGCACTGAACCTCTGCTACACAGAACTGCAGAAATTAATCTTTTTATATCTATGATCAACCCCCCCCCCCCCAGCCTTTGGGGGCCAGGGCTGGGCTTTTTGTTAGCCGACAACACCTCAGCCTGCCTCCTATATTTCAGCACAAGACTAGTAAACTGTTGCAAAGGAATTGATTGCAAGGCAAATTCTCTTCCCTTCGCACACCCCTTGCCACCCCTCCCCCAAGCCACCACCACAGCCACTCTTATTTTAAAACTCTCATGAGGCAGATCCTTTCAGTTTTGCTTTGTTGTTTGTTTTTAAATGCAGTTTCAACTGTGCAATTGAGAAATCGGGGCATTTCAAACAAATAAACCAAATGAACAAAATTAAAGGGCATGCCTTACAATTTCTGCTGCCAGGATCATCCCCTTTCTGGTCCTCACGAAACTTGTGCAACGGTCCATACAGCCTGGAGAGCTCCCTTGGTCTGTAGAGTCTGCCATTGTTGCTTCCCAGTACGACACAAGACGCAGCAGTAATAGTAGAGGTAGAAATGGTTGGGAAACAAGGACTGTAAAGTAACCCCCAGGAAGAAAGGGATTCTAACTCCCTGTTTTGGTTCTAACGTTGCTTAAGAGAGAGAATGGTGTGACCAGCTATAGTACTGTACATTAGCTGTAGTGAAGTGGAGAGAGGGAGTGAGGGGAGGAGGGAGGAAGGGGAGGGGAAGAGGGCTGAACGCTGATATATTTGGCTCTGACACTGGCTTGTTTGAAGAGTCAAAAGGGTGTGGCATATACTACTTTCTTAAGAATTTGGAGTGGAGCTGACAGAGGGGGTGAGGGTGTGTGTGTGTGTGTGTGCGTGTGCATGTGTGTTTGTGTGTGTGTGTGTTTTTACCATTTAAAGTGACAGGGTTCCTATTTGAGGAGGGCTGTTCTCTAGGGGTTACAAACTTTCAAGAATCTCATATTAGGATATTTCAAGGGAGAGCAGTGTTTTCTTTTTTCATCATTTATCTACCCATGCCATGGCCCAAGACATTATTTATTTGTAACCCCCCCTCCCTTGTCCTCCACTCTTATTTAGGGGTCCCGATGTTATAGCGGGGGGGACACAGACCTGAAACCTTCCTGACACTTTCCACATTACTGGAGGTAATAAGAAGGCCTTACCCGGCAGATGTCTTCAGCACAAGGCCTTCCCTTTCCCATAAGGCAGATCTCAGAGCCGGCAGCATCCTGCTGATCCTGAAACCGGGAGGAGGGCTGGAACTTTACTCAAAAGGAAGAATAAAAGTTGTGCAGAGGCTTAGTTCGTTGACCACACAATGCAAGGCAAATCACAGAAACTGTAAAATTCTTTATTTTGGATGATAAATGATTGCGTCCAAAAATTAAATTGACAGGAGCAGCGCCATGGGGCTGAGAGATTGGGCAATGGACACAAATCGCATTCAGAGAGCAATGAGAAACAGTCACAGCTACTAAGGTTGTTTTTTGTTAAGGCCTAAAGCATACACCACTCTGGCTCAATACTGACTCTTCCCTTGGGCAGAAATTTTGTCTACCCTCCAGACTCACTTTTCCTTCCAGTGTACCTTTGATCTTCTTAATGGGGGAATGCCTTACTCCTCCCTGTCAGCTGAGCCATAAATGGAACCTGGGGCGAATGCAGCCTAATGCCTCCTGGGCTGCTGCCAAACCAACTACCCACTCATCCATTGAGCCAAGCAGTGCCAAAACTCCTCTATTCCTCCAAGCCTGAAGCGACGGCTCCCTCCTTACCCAAATTCTGGTTGCCGGAGCCACATACCTTAACGGGTCTGATAGGCCTGCCCCAGACACGGGCACAGCGGGCCCCAAGGCAAATCCCAGGATGTGACTCCCCCTCCTAGACTTACCTTCCAGGCAGTGTGCCATGTGGGAAAAGCCCGTCGGAGCTGCCACCTCCACCATATCCTGCTGTGGCCCTGCCACCACAGCAACAACCCCACAGCCTGGATACCTCATACATAATTGTGGTTATGGGGACAACAGTGCTTTCATACAGCTTACAACCATTCTTTTTCCTCCTTCTTCCTCCAGCAGCAGCTGATGGAAAAACTACCCTGGCCTCCATGGCCTCCATGACAGCCCTCCCTCGGAGACCTCCCTACGTTGCACCGACGCTGACAGCCGACTTTTTTTGGGCCAGAGAGTAATGCTCCCTGGCCACCTTGCCCTCCTCATTACTGCCATCTACCCATCTCTCTTCCGCCCTGGGGGATCCCAGGGCTTAAATATTAGTGAAACACTGCCTCCTGGAGGCAGTAAGCTGGAATTGCCATCTAGCTAACTCAACAAAAGGGGGCCCTACCAGAAGCGGAGGACCCAATCTAAGCCAGGGTAATAAGCCCAGCCCATGAGGGGGGCTTACACTCTTCCCCTCCCTTAAAAACCCTTTCCTCCTGGAAATGGGGCAGAAGGGCACCTCCAAGGACAGGGTGAGTATGCACACTCCCACTCAGTCCCAAAGCTCTCTCGGGCATGCTTAACTCCACCCTCCTAACTCACTGCCTGCTGCCCAGTGGAGCAAGTTTGGCCCACACACCATAATCACTAACAATTTTCATTTATCATTCAAGATGACATTTTTAGAACCTTTTAAAAAGGTGAGCTGTTTCTTATTCTAGCCAGGGTGTCTCTGTGCCTTATTAACCAACAACTGGAACATTTTAGCATGCAGATTAAGGGCCCGATTCTATAAGCACCCCATGCATGTCACAACTTGCGAGATACAAGGGGTGCAGTTGCGCCAAGGACCCTGCACCCAATTCTGGAAGGGGAAGGGTTCCCATGGCTAAGTCCTGTGCCTTATGACATTCACACAGGTACACCAAAGGAAGGGCGTACCAGAGAGGCATGTTGCAAACTGCAACCCCAGACGATAAGGGCACAAGTGCCCTCCCAGCCCTGATCCCTGATGCCAGCTGCCCATGAATGGCAGTTCCCATAATAATAGTAAAATGCCCCATAATCCCTGGTAATTCCTGTAATAATATAAAAAAAAAAGTAATCCCTGGTAGTCCAGTGCCCCACCCACTTGGCATTGCCAGACCACCCCACAACCCCCACCCAGCTGGTGACTGGCACAGCCCACCTCTCACCACCGTGGCCAGCCACCAACTGAGCTCCGTCTGAGCACATACTGTATATATGCACCCAATGAATGAACAGTCATACATTCATTGAGCACGTATAGACAGTATACGCTCAGACAGAGCTCGGTCGGCAGCTGGCCAGGGTGGTGAGAGGTGGGCTGTGCCAGTCGCTGACTGGGTGGGAGGGGTGCAGGGTTGTCTGGCAATACCATGTGGGGGGGTGAGGAGCCACTGGACTACCAGGGATTACGAGTTTTTTTCCTATTATTATGGAAATTACCAGGGATTATGAGGCATTTTACTATTATTACAGGAATTGCCATTTGTGAGCAGCTGGCATTGGAGAGCGGGGCTTGAGGGGGCCATGAGTAGTCCTGCTGGGCTATTTATCACGTACTGGGGATCGGAGGCATGCAGCAGGCCTGTGGGGCATTCTGGTATTGGGGAGGGGGACAGAAGTAGTCCTGCAGGGCTTTTGTGTTTTGGGGTCAGGGCGGTGTTGGGGGGAAGGGTGGCATACCATGGGAGAGATGGGTGGGCTACACATGCAGGCAACCTCCGTGGCTGTAAGTACACTTATGCGAGCTATATGCTGGTGTAACCTACATTGACAGTATTCCCCCAGGGGTTGTTGTAGAATAGCGCCCTGGGGGACTTTGTTGCTGCCCTTCCAGAATAGGGTGCAATTGCTGCCGAAAACTCCTAGCGCCATGTCGCAGGGGGTTTAAGGTGTGACTTGTGGCTTAAGTCCACTTTGGTGCATGCAGCCTGTGGCATGTCACAGGCCACTTTGCAGAGTACCATATGTTGCAACTGCTGGCACAACTTGCTACTTGCACCATTTTTTGTGGCGCGAGTCAAGTTACACCGGACATAGCCTTTTGAGAATCAGGCCCTAAATCTGTAAATTTTACCTTCTGAGCTTATGTAGCCCCCCCGCAAAACTGGAGGCTTACCTCAGATGCCTGTTCTTCCATGCTCTCGTTCTTCGGAGTGCCTCCAATTGCCTGCTTGTCCCCTGAATAGCTCTCCATTTCTCACCACCACAGCCTGGATTGTTTTGCTCTCTTTGGGCAAACAGAGTTAAAGGAGCTGTCACTTTTTCCCACCTCCTCCTCTTCATGGCAGGGCGGATGGCTCCTCTACTCCCTAATGTGCCCGATCTCCTTGTGTTTGCCCCATGCTGCTTCAGCCCCCCTAGGGCTTATGGAGCAAAATTACAGGCCACCAGTGTCCTGGTTCAGCTGGCAAGCTCACAAAGGTCACTTGTGCACACTCCATGCTCCTGATCACATTTGCAGTCCCGACAACTGGCTCCTCCAGTGGCCCCAGCCTCTAAAAGGCTGGCGGGGGGGCCAGTGATTTCCAGAAACCAGAGGGAGCCACCAAGTAAATAAATAAATAGCGCTGCAAAACACTACAAGTGTGGGGCTCATGAATATTAATGAGGAGAGCCCTGGGCTTACGAATATTAGTAAGCTGCCAGTACTAGCATAATGGCTGTTAAAATATTGGCACTAGGACGGGCACAAAAAATTGCAAATAAATGTAAACAAATGTGAAGAGGCATAAGGACACTAAAGGGGCTAGTGTTTAGGGGAAAATGTTTTAACTAAAGTAACTCTTATGGCTGCAATAGGTAATGTTGGGACTCAGATAAAGCACCTGTCTGCTCCCTGTGGGTACTTAATTGCGGCAGCAGCGACAGGCCAGGGACTGAACAAAAATGTTTAAACTGGGCAGCGATCTTGAGGGCACAAAAGGAGCTTTTGAACTGTGGGGCAAGAAAGTAAAATAAATAACTGTTCTGGCTGCACCAGAACTTTTGTTTTGGGACGGTGTGAATCTGCAAAGGGACTGTGTGACTGGGAGCCATGATAGTGCAGCAACAGCCAATCAGAAAGCAAGGATTTCCAGCCAGGATTTATGAGACTTTTTGCCAGAGCTCCTGTGACATTGCAACGTGCTCATGGGGAAACTGCAGGGACCTAATTTCAGGCATCAAAACAGGGACCCTGTAGTGCACGAGTGGAGTTAATGAATATTCATTTATTAGACCAACAGGCAGGATCAGCCAATTTGAGTGGGAGCAGCAAATAGCTTCAGCCAGTCAGGAGCCACAGGGGAGATCCATAAAAAACAGTGTTTTGGCTGTGCGAGCAGACTCAGTGAGGGCCCCCCACAGGGGCCGGGGCTCAGGCCCTCAGCTAAAGTAATGGGCCTAGCAATCCAGTGCAAGCCCCTCCAGAGTGGAGGGAGCCTTTCTTCCGCCAAGAGAAATAAGTGGCTACCAGAACCAGAAGTCACTAGCCTGGGTGTTGCCAGATAATGTCCTCCAGGGTTAGCCAGAACCTTTCCACGTTGGAAAAACATGGGCCAGGAGCCTGATGCAAAGCCATCTGTGAGAGAGCTGAAACCTGCCTCAGCAGTGAGAGTGCTGATGAATCCAGAAACCTCAAAAGTAGGAAAGTAATTTCTGCAAGACATGTGCATCAGTAAATTGCATCTGCCAAGTGCAACTTTAAGGAAAGCTTTAAGGCGCACTGAAGCCGTAGAGAACTGATTGTGTCTGTTTGTCTACACCCCAAGATTTAACTGAAGCGTCAAAAGGATGGACAATTCCTAGTGACCAGAGAAGGGTCCAGTACAGTATATAAATGAGTTTGATTTGTTAAGTGCCTACAGGACTGTAAAGGGAGTACCCAGAGTGTGTGGCTCTTCCTGACATTGCCTGGGAGGTCCAGTATTTTGTCCATGGGAGCTGTACAGAAGTTAATTAGCATACATGATTTGCATATGCTTTACTAATGCGCATGCGCTAACATGTATATATAAACCCTTGCTTGGTGGGCAGAAGCCTGCATTTTCTTCAGTTGTTTCACGTGTGTGTTTCATACAGTAAACTTCCAGCTCACCCCATGTTGGTGTCTGCGTGATTATTACATTGTGTCAGAATGGACCGCCTGCAGCCTCCCACTGCTCTCAATTTACATGGAAATGCATCTGAAAACTAGAGAAGATTTAAGCAGCTTTTTGAAATGTTCTCAGTTGCCAGTGGACTCGCTAAAAAATCCCAGAAAATCCAGGCTGTGACCTCCTTGCACGTGGCAGGCCCTGATGCATTAGAGGTATTCAATACTTTTGTTTGGGAAAACGAGAAAGAGAAGGGACAGCTAAATACATTTATGGGACAATTTGAGAGGTATTGTAACCCAAGAAAGAATGTGTCTTATGAAAGACATTTGTTCAATACGAGGAACCAGAATCTGGGTGAGTCCATTGATTCATGTGTAACTGAACTGAGGCTAAAGGCTACAATCTTGTGAATTTGGAGATTTAACTGAATCGTTGATCAGAGATAGAATTGTATGTGGCATTTGAGCACGTGAGACTCAGACTGTTATGAAAAGTGGACGTAACATTAGATGATGCCATAGATATGTGCAGGAATGCTGAACTATGTGAAATGCAGATAAAATGCTTAAGTGGGAATGCTCAGGATAAAAGCACAGTGCAAGTAGCAGTTGTCCAGGAAGAAAGAGTAAAAGCTAGTGTCAATGTGAGCAAGGAGAGTTATTCACCTAGAGCGAATAAATGTGAAAAGTGTGGTCGTGAGCATGAGATAAATAAATGCCCGGCACATGGACAGTTTTGTAGATTGTGCCACAGGAAAAATCACTTTGCTAGAGTACGTCGTGTGGGCAAACACAGTGAGATCCATGTTGCTAGAGAAGATGCTCAGGAGAATGAAAGTACTTTCAGCATTGAAACTGTGACTACCTATAAGCCAGAGACTGATTGGAAAGTAAATCAAAGTATAAATGGGAAAGTGGTGACGTTCAAGTTAGACACAGGAACACAGTGTAATGTGATGCCTTTTCAGATGTAGGAAACACTGTCTGGAGAAGCTATTCAAAGGTCATCAGCTAGACTGGTTTCCTATTCCGGGCACAAACTGAATGTAAGAGGCAAAGTGATATTGCTAACATGTTTTAAGCAAAAGTATTACCTGCTGCCGTTTCAAGAGGTTAATGCAAATGTGACCCCAGTGTTGGGCCTGTCTACTTGTTTGGAATGAAGCTTATAAAGAAGATATTTTCAGGGGAAGCTGCAAATGGAAGTGCAGGGGAAACCACAGAAGGAATACTGGCTAAATTTGTTGATATATTTGAGGAATTGGGATGCTTAGAAGGTGAATACCACATTAAAATACTGTAGATAAAACAGGGAAAGCCTTCTCCTGGCTAATGTGTTATACTAGCGGAGGCTTATCGAGGGAACCCTAGTAATTAAATCCAGTATTACCCGGTTATAGCAATTTGGGACTATGTGGAGAGCATTTTGCACAGCTGGGAAACAAAACTGAGGCTGTAGTTGAGGCCGTAGTTGTTTTGATAGAGTTTTTATTTCAGCATACTTGATGAAAGTGAGGGGTGGGCCCAAGGCCATTTTTTCTCTTTGAAAGGCCAGGCCTGCCCAGGACCACACCTTGGATGCCGCAATGGACAATGTCTACGATTTAATCCGTATGTCACCTAAAGGTCATAAGTCATTTTACATCCTGATGTATAACTCTGATGCTTTCATGTGTACAAATGTGGCTATTTATTATTCTTGAATAAAGCTGAGTTTAAAAAATAGATAAAACGCGTATTCCTGTGATCCACCCCCTCCCCCAGGAAAATACCTTCGCATTATAAGATAAAGTGAAAATTGAGCTAGAGAACATGGAAAGACTGGGGGTTATTGAGAAGGTGGAGAAACCCACGAGCTGAGACAACTCGATGGTGGTTGTAGGAAAACCAAGCAGAGTACAAATTTGTATAGATTCCAGAGATCTTAAAAGAACAATTAAAAAGGAACATAACCCGACGAAAACAGTTGAAGAGGTTGTAGCCAAGCTAGCAGGGGCCAAAGTATTCCCAGTGTTAGATGCAGGGCAGGCCTTCTGGCAGATTAAACTGGATGGGCCTAGCTCTGATCTAATGACTTTTAATACACCTTTTGGGAGGTGCAAGTTCAAGCATCTCCCCTTTGGGATTTGCTCAGCACCAGAGGTCTTCCAAAATAAAATGTCACACATTTTTGAAGGGCTCGAGGGCACAGAGGTCATTATGGATGACATCCTAATATGGGGAGCTAATGTACAAGAGCACGATGAGAGGTTATGACATGTTCTACACAGAGCCAGAGATAAGCATCTGTCTCTAAATCTAAAGAAATCCAAAATCAAAATGTCAGAGGTCCAATATCTCGGACACAAGTTAAGTAGCAACGGGTTGTTGGCAGACCCTGAGAAAAGTAAAGCAATTACCCAGTTGCCTGTTCCCCAAAATAAGACTGACTTACAGAGATTTATGGGCATTTTTATTTTATTTAGTTTTTGTTAATCGGGTAGGGAGCGCTAGCCATAGAGATGACTATTTTCAGGCACGACCCGGGAGGTTACAAGGTAGTGAAACAATACAACAATATTATACAGCAGGGATACAAGACAGTGGTATTGTCATCAAGGTACATAACAACAGGATTCCAGGTAACAATAAGATAAGATAGACAATAACAGGCATACACTGTGTATGAAAAGCGCTATATAAATGCTGATTCTTCTTCTACATGTCAAGTGAAAGTACAATTTAGAACATGAATCAAGGATAACTACAACATGACAAAACAGGTAAATGCAGCAAGTGCAAGTAATCTAGAACGTAAATCAGGGATAACCAGTAAGGAGTCTGAAGACAATATAGAGAGGTGAGGAATGACTAAGTGACTAGTGATAGAACTTGCAAAGGCGTAGGTGAAAATAGAGGGGGCGAACTGAGATAGCCTAAGAGAGACCTGACTTATAAACAGGAGACTGGTCATAGACCATTAGCATGGAGTTGAAAAGGGAGTTATACCATGGGGAAGACAGGGAGTGAGATATAAGGTAGGAATGGGCAGGGCTGGGCAGAAAGAGGCAGCATTGGAAGAGCTGGGAGACTGGTGGGAATAAGTGAGTCAGCTGGGGATGGTAGCCTGGTTTGAGGGTTGGAACAAGCAGGTGAGTAAAATAGGAAGCAGAGGTTAAGGCAAAGGAAAGAGAGGCTAAAGATAGGATAGAGGGAGAGGAAGCAGTGAGGAAGGTGGCAGGGTGGCATGACACTTGGCGGATGTGTCTGGATTACGGTGGATTAAAGCATATGCGTTGATTCAGGGAGATAAGGTAGCTGCACAGTGCTTTTTTAAAGGCTGCATGAGAGGGAGCTTGGTGAATAGCTAGAGGGAGGGTGTTCCAAAGCTGGCTGGCTTGATGGGCAAATGCACTGGCACCTTTGGATGTGTTGCACTTTGGGACTTGCATGAGGGATTTATCAGGCAAGCACAGGCCATAGGTAGCTGTAAGTGGAATTAGCAAGTCAGCTAAGGTTCTAGGATTCTGAGATCATATAATGCTAGCGACATGGGAGCCAAGAGGGTATTGTCTGGCGGCTAAAGGTGATAGCCAATTCAGATCAGTGTAGAGGTGGCAGTAGTGTGTAAGTCAGCTCGAGGTGGAGGCATAGTGACATATATTGTTGTATGTGACATCCCAGCAGTGGAGGGTAGACTTAGGTATGGCAGTATATGTCACAACTCCATAGTTCAGGGTGCTCCGAGCAATGGCCAGCCTAGCCGCTTGTGTAAGTACATGACTTGTCCGGTAGACCATACCAAGTTTGGAATTGACAGATTTGCATGTGTTTTGTATGTGCTGCTCAGAATTAAGGGATTGGTCTTATATTACCCTAAGGTTCCTAAAGGATGTCACCATACCAATAGGTGAGCCATTTGAGCAGGAAATTCTAAAATTGGCCTGACAGAACTTAAGTTTTGAGTTTGTTCCAAATAGCATGGCTTGTGTTTTGTCTCATTCAGGACAAGCTTATGATTTAGGAGACAGGTTTGAGTATTTTGAAAGTCAGTGGAGAGTCGCAGGTTAATTTAGGATACGTTTTTAGAACTAGCATAGAGGACTATACTGTTAGCATAGAGGAGGTGGAGGTAAGATTAGCAGTGATGTTATTTATAAATATTGAACATAGGAGTGGTCCCAGATAAACTACCTGGCAAAATGTATTCCAAACCTATCAACTGTAAATAAGCCATTGAGAGAGAGTTACTAGGGAAAGAAACAACATGGCACTGGGAGGAGCACCACCAACAGGCCTTTCAAGAAGTGAAAACAGTTGTTACTAGCCCCCCCACCCCGGTGCTGGCCTACTATGATGTAAAGAAACATGTTGAATTCTCTGTTGATGCATCCTCTGAAGGGCTGGGTGCCTGTCTGCTGCAGGAAGGCAGGCCTGTTGCTTTTGCTTTCAGATCACTTAATAAAGCTGAGAGATAATGCTGGCCCGGTGGCGCTGAGGGCTGAGGCGCTGGTCACCTTACCTCGAGCCACGCTGGTGACCCGTGTTTGGGAACGAGCACTAGTCATTGGGGGTTAGCAGGGCAGGATAAGGATCAAGTGTCCATTGGACTGCTCTTCTTCTCCAGGGAGGGGGGTCCACAACAGTCAGCACCTGGTCGCTCCCTGGCAGGACAGGGCAGGCTGGGGGACAAGGCGCTATGCTGTACTCTGGGGTGGAGTCGGGGGCAGACGCCAGGAAAGGGGTGTGTGTGGATGCGTGCACGCTCCCTTCCACTGATGTCCTTGAATGTTGTCAGCTCCTGGGGCATAAATGCTAAAAATAGAGGAGAAGTGTATGTCAGGGGCAGAGCAGCTTGATGGCCATCTACGGGTGTTGGCTCTGGAGGACACTGAACTGGATCCGTTAAGGGTGGGTGGGTGAGTATAGGGCTCCTCACCACCCCGTTGCGGGGGGTAAGTCATAGGGGAACAGGCGTGACCTTGTGGGAGGACAGATACCCGAACGGCGGCTGGAATCCCTAGGTGGCTGCCAGAACATGGGAAGCAGCCCAGGCATACAGAAGGAGGCAAAAAGTATAAAGCAAAAAAAAAGAATAAATAAAGCTGAGAGAAATTATGCACAAACTGAGAAGGAAACACTAGCTATTGTGTTTGGTTGTCCAAAGTTCCACCAATATATTTATGGCAGACCCCGGGTCCATGTTGAATAGTATTACAAGCCCCTAGAAAACCATTTCAAAAAAACACTGGCCACAGCCCCACCGAGAATTCAATGCATGATGCTAAAACTGCAAAGGTATGATTTGCGAGTACGGTACAAAGCAGGTAAAGAACTTCATATAGCAGATGCCCTGAGTAGGGCTGTGGGAGAAGATTCTGTGTCAAAAACTAAATTAGATAAATATGAGGTTCACATGGTGGACTACATGCCAATCAGTGTCGAAAAACTGAAATCGTTTCAGCGAGAGACGGATAATGATTCAGCACTTGTCAAGCTGAGAGACTGTTTTGAATGGGTGGCCCCAGGAGAAAATATCAGTGCACCCCAAGATAATGCAGTACTGCAGTTCAGAGATAAAATCTCAATGGAAAATTTACTTTTGCTGAAGGGGGAGAGACTGATAGTCCCCACATCACTGAGATCAGACATGTTAACCAGATTACACAGCAGCCACTTGGGCATTGAAAAATGTAAGCGCAGGCCAGAGATCTTTTATTCTGGCCAGGGATGTTCAGTCATATTAGTGACATGGTGGCCAAATGTGGCATTTGTCATCAATTGAGGAAAGCACAAGCTAGTGAACCGATGCAGCCGCATGAGATACCAGACAGGCAAAAGGTTAGAGCTGACCTATTTGAATTTGAAAGGGGAAATTATCTGGCAATAGTTGATTACTACTCCAAATACATTGAGATATCCAAGTTGCAAAATACAACAAGCAAAATGGTGATTAACCGTATTAAATCACAATGTGCAAGACATGGTATTCCAGAAATATTTGTAACAGATAACGGCCTGCAATTTGCCTGCATTGAATTCAGAAACTTTCAATAAAGGTATGAGTTTAAACATGTAACGTCTTCACCAAGATTCCCCTAGAGTAATGTCATGGTAGAATGGGCCATTCAGACAATAAAGGGACTGTTAAAGAAAGCACAAGTGGACCATCAAGCCCCTTACTTAGCACTTTTGGAATTGAGAAATACCCCACTGGAAGGGCTAGGATCTCCAGCACAACTGCTTATGGGCTGCAGAACCAGAACTTTAATGCCTACCAGATCTGAGCTACTTAAACCAAAAGTACCAGAAGTTGAGGTTCTAGCTACATTGCGAACGGCTCAAGAAAAACAAAAATCTTATTACAATTTGCATGCCAGACCACTCCCAGCCTTACAGCCGAAACAGCCTGTTTATCTGTGAACACTTGAGAATACCTGGAACCCCACGGCTGTGGCATGCCATACTGAAGAGCCACGTTCCTATGTAGTCCAAGCAAATGGGAAATTGTATTGCAGAAACAGGAGAGACCTTTTGTTAACCTCGGAGCCGTGCTGTTCCTGTGGCCCACAAAACTCACACATCCAAGGAGAGGAGGAGGGAAGTGAGCAGCACAGCAGTATGGAGGACAATGGGATCCCTGGGGTACCTGCAATGGCCAGGGCAGTCACAAAGTGAGCCTGTAGTGTCGGCCCCACCCCTGAGTAGTTGGGACGAAGTGACTGGCACCAGCACCAGCCTGAGAATCAGCTGGGTCAGTGGACAGGAGATCTGAAGGCCTGGCTGGCATCGTAACTATATAGACTCACAAAAACTTTGAGCTACGTAGAACTTTAAATATTTTACTTTGGGAGGGGGGAGTTCAATTGAGAAGGGAGATGTAAGGAATTAATTAGCATATGCGATTTGCATATGCTTTACTAATGCGCATGCGCTAACATGTATATATAAACCCTTGTTTGGCAGGCAGAAGCCCACGTTTTCTGCAGTTGTTTCAAGTGTGTGTTTCATACAGTAAACTTACCAGCTCACCCTACCTTGGTGCCTGCGTGAACATTACAGGAGCTGCAAGTGCCAGTATGTATCACACGGGACTGCATATGTTTGAAAGGGCTTAGAGAGCTACAGAAAACAGTTTGCTGCCAAGTACAATTTATGTATTGAAAGAGCTAGCTACAGAATCAGTTTATTGCCAAGTGCAAGTGTTTGTGTCAAAAGAGTTTATTGTGTTAGTTTGCCAAGATCAAAGTCTGCAAAACGGTAGAGAGCCAAGCCTCAGGCTCAGTCTAGTGTGGTAATGATCGATGTGCTTTAAACTCCAGCTTCATGCGGCCAAGAAAGAAGAGAGCTTGCCTAAGAGACTGTGTCCTGCAGTACATGTGGGAGCCATAACCTGGGGTCTGGTTGTTCACTCTGCTGTGTGGAGTGTGGGTGCTTGTCCTTAAAATGCTTGGAAATGCGCCTGGTTGAAAGTTCTGGCCAACTGGGAACAGGGTCTATGTCTGCCATGCGGGGCACATGGAAAGGAATCTGCGACTATCGATGCAGTTACTACAGAAATATAAATGTGCTGAATGTGAAAAATCCAGCCTGAACAAGTCTGGGACACAGCCTGGTAGTGTGCTACCTAGCACTGTCATATGCGTCTCCCCCTTGGAGGTATAGTCAGACACTAGGGTTGAAATGTGTCAGCCCCAGTCCCACCCTGGTTCACCAGGAGAAGTGCTTTCAGCCCAAAGAGGGGCACTGCTTCAGAAGTTTAAAGTGTTGTTTCCACCGTCAAGCTTCAAGACCCTTGCAGTCAGAAACGGGGGTTGCCTGGCTGCTGACTTGCTTGCATTTTGACCTCCAGGAACAGAGCCTGCCTGCTGAGAGCATTTAATCCTGCCTTGTACAGACCAATGAAGACATCTAACTATAAGTAATGCTGGGTCCAGCCCTGCACCAAGAAAGTGACCTGTAAATAGTTAGAGAATGCTATGCGCTTATCAGGCCAGAGTGTTGAAGTGTTTAAACAGACTGGGCCATCTGGCCATGGATACAATTGTTTTGAGTTATGAGTATGTTGCATATGGTTAATCATCCTTCTTTGTTAAGGGCACCAACTAGCCGGCCAACGTACAGCTGTACCGACCATCATACAAATTTTGGGGACTGTCATACATGTGGGCAAATCTTCTAAATATGTTTGACAACCTGCAGCTAAATAGATATCCAGGGCTCTGACTATCCCAGAGGTTGGTAGGGCAGTTGTGATGGATATCTAATTTAAATGCAACCTGCCTAATGTGATAATTGCAAACCACACATTTTAACCCAATTTCAATCAAGTGTAAATAGTATAACCTTTACTCCAATTCACCCTTCCTAGCCCTCCCCTTGTAAATAAACATGTTGTCTCATGCATAATCCCGTCTCGTGAGCATATTATTAGTGTCAAATCATTAAATACAAATGTGTTGAAATATAGGGAAATGCTTATTGGGTCATGCTTGGGTTGGCATTAAGGTAATGTGGGTGGATGTAGCTTCCCAGATGGCTGCAGATTTTAAAATCTCGACCCACTTAAAGGCAAACTCTGGGTGGAGACACTGTGCAAAATGTTACCTTGGGAAAGAACCAGTTTAAAGTTAATTTTAGGAATCCTGGTCCCTCAACCTTGTTGTGGCCAGGCAAAGCAGGGGTAGTAGCCCTTGGTATGATGGCGCCAGGACTACAAGTGTGGAGGGAATGCTGGGATCTCCTGTTTACCATGTCATGCCCAGCATGGACCCCCTCCCAGCTCCTAAGTATTGGGGCCCTTAAAATGGCTGCCACCTATATAGCTAATGAAAATGTGTTTGGGTGCCAAACTGTTCTAAGCCTCCTTACTGCTGGTCAGTAAGTGTTAGTGGGGAACGCGCGCCCCCTAGTCATTGGAAGTGGAATTGCACCAAATAATTATTCCAGTTTAAAATCTGTTACTGTAAAGGTCTCCAAGGAGGGTGCCACATCTGACAATGCTCACAGTTGTTTAAAAATGTTTATTGTTGTTTTGATAGATTGTGTTTGTCTAGACTAGGATGTCATGGTAACCAATGTCAATTAGGAAGCCATATGCCTCAATTAAACTATTTAAATGGGTTTTTGCAAACTGCTCAAAGATTTCTAAATGCTGCTTATTTGGTGCCAGGCTTAGCACATGCTTGGTGCAGATACCAAGCTTCACAGGCTGGGGAGAGTGTAGCCCCCACCCCCAAATTGGGGGCTTACCTCAGATGCCCGTTCTCCCGTGCTCCTGATTCTTGGAGTGCCTCCCGTTGCCTGCTGGTCCCCTGAATAGCTCCCCATTTCTCACCACCACAGTCTAGATTGTTTTGCCCTCTTTGTGCAAACGGAGCTAGAGGAGCTGACACCTTTTCCCCCCTCCTCTTCACGGCAGGGTGGATGGCTCCTCTACTCCTTAGTGTGCCAGATTTCCCCATGTTTGCCCCTGTGCCTCTTCAGCCATTCTAGGGTTCATGGAGCAAAATCATGGGCTGCCAGTAACCTGGGCCGCTTCCAGGTTTGGGGAGTCACTTCTGCATGCTTCGTGCTCCTGACCACAATTACAGTTGGCTCCTCCAGTGGTCCCGGCCCCTTAACGGCTGGCAGGGGTGCTGGTGACTTCTGGAAGCATGAGGGAGCCACCAAGTAAATAAATAAAGAGCACTGCAAAGTGCTACAAGTCCAGGGCTCATGAATATTAATGAGGAGAGCCCCAGGCTTATGCATATTAATAAGCTACCTGTACTAGCACAATGGCTCTTAAAATATTGGTGCTAGGACAGGCATTAAACATTTTAAAAAATGTAAGCAAATGTGAAGACCATAAAGACACTAAAGGGGCTAGTGTTTAGGGGGGAAATTGTTTAACTAAAGTAACTCTCCTGGCTGCACCAGTTAACATTGGGTCTCAGATAAAGTCCCTGTCTGCTGCCTGAGGGTACTTAATTATGGCAGCAGTGACATGCCAGGGACTGATCAAAAATGTTTAAACTGGGCAGCGATCTTGAGGGTGATAAGGAGCTTTTGAACTGTGGGGAAAGAAAGTAAAATAAATAGCTATTCTGGCTGCACCAGAACTTTTATTTTGGGACTGTGTGAATCTGCGAAGGGACTGTGTGACTGGCAGCCATGATAGTACAGCAACAGCCAATCGGAAAGCTAGGATTTCCAGCCAGGATTTATGGGATTTTTTGCCAGATCTCCTTGGACATTGCAAAGTGCTTATGGGGAAACTGCAGGGACCTAATTTCAGGCACCATCACAAGGAGCCTATAGTGCATCGAGTAGAGTTAATGAATATTCATTTATTAGACTGACAGGTAGGATCAGCCAATTAGAGTGGGAGCAGCAAATAGCTTCAGCCAATCGGGAGCCTCAGGGGAGATCCGTAAAAGACAGTGTTTTGGCTGTGTGAGCAGACTCAGCATGGGCCCCCTATAAGGGTGGGGGCTCAGGCCCTCAGCTAAAGTAATGGGCCTAACAATCCAGTGCAAGCCCCTCCACAGGGGAGGATATCTTTCTTCTGCCAAGAAAAATAAGTGGCTGCCAGAACCAGAAGTCACTAGCCTGGGAATGTCCTCCAGGGCTCTCCAGAACCTTTCCACATTGGAAAAATGTGGGCCAGCAACCTGATGAAAAGCCATTTGTGAGCGAGAGCTAAAATCTGCCTCAGCAGTGAGAGTGCTGATGAATCCAGAAACCTCAAAAGGAGGAAAGCAATTTCTGCAAGACACATGTGTGAGTAAATTACATCTGCCAACTGCAACCTTAAGGAAGCTTTGAGGGGCATTGAAGCTGTAGAGAACTGATTGTGTCTGTTTGTCTACACCCTAAGTTTTAACTAAAGTGCCAAAAGGGTGGATAGTGCCCAGTGACCAGAGATGGGTCCAGTACAGTATATAAATGTGTCTGATTTGTTAAGTGCCTGCAAGACTGGAAAGGTAGTACCCAGAGTGTGTGGCTCTTCCTGACATTGCCTGAGAGGTCCAGTACTTTGTGTGTGGGAGCTGCAATTACCAGTGTGTATTACAAGGAACTGCATGTGTTGAAAGAGCTTAGAGAGCTACAGAAAACAGTTTGCTGCCAAGTGCATGTTATGTGTTGAAAGAGCTTAGCTACAGAAACAGTTTATTGCCAAGTGCAAGTGTAACCCCCACAAATGGGGGTTCCTGAAAAGTCTTCCTTGAGCTTGCCTAAATGCTCACTGCCAGGCTGGTGTTCTGCGTTTTAGTAGATTAAATGTATTGCCACAGAGTGCCTGTATAGCCTCTGTGTATTGTCTCTTTAAGAGGTGCCTGGATTGTAGTCTTAATTAATCTAAAAGGGAGCTCTGTTAGAAAATATGATTGTTTGCTGATCATTTGTTAGAGTAGTAATAATATTGCAGTTTGTCCTAAGCTGCCCTCTTTGCAGCAAGGACTGTTCTGTTTACCTCCACCAACTTGGCCTGGGACTGTCAGAATGAGCCAATCAGTACTGTTGGGACTCTAAAATGGAGCCTGCCTACAGAGGCTTGGTGGGCTCAAAACTTGTAGGAATTGTAGTTTTTGCATTTTGGCACCTAAAATAACCTGGAAGAGGAGTTCTTGTTGTGACTGACAGACAGATCAGCCAACTGAACCTTTTGGACCTTGGGGAAATTCCCAAGCTGCTTGCAGCTAGTTTCAGTTCTGAGATGGGAAGTGAAGAGATAACAGCTTGAATGATTCAAGCAGCAGCCCCAGCATAGATTCACGCAGGAAAACTGTGGAAAGTTCTGAGTTTTGGCCTGCGTGCCTGCCTGCTGTTCCTGAGAGGGAACTTGTGCCTTTTTCGGACTGAATCCGAATTTGCAGAGCGAAGTAAGCCACTGAATTGTGACCAGGCTCCTACCTGAAGAAGACCGAAAATTTGCTGAATGCGATTGGCCTGTCTGGACTTCCAGCCACCTCTGACCTCCTGGATTGTGCAGAGACACTGTAATTGCGACCGGAGGAGCCTTTTGCCTGGTACAATGGAATTTCCTTACATGTGAATGTGTTCTGGCTTATCATGGGTCATGATTTGGTTCCCCACTGTGGTTTGACTTGTTTTCTGCTTGCTGGAAGCTGCATTAGAATTTTCTTATGTGTAAATGTGCTGTGTGCTGCTAGTGGGTTGCGATTTGGTTTCCCACTGTGATTTGAACTGTATTCTGCTCGCTGAAAGCTGCATCCAGCCCCACGGACTGAATCCAAAATCATCTCCATTGGGCTGGGCCTTGCCACACTGGCCCAGCCCAACTACCCGCTGCACAGATAAAGCCATCGACGAGAGACCTGCCTGGGGATCAGCCCCCTGCTCAACACTTGAACAAGAACGACACCGCAGTGATTCGTGTGGGCCCCGCTTCTCCGGGCACTCCAGCTCAACAACCTGCAGTCTCAATTTCATCCTGCCTGTGTCCAGTATTGGGTATCATGAGTAAACATCAGAGTATCTTCCTGCAACAACAGCTAAATCTAAAGTGTTGTCATCTGATTGTCTGGTTGCTTTTTCTTTCATGAACTGAGCCCTCCAGCTCTGGATTACAAATTGTGTGCATTGTGCATGTTGCTTTCTTCCATCACAAGGCCCCAACCAGCTGCAGCGTTCCTGGCTAGCCCATCATATCCCTACCTGGGTACCCAGAGGTGTGACTGTGTGGGGACTTAAAGTGCATGCATAACTGTTTGATTAATGTAGCCTTTAAGCCAATCAACCTGATTACGCCCCTTCCTTGTTCAAGTCCCCTGAATAAATCAGACCTGACTTTTTTGCTGTATTTAACCTGACTTTGGTTCCAGTTTGTGCCCAGAGTACTGTACTGTTGCTATTTACTGTGCGTAACCTTGTTTTACAGTGGGTTCCCAGGGTCAAGCCAGAGGAACCAGTGCTGGTGGTAAGTGCAAACAGTGTGGGTACTGGTATGGTGTACAAGGGGGTACTGCGAAAGTGATTTTTGTATATCGTTCAGACCACTAGAAGGGAAAGGGGGGTTACAGTGTCCCAGGGGGCTGTGCCCAGGTTAATTTAACCACTACCAACCCTGACCTCTGGGTGGAGGCACACATTTCAGAACTCAGGTCCCTTAACCTGCTACTAGTCACACAGGCAGAGGTAGTAGTCCTTGGGATAGCGCCACTAAAGGGTTACATCTTGGAGGCTCACCGCTGGGATTTTGTGCCTTCTAGTGGCCAAAAATTACGAATTATTGTTCAAGATTAATGGCTACCCCAGTAGAAATGGCTGTACACCAGTTGGTGGGGTGGTGTACTGGGCAGGAGATCGACCCCAAAAATGCTCTGCTTATACTGGATATTCCCTTGGGTACCAGTAAGGACACTGTAGAGGGAGCACTCTCCAAAGTTGAATGTTTAAAAAACCCTGTGGTGGTGGGTCGACAGGCTGATTTGATCGCCCAAACTTTCATAGCCTTGGAAGAGTGTAGTGACCTCGTGGACAGTTGAAAAGTGCCACAGACTATTGCCTCAGAAGGGGTCCTAGCCGACTGGAGAGTGATAACAAAAGACAGTAAAGACCCTGGGGAGGATGAGCTCCCACCATTATCTGAGACTTTTGAGGAGAAATTTACTAAGTTGTTGCTAGAGGAAGGGAAAACCGTAGATGACTTTAAGAAACTATTCCTGCCACCTGGGGGTGTTCCTTCCTCAACACCCCCTCCCATTTCAGCACCTGTTACTGCCCCGCCTTCTGCGCCCATGCCAATGCTGGCCCCTTTATCTGTACCTGCAATTAGTCATGACTCATATCACCAACTGAGGATGTTTTCAGGCACACTCCCTACACCCCAGGGGGAGGACAATTGGGAGACTTGGATAGACTATGTTGCCCCTCAAATCCGAGAATGGCAATGCCCTGAACCAGAGAAGAGAAGAAGGGTGGTTGAAAGCCTCAGAGGCCCCACCCAGCTTACTATGCATGCTACACAGTCTAGTAATCCAGAAGCAACTGCTCAAGATTTTATGAATGCATTGGAAAATGTGTATGGCAGTCCCGATTCAGATGAAAACCTATGGGGCAGGGTCAAAAACACTGAGGAATACCCAGGGGAGTCCTTATCAGTGTATGTGCCTCAACTCAAAACAGGAATGCCTAAAGAAAGGTGGCATGGCCCCAGCTAAGTTAGATCGGAATAGGTTGGACCAAATTCTCAAGTCAACCCCATTCTCTGAATTATTGCTGCTCCAACTACATCTTGCTGCTCGGTTGGATGCGCCTCCAACCTTTGACAGACTGATGAAGGAAATTT
The DNA here is from genome assembly GCA_016271365.2 of Neoceratodus forsteri. Taxonomy (NCBI): domain Eukaryota; kingdom Metazoa; phylum Chordata; order Ceratodontiformes; family Ceratodontidae; genus Neoceratodus; species Neoceratodus forsteri. Next base: position 421,301,297 of record CM028138.1, read on the forward strand.
GGAGGATTGAGAGGAGGCAGCCATGTTGGGGGGCCCCTCCTGTGTCTGCTGTTGCTGCTGCCCAGATGACTGAGGATGCACATGTGAGTGATGCTCAGGGGCGAAATACAGTGCCAGTTGGACATTGGGAGGCTAGCAAGGTCGCTCCACCCTGGGGCGAGATACTGTGAGAGGTCCGAGAAATAAGGGCTGCCATTTCCCTACAAGCCCATTCCAGAGATACAATGGGCCCAAACCCCTCTCAGAGCATGTCCGCTATGGGGGTGGGGGTGCACTCCCAGGCATCCCCTATTGACAGCAGCTCAAAGATTGATGAATTGACTATGGAAGTGAGGGAATTACTGATGCATCTCCCCATGCTCACCACACACCAGACAGAGGTTGAATCACAATTTTCTATTGGTGGTATCCCTGCCTCAACCCCCAGTATGATGCCTCGGCCACATCAGTCTCTAGAAAGCATACTCTGTCATAATTGTGGGAAGGAGGGGGATTTGAAGAAAGAATGCCAGTCCTCAAAAGACTTGGATAAGGTTGTATACAGACTTCAAGGGGAGCTCCGGAGAGCAAAACCATGGCCGAGGGGTGCTGGAAACGACCGCAGTGAAGGCTCAGGAAATCCCAACTCCACTTCTTTGTGGCTAAGTCGTCTGTACAGGCCTCTGCTACTGTCCCTCCAGACTGGTCCAAGATAGTGGGCCCTTCAATGGAGACTAATGTGGCTGTGAATGGTACTCCTACTCGGGCTTTGCTTGACAGTGGGTCACAAGTCACCATTGTGTTTTAGGACTGGTATGACAAACACTTATCTGATGTGCCCTTACACTCCCTGAAAGACCTACATGTGTGGGGACTGAGAGACAAGTCTTATCCATATCTAGGATATGCCCACCTCTGGTTGTCTTTTCCTGCGACTGTCAGTGGTGTAGAGGAGCAAGTAGAGACACTGGCCCTAGTGTGTCCCCCCACCAGACTATATGATGGGGTTCCCCCTGTTAATTGGAACAAACGACCAACATGTTTGGGAGACTAGCATAACTCTGCCATGAGAAACAAGGGCAGCTGACTGGATGGGCCCTAAGAATTCCAGCTTTAGTAAAAAGGGCTTATGACTGGCAACAGAGACCCGATGAAGTGGACCTAGGTGAGCCAGTGGGGATAGTGTGGAAAAAGGAACCTGACTCCTTGGTATTGGCCCCAACACCCAGTGCACAATCCATGGAGAAGTCCGCCTGAAGAGAAACATAAAGAACAAAATATTATTGTTGAATGCACCAGGAGATGGAAAGTTGCCAGAGAGATTATTGGTCAAACCCAGCATCTTGCCTGCTCGTGCCCATGCCTATGCATGACAAGTGATGGTCCAGATTCAGAATGTGTCAGATCGGGAGATTCGGGTGAACAGAGGGTGCACTCTAGCTACAGTACACTGTGCCGACACTGCCATATTGCCCAGCAACAAGTGCTCTGGCGAGAAGAACAGAGTGACCCCAGACTTATTTGACTTTGGTGACTCCCTGTTGCCAGCTGAATGGAAGGCTAGAAATAGCAAGAAACTTGGTCAGAGGGACCAAATGTTTTCATTAAAAGAATGGTACATAGGGTGTGTCCAGGTTGCAGAGCATCACATACGCCTGCATGATGACTGGCCACTTCGAGAGCGATCCCGACGTCTTGCCCCAGCAAACATAGATGATATGAGGAGACATCTACGGGAAATGCTCCCTGCTGGTGTGATACAAGAATCAAGGAGCCCATATGCCTTTCCCATTGTGGTTGTGCGTAAGACGAATGAGTCGGTAAGGATGTGTGTTGATTATCGAACCTGAACCGGTGGACCATCTCCGATCCATACACCATGCCCTGCATACAAGAGGCCCTGGATTGTTTGAATGGGAGCAAATGGTTTTCGGTATTGGATCTTCGCAGCGGATATTACCAGATCCCGATGGCCCCGGAGGACCGTGAGAAAACAGTCTTCATCTGTCATTTGGGGTTCTACGAATTCCTGAGAATGTCACAGGGGATTTCAGGTGCCCCGGCCACCTTTCAACGACTGATGGAACGTGCTGAGGGAGATATGAACTTGCTGGAATGTCTACTGTACCTAGATGATGTCATTGTGTTTGGGCACATATTAGAAAAGCATGAGACCCGATTGTTTAAAGTCCTAGACCAATTGGGAGACTTCGGCCTCAAGCTGTTCATTGACAAGTGCCAGTTTTTTCAAACCTCCGTGAAGTACGTAGGGCACATAGTATCTGCAGAAGGGATACAGACTGATCCCAGTAAGGTTGAATCACTGACTACTTGGCCACAGCCCCATAATTTGAAAGAACTACAACGTTTCCTGGGGTTCTGTGACTACTACCGCAGGCTCATAAAAGACTATTCAAAGGTGATTTGCCCGCTCTTGAATCTTACCCAGGGTTACCCTCCTACCAACCATAAATTTAAAAAAGGGGCCGTCAAAGAACCAGAGAAAGTGTGCTTCTACACAGGTGAACTTTTTTGGCCCCACTGGACACCCGAATGTGAAGCAGCCTTTCACAAAATCATATACCAGCTCACCCACACCCCCCATCCTCGCCTATGCTGACCCCACCAAGCCCTATGTGCTGCATATGGACGCTGGTCTGCAGGGTCTAGGAGCTGCACTGTATCAAGTCCATGAGGATGGTTTGAGACCAGTAGCCTTCGCCAGTAGGAGCTTGACCCCGTTGGAGCAAAACTACCCTGTGCACAAGCTGGAGTTCTTTGCGCTAAAATGGGCCTTCATCGACCAGTTTCATGAATACCTCTATGGATCAAAGATATTGGTGAAGACCGACAATAACCCATTAACCTATGTAGAGACTTCAGCTAAGTTAGATGCCACTGGGCACCGATGGCTTTCTGCCTTATCAACCTATGATTATACTGTTAAATACAGGCCAGGACTGAACCATATTGATGCTGACGTCTTGTCATGAAGGCCAGTTTCCAAGAGTGATTGGGTCATGCTGTCTGAACCTGACATCTGAGCCAGATGATGAACAGATGTCTGCAGACACAGTAGACCATTTAGTAGATTGCTTGGGTCCTCCTGATACCTGCATACCGGCTGCCTATTGCCACTTTTCTGTTCTAGATATTAGTGCACTACCTCAATTTGACAATGACAGCATTCAGTGGGCTCAATCCCAAGATCCTGTGATTCAGCCCGCACTTCATGCCATGAGTGCGGGGAAAGATGTGTCCAAGTAGCATTCCTCCTGACTTGCGAACTGCTCTATTGTGTAAAGAAGGTTCGAGGTTGAAGATACTCAATCAGCTGTTGTACAGAGAGACAGTGGATCTTGGTGGTCAAGTAGACAGGCAGCAATTGGTCCTGACCACAGCCTTTAAAGACTTGGTACTGAGGTCCCTCCACAATCACATGGGGCACCATGGTACTGACAGAACTCTCAACTTGGTATGATCTCGATTCTACTGGACAAGATGGGGACCAATGCTAAGCACCAAGTAAAGACCTGCAGTCATTGCCTACAAATAAAAAGTCCTGCCTCAGAGAGCTGCCCCACTTGTCAATATTACTACCAGCACCCCCATGGAACTGGTCTGCATAGACATTTTGTGTTTAGAACCTGATCAGTGGAATATTGTCAATGTGTTAGTGGTTACAGATCATTTCACATGGTATGAGCAAGCTTTTCCAACTAAAGATCAAAAGGACTCTACCGTGGCCAAGGTGCTAGTGGAAAATTTCTTCATCCACTATGCTGCCCCTCAGCGGATCCACTCTGATCAACCAAGGCAGAGATTTTGAAAGTCGGCTAATCAAAGGAATGCCCTCTCTATGGGGGGGTGTAGAAGTCAAGAACCACCCCTTATCGCCCACAGGGGGAACCTCAACCAGAATGTTTTAACTGCACCCTTCTAGACATGCTGGGCACTCTCCACCCCAAAGACAAGCCTAAGTGGAGCCAGCAGATTAGCACCTTGGTCCACGCATACAATTGCACAAAAAAATGATGCTACTGGGTTCTCCCCCTACCGCCTCATGTTTGGAAGGGAGGACCGACTGCCCGTTGATGTCTGCTTTGGAGTCTTTCCAGATGGGGTCTGAGCCGAAAATTACCTACAGTATGTTCAGAAACTGAAAGCACAATTGAACCATGCCTATCAACAGGCCTAGACAATGGCCGCCAAAAGAAATCTCACCAACAAAGAGAGGCATGATAAAAAAGTAAAGGCTCAAGAGCTTCGGCCTGGAGACCGTGTGTTGTTATGCAATTTGGGACCGCATGGCAAACACAAAATTGCTGATAGGTGGCACCATCTTCCCCAAGTAGTAGTAGTTGGAAAGTTGAATGATTTACCAGTGTACAAGGTGCGCCCAGAGAATAATTCCAAAGCTGTCAAGACCATGCACTATAACCACTTGCTACCTATCGGCCAAGTCATAATTGAGGCTGAACCATCAGAGATTGATTCCTCTGGACTGGTGACTCATGCTGCTGCAAAAAAGAGACAGAGTCAACCTACTCTAGTAGTTACAGATTTAAGGTTTCCCCCACAGCAGGCCCAGAATGATAGTGACTGTCATTCCACCTCTGACGAAAGTGAGTGTGACAGTGCCTATTACCCCTCCTATGAATTGAGTCAGCTGTTTCAAGGTAACCCTATTACTAATTGTGGGGATGAAGCTGGGCCTTCTGGACTGCCTAACCCCCTCAGCTTCATCCTTGGAGTCAATGCTCCCTGAAAGTGAAGTGCAAAGTATTACGTCTGAGGTTGCAGACTCTGTTTTCTGTAACTGTGTGACTTGCCCGAAGAAGAGGCTGATGGTCTAAGTCTCTCTGGTGACACACCAGAACTTGAAGAACAATGTGAGAGTGTTGACAGCCCCCCTTCAGTGCCGCAAAGCCTAATTGTGTCACAGCCTCCTTAAAATGAGTAACTTGGGCCTCCGTCAGAAGATAATGAGCAAAGTGTTGTGGAAACAGAGCCTACAGAGCAAGGAGCTGACAGTGCTCCAAGTTTGGACATTCCCATCCATGCAGAGGCACCCCTCACAAGTGATGAAAGCTCCAAAGTTAGTGCTGAATGTACAGAGACTGTGACTGCTCCCTCCAGAAAGACTGGCCGAGCTGTCAAACCACTGCTACACTTTAGTTATGATTCCCCTGGGAGGCCAGTGGATTTGCCTCTGAATGTGGTTCACAAAGGGGTTTATGTTTTGCCAAGCTCGCTGCCCAAATTGAGCTGCGCCTCGTGACACATCACACAAGGTGTAGGTAAATCCCCAATAACCCACACCCTATTGTGCCTTATTGCTCAAGTAATGCAGGGTACAGCCCTGCATCAAGAAAGTGACTTGTAAGTAGTTAGAGCATGCTATGAGCTTATCAGGCCAGAGTGTTAAATTGTTTAAACAGACTGGGTCATCCAGCCATGGATACAATTGTTTTGAGTTATGAGTATGTTGCATATGGTTAATCATTCTTCTTTGTTAAGGACCCCAACTAGCCGGCCAACGTACAGCTGTACCGTCAGGCTTGTAACTTGCAAAAACTTTAAAGTACTGGTACCCAGGTTAAGGTATGGGATTGCGGGGTCTCATACAAATTTGGGGGACTGGTATAAGTGTGGGCAAATCTTCTAAATATGTTTGACAACCTGCAGCTAAATAGATATCCAGGGCTCTGACTATCCCAGAGGTTGGTGGGGCAATTGTGATGGATATCTAATTTAAATGCAACCTGCCTAATGTGATCATTGCAAACCACACCATTCAACCCAATTTAAATCGCGTGTAAATAGTATAACCTTTACTCCAATTCACCCTTCCTAGCCCTTCTCTTGTAAATAAACTTGTCTAATGCATAATCCTGTCTCGTGAACATATTAGTAGTGTCCAGTCATTAAATACAAATGTGTTGAAATATAGGGAAATGCTTATTGGGTCATGCTTGGGTTGACACTAAGGTACTCTGGGGGGATGTAGCTTCTCAGATGGCTGCAGATTTTAAAATCTAGACCCACTTAAAGGTAAACTCTGAGTGGAGGCACTGTGCAAAATGTTACCGTGGGAAAGAACCAGTTTAAAGTTAATTTTAGGAACCCATGCCCCTCAACCTTGCTGCGGCCAGGCAAGGCAGGGGTAGTAGCCCTTGGTATGATGGCACCAGGGTTACACTTAGCACACACTCACACACCCACACACCAGTCTCACACCCATTCGCTCACCACTCATATAGAGGTAGTACTGTATAAGCTGAAAAAACCTTCTCAGTTAATCCAACTGGGAACAACAATAATAACTGACTAGAAAAGTACATATATTAAAGTCCCTTTTTTTTATTTTAAAACATAAAAACTTTAGATTCTCGGTGAGGGGGGAGGAAGAAAACTAACCACATACATAGATCTTCAAAGTGATGCCCATTCCTCCCCATGCAGAATACTTTCAAGTCTGAAAAACTTATTCTTGTGAACCGCCTTTTCTTACAACCTCCCAACAAACCGGACAGTCCTGGCAAATCACCGAAGAAGCACCTAGTCATTCTTCCCTTCAAATAGCAGGCCCACTGCCACAGGGGAAGTAATAGTCAGGATCAGGCTTATTTGTTTCTGCCCCGAAAGAACCCTTGGAGATGATATAATACTTTATGTGGCAGCCTGCTAAATCCTGCACCGTGGCAAAGTGCTTAAAGAGGGTGAACCCAGGGCTCTGACTATCCCAGAGGTTAGTGGGGCAATTGTGATGGATATCTAATTTAAATGCAGCCTGCCAAACCACAGCATTCAACCCAATTTAAATCAAGTGTAAATAGTATAACCTTTACTCCAATTCACCCTTCAACCTCCTAAGGAGAAGCACAGAGAACAGGCCTTCTGAATAAGTGCCTGATCAGCTTTTCCTGGGGCTCCCGGCTGCTGCTGTAACTTCTGGAGCACAGCCCTAAAAACCCAGTCAGCTCTCTTCTCTATTATGTCCCAGAGTCTTTCTGAAATGTAGGGATACCCCTTGGTGGGGTACTCCACATGTATACATCTCCTCACCCACCTCTCGGCCTCTGACCACTCTGGCAGTTCTCTCACACCAGTGCGCCAAGCAACCCCTGGCTCCAACCACACCTTGGTCTGGTATATGATATTTGCAGGATCACTCATCAGTAGGCCATCCATCCTTTCCTTTAGGGCTTTACTCTTCAACGCCAGGCATGGGTTGTTGTCTAGCAGTGGTATGGTAGGCCGATGGTAAGGCCGTGGAATAGTTCTTTGGATCTCATGGTCAGCAAACTGGTACCTTTTCAGCTGTCCCTCTCAGGGGCAATGGAGCAGTGTCTTTCCAAGCCATCTCATCTTCAGAATCTTTCTTCACAACAGACTGAAGGGAATAGGGTGAAGGAGACTCAGATTTAGCACAACCATCTGAACTGCCATCATCAGGCAGGGATCCCACGGGTGACCCCCTGGGCCCTGGGGGATCCCCAGCTGACATCTGTATACCCCTGCCCCTTACTCTGCCATAGGGATAGTGGATGGCCAGTGGGGTGCAGCTGGCAGACGGCTATGCTCCACCTCGCCTCTCTCAGAGAGCTCCTCCACAGCCTCCACCTTTACATCTGGTGACTCTCTCTTTGGTTCCACAGCAGATAGCTGCAATTTTGCCTCTGCTCCCAGATCCAGGCTCCCCTGGAAGAGTAAGGAGGCCATGTCCACTGATGCACTGATGGGGTAGGGCCAGGGGTAACCAAACAGCATGCCTGCAAGCAATCCTCCACTGTAGCACTGGAACAGATAGAACAAAGCGGCAGCTTCACTACCCTCTCTCCACAGCAGCCACACCAGACACATGTTTCCACAGCCTTCCCTCTCCCTGAAGAATTCCAAAGCCACACCAGTAGGGAGGCTGGAGCAGTAGCATGGGGCTCCTCCTTGTTCGAAAACCCTTCTGCTAGTTTCTCCAATTTTGTTTGTTTTTTTCTTAACACCTCTTCCAGGCACGTCACTCTCCTTTCTCCACACTGAACAAAATGTTGCCTCTGCTCTGCTACCTTCCAGCTGGCTCCACAGAGCGGACCAATCACAGTAGTCCTTCTGCCTCACTTGACCGATCCATAGACACAGGAGGTGCCAGAGAATGTCATGTCCATAAGGAGCTTGCCACTATGCCACTGCAATCCACCAAACTGTGCCATCACCAAGCAGGCCTCAGCACTGTGGCTGGACCCCTTCCCAGCTCCATCTCCTCCATAATCAGCAGTGCCAGCAGTTTTTCAAAATAAAATGCAAAAGCATCCCGGATGAGCTCCCACATCTGTAACCCCCCATTGTCCTCCATTTTTGTTTAGGGGTCCCGATGTTATAGCGAGGGGGGATAGCACAGACCTGAAACCTTCCTGACACTTTCCACATTACTGGAGGTAATCAGAAGGCCTTACCCGGCAGATGTCTTCAGCACAAGTCCTTCCCTTTCCCATAAGGCAGATCTCAGAGCTGGCAGCATCCTGCTGATCCTGAAACGGGGAGGAGGGGCTGGAACTTTACTCAAAAGGAAGAATAAAAGTTGTGCAGAGGCTTAGTTCATTGACCACACAATGCAAGGCAAATCACAGAAACTGTAAAATTCTTTATTTCGGACAGGAAATGATTGTGTCCAAAAATTAAATTGACAGGAGCAGCTCCATGGGGCTGAGAGATTGGACAATGAACACAAATGACATTCAGAGAGCAATGAGAAACAGTCACAGCTACTAAGGGTATAGACCACTTTGGCTCCACACTGAATCTTCCCTTAGGCAGAGATTGTATCTACCCTCCAGACTCACTTTTCCTTCCAGTGTACCATTGATCTTGCTAATGGGGGAATGCCTTACTCCTCCCTGCCAGCCGAGCCATAAATAAAACCCGGGGCAAATGCAGCCTAAAGCCTCCGTGGTTGCTCCTGAACCAGCTACCCACTCATCCACTGAGACAAATGGTGCCAAAACTCCTCTATTCCTCCAAGTCCCACCCAGAACTGAACCACAGCCTGAAGTGACAGCTCTCTACTTACTCAAATTCTGGTTGCTGGAACCACGTCCCTTAACGGGTCTGATGGGCCTGCCATAGACACGGGCATGGCAGGCCCCAAGGCAAATCCCAGAATGTGACTCCCCTTCCTAGTCTTACCTTCCAGGCAGCGTGCCACATGGGAAAAGCACACTGGAGATGCCACCTCCGGTAGCCCCTGCTGTGGCCCTGCCACCACCACAACAGCTCAATTGCCTGGATACCACGTACACAATTCTGGTTACCGGGACCACTGTGCCTTCATACAGGTTCCAACCCTTCTTTTTCCTCCTTCTTCCTCCAGCAGCAGCTGATGGAAATACTACCCCAGCTCCCATCAACCCTCCCTTGGAGACCTCCTGCATCACATCGACACTGCCAACTGACTTCTTCTGGGCCAGAGGGGAAATGCCCCCTCCCAGCTACCTTGCCCTCCTCAGTATCGCTGTCCCCCATCTCTCTCCCGCCCCAGGGGATCCCAGGGCTTAAATAGTGCCAAAACATTGCCCCCTGGAGGCAGTAAGCTGGAATCTCTGCCTAGCTAACTAAGAAAAGGTGGATTTACCAGAAGGGGAGGACCCAACCTAAGCCAGGGTAGTAAGCCCACCCCACAATGGGGGCTTACATATTTAAAATTAGTAATAGAAAAAGGCACATTGAGTTGGTTCACATCTTCTGGACAGCAGGAGGGTTGGGTTTCTTCCCCGGTTTTTATCCCTTACACCTCCCCCCACCCCTTGGCGTGAATGCAGTCCCTACTGGCCTCCAATGCATGCAGCATCCCTATGGTGAGAGCAAGCTCCCTTGCCTTAGTGCAGCTGGGGCCCCTGCAGCACCAGACGTTGCTGTCAGTGCTCTCTGGCCGAGGTATACTGCCACGTGGCAGCTACCCCAGCAGAGTCTGCCTCCCGAGACGGCAACCCAAACTCGCTTTTGAACTTGGATCACCCGTAAAGTGATGCACTACCACTGGATCATTGGGGGCAGCCTGAGTATGGCATTTTCAATTTGTTATCGCGAGCTCTGAGATTGATTTGGCATTTTGTGCATCTCTAGGGCAGTTTTCCTGCAGATTTCATTATTGGTTATTATGAACGATGAATTGCTGTTTCTTTTCCCATATGAATAATGCAAGTCCAGGGTTTTATTTAACTCTAAAAATTGATTAGCGTTTTGCTCATAAAAGCTCTAAAACATTGTGAAAATGTATAGCACTTGCTTCACTGTGTTTAACAAACATAACACTTCTAGAAAACCTATATAAATTCTTTCTGTGCAGTTAGTATTGTCCCAAGAAAAAAACTGCTAATCAGTTATTTAAAACCCTGAAGTCTATGGGACCAGTTTCACTGTAGATGGTTCCATTTCCCTTTAAAATATAAGAAGCTCAGTAGATCTGGGAGCCCCATAATCTCACTCAGTCCAACAGGCTGCATCCCAAAAGTAAAGCTGATTATTTCAGTGTTTGTTTTCTTGTTGGTTTAGATCAGAGTGATGGAAATGCAAGGGAACATAGGGATAAAGGATGGGTTGGAGGTGCTGTGGGTTACCCTAGAGACAGGATCTGGAGCCACTATTCGCACAGGGTGATATACAGACGTCCAACACAGGGGGTAGAATTAGATAAGGTACTGGGGGAAGCCATCGGTGTGATGACAAAAAGAGGGAGGTGCTGCTGGTGGGAGACTCCAATCTGTAAATGTAGATTGAAGTGTCTCAGCCACAGCTTCGGCTAGAAGTAGGGCCATCCTTGACTTCCTGCAGGGGGCATTTCTCAGGCAACTAGTCAAAGTGCCCACCTGTGATGGCACAATACTAGAACTGGTCTTGCAAACAGGGACAGTATTGCAGATGCTATGGGGGGATGCCACCTGGGTGCCAGCAATCACCATACAATGTGGTTTAACATAAGGATGGCGGCCAAGAGTAACCACACATAAAAAAAAGTCCTAGACTTCAGGAGAGCAGATTTAAAATAAAAATGAGTGAATGCTTCAGAGATGACCTAGTTGGGGGGGGGGGGGTGGAGGAAAGGTGAAGTAAATTAAGGGATGGCATAGTGAAGGCAATAAACCTATGCCCAAACAAAATAAGCAACAACTGGAAGAAAAAGGGGCCATTATGGTTCCTGAGGGAAGTGACTGGGAAGGTAAAGGCTACAGGGATGGCATCCAGGAAGGGCAAGGAGACACAAAGGGAAGAGGAAAAGGAGGTGTACTAGGAAAAGTGGAGGGAAGGCAGTGAGGGGCACAAAGGTGCAAACAGAGGAAAGGATAGCCAAAGGGGTAACTAAAGGGGACAAAACCTTCCTCAGTTGCATAAGCAAAAAGAGGAAGGCAAGGGGAAGGACTGTGAGGAGAAGAAGGGCTGGCGGAGACTGTGCAGAAAGGGGTCAGGAAAAAGCAGATATCCTCAACAGATGCTTCTGCTCCAACTTCTGCTCCATCATTACAGTGGGGGAGAAGGGGACAGACCACAAAGAAGCAGCAGGAACACTAGACAGAGGGAGGTAGACATAAGCCCATTCACATAAAAAAAGATTTCTTACAGGACTTGCAAATCGGAATGTATATAGGCTATGGGGCCGCACAGGGTACATCCAAGGGTGCTGAGAGAGCCCAGGGAAGTACTAGTTGCACTTCTGACAGCCCTATTCAAAAACTCACTGGAAACAGGAGTATTTTCAGTGGACTGGAGGAGGGCAGATGTTGTCCTGCTTCATTAAAGTAACAGCAGGGAGAAGGCTGGCAACTATAGAGCGGTCAGTCTAACGTCAGTGGTGGAGAAGTTAATGGAAATGCTATTAAAAGAAAGGCTACTGGAGTATCTGGAATCCAGTGGGTTATTAGATCCAAGGCAGCACAGGTTCATGGGGGGGGGGGGTCATATCAGATGAACCTGTTTGATTTCTTCAACTGGGTGATCAGGGAAATAGATCAGGGTGGGGCGGTGAACATAGCCTACTTAGACTTCAGCAAGGCCTTTCGACACTGTACCACATAGGAGGCTTATAAGGAAACTAGACAGTTTAGGGGAAGGACCCAAGGTGGTAAACTGGGTAAGGTACTGGCTGATGGATAGGCAACAAAGGGTGGTGGTAAATGGCACTCACTCTAAAGAGGGGAGAGTGATCAGTGGAGTACCTCAGGGCTCAGTGCTGGGACCAGTCCTCTTCAATATCTTCCTAAGTAACATTGCAGAAGAGGTGGAAGGGAAGGTATGCCTCTTCAGATGACACACAAATCTGCAGTAGGATAGCTACTCCAGAGGAGTAGAGAAGGAGTTGTCGAGGGTATGGTAGCCGTGTTTCTATACAAACAAGCATTTGTCAATGCCGAATGTTTGCTTGCTGGCATTGGCAGTGGTAGTGTAGAAGTTACAGAGCTGCATAATAGGAATGGCAGTGAAATATTGAACTGAAGCCAACCCCACCACCACCCTGCAGAGAGTGACAGGTATAGGGGTGTGCCTTTGGGTCGTCAGGCATAATGGCCACGCCATTTCACCACACCCCACCCTGCAGACACTGACAAGTGTCACGGTGTGCCTTGGGGTCTTTGGCCCTTATGCGCATCATTCCATCAGGAAATACAGTGAGATGGGTGCGGTATAGGAGAATGGGGTGAACTTTGAGGTTGAAGAGTCCAAGGCATACCTCGATGCCTCTCACTGGCTGCAGGGTGTGGAATGGTATGAGCATTACAGGCAAGAATCCCAAGTCACATCCCTGATGCCTGTTGTTCTCTACAGGGTGGGGCATTATGGTTGGAAGCCCTAACACCTCAGGCATTCATTGGCATTTTCACTCCAAATTTACAGCATGTTTTTTTTGTGACCCCACCTCATGAACAGTGGCAATATCAGTTTGTTAGCAGAAAGCTGCTTATGCAGTGACTACGGCATTTAGCACCACAGGTGCAAAAACATTCCGAACAGGATGTGAAAAATGACTGCTGTACTGTTCATGGGGAGGTGTAAAAAATGGCAATGTTGCAAATCTGCAGTAAAAATATAAAAAAAAACTGGTGAAGTCACGAGCGTGCATAGAAACTGCACAACGCACATCGGTAATGTAATTTGTTTGGGGATTTTTTACAGCAGATTGTCAACACAGGCATTTGGGACCTCCGATCATGAACAGTGTCACTGTGATTTTCTTTATCTGTCCCGAACAATGATTTCCCACAGTGACCACGCATCTCTGCGCTGAAAGTATGAAAACACATTTCGGCCATGTTGTGAAAAATGACAGTTGTACTGTTCATAAGGAAGTGTGGAAAAATGCCACTGGTGAAATTCTGGACTGAAAATATTACAAAGTCATGAACTTACGAGGGTGCATGGAAACTGCGCAATGCTCACTCGTAACACAGTCATTTTATGGACTTTCGTCACCAAATTTTCAACATAGCCATTTTAAGACCTCTGCTCATGAACAGTGTAACTGTGATTTTCTTAATCTGTCCCATACATTGATTTCGCACACCGACTGCACCATTGTGTGCTACATGTGCAGAAACACATTTTGGGCAACATGTGAAAAATGGCAGCTGTACTGTTCATAAGGAAGTGCAATAAAATGGCAATGTTGAAAATCTGTATTGAAAATATTGAAAATTCGCAAACTTACGAGCGTGCATAGGAACTGCGCAATGCATGCTCGTAAAACAGTCATTTTTAGGAATTTTTTCACCAAATTATCAACATAGCCATTTTAAGACCTCTGCTCATTAACAGTGTCACTGTGATTTTCTTAATGTGTCCCATACATTGATTTCGCACACCGGCTGTGCCATTGTGCGCTACATGGACGGAAACACATTTTGGGCAACATGTGAAAAATGGCAGCTGTACTGTTCATAAGGAAGTGCAATAAAATGGCAATGTTGAAAATCTTGTAGTGAAATATTGAAAATTACGCCAACTACGGCGTGCATAGGAACTGCGCAATGCATGCTCGTAAAACAATGTCATTTTAGAATTTTTTCCACCAAATTTTCAACATAGGGCTTTTGAGAGCCCACCTATGAACAGTGGCAGTGTCATTTCATTACTTGTCCTGAAAGGTGATTTTAGCGCAGTGACTGCGAAATCACCTTTCGGGCCTAATTAACGCCATGACAGTGAAAGCATTCATGAGAAGGGGTCCCAAAAACCCCATGTTGAAAATTTGGTGCAAAAATTCCAAAAAATGTCTGAGATATGCAGCAAAGTTGAAAAAAACCCTATCTATCCCATTATACAGCCTACCGGCAATTCCTCAGTTCGCGGTCGGCTTTGAAGAGTGCAGACGTGTTCCCGGTCCAGCGAAGATCGTCGCAGGAGGAGCGTACCTTTTGTGTTACCTAAGGTTCTTCAGTGGCCTTGGCTGTAGGTAGGAGCCAAGAGAGCACTGTTAAGTTAGATAAAGGGAAACTTGATAGCAAAGGGTGTGGCTCTAGTACCCTGGGTAGAGATGGAAAGAGTGAGAGGGGAAAACTGCCAGGCAAAATGGGTGCTTCTAGGACCCAGGGGGTATAGATGGAAAGAATGAAAGGGGAAAACAACCAGGTAACATGGGTGCTTCTAGGACCCGGGGGGGTAGAGATGGAAAGAATGAAAGGGGAAAATAGCCAGGTAAAATGGGTGCTTCTAGGACCCGGGGGGAGATATGTAAGGAAGAGCCTGTCACAATTGCACTCTGGGGGTCAGACCCTCTGATCCCACAGTGCCCAACCTCGAAGTGTAGTATGTGAACAGGAGACAAACAGGGGAATCTTCCTGTCTGTTTTGGGTCTGGGCAACTACCAGTCTTGAGTCCTGGGGTCAAATATGAACCCATTTTTGCTAGCACACCCAGGTAACCGGTCCAAATATCACACCCTCTTCGGGGAAAGCACTGCAATACTTAACCCAACCAGCACACAACCTGGTTCACAATCCCCCTTCTGACTCAGTTGAGACCTAGGTACAGTATTTCCTTACCTTGCTGCATATGGTAACACACTATAAGCACTTTAACAGTTATGTCAGAATTATCAGCACTGTCCCAGCATTCGCACTCAAAATGAGAAAATGGCTCAGGCAGGATTTCAATGAAAACAGAGTTTACTAAAATTAAAAATAGTAAATGTAAATACAAAACACAGAACATATTACATTAATGGTACAGTCATAAAAATAAATGGACAAGTATAAACAAACTGCCTTATACGGAGTAACTGATCCTACCCCAGTTTCAGTTGGTAAATAGTGGTGCTGAAATTACCTAATTTTGGTAGAAGCGCTTCTTAAAAGTCCAGAAAACAAGTATCTCTTGAAAGCCCAAACACAAGTATGCTTTGTTCCCTCAGCAACTTGACAATATCAGGAAGGGAAAAGTGTCCCACCCAGCTTGTGAGGTCACAGCTCTGCAGTGATGCTGGCTGTGAGGTCACTCTCATTCCTGCATGCTGAATTAGTCACATGCATCTGCACATTGCTAAACATTCCAATTAAAAAAAATATATATATATGTATATACTTTTTTAATTAGTGAGCCACAGAGCATGAATTATGACAGGAGAGAATATCCCTTTGATCCTTCAGAACAATATCCTGCAAAACACCTCTCTTAGCTATTAGCATTTCACGGGTAGCTGTCAAAGTTGGCTTACCTCCTGATATCATAAAAATGCAGTCTTTTATGGTAGTTTCCTAGGTTCAAAGCAGTGGCTGGATTTACAACCTGTTATATCAGCTAACACAGTCTTTAACAGGTAGATGTCAAAAGAAAGCTCTTAATTAGTTTATCCACCAGTTCAGGGATGAGGCAGACCCTTCTTTTCTCTCTGTTCAAATCTTATGTTGCATGATGCTTTGCTGCTCGGCCTGTCTCCTAAACAGAAGTCTAAAACATGTATTTATATCAAAATTATATGCTCATAACTAGTAGATGGTTATCCCGTTACTGAGCCTACTAGGAGGGTGTGGGAAGGGGCTATGGTACTTTGATGATGCAGCTCAGTGGAACTCCTAGCAGCCTATATGGCCTAGTGGTTAGAGATTCAGGCATTGAGCTTATACAGAGCACTAGAGGTTAGGGTTCTAGACCTCTGAGGGGATGATAGACAGATAGGGAAGGGGGGATATCATAAGGGGATGTAGCTAGTGGTAGGAAGAGGGCAGGCAGGACAGCGTGGAGCTAGCTAAGAGTAGGGCTGAAATCCTAACTCTATTTATAGATCCCACTCTGCCAATTATATGGTTATTAATGGTACCCACTGTAATAATCCCACCACTATAGCTAACTCGTTTAACCTCCTATTTTTGGATTTATCTACATACACATCTTCTTTCACCTCCACTGAGCCCAATACTTTTCCCTCGGAGCATAACTCTACCCTCTGTATCCACCCTTCCATTTTAAAACCATATCCAAAGCCATTGTCCTCAAACGTTTAAAAGGTCACCTCACACCACACTGGTGTCTCGGGTTCGGGGATGAGCCTGGGTCGCCGGGGGTCAGAAGGGGCAGGAAGAGAGTGAGCATCCGGAGGACTGCTCTCTCTTCCAGAGGAGGGTTTTGGGGTCTCTGTCACTCAAGAGTGACCTCTGGCAGTAACTGGGGGATGCAACAGCAGCAACGCATGCATAGGCAAGGGGCGGAATTGCAGAGTACATTGCCTTGCAAGCCGCACTCCAAGGGGACAGCAACATAAGTAGAAAAATCCCCCACTCCTGGGGATAGGCAACAGCACTTCAGGCTCCAACGTCCACACTCCAGCATCGGACCCTGGCCACCCCTCCACGGCTGACCTTATGTAAGCCCCAGCACTCTACATTGTAGATGGAGTGCCCTGGGTGGAAAGGGAGGTCCTTCCTCTGGTGGGTGTAGATCCAGGGGTTGTGTCGGGCTGCACGAGGGGAAGGGGGCTAAGCAGTCTCAGATGGGAGGTAGAGATGTGGAGTGCTGAGGATGCCTGAGAGAGTTCTCCAGGGCCAAGTGGGAGCAGAAAAAGAGTTGTAAAAAAACATTTTTAAAAGGTATCTCTGATAGTTCCAGTGTGGGCTCTGATGGGCTTGAGCCTAGGCTACTGAAACTTGCCTCTACCGTCATTGCATCCCCACTGGCAAGGATTTTCAACTTATCTCTACACTATAGCTTAGTCCCTGATATTTGGAAAATTCCCAGTATTACACCTGTCTTCAAAAAAGGTGACCCAAAGGACATCTCCAACTATCGCCCAATAGCAATCCTCTCTGTGCTACGTAAAATTCTTGAGAAACTGGTTGCTACACAAATTATTTCTTTCCTTCTAAACAATAACCTTCTCTCTGACAGCCAACATGGATCCGTAAAGCACACAGTAATACAACTGCGCTTCTCAAATTTACTAATGACGTAATTACTGCCATGGACACAGGCTCTCTCATTGGTGCAATCTTCATTGATCTAACAAAAGCATTTAATCTTGTTGACCACCCTCTTCTCCTTGCTAACCTTCAGTGTCTGGGTTTCTCTCCTCAAACTGTACACTGGTTTGACAGTTACCTATACAATCGTCAGTTAGTAGTGAAATTCAATTCTGCCATGTCTAATCCTGCTGTCATAAACATAGGTGTTCCCCATGGGTCTATTCTTGGCCCTCTCCTATTCATTATCTTTATCAACAAAATCTCTGTCCACCCGCTCGTGTTCATTTATAATGTATGCTGATGACCTGGTTCTATACTATAGCTCCAGGAATATAGCTGATATAAACCACACCCTCTCATCTGACTTCTTGTCCACTCAGGCCTGGCGCTCAAAGAACAAGCTTGTCCTAAATTTTACCAAAACGCAAGCTATGCTTTTTGATTCCAAAGACAAACTCAGAAATAACCCAAAATAACTTACAAATCCTCCATGCGGATGACTCCCTGTTAGACACAGTGATCTCTTTTAAATACTTAGCGTGTTGCTTGATGGATCCTTAAACTTCAACAATCACATCTCTTCTATCTGTAAATCTGTGAATGCAAAACTTGGGGTTGCTTATAAGACTAGCTATGCCCTTACCTCCTCTGCCAGACTAGCTGTGGTTCAAGGCATCCTTCTCCCAGCCCTTACCTATGGTACTGTTACTTTCATGGGTGCTTCCAAAACCTCACTGCATAGATGGGACACAACTTCTATTAAGTGCTGCTACACCTCTGCCTCCTATCGCCGTAAGCACCACTTTCAGCTCTATACTGATTTAAAATGGCCTTCCCCATCTACTCACTGACTCCTCTGTCTTGGCTCTCTGACTGATAGTGTTATCAGACCTGGTACCCCTGCATCACTGGCCAATATGCTCACCAGGCAAACCTCCCCACATGGTCTACAGTCAACTGATCATATTCCCCTTCACATTCCAAGGTGTAAAACAGCAGTGGGTGCTCATGCTTTCTCCCTTGCTGCCCCGCACTATTGGAATTCTATTCCGCTGGATGTTTGGCAACCCTCTAGTCACTGCCTCTTCAAAAAACTTCACCTGGATTATCACACTAAGTGAGCCAAGTGTACATGCTTCCACCCTCCCTAAACCCTTCCAGAAATCTGCTGCTGTTAACCTCCTTTCCCTTCTGTGTCTTAATAAACTGCCACTTATTCATTTTTACTTTGTAATTGTTTTTCTCTGTAATACAGCTGTCTTTTTATCTAGTTGTTAGCTTTACTAGTACTGAAGCACTTTGTTTTTACTGCTTACTTGTACTGTCATATTTTTGCCAAATGTTTTGTACTGTACATCTGTTACCCTGTTATATATTTCTCCCCCTGGTAATGTCCTGGGTCATGTCTGAAAATAGGCATTTCTATGTCTAGTACACCTTACCCGGTAAACAAAACAAAATAAAGACATGTAGGATGTGAGAGTAGGGCTCAATCCCAAGTTTATTTAGGATGCTAGAGGGTGGAGAACAGCACCCCTAGTGGTTGGTCAGTCTTAACTGTTAAGGGGGTTCAGAGAGATAGAGAAAAGCTGCTGAGATCATGTGATATTGTCACATGGCCAGCTCAGCTGATTAAGGACGTGTGTTCTACCAGGGCGGTGTGAGGGGTAGGGGCAGCCGCCAAGGTAGCAGTGGCGGGTTATAGCTGGTCAAGCCTAGAGGATCAGAATGCTTCCAGATCTGCTTTGGGTAAGCAGGCTCTGCTGCTGCTTGCTGCTGGGAGGGGAAGAGGGTGTCTGACCCTCGAGATGGTGGTCACTTGAATCTGCTGGAGTCCTGAAGCCTACGGAAATGATGGAGGTGTGGTCAGTGGTTGTGTTGTGCTGGCAAAATTACCAATCACAAAACAGGAAAGAGATCTTGGGGTTATCATATCTGCTGATCTCAAGGTGGTGGAGCAGTGTGACACGGCAGTAGGCAGGGCCAGCGGGATGCTGAAGTGTATAGGGAGGGGAATCGTCAGCAGAAAGAGGGAGGTGGTGTTACCACTGTATTGATCATTGTTGAGACCACACCTGGAATACTGATCCAGTTCTGGAGACCACATCTCAGGAATCACATAGACAGGGTAGAGCTTGTACAGAGGCAGGCAACTAAAATGGTGCAGGGGTTGCATCATAAGCCTTATGTGGGGAGACTGAGGAATCTCAATATGTATACCATGGAAGCAAGGAGGAAGAAGGAGACATGATAGAGACCTATAAGTACCTCACCAGGATGAACAGAGTACAAGAGGGGAGTATTTTTCAGAAGAGAAGGTGCATGAGAATAAGAAGGCATGCAAAGAAGCTAGAAAGGGGGAACTTCAGAGGGATGTGAGGAAGTACTTCATCACTGAAAGTGTGGCGGACACCTGGAACAGTCTACTAGTGTGGAGGTGGTGGGGGCAAAAACAGTGGTGGGCTTCAAGCATACATGGGATACACTCAAAGGAATCTTAGTAAGAAAGCATAGATGGAGGAGTAGCTGGAGATCAAGTAGGGTCTATGGTGACAGTATAGGTAGGGACAACAAAAAGTTTAGGATTTGTGTTAAAACAGGACATCTCTGTGTAGTGCCCCAAAGTTGGGAGCACAACAGAAAGCAAAGAAAGGTGCCCCAGCAAGCATAAGATGCCCCAGAAATGCCCAGCTGTCCAAGCTATAGATACAGTCAACACCTTAGGGGTAATCAGTAAATTCCCTCCAGCAGCTCTGCTGCATAAAGTAATGTAAATAAAGCCAGAAATGCCAAGTTTAATATGTCTATGCCAGTGCGTGACATATGTATGCATTGTGCCTAGGGTAGAATGCCATGCTGGGGAGCACATGCCCTTCATTCCAAAACCAGAACCCAGAGTGTTGCTGTTAAAAAAAATAAGTTGTTACAGGGAGAATCATGGTGACTGTGGAGGACAGAGGACACAGAAAGTGAGGAGGGACATGAAGAGCTTGCCAGGAGGGCTGAAACTGTCCCTGAGGGCTTTCTTGTGTGCCCCTGCTACTGCCAGTCACCGAAGACTATATACCTGACATTTCATGTGGTCTGTGGAGCCATCAGACCCACAGAGAAATCTTTCCGCTCCCAGAAGAAAGGCTTGGTGCCCCATTTATTTATTTTATTTTAAAGAGTTTGTACTGGTCCCCCGGAGGTGGTGTTAGCAGTGCCGCATCGTCCCCAAAACAGTTTGGGACCTAGCAAGGTTCCCGGTCACCCATGTTGCTGCCCAAAACTCCTCACTCTGCAATGCTCATCCCACCTCCCGATTCCACCTTCTTTGCCCTGGGCTGGTGTGGCGAGTCGGCAGCAGCACACCTGCAAGGTGCTGACTGCTAATACTTAAACAAAAGTTTATTCTTTTTTTTTATTATTAAAGGTGCTAGGCACAAAGATTGAAGAAATGCTGAGAGCTGTGGGCAGGCCCGAGGGCCGAATTAGCAAATTAGCATATATTAATATTCATTTGGGGCTTAGTGACACCTAGGAGAGGAGGCCAGCTAGAGAGGCTCTGTAAAATAAATATAAATATTTATAGGGAGGCCACAGAGAGGGGGTTAAGGTGGGGCAAGGGTAGGAAAGGCCTGAGAGTATGTTTAAAGGGGCAACCAGGCCCAAGAGAGACATTTAAAGAGGCAACCAGACCCAGGAGACATTTAAAAGGACAACCAGGCCCCAGAGTGTATTCAAAGGGGCCCCACCACAGTAAGCCCAGCATATTCAAAGGGGCCCAGCCACAACAGGCCCAAGAGTGTATTTAAAGGGGTCCAACCACAGTAGACCCTTAGCTTAAAGGGTCAGCCAGGTCCTGTGCAGTTTGAAGGGACCCACCCAGCCAGTGTACCCCACAGAGTTAGAGAGGATATCCAGCTTTAGCAGCTACTTACCCATAGTTACCCCAGCACAGAGAAGCCTGATCTAGTAAAAAGGGGGTCCCACTTCAGTTAAGCAACCACCCAGGGGAATTGCTAGAGGTTTGCTGATTGTTGTGGTCTGAACATTCAGAGACTGTACATTTGACCATAACTGTTCGAACTGTGATATTTAATTGAACTGCTATAATTTTTCCCTGAATGGAATAATTTCCTTCGAACTACAGTTATATTGCATTGTGCCAGCATCTTGTCCTAGTATATTTCTGAATCAGTCTTCAGAAACCTTCTAAGGGCATTCAACAAGTGTATTTCCGAATCAGTCTTCAGCAACCTACTAAGAGTATTCTATGAGTACACCCCAGAATCAGTCTGTGACAGTACTCCTGAAGATCAGTGTCCCCAGCCATATCCCTGCAACGTCACATTTATTGTTTTCCTTTAACAGTCCCAGTGTACAGCCTGGTCCAGTGCAGATTCTGTCTTCAGTTTTCTTGTTTTGCCATCCACATCGTAGTGCCATCCAGATCTTCTGTTCCAGTTACCCAAATTAACGTCCTGTTTATTGTTTTTACTTCAGTCCTTGGCTCATCCAGTCTTGGTGCCCAGAACTATGTCATCCTTTCAACATCTGAAGACTTCTTTATCCTCATTTCTAATTTCCATGGAGTCCTCCCAGTCCACCAGTGGGCTGTGGCAGGGGTTGTTCTGTATCTTCCATACCTGTCAGTCCACCAGTGGGCTGTGGCAGGGGTTCTTCTGTATCTTCTATACCCGGCAGTCCACCAGTGGGCTGTGGCAGGGGTTCTTCTGTATCTTCTGCACCTGGCAGTCCACCAGTGGGCTGTGGCAAGGGTTCTTCTGTATCTTCTGTACCCGGCAGTTCACAAGCAGGCTGTGGCGGGGTATTCTGCATCTTCTGTACCCGGCATTCCACCAATGGGCTGTGGCAGGGGTATTCTGCATCTTCTGTACCCGGCAGTCCACAAGCAGGCAGTGGCAGGGTAGTCGCTGCATTCGTCGTCTCATCCAGGCTGTCCACCAGTGGACTGTGGCCGGATCCTTTGGGTTTCAATTCCAGTGGCCCTCAGTGGGTTCCTAGCTGAGAGAATCTTCATACTTGTTCTTTTTTCTGGCAACCCAGGAGAGGTGGGTGTAGCGATGGACTCATGGACTGTTTAGAAAACCTCTCTGTATCCCTCTAATCCCACACAAGAAGTCATCAGAGTCACGCTGGCCAGCCAGCCTACTTGTTCCCCGTTGCACAAATTCCCTTTGTCTCGTCCTCCTTTGTACAACGGAACAACCCCACGATGACAGACAAAGTAACAACCGTGCATGAAGTGCCAATAATAACAGTTATAGAGTTTTGCTATAGCATGCTGTAGTAGTTACTAGGTTTTGAGTACTCCAGGGTATTAATCACTTTGTAAGAGGTGCACCTCAGAGGTAAAGTGAAATAATTCTTACAGTAATTGTCAGATCTTGATTGTGTAGGAACGCTCTTACAGCGTAGCTGTTACAGCCAGTTTTATCATAGAGTCACCCTCTTATAGGGACCTTAGAGTTCTCCTCATACAGGAGTTTAGAAGTATTAGTTTACCCCCTTCTCCCCTATGACCATGTCTTCCTTTCCCTGGCTATAAACAAATCCTGTAAGGCATCTGAATCTCATTCAAGATTAATGCCTCTCTTTGTCAGGTGACAACATCACCTCCTTGGGAACCTGAAATGTCCTCCTGCCATTCTACCTGCAAGGAGCGGCACTAGTGTTGGTAAATTGTGTGCGATTTATTTGGTCATCACAATGCTGTTGCTCTAGTCACCCTTTTATCTTAGTGGGTCCCAGCACACACTACCATCAGGGTACCACACCACATTTGTTTTCCAGTTTTTGATCAGGACAGAATGAACCAAACCAGCAAAGTAGCAAACCTGTTTTTTGTACAGTTCTCGGTACATATGATGGCAAGGGATGGATGAGGTAGTTGAACCATGATTCAGATTCCAGTCTGGATCTCCAGCGGGGGTGAGGGGTTACATAGAAACAATGAGGCAAGTTCTGGCACTGTGCCAGATTTAGTGTTACAGGATTTATTGCAGTCATAGCTGATCAGTGTATAGGGTGGGGGTGGGGGGCAGAACAGAGATGATGGAGTAGACATGGCCATGAGACTAGCCCTGGTCAGCTAAGGAGGGCTAGAGAGATTTTTCTTTACATTTTCTTTACATTTTTATAAACAAATAGTGTAGTTGGTTCGGTATCACTGCCACTGTTCAAATGAGGATGACAGAGACACACTTTTGACAATATTGAAAAACATTTTTATTGAGCAGTGACACTCGTCCAGAGAAATTTACAGAGCAATGGAATGTGCAACACAGGTCCCAAGAGAACAACTATTGCAATACAAGGAAAGGACCACTTCCAACAGAATACCCTTAGTAGTCACGTATTATCCTGACTTTTACATAAGATTATTAAGGACCTCCACCCAATAATTAGTGAGGATGAAACCCTTAATTGTATTTTTCAAGAACTACCACTACTATCTTTTAAATAACCACTTAATTTAGCCAACCAGATTATTATGAGTCAACTTGAACCAGAACAGAATAACATGACATCATATGCGAACATACGAACATACGAAATTTACCAGCAGATAAAGGCCTAGAGGTCTATCAAGTCAGCTCGAATGTGCAGCTAGCACCCCTGATATGGTACACAACCCTGTCATCAATGCAGATGTAAGACGTGTAAGCTCATTTCCACTTCAGATTGTGTGTTTACATCACAAAACAGACAATTCAGGATACAGGGGACTTATACATGTACATCAAGTAATGTTGTCTATTTCATTCAATGCAAGAAATGTCCTCACACAGGTTATGTGGGGGAGACAAAGCAACAACTTTGCACTAGAATGAATTCACACAAGCATTCTATTAATATGAAGATGACTGACAAACCAGTAGCACAACACTTCTCCCAGGATGGCCACTCAATCTCAAATATGTCTGTGGTGGTCTTCAAAGGATGTTTCAACAGTACACAACAGAGATGGGCTTCTGAAATTAGACTTATTTTACTTCTCAGTATGGTGAAGGTTGGAATGAACATTGATGTGGGTTATATGACACATTATTTCACTTAAACTTACACAGACTTTTACTTCAAAGGATGGGCATGAATACGTTGGTTCCTAAGCCTTTGATTTTGTTAGTTTATGGTCATCTACATGTTGGCTTCTTACCTTAGAACTGTGTAAATGTGTGTGTGTGTGTTTGTGTTGTTGTGTGTGTTGTTTTGTGTGTGTGCGCGCACGCAAGAGTGTGTGTTTTGTGTGTTTGTGTTGTGTGTGTATTGTTTGTGTGTGTGTTGTGTGTGTGTGTGTGTGTGCACACGCGCACAAGTATGTGTGTGGTGGAGTGTGGCATGGGGCAATGTTCATGTGGGTGCTGGGGTGGTTTTGGGGGTATAATGGGTGTGGTTATTGTGGTGATATTGAGGTAGGCTTTTATTCAGGCAAATTACATAATAGTGTTACAGTGGTTAGGACTCAGTTTTCATATGTAGTGAACATTTATTTCCTTCTACTAGTTGTCAGTGGTTGGATTACATACTGTCACATTTAAAATCTGTTCATATTAAGATGCATATCTCAGTTACTTGAGGGTTCATGAAAGGTTTAATTCCTTTGGGTAAATGTTGCATAGATTGGTGTGAATGATGATATATTAGGACTCGTGTACATATATGTAATTCCTACTGGTTATCTTTCCCAGGAAAAGGGGGTGCTGGGGGATTTTATTCCTATGAGTTTTTATTTAGATTCCTTAGACTGATTCTGTACATGTTTGTTATACACTGACACTGTATTGAAATCTGTACATATCAGGCTCTTGGTCTCATTTTCTGGGGGGTACTTGACAAATAGTTTTTTTTAATTTTTTTTATTTTGCACTTATACTTACAATTGATATTATCATGTATTAAATCCTGTATAACTACACTGAAGGCCTTAAAGTTTACAGAATATATTAACTGGTTGAGAGTATAGTTGGGAAAATGTCTCTAGCTACAGTAAATTCATTATCACATTATTTGTGAAACATTTGCTCATTTTGAGTAAACTTAACTTTAAACCCTCTGTATGCAGTGCCTGTGTGTATGTGTATATATATATATGTATGTATATATGAGAGAGAGAGAGAGAGAGAGAGAGAGAGAGAGATGTGTATATGTATATATGTGTGTATGTGTGTGTGTGTGCACACATATGTATGTGTGTCTGTATGTATGTAGGTGTACATGTGTGTATGTTTAATTTGGGGCTTGTTTTCAACTTGCAATTAGTCCTCGTTTCAGCATTTTGCCTTTCATTGACTGTGTGCCTTAAAACACAAGGACACTTGCAATAAAAGTTATAAGCTCATCTTACATGTATTAGGGAGAATAGTATCCTAAGGTTTTTCTATCAGTAGAATGTTTTCTTGAAATATATTGAGACATTTTAAAATTTATGTGAGAAGAACTCTGTGCGTGTTGATATTTCTTGATAACCTTTGCCCTTCAGGGGCTTCTCGGCTAAAAGTATACTGGTGCTAATTCTTTGACGTAATCTTCTGTTATGTTTCAAATGTATATGTTAAACCAGTGAGAATTATTTCTGTTTTTTATGCATTATCTGGGTGTCAATAGTGTGCGATTTTCTAAATAACTGTCATAAAGCTTCTGAAGAAGAACCTGGTTGGTTCAAAAGCTAGAGCACTCTGTTCTTTTGTTGTAACATCTATGTTGATCCAATAAAAGGTATCAAATAATTTGCTTCTGGATCTTTACATTTTTAGCCATGTTAGTGGCTCAGTTGGTTGTACAGTCACCCCTGCGGCCAGAAGGACATAGGTTCTATACTGTACTGTGACAGATTTTGTATTAATGTATTCCTTAGGATGGGTGTCTCCAGGTAACATGTTGCATACAAAGGGTTTAAGTAGGTCAGCTTCCTGAAAAGGGAGATAGCTGTACATTGGCAGTATTTACCTGAAGATTTCCACGTGTCATTGGGTGGTTCTGTGCATGATTCCAGGCAGGATCAGGGGGCTCCCTGTCCTCTATGCCATATCTATTCCTTCCTTTTCATTCCCAGGTGGTAGGAGCAGTACACAGTGGTCATTGGGATAGATGTCCCCAAGACTTCCAGAAGCAAACATTAGTTGGACATGCATGTCTGGGATAGGGCTGAAAGGCCAGGACTGAGCAACTCAGTCAGCCCATTGGTTCCTCCATACACAACAGAGCTTCCAAGAATCGATCTTCTCCATAGATTCCCACTCTTTGGTTTTAGAGCTGGAGATGACAGGCCCCAGTGAGAATCAAAACTTTTGAGGACAGCAGTGTCAGTGCATAGCATGAGGTATAGTAGAGTTTGCGTGACCTCAATGTATGGAGTGGCACCAGCCCTAAATGCCCACGTTCTCTTTATTTATTTATTTAAAAGTTGGTAACCAGGAAAGGCACACTGAGCCAGGCTCATTTCCAGGTGCGACCTGGAGAAGGGGATGTAGGGAGTAACAACTTACAAAACATATACAGATGCAGCATTACATTACAGAATAACAGGTCCATACAGAGACATCAGTAGATGAGCTAGCGTAATATAATAACAGATTTTTTTATAATGCAGTGAATAGTAGACAATCAAGTGTGTGGGCTGTCTCTTCCTGCTGTTATGGAATGTTGCTCAGTTTTCTACCATCCTTCCAGCACTCCTAATGTAATATACTGATTGATTGTTTGTCCTGCACGGTTCAGTTTACTCCTCTGTGTTCTTGTTGTATGCTATGTTACTGATGAGGAGCCTTTACAAAAGAGTCTATTGACTCGGAGGGTGTAATTCCGATTTCTCAAGAAATAAAGAAATAACAGTGCATGGTGCATGTTGTGGTAGGGGTAAAATGGAGAAAGGCATCAAGCTATGGGGCTGTGCAGGAGAAGGTTGAGGGAGAAGATATGGGGTTAGGGAGGGGGAAGACAGGAACAGGAAGGTGCAGGAAGTTGCCTTTGGTGGAACGTAGGGAGAGAAGGGGAGAGGTGGAGGGGTAGGGGAGCAGATTCCAGAGGGAATGGAGGAGGTGGTAGGAGAAGACAGCTTGGCCAGCAGAAGAGTGAGGGTGGGGAACAGAGAAGGTGCAGGAATCCCTGGAGTGAAGGGAGTAGGAAGAGTGGGGAGGGAATCAGAGATGAAAGGTAGGAGGGGAGGGACCCAGACCAGGATTTGGTGATAAATGTAGTACAGTTCACCTGGTGATGTGACAGCAGTGGGAGGCTGCCTGGCCTGGGTCCAATAGTGGATCACTTGCACCTGTAGGTGCAGATCCGGGTGCGTGAATAGCAGATGCAGGCACCCAGACCCGCATGGCTCTACCCTGGTGCAGTAGAAGTACATGCAAACCCCCCCCCACATAAGCCCCTTCCCCAGTGAAGCCATGGCCCACGCACACACAGAGGGGCACTGCCCCAGCACTGCTGTAACCCCCACACACACACATAGAGGGAACCGCACCATGACTGCAGTACCCCCCACACACTCACAGCCATGTCCCATGCCCGGTGTTGTAAGCTCCCATGTGGTCCCGCCCCAGTGCACACAGCAACCCCCACCCTGAAGGACCTCACCCCAGACCCACGACATGGCCTTTCTGGCCACCCATTGGTTTGCAGTGGCCCCCACACTACCAGTAGCACCCCTCCATCCCCCGTACCTGCCTGTAGGCCCACTGCCCCGGACGGCCAGTGGCATAGCCCTCCACACACTGCCTCAACCACCAGCCATCCAAGTGATGCTAAGAGTGTGCTTCCTATAAACAGCTGTGCACTCCCAGCATCACTTGGACGGCTGGGGGCCAAGGAGGTGTGCAGAAGGCTGTGCCGTTGGCCATCCGGTGCAGCGGGCCTACTGGCAGGTATGGGAGATGGGGGGATGCTGGTGACACAGGGGTGGAGAAGTCACTGAACACTAATGATGGGGTGGGGTGTTGTGCTCAGGCATCAGATGGCACCATACCACCTCTCCACATACCTCACTATTGGGAGTCCTGGCACTACGAAGGTGGGACAACATGAGTCACTGGTGTGCTGGGGTGCACTGTGTGTCAAGGGGTGGGGGTTCTAATGCTAGCCCCGAGATGGGGCAACAGTGTATGTAAGGGTGTTGGCACCTCAGGAATGGGGCTCTGCCATGTCGCAGGGGGGGTCCAGCCCAGTGGGCCAGTGCTCAGGCTGGGGAAGGGGTCTACCTGCTGCTGGGATGGTCAGGGATATACATGTGTGTGTGTGTGGGGGGGGTTCCAGTCCATTGTCAGTGCAGGGCAGGTGGGTGGGTTGCAAGCATGGAGCATGGTGCATAGGACACTTTTGGCAGGGTCAACCCTGGTGTATCAGGTACCCTCCTATGCCCCCTGGTGTGCAGCAGTATGCACTTTGGTTAATGGCGTGTAGTGCTGGCATGCTCCCCTGCCCACCCCCTGGTGCATTGCTGTCCACGTGGCCGGGGGATCAGGCATGGATCCACCTTGCACATGACTTGTGAATGCTGCATGGGGTCCGGTGCATAGATTCCCATTACAGGATTGCCTACGTGCCTTAGCTAATTGCACATAGGCACCCTTTTTTGGGGGGGGCAAAGGCCCCAATATCCCTGTAAATTCAAGTCACTATCCAAAGTGACACCCAAATGCTTAAAATTAGAACAATTTCGACATTTGTACCATCTTTGGCAGTTACTACAAAAGGTTCTGTCAACTTTTTCATTGGTCTGATGGGATGGACCCCAAACTCCTATGTATCTCAGCCCCAGCTTGATGGCCCATGAGGTATGAACAGAAACAGTCAACAGCATCGACCGAGAGGTAGGTGGAGCACAGTTTGTTAAGAAGGAGAGTGTGGGACACCAAGTAAAAGGCTTTAGTCAGGCTGATGGCTATTACTGCAGTGATGTGACCCTGATCCATCCTAGTGAGGATAGAGTCAGTAACCCGCAGTGCAGAGGATAGAGTG
This sequence comes from Neoceratodus forsteri, assembly GCA_016271365.2. Classification (NCBI taxonomy): domain Eukaryota; kingdom Metazoa; phylum Chordata; order Ceratodontiformes; family Ceratodontidae; genus Neoceratodus; species Neoceratodus forsteri. The sequence continues at coordinate 421,330,685 of CM028138.1, forward strand.
GAATGGTGCTCCCTAAAGCCAGACCGGAAGGGGGAGAGGAAATCAGACAAGCAAAAGAAGTTAGCAAGTCAGGAGTAGACGAGGGTCTCCTGGAGCTTAGTAAAAGAAGGGAGGAGAGAGATAGTCCGGAAGTTACCAGGGGAGGAGGGTCACCCTCTTTATGCAGGGAGAGTACCTTAGTAACTTTCCAGACCTGGGGGACAGCACAGAGGGAGAAAGAAAAACTCAGAATGTGATCTAGTGAAGAGGCAATGGCTGGGGCTGAGATACATAGAAGTTTGGCGTCCATCCCATCATGGCTGGACTTAGAGGGGTTGAGAGAGGTTAGGGCAAGGAAAACTTCATGGGAGAAGATGGGGGGATGGAAGCCTTTAAATGATGATGGAGGAGGGGAGACACAGGGGGACAGGGGGAGGCTAGAGGCAGGAGGAAGGATAGAGCACAGGTGTTGAAGAAATTATTAAGATTACTGGTGACAGAGGAAGGGTCAGAGACTGGTGGGCCATCCACCATGAGGATTGGAGGGTGGACTGGGTGGAGCGGGGGGGGGGGTCAAAGACGGAGTGGATAATTTTCCAGAATTTTTCAGAGGAATTGAGACTGGACTAGAGATTAGGTTTGAAATAGAGGGCCTTAGCAGAGCTGATAGCCTTAGTGCAAGAGTTCCTGAGTGACCTATAGAATAGAAGGCCGGGTAGGGACTGGGAAGATTTAAAACAGGTCCATGCTTGGTCATGAGATTTACACAAGGCGATAAGGTCAGGAGTGATCCAAGGGTGGTGGGCAAACGTGATTTTTAATTTTCATAGAGGGGCATGAAAGTTCCAGGTGTGAATAGGTATGGCTTGGAAGTGGGATAGGGCAGTATCAACATATGAGACCTGAGTGATCCAGACTATATGTATCTGGGTGGGAGTGAGTAAGTAAGTCTCATTTTCCTGATGCAGTAGGTCATATTAATGGTCACTGAAGGCATCTGAAAATGTGCCTGCTGCTATGATGCAGTGGGGATGGGAGGCAACTACCCAGTCCAGGAGGGGGAGAGTGCGGGAGTGAGGGTTGAGTTGGGTGGGTTCAGAAGTTAATTGGGTGAGGTTTAGGGACTCAGTCCTTTGGAGTGTGGGTCTGGAGGTGGGCAAAAACCAGTGGTTGAAGTCTCCCCAAAAGGATAAGTTTGCTGAAGACAGCATAGGAAGAGGACAGGGTGTTGAGAAGGGAGGAGGGAGAAATCTTTGGGTAGGCATATAGGACACCTACATAAATAAGGAGAGAGGAGGGGAGGGCTAGATTGGCATGTAGGAGCTCATGGAACGAAGGGACTGATTCTTTAAGGTTGATTGTGTAGGACAGGTTCTGGCATACCTATAAGGCTACTCCACCACTGCGCTTGCCACAGTCCTGTCAGAAAAGCTTGAAGTCCAAGAGAACCAGGCCTGCGAGGTCCAAACTTTGATTGTCAAACTTAGAGAGTAGGCACCTGGCATTTTGGTGGAATATGCTAAGGCCCTTTGGCAGAGAGAGGCGGGGGTGGGGCCAGGGTTAGCTTCAATGTCACCAACCAGGAGGAAAAGAATGAAAAGGGGGAGGAGGATAGAGTGGGACTTCTGCCCCCTGAAGTGAGGGGGAAGGAGTGGAGAGTAGGAAGAGGGGAGATAGAAGAGGAGAGAAGGATATGGTGGAGAAGTTCCAGACTAAGGGAGGGAGACGGTAGAAGCTCAGGGTGAAAGGCTGGGGTACAGTAAGGAGAGGGGAAGGAAGGGGTGGGAGAGGAGGGTGTGTGGCTGGGGCAAGGAGGGAGAGGCGCAGAAGAGGAGAGAGCAGGAGAGGAGATGGGGTTATATGAGAAGAGGCCAGGGAGGATGGAGAGTGGGAGGGAGGAGACGGGAGTAAGGAAGAGAGAAGGAAGATACAGATGGGGAGGTGAATAAGCATAGCAAGAGAAGTTAGAGTCAAGGTGATCTAACGAAAGTTAGGTTAGCAGAGGGATACCGAGATATGAGGACAGGAGTGCAGACAATAGGGTGCAGCAATAATCTGGTAGGCAGGATGCAGAACAGCATGACTAAGGTAGCAATGCCCCCTCCACCGACTCTGCACTCTCTTATTTCAAGTCAAAACTTCTCTCCTCCTGGGATAAACATATACGCCAATGAAACGGATCCATGTGCATGGCAATCACCTGCCCTAGGTCTCTGATGAACTCCTGGCCTGTCTTTGAGTCAGGGACCAAGTGTGGAAGACCCACAAATCTACTGGTCTCCCCTCAGATTTTCAGAAATATGGAATGCTCCGAAATGCCTGTACCAGGGCAATCAGGCATGCTAAGGCAGATTACTTCAAGGACACTTTCCTAACTAACATAAATCACCCCTCCAAGTTCTGGAAGGTGGTCAAATCCTTACTCTCCCCATCCCATCCCCCTATGCCTGAGGTCAAAATTAGCTATAGCACAGTGTCAGATCCTCAATCTGTTGCTACAGAGTTTAATTCCTTCTTCACCTCCTGTGTCAAGTCAAGCCAAATTTATTTAAGACTTGTATATAAAAAATATATTTATGACGTTAAAAATGTTTCATATCTCCATTAAACAGACAATACAGCAACACAAAATAGCAGATGTCTAACTATACATTATAAAACTTAGTAGATAAAAAGAGATAAAGAATAAGCAAATCCAATTTTGAGCTTACCCTTCAAATCAGCAGATAAATTTTAAGTCTTATTATTCCTATATCACATACACCTAATACATTGCATACTGTGCAAATCTAGCAAGTGCAAATATTAGAGGTTCATGATGCAAGGTAAGTATACTAACAGTCTTTTGCCAAAAACTATCTCCCTCCAACCTCTCAACAAAGGGGGAGATCCATCTATCCCTGGGATTATTAAGCAGGGGGCATTCAAATATCAGATGTGACACTTCACATTTTATATTCCCATCACAGTAGCATGGAGCATCTATAGCTCCTCCTCCTCTACCCACGTAGGCAGTGAATCGCCCTATTTGCTCTATTAGTATCTGACAGATTGCTTTTCTCTTAGCCCCATTTTCACAGAAGAGTAGATATTTTTCAGCAGAAAAATACTTTTTTATATTTTTATAAAATTCCAAATCCCAGAACTCCTGTATAACTGCGAGAGCTTGAGTTGCAGCTATATCCAAAAGTCTCTACGTAGCTAATGTTCTAAATCGATACAGATTCCTATCTGGATTTAACACATAATCTTTTTCTAAATCTATTTTGTTCAGAAGCATATTCAGCTTGATACACCAGCATTGTGCATTTCTACTTATATCACAGACTTCTTCCTTTAGATAACTCAGACAGTGATTTGGGTATGATGAAACAAGAATTCTGTACCAAAAATGAATTGCTCTTTTTTTTGCTCTTACCCTAATGGAGTATGTCCCTGTTTCTGCACATATCATTGCAGTATGAGTAAATCCGGAAACCCCCAAAAGGGTTTTGAAGAACTTATTTTGTACTTTTTCTAGTTCACCAGTATTGCCCAAAATACCCCAGATCTCTGAGGCATATAACATCTGTGACAATATCTTAGCCTCGTAACATTTTATCTGTGCTATATATGAATTTTGGGCATGAGTACTGGCAAATCAGTTTATGGCTATCAGATTTAGTAACCTTCTCCTTTGTTTTCTGTACATGCACTGTGCAGGTTAGTTTTTTTTATTAACCATACTCCCAGGTAGCAAAATGAGTTAACTTCTTCAAAGTTTTGATTCCCCACTATCCAGCTTTTCTGAGCAGAGTATCCATTTTCAAAAACCAGAATCTTTGTCTTCTGTACAATAAGTTCTAAATCAATTTTCGTAAGAGTGTTCATAATTGAATTCAGGGCTCACCTTGGTCTCAGTGGAGTCTGCGAGACTATAATCGCACCATCTGCAGCAGACTTTAAATAACTGATTTTTTAATCCCATAACTCAGTAATTCCAATGTATAAATTATGTATTGTAGTTCTGCTGTATTATTGTTACAGTTCTGCATGGCTTCTTATGTAACTATAGCCACTTGTTATGCTTGCTGCTACTTCAGTTTTGTATATTTCTGTTAAGTCTGTATTTATGTATTGTTGCCTGCATGCTCCCCATCTGTTCCCCTCCCCCCAGGACGCATTTGCAAATACATAGATACATAGACAGTGTCGGCAGATAAGGGCCTATGGCCCACCTAGTCTGCCCATTTGAGCTTGTAAGTTCAGTTTGTTTTTCTAGAAGTCTATTTCCTTACCCTGACCTCTAGAATTCCTTTATGTCTATCCCATGCATTCTTAAATCCCTGTGATTGTTTCAGCCCCACCAACTTCCTCTGGCAGGGTGTTCCACTTGTCCACCACCCGTTCTGTGAAGAAATTCTTTCTCATGTTTCTCTGAATCGCCTCCTCCAACTTCATCCCATGCCCTCTAGTCCTGAAACATCTTTTCGCTTAAAAATAGTGTTTTCCTGCACCCTGTTCCTCCTGTAAGATACTTGTATGTCTCTATCATATCCCTCTCTCTCCTCTCCTCCAGGGAGTACATGTCAGTTCCTTCAACCTGTCTTCATAGGACTTGTGATGCAACCCATGCACCATCTTTGTTGCCCTCCTCTGAACCTTCTCTCCCTGTCTATGTCCTTATGTAGGTATGGTCTCCAGAACTGTCACGCTGTACTCCAGGTGGGGCCTCACTAGTGTCTTGTATAGCGGAATTATGACCTCCCTTTTCCTGCTGGTGATGCCCCTGCCTATACATCCCAGCATCCTATTTGCTTTACCTGATGCCTTGTCACACTGTTTCCTCTCTTGAGGTCATCAGAGATGACAACCCCAAGATCCCTTTCCTGCTTGGTGCATGCTATATCCTCACCCCCAACTGATATATTGTGCCAGGGTTTTTGTGCCCCATATGCATTATCTTGCACTTTTTGCATTGAATTTCAACTGCCAAACCCTTGACCATTCTTCAAGTTTCTGCAGGTCCCTTCTCATTCTGTCTACACCCTCTGGTGTGTCTACTCTGTTACAGAGCTTTGTGTCATCAGTGAACAGTGAAATTCTGCCTTCTATATCCTGTGCAATGTCACTGATGAAGATGTTGAATAGGACCGGTCCCAGCACTGATCCCTGTGGTACCTCACTGGTCACTCTTCCCTTGTGGAGTGACAGCCATTTACCACCACCCTCTGTGTCCTGCCACCCAGCCAGTTACCTACCCACCACACTACTGTCCTGCCCACACCCATATTCCCCAGTTTGTGTAATAGTCTTCTATGTGGCACAGTGTCAAAGGCCTTGCTGAAGTAAAGATAGGCCATGTCCACTGCCCTCCCCTGAGCCACCTCCCTAGTCACCCAGTCAAAAATTCAATGAGGTTGGTCTGACATGACCTCCCCTGGTGAAACCATGCTGCCTTGGGTCCTGTAGTCCATTGAGAACCAGATGTTCCACCAATCTCTCTTCAGTAGTGCTTCCATGATCTTTCCCACTACCGAGGTGAGGATGACTGGTCTGTAGTTCCCTGCTTCCTCTTTGTTCCCACTTTTGTATAAGAGGACTACATCTGCTGTCCTCCAGTCTTTGGGTACCTCCCCTGTTTCCAGTGATTGGCTGAACAGGATAGCCAGAGGTTCAGCCACCACCTCTTTAGTTCTTTAAGGACCCTGAGGTGCACCCCATCTGGCCCCATTGCTTTATCAGCTCTTATTACTTCCAGTTCCTTCAGGACCCTTTCTCGTGTAAAGGGACTTGTGTCCATTTCTGCACCATTCTCACCCTTGTACTCCCTTCAGACCCATTACCCCCCTCTTCCTTAGTAAAGACTGAGCAGAAATACCTGTTCAATATGTCAGCTTTACTGTTGTCATCCTCCATGCGGCTCCCATCCTCCCCCTTCAGTCTCACTATCCCTCCCTTTGTCCTTCTTTTTTCACTTATGTACCTGTAAAAGGTTTTGTCCCCTTTAACCACTGGTTTTGCAATGTGTTCTTCTGTCTGAGCTTTGGCTTCCCTTACTGACTTCCTGCCTCCTTTGTTTCTCCTGGTACTTCTCCCTATCCCCTTCTGCCTGTGTCTTTTGTATTGCCTGAATGCAATCTTTTGGCTTTCACTTTCTTTGCTACCTCTTTGAAACCATAATGGTCTCCTTTCTTTTCCTCTTGCTAACCTGCTTAATGCATAATTCTGTTGTTCTTATAATCCCCATTTTAAATACTGCCCACTGTTCCTCAATCCCTGATTCCTGTCCCATTCCCTTAATGCCTCTTTCAAGCATCTCCCCATTTTCCCAAAGTCTGCTCCTAAAATCCAGGATACGTGTTTTTGTGTGGTTTGGTTCTGCTCTTTCTGTGATTTCAAACCACAATGACTGGTGGTCACTGTTACCCAGGTGCTCCCCACTGTTACCCCATCACACTGTCCCTGTTTGTGAGCACATGGGTCAGTATTGCCTTCTGCGAGTTGGTTCCATGACCAGTTGCTTGAGAGAGGCACCTGAAGGGAGTCAGGATAAATCTGCTCTAGTTGATGCTGCTGGGATGCTCCAGTCCACGCCTGGTATATTGAAGTCTCCAACCAGTACTACCTCACCTTTGTCTGCCATCCTTTGGATGGCTAGCATCAGCTCCCTATCTGTTTCTTCCTCCTGGGCTGGTGGTCTATAGACCACACCTGTGCAGATGGCTGGCCCCATTTTCCTTTCCAGCTTAACCCACAGTATCTCTCCCATTTTGTTCCTCCTGGATCTGTGTGGCCATTATGTCATTTTTCATATACAGTGCCACCTCCTCCCTTCCTGCCTGCTCTGTCTCTTCTGAATATGTTGTAGCCAGGTATGGCCATCCCAGTCATGGTTATCATTACACCAGGTTTCAGTGATGGCCACAATGTCCAGGTCTGACTGTACCATGACAGCCTCCAGATCTTCCATCTTGTTGCTAAGGCTCCTGGCATTTTGCACACATGGCTTTCCATGATTTGATCTCCATAGACTGCTTCACTGTTCTACTCCAGCCCCTTCCTTGGTTGTCATTTATCCCTGGTTCTCTTGCTGTCTGCCCTTCTGCTGAATTTTGCCCTTTTCTGCTTATCCACCTTTGGACACTAATCTCCATCTTTTGCACACTGCTTTGCAGAGATAGCCACTCCTCTGGTTCACTGGTTCCATTACTAGCTGTGGGGGTGAGCAAGTAGTTATCATCCTTGCTGGCCTGCCACCCCCTTTACTGGATTTAAATGCTTGTCAATGTAGCATTAAACTTATCATTGAGTGCTTGATTCCCTCCAGGATGGATGCAGGCCATCAGGCTTGAACAAACCTCCATCCCTCCAGATGGGTCCCCAGTCACCAATGAATCCAAACCCTTCCTCACAGCACCAGTTTTCAACCATGAGTTAAAGTTCCTGGTGCATGCACTCCTATGCTCTCCTTGCCTCTCACAGGTAGTACTTCTGAGAAAGTGACAGAAGTAGCTACTTGTTTGAGACCCTCCCAGTTTCCTAAACTCTTCCTGAACTTCCTTTGGCCCCCATTTGCCAAGTCATTAGTACCTAGGTGGATAATGACATCCAGCTCACCCTCCTGTCTTGCCTTCCCAGTGATCCCCAGTATCTTCCTTCCATCCCTCCATGCCGTGGCACCTGGTAGGCACCTCACCTCCCTGTCCTCCCCCTCCTGTGTTCCTAAACCACTTTTTAGTTTGCTGCCACTGCACTTGCTGCTCAGTATGTTCTTCCTGGTAAAGCTTTCAATAAATAAATAAATACAATCGAGATATAACTACTGATCACGCTTGGTTTAGCACCAGTGCAGTGGCAGCAAACTAAAAAGTGGTTTAGTATCCTGACTGTAGAAACAAGCTGCAAGCAGCCTGAATAACTATAAACAACTAAACGTAAATAGAAAGAGGCAGCAAAACAACGACAGGTAAACACCAAGACAAAGAACTCCAAGGGTCGGTAGGTTAGCTGTAGAAATGAGCAGTAAGCAGCCTGCATGCAATCATATGCAGATTAAAACTAGCAGCAATCCAATGCCATACAGTCTCAGAGGCAAAATGCATTGGGCAATAAACTGAAGATGAGGCTAGGTAGGCTAACTGAAAAATCGAGCAGTAAACATCGTGAGTAAATTTTATGCAGATGAAACCTAACTAAAAAGAAGCCAGTTCCGGTAAGAGAAAACAAAAGTGTCACAGAGGTCTCTAGGTGAGAAACAGCCTGAGAACAGACAGCTAGTCCAAGCTTTGTCTGCTGAAAACCAGTTACTGTAGCTAAAGTGAGAAACAAGTGAAATTGAAACACGTAGGTGCTGTAGGGGGAAAGTCCAGGTTGCAGACGCCCTTACCTCCCGGACTAGTGTACGAGGGTCACTGTAGGAGAGAGGGATTGCTGGCACTGACCGGTCAATGGTAAGATGAGCAGAGTCTCCAGCCAATGGTGTTGCCATGACATCAAAGCACAGTACTTTTCTCATCAAGAAACAGACCACCAGTTTGCATACAAATTGCCTTCTAGTCTAGTTTAACACATTCTCCATCACCAGTATTAATTACTTTTATTGCTTTAAATAGTTTTAGGAATTTAAATCAAGTTTCTCTTACAGTTCTACCTCATTCAATGATATCTAAAAACTGTTATGACAGGTAGGGTGCCTGAAAAAGCTAGTTGCTGAAGCAATGAGGTTGTGTCTGACCACCAATCACCTCTGGGTGAGTGTTCTGGTACTGGGAAATATCGCTATCAAGAGGGCTGGCAGTTCTTGCATCATAGCAAAAAGGTTCGAAGGACCATTTGATCTCTACCTGGTCCTCAGGTAGGGAGAGTAAAGAAAAGTGATGACACAGGTGTAGGTCAAGTTCACACCACTCTGGCCCAAGACATTTGTCTCCCTTGGGTGCAGGAATCCCGTGTCTCCTCTTTCATCACCTTACACTGGACTTTACCACACTTTTGGAGCATACTCCTCCATTTTCATCACCCTATCTATCTTCTAGAAACATGTTGGATGAGCAGTTTGGTCCCTGGACAGCTGTCATGGAGCAGTGGATCTTTCATGCACTTCTGGTGCTGCTGCAGTTTGTGAACATCCTTGTGGTCAGTGTCACCTTCCGTGCTGGTGCCGCTGTCACTGGTGACACAGCTGTTAGCGCCATGACTGGCACCTCTGTCAGTATTGACTCCCTCAGGCCTGGGGCTTTTTTCATTGCCAGTGCAGCCTCCCCATAGGACACTGCTACTAGTGCCAGTGACAGACCCAGTGCCAGATGAGGCCAAATGTCGAAGTGTCAGAGTGACACAAAACGTTGGTGAGTCTTATCAGCCACTGATCCAGGGGATTGAACTGGAATTGGTGTGTTTACACCTATTTGTTTGCACTTTTTTAGTGTTTACATATGAACATATGAAGAAGCCAGCAGAAGAAGGCCATTTGATCTATCAAGACTGCTCATATTGCAGGGTCCACAGCTTGAGCTAATGTCCCTGCCCTCCCTCCCCACTCCTCCCATCCTCCCTACCCATGATCCTTACCTTCCCCTATGCCTATTCCAGCCTCTCTTAGAGCTTCCCACTGTCTTCAATGAGATGACCTCTTCCAGCAGTACATTTCAAGTGTCCACCACCCTCCCTCCCAAACATCCCACCCTTCAGCTTAAGACTGTACCCCCTCATCTTATGGTTGCCACTCAGCTTAAAGAGATTCTCCTTATCAGCCTTATTTATCCCTTTGAAGTACTTGAAAGTCCCAATCATGTCCCCTCTCTCTCCAGTCTTCCAGGGAGTACATGTTCAGTGCCCTCAATCTCTCCTCATATGCCTTACCCTGTTTACCCACTATCATCTTTGTAGCCCTCCTCTGGACCTTCTCCAGCAGGTTAATGTCCTTTTTGAGGTGTGGGCACTAGTACTGAACTCCAAACTCTAGATGTGGCCTTACCACTGACCTGTACAAGGTCAGTATAACCTCCTCTCTCCTACTACTGATCCACCTAGATATGCATCCCAGCATCTTGTTTGCCTTTGCTGCTGCTTTCTTGCACTGTGTGGAGTGCTTCAGGTCACTAGTGATCATTATTTCCAGGTCCTTCTCCTCCTCTGATGCAGATACTCAGACTCCACCCAGGTAGTACTCTGTCCTGGGATTCTTGGCTCCAATATGCATAACTTTGCATTTCTTGGCATTGAAGCCAAGCTGCCAGATCCTGGACCACCTCCCCAGCTCTTTCAGATCTTCCTGTAGGCCCTGTATCACTTCAGCTGTGTCCACTGTCCTGCAGAGCTTGATGTCATCTGCGAATAGGCACATTTTGCCCTTAATGTCATCCCCAATGTCATTAATGAAGACACTGAACAACACTAGCCCCAGCACCAAGCCTTGCGGGACTCCACTGGTTACCTCTCTGGTGCCAGATAACTATCCCCCCGCAACCACCCTCTGGGTTCTGTCCCTCAGCCAGTTTTCCACCCATCTGGCCATCTCTTCCCCAACCCTGAGATCCACCAACATCCTGATCAACCTTTTGTGGGGCACAGAGTCAAAGGCCTTGCTGAAATCAAGATAGAGGATGTCTACCGCTTGGCTCCTCTCTACTGTCTTAGTGACACTGTCAAAGAAGTCAATCAGATTCATTTGACATGATCTACCCCCCCATGAATCTGTGCTGCCTCGCATCCTGGAGACCATGTTCCTCTAGATATTCCACCAACCTTTCCTTTAGTATGGTCTCCATGAGCTTGCCCACAATGGAAATCAGACTGACTGGTCTGTAATTCCCTGGGTCATCCTTGGGACCACTTTTGCAGAGGGGTACTACATGTGCTGTTCTCCAGTCCTGTTGTACCACGCTTGACTCTAGTGAACTATTAAACAATGACTATTTTCAGGCATGACCCGGGAGCGTACAAAACAAACTTCAGGAACTAACAGTATCAGTACATTATTAGAAGTAGTCAAGATAATGGGCACATACAAGCAGGTAGAACATAGGTAATACAGTATCACAGGAGAGTGTTAAGAACACAGTCAAACTGCAATAAAATTGGGGCTTAATGACTATTTTGCAGGACCGACCCAGGGGAGTTCCAAACAACTTCTGGAAATAGACAGTAATAGTATAGTGTTAGAAGTAGTCAAAGTAGTGGATACATACAAGCAGGCAGTAACATAGGTAATACAGTATCACAGGTAAGTGTAATCAACACAGTCAGTTACAAAGAAATTAGGGCTAAACAGTAACATGGGGAGGAAATAGATTATAGAAAGAATGCAGTGTCTCTTAGGCATTTAGCAACTGGGTAGCTTTGAGAGGAGGGGATGGTGGGAGAAGGAGCGTGGGGTAGTCTTTTGATGATCAGAGCGTGTCAGAGAGAAAGAAGAAAGTAAGGAAAGTAAGTAGTAGCCAGGTTCAGAGGAGGAAACTGATGGAGGGGTGTGTGAAAGGAAAAAAGGGATGATGAAGTGCAACAACAGCAGGGCGATGTGCAACCCTGTCTGAGGTAGAGAAAGTGCTGAAGTAGAAATGTGGGCAAACTAAGAGGGCGGTGAGGGGAGCCAGAAATAGAGTGTTGCATCTATGGAAGTTTGAAACAGAAGCAACTGCAAGAAGATATGAGATGGTGGTGCAGTGCTCTCTTAAAGGAGGTATGGGAAGAGGCTTGATGAGTGGCTAGTGGGATGGAGTTCCAGAAATGGGGGGCCTGACAGGTGAAAGCACTAGAGCCTTTGGTGGTAGCATATTTAGAGATATAGACAGGGGCATTGTCAGCAGAGCGAAGGTCATAGCGGGAGACCTGGCTTTGGAAGAGTTCCTCTAGGGGTTTGGGCATTTGAGTCCTAATTACATTGTCAATGATGGAGCCAAAAGAAAAGGACCTTGACGCCTGCAGAGAAAGCCAACCAAGGTCAGAGTAGAGGAGGCAGCGGTGTTTCAACTGATGAGAGGAGGATGCATAACGACATATACTATTGTATGTGACATACCATTTGTGAAGACTAGATTTGCTTGCAGATATATAGATGGCTGCTCCACAGCTAAGTGATGGTAGGAGTATCCCACGGGCTACTGCAAACCTAGCAGATGGGGTGAAGGCATATCTGGTTCTATAGGCTGCTCCAAGTTTTGAGTTTACTGATTTGCAGGTCCTCTGAATATGGAGATCATAGTTTAGTAGAGGATCCAGTGTGACCCCAAGGTACTTAAAGGAGTTAGCAACTTCTACTGAGGTGCCACTAGCTTTGGAGACTTTGAACTTGTGCTGGGCGTGTTTGAGTTTAAAATTAGAGCCGAAGAGCATAGCTTGGGTTTTTGCTTCATTAAGGACTAGTTTGTGACTGACCAGCCACTGCTAGAGTAGTTGGAAGTCATGGGAGAGCTTCAGGTTTATGTCCTCAATACATTTGGCACTAGTGTAGAGCACTATGTCATCCACATACAACAGGGAGCTGGTTTTCATGAGGTTTGAGGTGATGCTGTTTGTAAAGACAGAGAACAGTAAAGGGCCAAGAATGGACCCCTGGGGCACACCAGTGTTAGTTGTGGCCTTGTCAGAGAGGGTGGAGTTGTACTTTACAAATTGTGTTATGTCAGTCAGGTAGCTCTTGAACTAGTTCATTGCGTTGGGAAAGAAACCTAGTGATAGGAGTATGGCAATGAGGATGGGGTGGTCTACTAGGTTGAAAGCCTTGGTCATATCAGTGAAAATGGCCCCTGTGAGAGAAGCAGAGTCCATGGCCATCAGGGCATCAGATGTGAATTGGAGTAGAGCAGTGGTAGTGCTATGACCCTTTTGGAAACCATGCTGGGCTGGGTTTAATAGGTCTTTTTCCTGGAGGAATTCAATAGTTTAGTTAGCTACAAGCTTTTCGAGGATTTTGCAGAGAACCGACAGGATAGCATTTGGCCTGTAGTTTGAGAGGTCATTTGGGTCGCCTTTTTTGAAAACTGAGGTAATCCTCCCCATTTTCCAGATATCTGGGACATGACCCTGACATAAGAAGAGGGTATAGATTTTGGCTAAGGGAGCAGCTATGAGCAGCGCAGCTAGTTTAAGAAGTTTGGGTTCGAGATTGTCAGAACCGGAAGCCATATTCTCAGAGATCTTACTAAGCAATTTCAGTACATCGAGTCTAGAGATAGATTTAAAGAAAAAATTTAGTCCAGTGGTGTTTGTTTGATATGTTAAGTTCAGGTTGGAGGGGAAGGTAGAGGTACAGTTAGCTAAGTCAGAGAATTTGACATTGAAAAAATTGGCAATCGTGCTTAGATTGTTGCAATGGACTCCATTTAGCACCATTTCATTGGGGGAGGAGGATAAGTTTGAGCCAAGGAAGAATTTGATGTGGGACCAGAATTTTCTGACGTCTTCATAGGAGTTCCTTAAGAGGTCTTTGCAGTAAGAGCTTTTGGCTTTTTTGATCTCTCTTTTGCAGGTGTTATGCAAGCCCTGTAGGTGATAAGGTCAGCAGCCAGGCGAGTGCATCTGAAACGGTGCCAGCTTTTATCTCTTTGGCGAAGTTTACAGAGTAGATCAGATTTTAGCCATCTGGTTTGCCTGTTTTTTACCCGACACATTACTTTGGGACAGTGCTTGTCCTGCAGCGTTTGGAAATGGGTCAGAAAGAGTCCAAGGGCAGATTGAGTATCACTAGCCTCATAGAGTGAGGACCAGTCAATGCTAGCAGCGTCATTTAAGAAAGCCTGAGAGTCAAAGTGGGCATAGTTGTGAAAGGAGATGTACCTGGGCTGTGTAGGTTCTGTCCTCTGTTTACCCCAGATACAGAAAGTGGGGGAGTGGTCCATGATGGCGTCGGCTAGTACGCCTGAGTAGACTATGTGTTCTGGGTGATTAGTCATTATCCAGTCCAGTAGTGTACTGGAATGGGAGTGGGGGACAGTCCTAGTGGGTTCAGAGATCAGTTGGTGCAGGTTTGAATTTTGAAGTTTGGTCAGGGATAGAACTTGGGAGCTTCCCAGCCAGTTAATGTTTAGGTCTCCGAGTATGAGAACCTCATTTGTTTCAGATAGGAGTGAGGTTTGAGCCAGTAGTTCATCCAGGCCTCCCTGGCCACCTTTAGGGGGGTTGTAAACGCAGACAATATGAAGTAGCTTGGTTCCTAGAGTGAGGCGGGCATGAAGCGCGTCACAGTGCAGGAGGGGAGACGAGTTTATAACTGAGAGCTGAAGGTGATTTTTAAAATAGATAGCTGTGCCTCCACCTCTCTTGGCTGCGGATCGGTCCTGTCTTAGCAGATTGTAGGATGGGATGGAGTATACAGTATATGGGGCAGAGGTTTGAGCCAGGTTTCAGTTAGGCAGATGATACCAGGCTTGTAGAGGAAGGTCCAGGCTTCCAGTTCAGAAAAATTGTGCTCAAGGCTCCTGATGTTATGGCATGCAATTTTTAGTCCTTTTGCATTGCTAATAGGGTTAGTTGCGAGGTTAACAGGCTCTGGGTTTAGCTGTATGTCACCAAAGAGCAGGATTGCCATCAGGAGTAGATACCAAGGTTTGAGGCAAAGAAAAGGGTATAGGGTCTGTAAGCAAGGGGGGTAATTTATGAAAACATGAGTGATAATCTTGAACCACACCTTACGTAGTAGAAAGGGAGTGGAGTCATAGTGAGCATTTGACACCGCTAAAAGGTTAGAGAAATAGAAGTCATTGGGGGGGGGGAAGGGATTTCTTGTGTGGCTGGGGGTGTTTTTAACAGCAGTAGGTGGAGTAATGGGATAGAGGAGACAAGAAGAAGTAGCATCAGGCACAGAGTCATTGTTAGCCGGCCGGTATGATAGGATAGTGTGCCTGAGAAGAAACTGTTGTGTTCCTAGGAGAAGAAACAGTGATTGGGGGATTATGTGGTTAATAGATAACATTTGTCAGTGCCCTGAAAGTCTAGGCAGGTGTTACGAGGAGAGGTCAGGTGTCCGGAGAGAAAGATTGGTGGAGAGAGCAGGGCTGCTAATTCAGCAACACGCAGAATTCACTTGCTGTCAGAGAGGAGACTGCACAGGAAAAGAGATGTATGCGCAAGGCAGGGATGGGGTAGGAAGAGAGTGACTGGAAAGTAGCCGACACGGATAGAATCAGCCAAGCACCTTATTTGAAAAGTAGAAACCAGCCTACCGGGATATTTGTAGGGGTGTGGGGAGGAGAGACAGATCAAGTAACCAAATAGAAGCTAGCAATAAGATGAGGGCAGGACTGGGAGACTGTTTATGCCTGGTTAAATAAAGTGATTGATTGATTGATTGATTTAAAGGTGGCCTGGGAGGGGGTTGGGGAGAGGGATAAAAACCAGACAGTAATTTATCGGTACAGGAGCAAAAGTCAATAGAGCTGCAAGGTAGAGAACCAGACAGTAATTTATCGGTACAAGAGCAAAAGTCAATAGAGCTGCAAGGTAGAAAGGTGCTCCAATCAGGAGAAGACCGAGGCGCAGGCCAGACCAATCAGGCTGTGGTAGCTCAGCATCGCGCCAATCAGGAGACAGCCATACTCAGCAGCCTAAGCAGGCAAGAACAGTGACCATACCTTCAGCAGCAATCCAGCTTTGGGAACCAGGAGGGCGGGCAAAAAGCGTCCTGGTGGGCGGCGGCCGCAGATGGCCGTAGTCAGGGCCAACGATGTTCCAGAGGCGCTGCTCGGGTGCGGAGTCCTTGGAGAGCAAGAAAAGGAGGAGATTAAATAATTTCAGCAACAGGGGAAGGGGAGAGGCTGACGGCAGCCAGACGGCAGGTGGTGGGGGCAAACAAGCTATTAAAACAAAGGTGGACAAGGTGAGAAAAGTGATTGGGAAGGGATTAGTTTCAGAAACAAATGGTCAGGACAGAGCAGCTTTAGAGAGTCTAGGCAAGGGGAGGGTGTGTGGGGGTACATAAGAAGCCAGCTGGGAAAGTCACGAGAATCGGGGATAGGGGTGGGTCAGCTAAAAATGGGAGCGAGGATTTGTTAGGCCACGGAAGATACCAGGGGGAAGGTAGATAGCAAAGGCAGTGAAAGCAAAAAGGATGAGAAGCAAACAGAAAAAGGGAAAGCAGCTTTCTGGCTTATCTATTACAGGAGAGCAGTCATCAGTAGCAAAGGCAGGGTTACATACGTACAATTACAGCAGGTATGGACAAGTCTGCCAGTGGCCCTGCCAGCTCCTCATCCAGTTCCTTTAGTACCCTTGGATGTACTCTGTCCATGCCTGGTGATTTATCCACCTTCAATGCCAGCAGCCCCTCCCTCACTCTATCCTCCTGTATCACTACATCTGTGTTCCCCTTCCCTGCTCCTCTTTTTCCCTCCTGAAGGCACTGGTCCATCCTTCTCCCTGGTGAAGATGGAACAGAAGTATTCATTTAGTATCTCTGCTTTTCCCCCATTATCCTCCACCCACTCCATCCCTTTCATAAGCCTAACAATCCGTTCCTTCTTGTCCCTTTTCTCACTTATATAGCTAAAGAAAGCCTTTTCCCACCTCTTAATTCCGTCAGCTATCTGCAGCTCCTCCTGTGTCTTTGCTCGCCAGACTTCCTTACTCGCCTCACTTGCTAACCTTAGGTAATTTTCCCTGTCCACCTCTCCCTTGGTCTTCCTGAATTTTCTATAGGCCACCCTCTTTTCCCTTACTACCTGGGCAACCCCAGAACTGAACCAGCTGGGCACTTTGGACCTTGTGTTCTTGCCCCTGAGACTAATGCACACCTCTGTGGCAATCAGTATTCCTTCCTTAATGATTAACCACCTTTGGTCCGCCCCCATATGTGCTCTGATGCCCGCCAGATGGCTCCTTAGCACTTCGCCCATTCTGTTTCTTTTTTCCTTTTTGTTTCTGATACCTAAATAAATTATTTTTGTATCAGGCTGTGTAGTGCAATGCCTTCTGTTGCTTCACTACAAACCTTCTCTACCAAATACATCACTGCTCCCTGTACTCAGCTCTCTCCCTCACCTCAGTTGTTAGTTCTCACCTTGCCCACTGCACTACCTTCATTGCAAAGCAGTGCTTCGGAACTCTCCCCTTCTACCTCACCAATCTCCTGTCCCACTCCACCAACCCGGGCTACTCACTTCATACCTGAGACCCTTGCTCCTTCACCCTCCCTCTACCACATTCGCAATCAGGCAAGTTATCCTTCTCCTTCAGGCTCCCTGCCCTCTGGAGCCACTTCCCCCCCCCCCTCGGGCCACCTTTTGCCCACTGCTGCTTCCCTCAAAAGCACCTAAAATTCCTCCCAACCCCTGATCCTGTTTCCCTACCAATCCCCTTGACCCCTGCCCACTGCCCCCTTTTCCCCCACTGATCTCTTACCCCTCTCCTCAACACTCTAACCTTCATTCGAGGATCATTCCTTCAACTGCTGCCTGATTGTTAGAAGATTGTACATTCATTTGTATTTATTGTATGTAACCGGCCAGTTCCTAGGATTACTAGAATCCCATTAGTTTAGATCAGGCAGATAACTTGGGCGGTATCAGAGGGTTAAAAATGCTCTCTGTAAAACATTACATCACCATCTGCTCAGCTCTGCTGGAAACATAGAAAGATAGACTTTGACAGCACATAAGGACCGCTTGGCCTACCCAGTCTGCCCATTTCCCTGCCTACAGGATAAGCTGCAGATCCTAGTTAACCAACAGCCTACTTCCTCCTACCCAGCACTAGAATTGCCTTGTGTCTGTCCCAAGCATTCTTGAATTTCCCCACTGTTTTTGACCCCATGACCTTCTCAGGAAGGCTGCTTCATGCATCTACCACCCTCTCCATGAAAAAATACTTCCTCATGTTTCCCCATAGCCATCCTTCCTCTATCTTCAAATTGTGCCTCCTTGTCCTTGCACATCTCTTTTTCTGAAAGATACTACCCTCTTGCACTTTGTTAATTCCCTTGAAGTACTTGAAAGTTTCTATCATGTCCCCCCTCTCCCTCCTTTCCTCGAGGGTATACATATTAAGTGCTTTAGTTTCTCTTCATATGGCTTCTGGTGTAGACCTCTGTACCATTTTAGCTGCCCTTCTCTGGACTGCCTCCATCCTGTCTATGTCATGGCAGTGATGGTGTCTCCAGAACTGCACTCAGTACTCCAGATGATGTCTTATCAACTGTCTGCACAAAGGGATAACAACTTCCTATTTTCTACTGGTGATGCCTCTCCTTGTGCATCCCAGTATCCCCCCAGCCCTCCTTACTGCCTTTTCACATTGCTTGCCTACCTTTAGGTCATCTGATATGACTACCCCAGGTCCCTTTCCATTGTTGTTGTTGTTAGTATCCCCCATTGTGTACTCTTCCCCGGGTTTTTGTTTCCCAGGTGCATTACTTTGCACTTCTTTGCATTGAATCTAAGCTGCCACATTTTTTGATCATTCCTCCAACCTTGACAAGTCCCTTTTTATCCTTTCCACCCCCAACCCTTGTGTATCAACCCTGTTGCAGATCTGGGTAGGGGATGATGTAATGTTGTTTGGAACTCTCGCAGCAGCATAAACTACACTGGGCCAGCAGCTGTTGCTTGAGCTGTCAGTAGTCTGAAGTCAGAGCTCGAGCTGAGAGTTCTTATGCAAGTGGTGCTCTGCCCAGAGATCACTTGCTGAGAGGGAAGGACCCACATTTGTTGTTTTCTGTCATAGTAAAGTAACCAGCGGCTGGTTTCCTGGGAAGTGGTGGCTACCAGACCCTGTGAAGCCCCGAAGGGGTGAAGACTTTTCACAGAAACTGGGAATGGGACTGAAAGTGTCAGTGAGCACTTTCGGGCAACCCCCAAAAGACTGTAAGAGCTATCAGCACTGCCCAAAATGTAAAGACTGTGTGTGTACAAGTCTAAAAGATATGGATTTGTGTGAGATCTGAGGATTTTAAGTTTCTGTGTAAGGGTATTGAGGGATACAAAAATGTGTGCAAGTAAAATTTTTCAAGTAGGGTTTGCTGGTGCCTTGTCAGGTACATGTACACAGGACCCTGGCACAACATTTGTGCAGTAGGATGTCTCTTGCAGCCCAGTGGGGCTGGAGAATCCAGGATTTCCTAAATTAATGGCAGAGTCTAGCTTGGCCAGAGAGAGCTATCCCCTCATTCCAGGTTCAAGTCGATCTAACTGGTTGTTCAGAGTAATAGTTTTAGGTGTTAACTTCAGTCACCTAGTGGTGCTTTAAATAGTCCAGGTACCCTGAAATAGGGCTGGCAGCCCGTACATCTATGACTCCTAAAATAGGGCTGGACATCTGTGGGAAATGCCTGTGGAAGAAGTCAGTTTGACTGAGAGAGGTTGGAAATGTTTTTGCCTGCTACCAAAAGTGTCAAAAAAAAATTTGTCCTGACTGACATAATTTTTCAGTAATTTTAAATGAATTTCATAAAATCCTGCCCCTGTCCCACTCACCAAATGTCAAAGTCAAACTACGCATATGTCTTAATTTACAGTTACAAGGCCTGGGGGCACCACCATTCCTGTTAACACTGTGTCAGGAATAAAAAACCATACAATAACATAACAAAATTCTGGTTGCAGGCAATCCATCTTTGAGTGACTTGCGTGATGTTCTTGGGATCCCACAGATAGCAGACACACCATAGCCCTAGCACATCTGTTTCCCCCCAACCTGGGTAAAATAGAAATGTTGTTTTGTGCTCTACCCCCTGGCCTCTAAGATGTCGGAGACAGGTGTTTGTTTGCCCTAATGCTAAGGGTGATACCTATTTTATGCCAACTTGTGGTTTGTTGCCTTGTCTGTGTAACAAGTGGGGGGGGGGTCAGTGTTGCATGTATGTATGGTATAGATTTGCTGTATTTTTATTCTTGTACCGTATTGCATGCATTTTGTAAAACATCCTGTTTATTGTTGTACCTGCTGCTATGCAGTTCATCTCTGTATTCTTGTTCCATTTCTCCACTTCCCCCTTCCTGGGTTGCACCTGGAAATGAGCTCCAGCTCAGTGTGCCTTTCCCGGTTGCTGAAATATTAAATAAATAAATAAATAAATAAATAAATAAATAAATAAATAAATAGTGTGCTGCCTTTTCTTCTCTTTTTGTCCAGGGGTTTTCACACCACCTCCAGGCAGCAGCACCATTGCTCTAACATACTAAAAGCCAGCAGAAAAGGCCTCATGGTCTGTCAAGTCTGCTCGGTAGCCAGCCACCTACTGGGTGCTCGCTTCTCCCCCCCCCCAGAGAGGGACTTCTTCAGCTTCATTTTCCCTTGTACCTGTCCCACCCCTTCTTGAAACCCTCCATTGTGCCCTCTTCCACCAGACTCCTGGGCAGTGCATTCCACAGCTCCACCACTCTCTCACTGAAGTAGTGTTTCCTATGCTCCCCCCTGTAATTCCGCCCCTCCAGCTTCCACTCATGCCCCCTAGTTGTTCCCCCCTATTTTTAGCCTGAACACCTCCTTGGTTCTGCCCTTATTTATTCCTTTTACATATTTGAAGACCTCTATCATGTCCCCTCGTCTCTCCTCTCCTCCAGTGGGTACAGCCCAAGCTCTTCTAGTCTCTCCTCATAGGGCCTCCCCCCATGCCCTGAATCATCCTAGTTGCCCTCCTCTGGACCCTCTCCAGCAGTGCTATGTCTTTCTTAAGGTGGGGTCTCCAGAACTGCACACAGTACTCGAGATGCAGCTTGACTAATGCAAGAGTAGCCTGTCCCTCCACCCTCCTACTCCAGGCAGGGACTACACCTTAATTCACAGCTTCCTCTTCCTTGTTGGAAGCTGAGCAGGAATACATTACGAATATAGTATTAAAACAGAAATGTCACAGAAACTAACAGAACTTTCTGCAGTGGATTTGCCGTGTAAAATCCCTATTCTGAGTGCAAATTAGCACAAGGCCCTAAATTTGCTATATTCAAAAATGTTTAAAACGCAGCGTGAATGCGCTAAACTTGTTTGAATATAGCAACTAGAAAGCGGCCCTAACTAAAGTGTTAACAGGTGCTCTTGGCACAAAGCACAACCCCCTACTGGCCACAAAGAGGCATGTGCCTATGGTTAACATAGACGCTGTTTAGGAGCAAAAGAAGTTACAGTAGGGTGTCCCAAACCTGTTAGTGCTTTTGCACTGACTTGCAAAATTCGAAACCTCCCATGCAAATGTTTTTGCCCCTACACAAGCACTCAGAGATCATTTGCATCCCCTCGTGACTTCATTAACTAGTGTGGAGCCAGCATTTGCTCCTTGGATTGCACCAAAGGCTGTCCCTCCCTTGATGTGTTGTCCTGCCTCTCCCACCCAGCAGGTATTTCTAGTGCCTGTGTATGAGACTAGAGCATACTTTGTAGTCTACTGCTCCCCCCATCTTCATCTGATTCCATGGATGTAGGAATGCATACTCTAAGTAAGCCACAGCTTACAATTTGATTGGAGATTAGACCGCATTCTGGGCCCTGACTATTGATGTCTGTCACTCCTACTGCCTAATATTAACCCCTACTGTTGTTACATTGAATGTTAAATGCATAAAACGAAGTCCTGCTGTATTTTTGCTCTTATTTTGCTGTTCCTGAAGTACATTATGGGGTGTAAAAGGGGTCTGGGTAACAAATATGGACACAGCTGCAATGGGAAGAGGAGGGCAGCAATGAGGCACTGAAGGAGTCTGGCATACAAATGTTATTTTCCTAACTACACCACCGCCTGATCCCCATGGCAGTGATATGTATGAAATCATTCTGTAGTTGTCCAAGGGGCCTGTCCTTGGCTCTGACCTCTGAGTCACTGATACATATGGAATACAGTAATTCCCCAATATTCTAATGGCCCTGTCCCATCAGTGGCATGGGGGTGGGGGGCAGATTGCCTCCCGAGAAAGTGAGACCGGGACAACGGGACTTTTAATGAGCCGCTTTTTGGCTTTTTTTCCTCCTCTTGCCTGGACTGGTGTCTGACTTGGCTGCTCGGGGCAGAGCTGGCTCCTCAGTCTCTCTCTCTCTCTCTCTCTCTCTCTCTCTCCCCCATCCATAAAAATAAATAAATAAATAAATAAATGTAACTTTTGCTGGTCTTAGTTGGTGCCCCTCCTGCTGGACTGCCCATAGCACTTGCATTGAAGTCAACCCTTAGGGCGAGCTGAGCCTGTACTGCTGCTTGCTGTGTATCTGCGATGCAGAAGTCCGACTCCGACATGACATGTAATGGCCCCATTTTTGGTTAGTTTTGGTGTCAGGTCAGACTTCTGTTGTGTGACATGCTCACGCTGCTGTGCCTGCATGATACTGGCACAAATTGATCCAGTTGGATGTTCTGCCACTTAACGGTTACCGGTGCGCTCTATTTGCTGCCTCCATTAGCCCACTTCAGTTACGACTTTAGTACCAGCAGCAGCAGCATAATTTCTTTTTCTTCTTGGTGAGTGCTGAACTTTACTGATGAAACCTGTCCACCCACCCCCCCAGCACTCCTCTTCCCTCATCAGCGCGGGTGCTGAGATAAGAGTCAAGAGCAGCAGTAGCCCAGCCCAGTAGCCTACTAGCCATCCCACTACTGTTGATTGTGCAGCACAGAGCCCAGTCATTCCAACAGCTCCTGGAGTTGGTCTGAGACAGCCAACAACAACACAAGGAGGACAGAGAGAAGCTGCCTGTCTGCAGAATGAGAGAGACAGGGTCCTGACTGAGTCTGCTTGTGCCTTGCTGTAAGTGCCTGGGTTTATTGTATATGACTCCATATACTGTGGGGAGGGGACTCAAAGGAGAGAAGAGCATACACAGCACCCTGCCACTGTGAATGAGCAATCCATGGGGGACCAGTTTGGGAGGAGGTGGTGGATACCTGCTGGAAACGGACAGGCTGGATGTCCCTGCTTCACCTAGCTTGTGGGGAATGGCCCTGCTTTGTCTGGCTGCGGGGTGGGGGTATGGTCCTTCCTCTGGTGGGGGGGTCCCTGCTTCACCTAGCTTGTGGGGAATGGCCCTGCTTTGTCTGGCTGTGGGTGGGGGTATGGTCCTTCCTCTGGTGGGGGGCCCTGCTTCACCTAGCTTGTGGGATTGGCCCTGCTTTGTCTGGCTGTGGGGTGGGGTATGGTCCTTCCTCTGGTGGGGGGTTCCTGCTTCACCTAGCTTGTGGGAATGGCCCTGCTTTGTCTGGCTGCGGGGTGGGGTATGGTCCTTCCTCTGTGGGGGGGTCTCTGCTTCACCTAGCTTGTGGGGATTGGCCCTGCTTTGTCTGGCTGTGGGGTGGGGTATGGTCCTTACTCTGGTGGGGGGTCCCTGCTTCACCTAGCTTGTGGGGATTGGCCCTGCTTTGTCTGGCTGTGGGGTGGGGTATGGTCCTTCCTCTGGTGGGGGTCCCTGCTTCACCTAGCTTGTGGGGAATGGCCCTGCTTTGTCTGGCTGTGGGTAGGGTATGGTCCTTCCTCTGGTGGGGGTCCCTGCTTCACCTGGCTTGTGGGGATTGGCCCTGCTTTGTCTGGCTGTGGGGGTATGGTCCTTCCTCTGGTGGGGGTCCCTGCTTCACCTAGCTTGTGGGGAATGGCCCTGCTTTGTCTAGCTGTGGGGTGGGGGTATGGTCCTTCCTCTGGTGGGGGGAGGTCCCTGCTTCACCTGACTCGTGGATGGGGAATGGCTGTGGTTCTCGTGGCTTGGGGAATAGCCCTGCTTTGTTTGGCTTAGTAACCATCACCATCCCTGCACTGCAGCTGTTGTGTTGCCAAGCTGAACTTGCAAGTTGGTCACCTCAGTTCAAGTCCGGACAGAGACTAGGAGGAGGATTTCTCCTAGTCCTCCATGCTCCAGTCATCCTCGGTCGCCCTGGTAGTGGATAATTTCCCCGACTGCTCCAGTGCTCCCCAAGATGCCTGCTAGGCTGCCAGTCCTGAAGTTCACCCAGAACAATGAACACCCACTGCCAGGCCCAGGGAAGAGACCAGATTCAGAAGGCGATAAGGAAAAGAGCGTGGTGAGGTGCACCACGACTCTAGCCCAGTAGCTTCAACCCAGCCTGGTACTGATTTGGTAAGGAAAGGCTGAGGGTATATGGGCAGGTGTTCCTAACTGTGTAACTGTCTGCATTGCAAAAGTAAACTAAAGAGTCTTATTTCCTTTGATTTTTTTTATTTTTATTTTTTTGCATAATAGCAACAGAATCCTCCATGCTCACTGCTAACCAGACAGTATTGTTAGGTGGTGGCTGGCTCTGTGTGTCATGGGAAAGAAGGGGCTGCTCACCCTCCTAATTATATTAAGACTTGGCACAGTGGCAGTGGCATGTCATGGGAGCAGTGGACAACCAGTAACAAAGGAGTAAGTAGGTTGGGACTAGAAAACACAACAGGGAGAATAGGAGGAAGAATAAAGGAGAAGGAGAAGAGGGAAACCACGAGAAAGGCTAATTGGAAGGGCAGCAGGTATAGACTAGGAAAACAGTGATTACAGAAAAGAGGTATTTTAAAAATGGGAAGAAGTACAGGGATGGAGTGAGGAAAGGGGGAATAAAATTTCCGAATGAAGGGTGTTGAATGGAGAAAGCTGGCAAGCCACTTGACATGCCAAGGAGGTGGGTCATAACACACAGTTTCAAAAGCTGTGGAAAGCAGCAGAATGGAAAGAACAGGATGGGAGGGAGGGAGAGAGCAAGGAGTGATCTAAAGACATATGTGGAGAGAGAAGGGGGTACAGTGTGAGAGGTGCCTGTCAGGGACACAGTGTGTCTTGAGGCTGAGCCAAGGGACAGATAGGTCAGAAGAACACCCTGAGATCACTTTATTACGTGACCATACCTTGTAATAAAATGTGTGATAAAAGAAGTTTCACAAATTCACACATTCTGTCACAAGGAAGGACACAGTAATACAGTCCTCTCTGAAAATGTGTGAGCAACACTGTAAGTCACTAACCAAGCTACAGGACCACCACTACTGGAAACTTCAACCCCATGGGTAGAGTTACTTCCCCCCAATAGCTATGCAGCCTCCAATGCTGGAAATAATTAATGGTTTTAAATATTAACAGGAAAGTAAATGAAACTGGGTTGCATTGCACTGAATAAATATTGTGTATTTGTGAGAGATTTGCATTTTTTAAGTTCATGTGTCTGTTTATTTCATAATCTCTGGGCAAAGTGAGGCAGTATAGCGCAGTAGTCTAAGGCTCTGAGCTGCAAATCTGGTTACATCCAGCAGACCAGACCAGGGTTTGAATCCCACAGCCCCAGCTTGCATACTGTGTGACCCTGAGCAAGTCACTTAACTTCCCTGTGCTCCCAGGTTGCACCTGTAAAAAAGTTTTCAGCTTAGTGTGCTGCTCCTGGTTAAACAACTAAAAAAAAAGTGTTTGTGAGGTTTCATCATGTTCCATTTGGTTGTATTGTACCATAAAAGACATTATGAACAAATCTTGTCTTGCTACCTTCCTTGAGGGACCAATACTTGAGGTGTGGAATACCAGCCTGTACTACCTTACACTGGGGGGTACATTATTCTCTATTGTTTGAATGGGTCTGGATGGCATGGGCTCTGGGTTCTGGCAGTTGCTGTACTATACTAGTATGATCTGTATAACACAATAACGATAAATATATAGTCATAATAAAGGCCAGAGGTCAATGCTAGCATTTACTTGGAGTGGCCTCTGACCTTCATTACGAATACTGTATGTTTTATTAATATTGTAAGATTTGTTTTTTAGCCAAGTGGCTGTGGTCAGTGGTCAGGGACTGTTTGATTGCTGCTACATAGAGCTGTCTTTTACTCTGGCTAGCCAGTAGCCATAATTTAACTTGGGACACTGATAGAAAAAATAAATGATAAATGGTGGTAGCATATTTTATCTCCAGAGTGGTCACTTCCTTTATGCTTTATTTTTAACAGCATTTGTAAACCCTATGTGCAATAGGTTTCCCAATGTAAACATGTTATGGCTGAATTTTCTGGATAAATAGGTTTGAGGTTTCTGCTCCTTGATACTGATCAAGAAGCTGCTTTAAATTTGACATTTTTTTAAAGAAAACAAAAAGCTAGTTATTTTGATAGGGATAGTGGTTGTTTTGTAATGAGTCAAACAAGGCTTTAAAAGCAGTCAAACAGTGCCAAAATAACCCTTAAAATGCACCAGAATGTATCAAAAACCTGATAGCTTCTGGGGGCCTAGGCGGCCCCCAGATCCCCAGCCTATTGATTTGGGGTCTACGAGGAAAAGCAGGACTTTTAGCAGTCTTTGCCCCCCCTGTAAAAAAAGCTAACTATGCCCCTGCATCCCATCCTAATCTCTGTGCCAGCGATAACTATAAAATCAGTCCCTGATAGTCAAGTGACCCCTCATCTTTCTCTCACCCAGTAATTGGTAACCCCAAGACATCACCTAGCCTTGGAACAGCAACTGGCACAAACCCACCAATCTTCTCCGTGGCTGGCTCCTACCTGTACAGTGATAGTACTTGTGATGCATGTATAGAAAATCCCAGCAATATTCAGATGTCGCACCACAAGTACTGTTACTAGACAGCGTTGTATAGCAACACACATTTTTACATGCTGCAGATGGTATCTGGGTGTGGAGGTGAGTAGTATGTTGCATAACTGGGCTGGGTGGGGGGAGTTGGGGGTCACTGGATGAGGGGGGGAGGTAAATTAGATTACCAGGGAAGGATTTTATAGTTATTACCAGCATGGGGTCAGGGCAGGAAGGAGGTCCAATGGACTACTGGGGAATTATTTCCTATGTATGAATGGCATGAGGATCTCCCTCACCCACTATCTGGTGCCCTCCAGTGCTCCTAACCCTTCCCCCACCTCATCTGGTCACACAACCTACTACTTAGCTCCATGGCTAGTCATTGTCTGAGGACATAATTATGTGCATTGCTATAGAGCTTATTTTAAAACTAATCTTAGAAATCACCTGCTCTCAACACGCAGCTGTACCTGCCTCTAAGCCTCCTCCAATCCTCCCAGACAAGGCTCACTGAGCCGCTCTCTGACCTTCTGTCCAGCTCTACCTTTACTTGCTATTACCTTCCCCACACTCTTCTTCTGATGTCTTCTACCCAGCCTTACCTTTATTCTGCCCACTGAATCAATCTCCATGTAACTACTGTATATTGTTTACTCTGTAAAGCGCACATGTAAGCCTGTTGTATACTGTGTTTGACAAATGCCTGCATTTTTTGACTGATTCCTAAATGTACTCAGATTTTTTTGTCTGCCTTGATGTTTGTTTCTTGCACTGTTTTATCCTGACTGTGACGAGGTACCTTTGTAAATAAGCCTCTGGCTCAAAGGTTGTTAAACTGATGTTCTAATAAATAAATAAATAAAAAGCGACAGTACTCATAGGACATCACTGTGGTTTTTGATACACACACACTGCAAGTACTCTCGATGTGCAGAGTTGTATAGCAATAGAGAGACCTATGAGCAACAGGTGGGGGACAGTCACGGAGATGAGTGGAGAGTTTGTGCCAGTCACTGTCTTGGGGCTGGGTGGGGGCTGCAAGCCCAGTTACTTGGAGGGTCCACTGACTATCGGGAAATGACTTCATATGTATCACTGCCATGGGACTCAGTTGAAGTGGGGGGAACACCAACCTGCTAGGTATGTTCTATTTTTGTACACAAGTACTAGAGACACTAGTGGGGGAGAAGTTTGCATACTGCTGTGCACTTTTGTAAAAGAAGAGTTTTGGAAGCACTGAACAGCACAGCCTAAGCCACCTATTCGCGCTTACAAAACCTTCTGAAAATACCAGGGAGCAGAGCATGCATGTAGGAACCTCTGATTTGCATGCACGCCTGGTAGTCATTTAGCACCGCACCCATGGTGCGTTTGAATATTACACTGAGTGTGCTAACAGCCAATTTAACACACAAGGAATGGTTAGTGTGGCACTAAACCTGTCAGTGTGGCACTGGCTGTTCCAATATCCTGGCCCTGGAGGTAGAATACACAATTATTAAGTGCAACTGTGGTTTAAGCTGTTTATATGTGTCAGAAGAAAAAGGAAATGGGGTAACAGTTGGGAATAGGCGTGGGGGCTTGGGACACCAGGGAAATATTTTGTAGAAAAGGTGTTCAAGTGGTGAGAGTTAGGAAATAAAAAAAAATGAATTCATAAATTAATAAACAGTTTGTTTACATATCAAGAGATGAGTCACAGATAATGTACACTGCATTAAAAAATGTGTCACCTATCATAAGAAGGAGTTATTTAAATGCCATGAGAATATGATAAGCGACAAATTGCTTAAAAACACAGGGAAGAAGTGCTCTGTCCCCCCATTTACACACACAGGATGCATTCCCTGCCAACAATAGCACACATAAATCTAAGTACAGGATGATTCTGTTGCCACTGCATGCTAGCACACAGTAGCTCAATTTTTTAAGCATACATTATGCATAAAATTAAAATGAGCTTTTTTACAGGGTCTGGAGGGTTTTCAAACTAAATAGACATTTTTAAGAATGTTTTCATTATGACACAGAAAATAGTTTTTGATCCTTTTTTTTCACATAGCTGTTCATCCTTCCTCACCACCACCTACTCCTTCATCCGGCATCCTTGGTGGTCCTAACCCCAACTGCCCCTCCCCCTGCTGTCATACCAGCAGGGATCTATGTGGGGAGAGGTTTGAGGGCCCCAGATCACCATCATGTGCAGTGACCGGAGCACACAACTTTTAACCATTTTCTTTTTCCCCGTTTCCAGGCTGGCAGATGTGCAATGACACAAGGCATGTGCCATTAAGATGCCACACATACGCAGGGCCTGTCCCCATCCACTCAGGAGGCTGATGCTGTTGCTCCACCCAGCCTCTGCCAAGTGGTGACTGAGCAGCGACTCATCCTGTCCCCCCTTCCCGAAGGAGCAGAGCTGTTAATGGACACTCACTCCTCCTTTCCCCAGTCAGCTCCCACGCGACCCAGGTCCGTTCACAAATTGCCAGCATGGCAACAGGTGAGGTGCCCAGTGCCTCAGCCGTCTGTGCCCCTCAGCTGGCATTGGGGGTCTTTTTAATGTCTTTGCTATTTCTGATTTATTGTCAGCAACTATCAATCCACTACATCTTTTAAATGGCAAGTCCAGCTATTTGGGGCACCAGCCGACTCGTTTTATTATTAAGTTTTTCCTCATTTTAGCCCTTTCCCCTCTGCTGGCCCTCCGCCTTGATGATGGTGTGGCTAGGGCAGCACCTTTCCTCTGTCCAGGCGGACAGGTGGCTACCTTCACAGCTATCACCAGTGCTGCTCTGGGGTCAGCCATCAGGAGAGGCATAAATGTTGTGTGGTCCATGCCCATCCTCCCCATGCCAGCCAGTCTCCGTGCAAAATTCCAGAGAGTACATGCAAACTGTATCCTTCCAGGTGGCAGTACAGTGCGTTACTGACTGACCCAACTATGTAACCTCCCCATCACCTATCTCAACACTGTATGGATCTCCCAAAGTGGGCAGCAGCATTCTGTCTGACCTCTCTCTCCTGGATTGTCAGGCACCTTGAGATACAGTTCAGTCTGTATGGAAAGCACTTTAGAACACCAAATTCCTTTCCATGTCTTCAGTAATGGCTATTAATGTATTATAATAATCATGAGTACTTGCTGACAACAAGAAGCTAGATTCCTAGGGCCGGAATGAAATTTAAACGCCTCCTTCTCCCCACTGCAGATGCACATGCGTGCACGCACACACACGGACTGAGAATGTAGAGCCCTAGTTTGAACAAGATAAGAATTCTTCATTTAATTAATGCCTGTTTGTCACTGCCAGTGTAGTCTGCTAGCTGTATTGACTAATGGGAAGGCAAACAGCTGTGTGCTGGTCAAGGAGAGTCAATGAAACCTCACAGTTCCGTTTGGTTTGCATGAGATTGTGTAAACAGACTGCTCACAATGAGGCAAGAATTTCTTAAATATTTATCAACAAACAAACTGACTCCAGTGCCCCCAAAAAATACTGAGCCCAAAGAGGCTGTAAATCATTTTAGGTTTTTTTTTCCTAGTAGAGGGGAAAGGGCTCAAAATGAAGAAAAACATAATAATGTTTCCTCCTGCTGCACTTGTCTCTAAACAAGCTATCTAAGTTAATAATGTCATTGTTTATTTTTCTTTGAGCCACACTATTTACATATCTGCTGAGCGTCAAATTTTTGTTTGACTTCTGCCTTTGCTTTGGTCTCTGTCTGTATGAATTGTTACTCACTATGCTTGGCTTGACTCCAGTACCACCTTCACTCCCATGCTAATCCTAATGTATTGTATGTTGACTCTAATGTGCTGTATTCTAATGTACTGTATGTCAAATGTAATGTATTATATTCTAATGTATTGTATGTCAAATCTAATGTATTATATTCTAATGTATTGTATGTCAGATCTAATGTATTATATTCTAACGTATTATATGTTGAATCTAATGTGCTGTATTCTAATGTACTGTATGTCAAATGTAATGTATTATATTCTAATGTATTGTATGTCAAATCTAATGTATTATATTCTAACGTATTGTATGTTGAATCTAATGCGCTGTATTCTAATGTACTGTATGTCAAATGTAATGTATTATATTCTAATGTATTATATGTCAAATCTAATGTATTGTATGTCAAATCTAATGTATTATATTCTAATGTACTGTATGTTGAATCTAATGGGCTGTGTTTTAATGCACTGTATATCAAATGCAATGTACTGTATTCTAATGTATTGTATGTCAAATGAAATGTGTTATATTCTAGTTTATTGTATGTCAGATCTAATGTGTTATATTCTAATGTATTGTATCTTGAATCTAATGTGTTATAGTCTAATGTATTGTATGTTAAATCTAATGTATTGTTATGTGCCATCTAGAGGGCCCAGGTCATTCCTGAAACTGATCCCACAGACCAGAGTACCTACCCAGTTATCAAATAAACAAATAAATGTTCTTACCTACATTATTTTTTCTTACCCTGATTTAAAAAGACATTCCTGGTTTTCATCATTCAGCTGTACTGTGAATTACATACGAACATACATACGGACATATGAAGAAGCCAGCAGAAGAAGGCCATTTGGTTTATCAAGTCTGCTTGTATTGCAGGGTCCACAGCTTGAGCTACTGTCCCTGCCCCCTCTCCCCACTCCTCCCATCCTCCCGACCCATGACCCTTACCCTCCCCAATACCTATTCCAGCCTCTCTTAAAGCTGCCCACTGTCTTCAATGAAATTACCTCTTCCGGCAGCACACTCCAAGTGTCCACCACCTTCTCTGTGAAGAAATGCTTCCTGACCTCCCTCCTAAACCTCCCACCCTCCAGCTTAAGACTGTGCCCCCTCGTGTTATGGTTGGCACTCAACTTAAAGAGATTCTCCTTATCAACCTTATTTATTCCTTTCAAGTACTTGAAGGTCCCAATCATGTCCCCCCCCCTCTCTCCCTCCTGTCTTCCAGAGAGTACATGTTCAGTGCCCTCACCTCTCCTCATATGCCTTACACTGCTTACCCACTATCATCTTTGTAGCCCTCCTCTGAACCTTCTCCAGCAGGTTAATATCCTTTTTGAGGTGTGGGCACCAGTACTGAACTCCATACTCTTGATTGTGGCCTTACCAGTGACCTGTACAAGGGCAGTATAACCTCCTCTCTCCTACTACTGGTCCCCCTAGATATGCATACCAGCATCTCATTTGCTTCTGCTGCTGCTTTTTTGCACTACATGGAGTGCTTCAGGTCACTAGTGATCATCACTCTCAGGTCCTTCTTCTCCTCTGATGGAGATACTCGGACTCCAACCAGGTAGTATTCTGCCCTAGGATTCTTGGCTCCAATATTCCTAACTTTGCATTTCTTGGCATTGAAGCCAAGCTGCCAGATCCTGGACCACTTCCCTAGCTTTTCCAGATCTTCCTGTAGGTCGTGTATCCCTTCAGCTGTATCCACTCTCCCACAGAGCTAGGTGTTATCCGTGAATAGGCACATTTTGTGCTTAATGCCATCTCCAATGTCATTTATGAAGATATTGAACAACACCGGCCCCAGCATTGATCCCTGCAGGACTCCACTAGTTACCTCTCTGGTGCCAGATAACTCTCCCCCACAACCACCCTCTGGGTTCTGTCCTTCAGCCAGTTTTCCACCCGTCTGACCATCTTTTCCCCAACCTCGAGATCCATCACCTTCCTGATCAACCTTTTGTGGAGCACAGAGTCAAAGACCTCACTGAAATCAAGACAGAGGATGTCTACCACTTGGCCCCTGTCTACTGTCTTAGTGACACAGTCGAAGAAGTCAATCAGATTTGTTTGACACAATCCCCCTCCCCCATGGACCCATACTGCCTCGCATCCTGGAGATCATGCTCCTCTAGATATTCCACCAACCTTTCCTTTAGTATGGTCTCCATGAGCTTGCCCACAATGGAAGTCACACTGACTGGTCTGTAATTCCCTGGGTCATCCTTGAGACCGCTTTTGTGGAGCGACACTACATTTGCTGTTCTCCAGTCCTGTGGTACTACACCCATCTCTAGTGAACTATTAAATAGGTCTGCCAGTGACCCTGCCAGCTCCTCACCTAGTTCCTATAGTACCCTTGGATGTACTCCGTCCGGCCTGGTGATTTGTCCATCTTAAATGCCAGCAGCCCCTCTCTCACTCTATCCTCCTTATCACTACATGTGTTCCCCTTCCCCACTCCTCTTTTTCCTCCTGAAGGCACTGATTTAATCAATCAATCAATCAATGTGAATTAAGCAAGATCATCTGTGACAAGGTGACTCCTTTGGCCAGGTACAGTATCTACAATATTTCATTCTTTACATGCTTATGTGGGCTTGGGGCCTGCTCTCTCTCTCTCTCTCTCTCTCTCTCTCTCTCTCTCTTTTTGCAGGACCCCTCTAAACCTTCCTTATTTCTAAATTTCAGGAAGTAACCCACAAGAAGCTCCCAGCTGATCAGTGGGAAACAAGTTTAACAGAGCAGGCCATACCTCTCAAAAAACAAATACAGTTAAAGGTTGACCTGCTAATCCTGCTAACTCACTTTGTTTTTATTCACATTTCATATACATTACTGTATTTTGCAGGGGCACTACTGGTGGGTGGCAAATATCAGTAAACAAACAGAATCTGGTTACCCCCTCAGCTGAGCCCAAAGGAGCCTATAAATTGCTCTTACTGTTTTTTTTTACTTGCATTCTTTTTTCTTACCATGATTTGAAAAGTTCTTAGTTCTCATAGTTCAACTGAAATGTAAATTCAGCCTGACCCCTGCAAAATATAGTAATTTATATGAAATGTTATTAAAACAATGTGAATTAGGAGGGTTCAGCAAGATAACCTTTAATTTTGATCGCAGACTGTAGTGAAAAAGAAATAATGTGACCTACTGGGAACTGAACCCAGGCCCCCAAAATACCATCTCAGTACTCTAGTTACTGAGCTGCAGGCTCACATGGTTGGACCTGAGGTTTCCGGACACACTCCCTTTCTCTGGTACTGCATGAAAATCGAGCTGACATGTAACCCCCAGAGGGAGCTACCCTTAGGGCTACTACCCCTGCCTGCCTCCACAGAGACAGGGTGAGGGGCCCAGATCCGTTGACGGGTGCCTCCACCCAGAGGTCAGGGTTACTACTGGCGAGTTTGCCTCGGTCACAGCTCTCTGGGTTACTGCAACCCCCTTTCGACCCACTAGTGGCTCACACAGGGTTCCAACAATACTTTTTCCATATACACTTACCCACCAGATGGCATCTCTCAGCTCACTCCGGGGACCCCCTGTAAAGTAAGGTACAGTTATATCACAGTCCCTATGCAGCGGTTCACCAGAGATG
Organism: Neoceratodus forsteri; assembly: GCA_016271365.2. Taxonomy (NCBI): domain Eukaryota; kingdom Metazoa; phylum Chordata; order Ceratodontiformes; family Ceratodontidae; genus Neoceratodus; species Neoceratodus forsteri. Next base: position 421,364,423 of record CM028138.1, read on the forward strand.
CACAGACTAACCAGGGTGTAGTTGCAACACATCAATCTGATTTATTAAAGGGAGGCAAATAACACGGGGAGGGGGAATCAAGGTAATTGGCTTACTCTATACTTATCTACCTAGGGCACTGTGCACAGGCTTGAACCTAATATTTACTGTCCCTGGGTATCCAAGCCCTAATGGCTAGTCCACCGTGGCAGCTGGTTGGGGCTCTGACACAGATAGCCTTTACAATACTGAACGAGTCAGAATGAGGAGCAAACTCAATTAGCCAGTCAGCAGTATGATGAAGCAACTGGAGACCACTGATCGCAATCTTAGCAGGGAGCTACCCTGATTCAGTACTCACGACTCCAGCAAGCAATGATGTCTTCACCTCTGGCCAGGTTGAGCCTGAATTTCACCAGCCTACTCACACATTTATATGGCAAATAACAGAGGGGTACCATACCAGGCAGTTGCTTCTAGACCCCACATGAACTTGCAGTAGGACTTGGGCAATAAACGGCAACTTCAACCTCCCGGGTGGACCAAGCATGATTCAGCAGATTCTCCAGTCCTCTCAGGTTGAGCCTGGTAGGTAGCTGGGCTGGCACCAGCCTCCTCCGACCGCACGCCAGGCAGATTTAGTCCGACTCACTAAACGGCAAAACGGCCGCCTCAGGCCCCTCACGCGCTTCCCGTGTGAACACTCAACGGCACAGGAGCTCAGAGCTCCTTGTTCCTTCTCAGTCTCAACACATCTACCACCAACAGCATGGGGCTCCCCTTACAATTCGAGTGCTACCTGATTCTATTGGCTGGCATACCTGTCGGTAAATCAATTTTGGCCCCTCAGTGGTGCGAAAAAGCGCCATAGCCCATAATGCCTTTCCCAACTTACAAGCAGTTCCTCTATTGGTCAGACAGCTCTCCAGAGTCCGAGGTACTGATTGGTCCAATTCAGCAGTTTTGGACCAAAATGAAGGAGTCAATCGAAACAGTCTTTACTGCAAAGGGAGGCAGGTTAGAACAACTACATTATCATCATTATTTTACATTATTTCCACCAAACAATCACATCCTCCAGCAAAGCTCCCTCTGCACCACTAGCAATGGCAGAAAGGAGCTATTTTTTCAGCATCCCAGGCGGGACTCGGGCATACAACCACACATGCCCCCCCCCCATCTCAGTTAATTATGACTGCAACAGGCAGCCCTCAAAGAGACAGTGTACGGAGGCTTCAAAAGCGCTTGCTGGCTACCCATTTAAACGGCTTTATGCCAATCACCAACCAGGCATGGAGCATGAAAACGAGCTCTGGGAAACTTTTAGGAACCCCATTTATAGGGGGGTTACAGACAGATGTTTCTGATGCAGTATTTGGCACTGCTAAGGAATTTAAATCATAAATTAATTTGATAAGATATTTCCCAGCCAGTAAAGTAGTTTTTTTCCCATTGTTAAACTGTGGTTTGTTCCCAGAGTCCACTACTTGCCGGGCCCTCAGACATTCAGCTGCTGGTTGCTCCATGTTGTCTATTTGCTGCTGCAATATGTAGATCTGGTTTAGAAAATAATACATGTGTGACATCAGGAGCAGGAGTAATGAAAGTTGTCTTTTGATGTAGCGCCTGTTGCATCTGCCTTCAGATACACAGGACTTGCATCAAAAAACTCAGGATTGGGCACCCCCCGTGGTCCAGCAGTAGTGTTTCACGCTACCATAGATACATAGATACATAGACAGTGTCGGCAGATAAGGGCCTATGGCCCACCCAGTCTGCCCATTTGAGCTTTTAAGTTCAGTTTGTTTTCCTAGAAGTCTGTTGCCCCTTACCCCTGACCTCCAGAATTCCTTTATGTCTATCCCATGCATTCTTAAATCCCGTGATTGTTTCAGCCCCCACCACTTCCTCTAGCAGGGTGTTCCACTTGTCCACCACCCGTTCTGTGAAGAAATTCTTTCTCATGTTTCCTCTGAATCGTCCTGCCTCCAACTTCATCCCATGTCCTCTAGTCCTGGAACATCTTTTTCACTTAAAAATAGTGTTTTCCTGCACCCTGTTCCTCCCTGTAAGATACTTGTATGTCTCTATCATATCCCCTCTCTCCCTCCTCTCCTCCAGGGAGTACATGTTCAGTTCCTTCAACCTGTCTTCATAGGACTTGTGATGCAATCCATGCACCATCTTTGTTGCCCTCCTCTGAACCTTCTCTACCCTGTCTATGTCCTTACGTAGGTATGGTCTCCAGAACTGTACACTGTACTCCAGGTGGGGCCTCACTAGTGTCTTGTATAGCGGAATTATGACCTCCTTTTCCTGCTGGTGATGCCCTCGCCGATACATCCCAGCATCCTATTTGCTTTACCTGCTGCCTTGTCACACTGTTTTCTACCTTGAGGTCATCAGAGATAACCCAAGATCCCTTTCCTGCTTGGTGCATGCTATATCCTCACTCCCCAACTGATATATTGTGCCAGGGTTTTTGTGCCCCATATGCATTATCTTGCACTTCTTTGCATTGAATTTCAACTGCCAAACCCCTGACCATTCTTCAAGTTTCTGCAGATCGCTTCTCATTCTGTCTACACCCTCTGGTGTGTCTACTCTGTTACAGAGCTTTGTGTCATCAGCGAACAGTGAAATTCTGCCTTCTAGGTCCTGCACAATGTCACTGATGTAGATGTTGAATAGGACCGGTCCCAGCACTGATCCCTGTGGTACCCCACTGGTCACTCTTCCCTCTGTGGAGTGACAGCCATTTACCACCACCCTCTGTGTCCCGCCACCCAGCCAGTTACCTACCCACCACACTACTGTCCTGCCCACACCCATATTCCCCAGTTTGTGTAATAGTCTTCTATGTGGCACAGTGTCAAAGGCCTTGCTGAAGTCCAGATAGGCCATGTCCACTGCCCTCCCTGATCCACCTCCCTAGTCACCCAGTCAAAATTCAACGAGGTTGGTCTGACATGACCTCCCCTGGTGAAACCATGCTGCCTTGGGTCCTGTAGTCCATTGACAACCAGATGTTCCACAATCTCTCCTTCAGTAGTGCTTCCATGATCTTCCCACTACTGAGGTGAGGCTGACTGGTCTGTAGTTCCCTGCTTCTCTTTGTTCCCACTTTTCTATAGAGGGACTACATCTGCTGTCCTCCAGTCTTTGGTACCTCCCTGTTTTCAGTGATCGGCTAAACAGGATGGCCAGAGGTTCAGCCACCACCTCTCTTAGTTCTTTAAGGACCCTGGGTGCACCCATCTGGCCCCATTGCTTTATCAACTCTCATTACTTCCATTTCCCTCAGGACCCTTTCTCGTGTAAAGGACTTGTGTCCATTCTGCACCATTCTCACCTTGTACTCCCTTCAGACCCATTACCCTCCTCTTCCTCAGTAAAGACTGAGCAGAAATACCTGTTCAATATGTCAGCTTTACTGTTGTCATCCTCCACGCCCCATCCTCCCCTTCAGTCTCACTATCCTCCCTTTGTCTTTCTTTTTTCACTTATGTACCTGTAAAAGGTTTTGTCCCTCTACCCACTGATTTTGCAATGTGCTCTTCTGTCTGAGCTTTGGCTTCCTTACTGACCTCCCTGCCTCCCTTTGCTTCTCCTGGTACTTCTCCCTATCCCTTCTGCCTGTGTCTTTTTGTATTGCCTGAATGCAATCTTTTGGCTTTCACTTTCTTTGCTACCTCTTTGGAAACCATAATGGTCTCTCTTCCTTTCCTCTTGCTACCCTGCTTAATGCATAATTCTGTTGTTCTTGTAATCCCCATTTTAAATACTGCCCACTGTTCCTCAACCCCTGATTCCTGTCCCATTCCCCTTATGCCTCTTTCAAGTATCTCCCATTTTTCCAAAGTCTGCCCCTAAAATCCAGGATAAGTGTTTTGTGTGGTTTGGTTCTGCTCTTTCTGTGATTTCAAACCACAATGACTGGTGGTCACTGTTTCCCAGGTGCTCCCCCACTGTTACCCCCATCACACTGTCCCTGTTTGTGAGCACAAGGTCCAGTATTGCCTTCTGCCGAGTTGGTTCCATGACCAGTTGCTTGAGGAAGGCACCCTGAAGGAGTCCAGGATAAATCTGCTCCTAGTTGATGCTGCTGCTGGATGCTCAGTCAACGTCTGGAATATTGAAGTCTCCAACCAGTACTACCTCACCCTTGTCTGCCATCCTTTGAATGGCTAGCATCAGCTCCTATCTGTTTCTTCCTCCTGGGCTGGTGGTCTATAGACCACACCTGTGCGGATGGCTGTCCCATTTTCCTTTCCAGCTTAACCCACAGTATCTCTCCCCATTTTGTTCCTCCTGGATCTCTGTGGCCCTTATGTCATTTTTCACATACAGTGCCACTCCTCCTCCTTCCTGCCTGCTCTGTCTCTTCTGAATATGTTGTAGCCAGGTATGGCCATCTCCCAGTCGTGGTTATCATTACACCAGGTTTCAGTGATGGCCACAATGTCCAGGTCTGACTGCACCATGACAGCCTCCAGATCTTCCATCTTGTTGCTAAGGCTCCTGGCATTTGCACACATGGCTTTCCATGATTTGACCTCCCTAGACTGTTTCACTGTTCTACTCCAGCCCCTTCCTTGGTTGTCATTTATCCCTGGTTCTCCTTGCTGTCTGCCCTTCTGCTGAATTTAGCCCCTTTTCTGCTTATCCACCTCTTAGGCACTAATCTCCATCTTTTGCACACTGCTTTGCAGAGATAGCCACTCCTCTGGTTCACTGGTTCCACTGCTAGCTGTGGGGAGGAGCAAGTAGGTACCTCTCCTTGCTGGCCTCACTTTGCTAGTTTAAATGCTTGTCAATGTAGCATTTAAACTTATTATTGAGTGCTTGATTCCTCCAGGATGGATGCAGGCCGTCAGGCTTGAACAAACCTCCATCCTCCAGGTGGGTCCTCAGTCACCAATGAATCCAAACCCTTCCTCACAGCACCAGTTCTTCAACCATGAGTTAAAGTTCCTGGTGCAGCCTCCTATGCTCTCCTTCTTCTCACAGGTAGTACTTCTGAGAAAGTGACAGAAGTAGCTACTTGCTTGAGACCCTCCCCAGTTTCCTAAACTCTTCCTGAACTTCGCTTATTCCCATTTGCCAGGTCATTAGTACCTAGGAGGATAATGACATCCAGCTCACCCTCCCTGCCTTGCCTTCCCAGTGATTCCCAGGATCTTCCTTCCATCCCTCCATGCCATGGCACCTGGTAGGCACCTCACCTCCCTGTCCTCCCCTGCTGTGTTCCTAGCTGGATCCCTCTTATGATGGAGTCCCCACCAGGATTCGCTCCTCCTCCTCTGAGGTCCACTGCTTTCCCCGCTGAGGTCACCTCCTTGGCTAACCTCCACATCCTTTCCTTCCACTTCTCTGGGTACTTATTTGGTTGTCCTCATTTGCCAGTGTGGCATATGAGTTCTTGAGTGGAATAGGATCTGGGATGTGCCTCTGCCTGACCACTCTAACCCTCCCTGAGCCCACTGTCATCCAAGTGCTCCTCGCTCGGCATCCTTTGAGGCAGTTGCATTGGACTGGTGGTCCCTGGATAGGGGTGATGGTACTGCTGACCCAGTTTACTTCCGCTCTGAGTCTGGCTACCTCCTCCCGCAGTCCAGAGAGATGCATGCAGATAGGGCAGCACCTCAGTGTCCAGAAGGTCTGCCTGAATATGGCTGCCCCACAGCCACTGCATTGCACCACTCCCCACATTATACTGCAATTCCACTACTTGTCTGCTACTGAAGCTCTCCTAGTTCCCTTTTTATTAATTTACTGCCCTAAAAGTCCTGCCACTGATCCTCAGATAATTTTTTTTAAAGAAAAAGAAACCAATAAATAAATAAATGAATCAAAACACTTGTCGTGCTGAGGGTGGGCTTCTTCCCCCTTATGCCCCTCCTACTTCACACCCCTTACTATACCCTGTGTTTAGCTCCTGTCAATCAGATTTAACAGGGCATATAATTAAGAGTTGGGGGGGGGTGAAAATTTGCAGCAATTAAAGACAGCACAGAATTACACCACCACTATGTTTTAAATTTTCAACAGCCCAAAAACAATTATAAGTAAAGACAACAATGAAAGCATAGTGTCACTAAAAGCCCACAATCTAAGTTTAAAAGAAAAATAGCAATTACCAGTTACTCTAAAGCACTGCATTGAATGTGTTTCCTTCCTTCCCTCCCCTTCTGGCTTCTTCTGAGAAAATAAACTCTACTTGCTACTTCAACTCTGACTAAGCCCCACCTCCAGTTATCACGTAGCTGAGGTCAGAGGCCAGACAATTAACACCCTTCACCCAACTACAGGGCAGTCAGACAAGCCAAGATAAAATTTGCAGCAATTAAAGACAGCACAGAATTACACCACCACTATGTTTTAAATTTTCAACAGCCCAAAAACAATTATAAGTAAAGACAACAACGAAAGTATAGTGTCACTAGAAGCCCACAATCTAAGTTTAAAAGAAAAATAGCAATTACCAGTTACTCTAAAGCACTGAATTGAATGTGTTTCCTTCCTTCCCCTTCTGGCTTCTTCTCCATGCAGACAACTCAGGGTTATGAGCCAGCACAGGCCCTTGCAAGAGGGGCCAGGTTAGGCAGTGCCACCAATGTGAGTGCTTCTTTATTCAGAAAGAGCTGGTGTTGAGGCCCTGCAGCAGCTACCCCTGTGGTGGGCCACAGAGGCAATAATGGAGATAGGGTTTCCTGTTCAAGTTATGCACAGGTGGTCACTACACACTGTAAACTCGTGAAGAATGGAATGGATATAATAAAAGGCTTTTAATTTGCACTAACCTTGTGTGGGGTAAGTGTTACAAATGTTAAGGGTGACTTCCCAGTGCCGCCCTGCTGGCACAGTGGCAGCATATCACACTGCTGTGCAGGCAACCTGGGTTTGGGAGCAGACTCAAGTCACCACACTGGGGGAGCAGGCCAGGCTGATATAGCTGCTGCTTGGCAGTGCACCTCAGTCGAGGTGGGTTGCTGGCAAGTTTTGGTACCACAGTAATTCCCTGTGGCTGGGCCAGAAAGCTTACCTCTTGCAATGCAAAGCTGTGGTGTCAGAGGCTGCTGCAGCCACCATTCATGCCATGGAGTGGAGGGAAGGACTTAGGGAGAAAACTGTGGATGGAACAGCATGTGCATTGAGCCGTCTTTATGGCAGTCATTGGTACTCTCTGGGCTTTGCTCTGTGCAGATCCCCACCTGCTGGCACAGTGGGGTGGAGGGTGGAGTGACTGACAGGGATGAGATGTCACCAACAGCGCAGACCAGAACCTGAGGAGAAGACGGGGTACTGGCTCGGGGGGCCAAAAATCAAGATAAAAATAAAAAGAGTCCCATTACCAAAACAAGTACTGCCCTTTATTGTTGAAAAGGAACTTGAGTGTGGCTGTGGGAACAAGAGGAATACAATTCTATTGCCTTTAAAAATTGAAAACACAGAAGGAAATATTGTTGTCTTTAGCCAACTCTTGTTTTGGGTTTTGCTACCATTGAGTATGCCTTGCAATCCATTTCTTCACTGAATATTGCTGTCCCTGTCTCGACTTCCTGTACATTCTTTGATGTCAGTACCGCCATTCGGTGCTGTTTCCTGTGGGGTGTAGAATGTTAGAACAGACATCTTAGAATGCCCATGAAGCAACGAAACAGCCAGCATTAAGCACGTGCAGTCAGAAACAAACAATCTGATCAAAAACAAGAATCCAACAAATTCATTTGTGAAGAGTGGATACCCTTAAAGAGGGAGATGACAAGCAGCATCTTGGACTAGCCTGTAATTTCTGACTTCTTATGGGCAGTGAAAGCCCTTGGGAACCATTTCTTGTCTGGGCTGCAACACACTACAGATTGTACTCTGGTGCAGCCATAGTGTTCCATTCCCAGAATCAGCCAGGGGCTGCCTTACCCACTTTGCTCCTATAAAAATAATAATCCAGGCAGCTACTGCTTCTGCCAGTTCAGCAGTCTTCCAGATGTTCACGTGTAACCCCCTAGGTGGTGCTATCCCAAGGGCTACTACCCCTCCCTGCTTGGCTAGTGGCAGGTTAAGGGGCCTAGGTTCTGTAACGGGTGCCTCCACCTGGAGGTCAGGGTTGGTAGCAGTCAAACTTACCAGTGCCCAGCCCTCTGGGACAAAGTAACCCCCCTCTTTCCCTGCTAGTGGCCCAAACACTGCACAATAATTATGTTCACAATACCCCCTGTACACCACACAAGTACCCACACTGTTTACACTTACCACCAGGGCAGTTTCCTCTAGCTCGACCCTGGGGACCCCCTGTAAAACAAGGTTAGGCAAAGCAACTAGTAACAGCACAGTAAGTACTCTTAGCACAAACTGGAACCACAGTCAGATTAAATGCAGAAAAGGTTAGATCTGATTTATTCAGAGGACTTGAACAAGGGAGGGGCGTAATCAGGTAAATTTGCTTAAAGGCTCTATCAATCAGTTATGCATGCACTTCAGAGTCCCTAAACAGTCACATCTTCTGAGTACCCAGGTGGAGAGGAGATGGGCTAGCCAGGACTGTTGCCTGGGGTAGGCTGGCGTTGCAGCTGGTTGGGGCCTTCTGATGGAAAAGACAACATGCACAGTACACACTATTTGTACAAAACTACACACTATTTGTAATCCGGAGCCAGAGGGCTCAGTTTGTGAAGAAAAAGAAACAAGACAATCAGATGACACACTTAGATTAAGCCGTTGTTGCAGGGAGCTACCCTGATATTTACTCACGATACCCAAGACTGGACACAGGCAGGATGAAAATCGAGACAGCAGGTGGTTGATCTGGAGTGGCAGGAGAAGCAGGGCCCACACGATTCACCAAGGCATCATTCCTGTTCAAGTGTGGAGCAGGGGGCTGATCCCCAGGCAGGTCTCTCGTCGGTGGCTTTCTCTGTGCAGTGGGGTAGTCTGGCAGGGCCAGCGTGGCATGGCCCAGGCCAAATGGAGATGAACACAGATTCAGTCTGATTAGGCTGGATAAAGCTTCCAGCAAGCAGAACACAGTTCACACAGTGGGGAACCAAATCACAACAAACTTTTTATACACAGTACATTTACATGTAAGGAAATTCTACTGTATCAGGCAAACCGCTCTCCAGTCACGATTGCAAAGTCTCTGCACAAACCGGGGATTCAAAAGCACCTGGAAATCCTGACAGGCCGATCGCATTCAGCAAAATCTTCGGTCTTCTTCAGGTATGAGCCTGGTAAAAAATCAGTGGCTTACTTTGTTCTCCCAAACTTGGATTTAATCCGAAATAACTCTCTTCTCTCCCTCTCAGGAGCAGCAGGCAGACATGCAGGCCACAACTCAGGCCTTTAAACAGTTCTCCCGTGCAAAACTACTCAGACGGCTGCTTGACTGTCCCAAGCTGTTGCTTCTTCAGCTCCCAACTTAGATCTGACTCAACTGCCAGCAAGCCTGGGACTTTCCCCAGAATCCAAAAGGTTTAGATGGCTGATATGTCAGTCACAACAAAAGCTCCCCCTTCAGGTGCAAAAAGGTGCCAAAAGCCCAAAACTACAATTCCTACAGATTTTGACCCCAGACAGCTCCTGTAGTCCGGCTCCATTTTAGGTTCCACCAGTACTGATTGGTCCAATTCGCAGTCCCGAGCCAAATGGTGGGGATAAACAAAACAGTCCTTGCTGCAAAGAAGGCAGGTTAGACAAACTACATTATCATTATCACTCTAATAGGTTTTCAGCAAACATACGAACATACGAAATTTGCCAGCAGATAAAGGCCTAGAGGTCTATCAAGTCTGCTCGAATGTGCAGCTAGCACCCCTTATTCTGCAGCTGCCCCTCCCTTCCACCCTTCCCCTTCATTAACCCTCCCCCTTGTCCTGTCCCATCCTCGTTTGAAGCAGTCCACTGTTCTACTGCATACCACTTCAGCAGGTAACGCATTCCACCTAGCCACCACCCTCTCTGTAAAAAAGTGTCTCCTCATCTCCCTCCTGAACCTTCCTCACTCCAGTCTCATATCATGGCCCCTAGTGGCCCTCTCCTCCCTTACTTTAAACAGCCCCTCTGTACCCGTCTTGTTTATTCCTTTCATGTATTTAAAGGTTTCAATCATGTCACCCATGTCTCTCCTCTCCTCCAGTGAGTACATGTTCAACTCCTTCAACCTCCTCGTATGATAAGTCCCCCAACCCCTTGATCATCTTTGTCGCTCTGCACTGCACCCCCTCCAGTAACTTAATGTCCATCTTCAGATACGGACTTCAGTACTGCATGCAGTACTCCAGGTGTGGTCTAACTAATGACCTATACAGTGGCAGAATCACCTCCTCCCTCCTCGAGGATATACCCCTTGCAATACAACCCAGCATTTTGTTGGCCTTTGCAGCTGCCTTCCTACATTGTGCCGAGTTGTTCATTGACCCTGTAATGAGCACACCCAGATCCTTCTCCTCCTCTGTCTGGGCTAGCTGCACTCCCCCTAGCTGGTAACTGCTCCGTGGGTTCTTCATCCCAAAATGCAGCACCTTGCACTTTTTGGCATTAAAGCCCAGTTGCCAGGTGTCTGACCAGGTTTCAAGCTTTGCCAGATCATCCTGCAACCCCTGCCATCCACCTAGGTCATCCACCACCGCGCCTACCTTGGTATCATCAGCAAACAGACTGATCTTGCTCTTGATGTCCCAAGATATGTCTGCAATGAATATCCCAAACAACACTGGTCTCAGCACTGAGCCCTGTGGAACACCGCTCGTCACTGCCCTTGAGTGTGAGAGCTCCCCACCCACCACCACCCTCTGTTGCCTTCTCTTACATCTTCAGTTACATCTTCTAACAGAGCTCCCTCTACACAATTAGCAATGGCAGAAACAGAGCAATTACCAGGCAGCCCGGGCAGGACTTGAGCATGACAACACTCAGTCCCCTCCCAGATTAATCACCACTGCAAATCTAGGCAGCCCTTAAAGAGGCAGTACACAGGCACTCTCTGGCAATAACGTTTAACTGCTAAAACACAGGACAACAGCCTGGCAGTGAGCATTTAGGCAAGCTCGAGGAAGACTTTTCGGGAACCCCCATTTGTAGGGGGGTTTACACCCGCAGAAGGAACTGTCCCTGTAGTATGCTGCTGCTGGCGTTTTCCTTTTAATTTAGTTGCCGTACCCATTTTACCCCACTTTCTCCCCGGTTTTCTACTGCCATGATTGGGATTGTCACTGCTGCATCTTCCTCAGAAGGGCATATGTGCTTCTATCTTTACAGCCAATTTCCCTCCTTGGTCAGCTGGTGGGGGGGTACTAATACTGGACAGCCTATGCTCACCCTCCATCACTGGGAGATAAGTGCCTCACCTCTGTGGTACACTTGACACCCCTAACATGGACCCAGTGTGGGGGTTTCAGGGCTTGAACGCAAATCCCATTCTTCCAAGTTACCAATGAGGGTATTGTTGTCTAATGTCTGTTTATTATGTTTGCTTGCAGATTGAAAGGAAACATATTGGTATGCTGCTTGGAGTCTGTAAGTGTGTCAGACTGTTAGCCAGCATGCAATGGCAAAAGCCACCACTCCCACTTGCCAGCCAATGGCACTGTGGGGCTCTGGGATCATTTGAATACCTCCGTGTGACCATTTGTGCAGGGAGCTGTAGCCTATCACCTGGCAGAATCATCTATTTTGTCACCTACTGTTTTTCTGTTGCTAGTCAGATATTATTTGTTAGTTATGGTGCCAATTTTGCTGTGAGTTCCATATTTACTTTTATTATTTTTATTTGGGTTTCATTAATTGCTTCATTTGTCAGTCTTGTTGTGTGTCTGATATGTTGGACCTTCCAGTACAACATAAATAATCCTTCCAAATTCTGGAAGGTAATTCACTCCCTTTTCTCCCCCCCCCCCTTAAATAAACAATGCTCAAGTTACCAACCACCTTAACATTGCCACTGAATTTAATACTTATTTCACCTCTTGTGCTTCTGTTCTTCTATCTCCCTTGCCTCCACCTGCTCACACTAACCCTACACCCTCTCTTCTTCCTCTCCCTCAATTCCCTCTGCATCCCCCTCTTTCTCCTTCTCTAACATCACACCTACTGCCATCTTCGAGGCACTCTATGCCCTCAACCCCTCCAAAGGCAGCTCACCTGATGGCTTGGACCCAAAACTGCTGTACCTATCAAAACCTGCTATTTCTGCTTCGCTATCTGTCCTACTTTACTGCTCTTTCACCACAGCTTCTATCCCTTCTGTCTGGAAGCATGCCATTGTCCTTCCCTTGCCTAAGGGTGGCAACCCTTCCACTCCTGCCAACTATTGCCCTATCTCTGTCCTTCCTACCCTTGCTAAACTCCAGGAGCATATAGTTCTTTCTCAACTCACTTCCTATCTTTCCGGATCTAACTTTTTCACACCCTTCTAATCTGCTGTTCGGAAGAATCACTCCACCACCACCACCACCACCACCACCACCTCCTGATTAGGCTCATTGATTCCATCCTCACAGGGATGGACAGCGGTCAAATCACTTCTGCCATTTTTGTCGACCTAGCTAAGGCTTTCAACACTGTTACTTACACCCTTCTTTTAGACTCCCTCTCCTCGGCAGGCCTCACTGACTATGCCACTAGTTGGTTCAAAGCCTATCTAGTAGGTAGGACCCAGTCAGTTAGGATAGCAGAAGCTGTATCTCCTGTTATACCTATCAACACTGGCATACCACAGGGTTCAATGTTGGGGCCTATCCCTTTTCTCCATTTTCTTAAATTACCTTCCCTCAGTCTGTTCAGCCACCTCTATCCACATGTACAAGATATGGTTCTCTTCACTTCAGGCCAGTCCCCTGTGGATGTTCTATCCAGTCTTCAGCATGACTTCAATCAAGTTCAGCTATGGTTCAGCTCTTACCAACTCTCGCTCAATGCCAAGAAGACAGTCTCAATGACCTTTGGCACCAGGCAGAGACTCTCTCGGCTCCCCTTCCTGCCCTCCTTCCACACCCTAGATGGGACAACTCTTGAGGATATCTCTCCTTAAGGTACCTGGGGAGTTCGGCTCGACCAACACCTCAGCTTTCTCTGGACATGTTGACGCCATCCTGAAGTAGATGCACCCCAAACTTGGTGCTTAATACAGGAACTGTAACTGCCTCACACTACCAGCCAGGCGTGAACTAGTCCAGAAGATTATACTATCTATCTTTGACTACTGTGATGTAGTTTACAGTGCTGCTCCCAAGTCCTCCCTAAACAGATTGGGTTCACTTTTTAACTCCTTCTGTTGCTTCACTCTTAACACCACCCCTACCACTGTTCTCTCTATCACTCCCTCACCTTCTCCTCCCTGGAAAATCTCTGTCATCTCCACTGCACTAAATTGGCCTCCACATTTTGGTTTGGTTTGCTTCCTCCATACCTGACCACCTCCCTATCTATTCTCCCCCCACTAGACTGTTCCCTTAGGTCCTTTGGTGCACGGCTACTAATAGTTCCTTGTCAGTCTACTATGGTAGGGCAGATGGCCTTCTTGCATCGCTTCCCTAAATTATGGAATGCTCTCCCTCCTCAGATTCACCACTCTCCCCCCCCCCACACTCCATTTCATTAGCCTTCATAGTCGCTCCTCCTTCCTGTGACAGCTGGCATGCTGCATTTCAGTCTCCTGTTCATCTAGCTGCCCATTTAATGGTTGTGTAACCCCTAGATGGCGCTATCCCAGGGGCTACTACCCCTGCCTGATTTGCCACTAACAGGTTGAGGGGCCTGGATCCAATGGCGGGTGCCTCCACCCAGAGGTCAGGGTTTGCAATAGTTAAACTAACTTGGTCACAGCCCTCTGGGACACTGCAACCCCTTTCTTCCCACTATTGGCCCACAATATGTCAGATTACCTTCACAGTATACACTTTCCCCCAGGACTGGTTCCGGCACTGGGACCTCCTGTGAAATGAGATACAGTGCAACAATCACAGTACAGTACTTTAACATAGACAAATACCTCAGGCAGTATAACTTTGCTGAAACAAGCAGCTCTGATTTATTTAGGGGGATATAACAAGGACAGGGGGAAATCAGGTTAATTAGCTTATCACTCTAATAATCTACCTATGGCTCTGTGCACAGGCCTATCCTATCAGTTACTGTCCCTGGGTACCCAAGCCCTAGTGGCTAGTCCAAACCGTGGCAGCTGGTAGGGCCCTTTCACACAGAGAAAAGGAAAATTAAACAGTCAGCAGTACAGTAATTCCATTTTGGATTTAATGTGGCAATTCAACAGGGAGCGACCCTGAATTAGTACTCACGACCTCCAAATAAGATAGGGTCCTTCAATGTCAGCAGGGCTCACTTGAGGCACGTAAACCTCTTCACACATTTATATAAAAGAAAGCACTATACCAGGCAGGCTGCATCTGTATCCCATCGCATTACTGCACAATACCCGGAGAACACACAGCAGATTCAGTTCCTGACAGACCGAGTGCAATTTTCAGCAATTCTTCCAGTCTTCTACAGGGTGAGCCTGGTTTCTACTCTTCAGAGATCCTTTGATTCTTTTCACAGGACGGATTCAGTCCTAACAAGCTGCAGACCGAACTCTGGGCCTTACACACGCTTTTTGACTAAAACTGCACACTGAAAAGCACAGGGCTCCTTCCTTCTTCACTGCCAAAGCTCAACTGAAACTCCAACCCGACAAAACCGGCTCTTCCTTTGAGTTCCTCCCAGTTCTTGACTGGATTGGCTGTCACTCACAATAGACTGCTGCTGTTGGTCCAAAAGGCACTGAAGTCTAAACTACATCTCCCAGAGTACTGCCCATAAAAATCCTCTTGTGGCTGGCTCAGATTATGAGTCCAAGTTCTGATTCGTCCAAGGCACCATTTTAGAGCTAGCTTACCCCACACTGATTGGTCCAGTTCAGCAGTTCAAAACTAGAATGGGGAACTAGCAGACACAGTTCTGACTGCAAAGAAAGCAGGTTAGACAAACTGTAATTTTATTATTACTCTAAATAATTTCTGGCAAACAGTTACATCTTTCAGATAGGTTCCCTTTGCACTCCTAGTGACTGCAAAAATGAAGTGAATTGGCAGCAGCTCGAGTGGTACTCAGAGAAGCACACAGTCCCCCCATACAAACTAATTATGTCTGCAAGCAGACAGCTCTTAAAGAGACAGTACCAGAGGCTCTAAAAACACTCACTGATATATGGCTTAAATGCCAAACACCATTCAGGCTTGGAGCATTCAAGCAAGCTCCTGGAAGTCTTTTGGGAACCCCCATTTGCAGGGGGGTTACACCCTTCCTGGCCTGGGAAAGCTTGACGTCCGCGTCAAGCAAGTACCCCCATAAGTTTCAACTGCAACCATATACATTTGCATTAGGCTCGCACATGTAATCATCAGTCAATATATCATTTTACCAAGAACACATTTCTGAAACATTGCAGTACGTCACTCTTTACACAGTATTACATACACATTGTACCATAACCTAGTTATTACCTCTTGTACATGAAACCTGAAGAGAGGGGCCCTTCCCTATCAGTTACCTTGGGGCTGGGGGAAGGGCACCATACTTAGAGGCAACACAAGTAACTTGGAGTTAGCACTGATGCTCAGTTTGGGCAATGAGCTCGGGGACACATACACTCCTTTATGGACAACATTGAGAGGCAAGTCCACAGGCCTCCCAAGTGAATCATAACTGAGGTGCACCACAGGCTTTACAGCTCGACCAGTCTTTCTAGGGGAACTGTTATAGTCTCTGCACTCTGAGCCTCATTTTCAGCATTGTCCTCACTTGTCAGGAGTCTCCATGGGGGTAGAGAGGCTAGAACTTGGGGCACTTTCAGCTCCAGGAGTTACAGTTTCTGAGTCCACAACATTTGGCTGTATGGAGAGCTTTGGACACTGGCAGTGGACTGTCAGGGCACTCAAAATACTCTTCTTGTTCGGGTGTATCACCAGTCTGCCCCAATCTATCATTTTCCTCCCTGAAAGCTCAAACAGTTCAACCATGCACAATGATTCCATTTCATCTGATCTGATGCTTTGCACTTCACTTTCTGGGAGCATTGGCTCCAGGGATGAAGCTGGGGGCTTAGACAGTCCAGAAGGCCCAGCTTTGTCTCCAGTATTGACTAGGGATTGCCCCAAACAATTGACTCAGTTCGTAAGAAGGATAGTATTCAAAGTCACTCTCACTTTCTTCTGATATGGACTGACAGTCATGCTCAACTGGGACTTCTGTGGAGGAACACTTTAACTTTGCTTCTGTAGGTGCAGACTTTCTTGATCTTTTCTTAGCAGCTCTAGTCACTGGTCCAGAGGGGCATCTTCTGGGGCTCAGACTCAATCAGGATTTGTCCAATGGGCAGTAAATGATTTCTATGCATTGTTTTTACATCTTTTGAATTATTCTCAGGCCTTACTTTGTACACTGGCAGATCATCTAGTTTGCCCACTACAATGTGAGGGAGATGGTGCCATCTGTCAGCAATCTTGTGCTTGCCATGCAGTCCCAGATTTCTTAGCACACCGATCTCCCTCCTGGAGTTCCTGTGCTTTCACCTTTTATCATACCTTTCTTTGTTGGCCAGATTTCTTTTGGCAGCCATGGTTTGAGCCAGTTGGTACGCATGAGTTAGCTGGGCCTTTAACTTTTGCACATACTGTAAATAGTTGTCAGCTTGAACCCCATCAGGAGAGACCCCAAAACACACATCTACTGGTAGTCGAGCTTCTCTTCCAAACATCAGGCGGTAGGGGGAGAATCCAGTGGCATCACTTTTGGTGCAGTTATAAGCATGTACCAGGGTGCTAATTTGTTGGCTCCATCTAGGCTTGTCCTTTGGGTGCAGGGTGCCTAGCATATCTAGCAAAGTGCGGTTGAAACGTTCAGGCTGTGGGTCCCCTGGGGTGGTAAGGAGTGGTTCTGGACTTTCGCACTCCCCACAGAGAAAGCATCTCTTTGATCAGACGACTCTCAAAGTCTCTCCCTTGATCAGAATGGATTCTTTGTGGAGCCCATAGTGAACAAAAAGTTTTCTACAAGTACTTTGGCCACAGTGGATGCTTTCTGGTCTTTGGTGGGGAAAGCTTGGGCATATCTCGTGAAATGGTCAGTGACCACCAGCACATTACTGATATTTCTTTGATCTGACTCCAAACTCAGAAAATCAATACAGACCAGCTCCATGGGTGCACTGGTGGTGATGTTAACAAGGGGCAGCCCTCTGGGGCAAAGCTTTCCTCTGTAAGCAGCGACTACAAGTTGAATGTGTTGCTCCACATCAGCCCCCATCTTAGGCCAATAGAATCTGGATCTCACCAAGTCAAGTGTTCTGTCTATACCAAGGTGCCCCATGTGGTTGTGCAAGGACCTCAGTACTGAGTCTCGAAAGGCAGTGGGCAGCACTAGTTGTTGTTTGTCTACTTGTCCCCTCTGTCTACTGTTTCTCTGTATAACAGTTTATTGATCAGTTTCAACTTAGGACCTTCTTTGTATAACAGTGCAGTTCTCAAATCAGTGGGCGTAATTTGGACACATCTTTTCCTGCATAGAGGCTTCTAAAGCTGCTTTGATCATGGGATCGCGGGATTGAGCCGCTTGAATACTGTCATTGTCCAGCTGAGGCAGTGCACCAATGTCTATTGCAGAAAAGTGGCAATAAGCAGCAGGTATGCAATTCTCAGAGGCTCCCAAGCAATCCACCATGCAGTCCACTGCGTCCGTGGACATTGTTCCTCCCTGTCAAACTTCGGCAGAGTGCCCGAATGTCAGGTTCTGCCAATCGGACCCAATCATTCTGGGGAACAGGCCTCCGGGAGAGCATCAGCATCTATGTGGTTCAGACCTGCTCGGTATTCGAGCATAGTCATATGTAGATAATGCAGAAAGCCACCTATGGCCAGTGGCATCCAACTTAGCTGAGGTCTGCACATAGGTCAAAGGATTATTGTCAGTTTTACTAGTATTTTAGCCCCATACAAGTACTCATGGAATTGGTCAACAATAGCCCACTTCAAAGCTAGGAACTCTAACTTATGTACAGGATAGTTCTTTTCGGATGGGGTCAGGCTTCTACTGGCAAAGGCCACTGGTCTCAGGCCATTCTCGTGCTCTTGGTACAACACAGCCCCAACCCTTGCAAGCTAGCATCAGTGTGCAGGACGTGGGTTTTCTTGGATCGGCATAGGCCAGCACTGGAGCATGGGTAAGTTGATATATGATCTCATGAAAAGCAGTCTCACAATCAGGAGTCAGCGGGCCCCAAATACTTCACTTGGATGAAAATACACTCTTTCAGTCTTGAGGGCTGACTTTTGGTATTTTTGTGGGTTGGGGATACCCTTGAGTAAGGTTAAGTAAAGGCGGATCACTCTTGAATAGTCCTTGATGAGCGCCGATAATAACCACAGAATCCCAGGAATCTTTGCAGTTCTTTTAGATTTTTGGGCTGTGGCCAGGTGGTCAAGGCCTCAACTTTACTTGGGTCGGTCTCTATTCCCTCGGTGGATACTATGTGTCCCACATACTTTACTGATGTTTGAAAGAATTGACACTTATCAATGGACAGTTTAAGGCCAAAGTCCTCCAGTCGGTCCAATACCTTAAATAATCTGCTCTCATGTTCCTCCAGTGAGCTGCCAAACACAATAACATCATCTAGGTATACCAGGCACTCTAGTAAGTTCATGTCCCCCACTGCACGCTCCATCAATCGTTGAAAAGTGGCTGGGGCACCTGAAATCCCTTGAGGCATCCTCATGAATTCATAGAAGCCAGCGGACAGATAAAGGCTGTCTTCTCCACGGTCCTCTGGGGCCATCGGGATCTGGTAGTACCCACTGCGGAGATCCAGCACAGAGAACCACTTGCTCCCGTTTAGGCAGTCCAAAGCATCCTGAATGCGGGGCATTGTGTACTGATCAGGGATAGTCCGCCGGTTTAAGGTGCGATAATCCACACACATCCTTACTGTTCCATTCTTTTTCCTCACTACCACAATGGGGGAAGCATAAGGGCTTCTGGATTCTTGTATTACACCAGCAGCTAACATCTCTTGCAGATGCCGTCTCACATCATCTATGTCAGCAGGTGCCAGGCGTCGAGACCTCTCACGAAATGGTCTTTTCGTCATGCGGCGGATATTGTGCTCAGCTCCTTGCGCATCCTACATCCCATTCCTTTAAAAACACCTGGTCTCTCTGGGCAAGCTTCTCACTGATCCTCACTTTCCATTCAGCTGGCAGCGGGAGTCGCGAAATCAAACAAGTCAGGCGTTACTCTGTCATTCTTCCTTGAACTCTTGCTGCTGGGTAGCACTGCAGTGTCTGCACAATGCACATTAGCCAGGATGCAACCTCTGTTTACTCGAATGTCTCTTTCAGACACATTATGAACTTGGACCATTACCCTTCTGGCATAAGCATGGGCTCTAGCGGGCAAAATACTAAGCTTGACCAGCAGTCCCTCTGGCAATTTTCCATCGCCTGGTGCATCCAACATTAATATTTTATTCTTAACATCCTTTCTGATACGGACCTCTCCCTGTAAGGTACACTGGGCATTTGGCGCCAGGATCAGAGACTCAGGATCCTTCTTCCATACAATTCCGACCGGTTCCTCTGGTTCTGTTTTTCAGCATCTCTCTGTGCCTCATAGGCCTTCTTAATTAAAGCCGGAACTCTTAAAGCTCTACTAGTCTTTGACCCCTGTTTTCATAACACAACTGTGCCAGCCTTCCGAACATATGAGCATTTGTTCCAATCAACAAAGGGACACCATCATACAGTCCAGTGGGGGACACACTAAGGCTAGGGTCTCTACTTGTTCGGCCACTCCAGCCACGGAGGTGGGGAAAGACAACCAAGTTCGGATATACCCGGAATAGGGGTAGGCTTCTCACTTAACCCCATACATGCAGTCCTTCTAATGGTTGTAAGAGTCGTCTGACCAAATGCTTCTGATACCAATCCTGGAACATAATTGTCACTTGGGAGCCACTGTCTAATACAGCTCTTGTAGACACTCCATTCACCTTTACAGTGGTCTCCATGGAGGGACCCACTATTCTGGACCAGTCTGGAGAGCGGTAGTGGGGCCTGGGCAACTGACCTTGCCACAAAGGACGTGAATTAGCATTTTGGTGCCCTCACTGGGATCATGTCGTGCACCTCTTAACCACTGATTTCTTCTCAAGCTCTCCTTGTAGCCTATATGCAACTTTGTCAGTGTCTTTTGGGGACTGGCATTCCCTTTTCATGTGCCCATCTTTCCCACAATTATAGCAAAACATACTTTCTGGAGTTTGAGCTGGCCGAGCCACACTGGGAGCCAGGGCGGGGTATTACTAACTGGAAACCTGGGTGCCATCTCTGTCTGCGGCGTGATAAGCATTTGGAGACATCTCGTCAGTTTCTCCACTTCCATGGTCAAGGAATTGAGTTTGGAGCTGTTATCAGCAGGAGATACATGGGTGGGTACCCCCACCCCATAGCAGATGCAGTCGGATATAGGTCAGGGCCCGTACTTGCAGGCGTGGCCTTCATAAAGGACTGTTTTTGAATTCGGATCTCTCTCAACAGTTCGCCCCATTGTGGCATATCTTTTTCCTTGTCAGAGCACTCATTGACTGTCAACCTCTGCCCCTGAACTTCACTTGATGGGTCACCCTCAGTCACTCGGGTCGTAGCCACAGCTGTTGGTGCAGGTACCTCCCGAGGTCGCCTTTTCTCAACTCCTCAATTTCTCTCATTAACTCATCATAGGAGGTGGGGATTCAGTCGATTTGCCAGGCGTAACTGAAGCAACAGCAGTTCTGAGAAGGGGCAGACTTAAGGATTCTGTCCAGTCTGGTTCGGTCCAGTTCAATCGCTGGCAAACTACCCTTTCTGAGGCATTCTTGCAACAATTTTCCAGCCGAGACATACACAGACAACAACTCCCTTGGTACTGTTGTGCATTTCTTACTCTCCACCATAGGTCCTCATCAGAATCTGGGCTCCCATACACATTCTCCAAGGCCTCAAGATAGGCCTGTGCAGTCGCTTCAGGGTTACTGGCCCGTTTAGCACGGATGGTAGCCAGGGCAGGACCTCCGAGGCTCTCACTAACCTCTTCGCTTTTGCCTCCCGAGCATTGCCATTCTAGCACTTGGGGGCAACATAGTCTATCCAGGTCTCCCAGTCATCCTCCCTTGGGGGTGGGAGGGTGCCAGGAAGATCCTCAACCTTGGTAGAGTCGTGACTAATGGCAGGTGCAGAAATAGGAGTCTGCATTGGTTCAGCCACCATTACGGGCACTGGAGCAGGAGAGGGTGTTGGGAGGAACACCCCCAGGTGGCAGAATAGTTTCTTCAAGTCCTCCACAGTTTTCCCTCTCCCAGCAACCATTCAGCAAATTTCTCCTCAAAAGTTTCAGATAGTGGTGGGGCTGATTCCCCAGGTCTTTACTGTCCTTAGTTATCACTCTCCAAGCAGTGAGGGCTCCTCTGGGGTAATGGTCTGTGGCACTTTGGAGCTATCTATGGATCCTTAAACTCTACTAGGGCCAGGAAAGTGTGGGTGAGCAGATTAGCATGCCGACCCACCACCACAGGGTTTTGTAAACCTTCCACCTTGGAAAGTACTCCCTGCACAGTGTCCGTATTGATCCCAGGGGATGTCAGGATAAGCATAGCATTTTGGGGTCGATCTCCTCCCAGTACACCACTCCACCAGCGGTGCACAGCCACTTCTGTCGGGTACCCATTTTTTCTTAACAGTGGTTCGTAAATATGGCCACTAGAGGACACACAATCCCAGCGGTGAGCCTCCAAGATGTAACCCCTAGATGGCGCTATCCCAGGGGCTACTACCCCTGCCTGATTTGCCACTAACAGGTTGAGGGCCTGGATCAATGGCGGTGCCTCCACCCAGAGGTCAGGGTTTGCAATAGTTAAACTAACTTGGTCACAGCCCTCTGGGACACTGCAACCCCCTTTCTTCCCACTAGTGGCCCACACAATATATCAAATTACCTTCACAGTATACACTTACCCAGGTCTGGTTCGGCACTGGGACCTCCTGTGAAATGAGATACAGTGCAACAATCACAGTACAGTACTTTAACATAGACAAATACCTCAGGCAGTATAACTTTGCTGAAACAAGCAGCTCTGATTTATTTGGGGGATATAACAAGGACAGGGAAATCAGGTTAATTAGCTTATCACTCTAATAATCTACCTATGGCTCTGTGCAGGCCTATCCCTATCAGTTACTGTCCCTGGGTACCCAAGCCCTAGTGGCTAGTCCAAACCGTGGCAGCTGGTAGGGGCCCTTTCACAGAGAAAAGGAGAATTAAACAGTCAGCAGTACAGTAATTCCATTTGGATTTAATGTGGCAATTCAACAGGGAGCGACCCTGAATTAGTACTCACGACCTCCAAATAAGATAGGGTCCTTCAATGTCAGCAGGGCTCACTTGAGGTACACAAACCTCTTCACACATCCATATAAAAGAAAGCACTATACCAGGCAGGCTGCATCTGTATCCCGATCGCAATTACTGCACAATACCCGGGAGAACACACAGCAGATTCAGTTCCTGACAGACCGAGTGCAATTTTCAGCAATTCCTCCAGTCTTCTACAGGGTGAGCCTGGTTTCTACTCTTCAGAGATCCTTTGATTCTTTTCACAGGACAGTTCAGTCCTAACAAGCTGCAGACGGAACTCTGGGCCTTACACACGTTTTTGACTAAAACTGCACACTGAAAAGCACAGGGCTCCTTCCTTCTTCACTGCCAAAGCTCAACTGAAACTCCAACCGACAAAACCGGGCACTTCCTTTGAGTTCCTCCCAGTTCTTGACTGGATTGGCTGTCACTCACAATAGACTGCTGCTGTTGGTCCAAAAAGGCACTGAAGTCTAAACTACATCTCCCAGAGTCACTGCCCATACAATCCTCTTGTGGCTGGCTCAGATTATGAGTCAAGTTCTGATTCGTCCAAGGCACCATTTTAGAGCTAGCTTACCCCACACTGATTGGTCCAGTTCAGCAGTTCAAAACTAGAATGGGAACTAGCAGACACAGTTCTGACTGCAAAAGCAGGTTAGACAAACTGTAATTTCATTATTACTCTAAATAATTTCTGGCAAACAGTTACATCTTTCAGATAGGTTCCTTTGCACTCCTAGTGACTGCAAAAATGAAGTGAATTGGCAGCAGCTCGAGTGGTACTCAGAGAAGCACACAGTCCCCCATACAAACTAATTATGTCTGCAAGCAGACAGCTCTTAAAGACAGTACCAGAGGCTCTAAAAACACTCACTGATAAATGGCTTAAATGCCAAACACCATTCAGGCTTGGAGCATTCAAGCAAGCTCCTGAAGTCTTTTGGGAACCCCCATTTGCAGGGGGGTTACAGTTGCACTTCTACAGTGGTATACATACATTGTTTTTTTCCTAACAGCACTTCTTGTAAGTCTTGTTTATGTTAGATTCACTGTTGCTTCTTCTATGTATTTCACTGTATATTTGAACCTAAGGTCCTAATGCTACTCAGTGTTGTATTGTAATTAAATGTCTTGCACTGTTTTAATCAGTTCCCACTCCACTATTGTATTGTACCAACTGTTTAATGCTGCTCAATGTACAGTATATAATTGTATGTTATGTTGTGATCCCTTGACCCACCCCCCAGGACGCACCGTGAGACGAGCAACTTGTTGTTCAGTGTGCCCTTGCTGGTGAAACATTTCAATAAATAAATATGTGGCCAATACAGAGAGGTGGGCTGAGTGTAAGGGGCTACTTTGTCATTAACCCCCACCCACTCTTAAAACCAGCCATTCACTGCAGCACTTTTTCCCCCTCCTATAAACACCATTACTGACAATTATTCAAATCAGTCGCTCTGCGGCACTTAATTTCTCTCCTCCCCACCACAAACACTTATCACTGCTTCTTCAAATCAGGTGCACTGTGGCAATTGATCTCTCTAACCCCACCTGTGAACTTCAGCATCGCTGGTTTGATCTTCCCCTTCCTCCCAAACACCAACATTGCCAGTTCTTCAAATGAGCCACTCGACAGCAGTTGATCTCCCCTCCCCCGATCTCGTTCCCTCTGCCTCCACACACTGATATTGCTGTTTTTCTCTTACTGTCTCACTCAGGAGAGGAGGACACACAAATGCCGCCATGGGCATCAGATGATCATCAGGACAGCAGTAGTAGACAGCTTGTCACGGTGCTGGTGGCTGATATGGCATCATCAGATAAGATGTCCATATCATGTGGTGCCAAATGCCACCAAAACTGTCACCAGTACCTCAGAGGATGTCAGGTAAGAGGAACAGCTGGACTATGGTGGGCTCTGGAAGGGTGGGGGAGGTGAAACAGAGGTACATTCCTCAAATGGTACCACTACATAATTCCTACTCTGCTCTGGCGGGTGGAACTGTGGGGAGGAGGCACCTGTGGTAGTGACCTGGGAGGATGTGGGGCCCTCCATAGTGGAGACCCTAAGGAGGGTGGTAGAGGAGCCCAAAAGAGGAGGAAGAAACTTCTGGTGGGGAACTCAATTGTAAGGGGGATAGATTTGTGAACAGGAAATGGGGGCGAGGCAGGTTAGGTGCCAGCACCACAGCCCTAAGGGATGGGAAGTGGAACATGAGGATCATTAGAGCAGCAGGACAGGGGGAAGAGATGGATGAAATTTTCCACCTGGGGCTAATGATCTGGCTAAAGATGGGGCTGGGATAGTGCAGGGGGAGTTTAGGGAGCTGGGGAGGAGTCTTAGTCAGGTAGCTTGCTCAGTGGCTTCACTAAGGTGCTGCCTATCTACAACAGAGAAAGAAGAGGAATCTCTGCACCAGAACTTCAACTCATGGCTGAAGTAATGGTGCAGACAGGAAGGGTTCAGCTACATTGGGGACCCACCTGGGAGGATAAAGGCCTATACAGAGGTGATGGCCTACATCCATCCAGGAGGGGAACCAAAGTCATCAGTGGACAGTTTAGATGTTACTTCGATGAACATTTAAACTAGTCAAGGGGTGTGACGGAAGGAAGCAAGGAGGAAGAAACTGACCCCCCCACCACATGCTGAAGTAGAGAGTAAGGAGAACCCAAAGGGGAGAGGAATCCCCCAGAGCACAAATTAATACAGGAATCAGTGTGGTTAAGATAAAGGGGGAAGGGAAAGGGAGCATTAAAAAGAGAGTGGGTAGGGAGGGATGGCAAAAAGGAAAATGG
This sequence comes from Neoceratodus forsteri, assembly GCA_016271365.2. Taxonomy (NCBI): domain Eukaryota; kingdom Metazoa; phylum Chordata; order Ceratodontiformes; family Ceratodontidae; genus Neoceratodus; species Neoceratodus forsteri. The sequence continues at coordinate 421,389,641 of CM028138.1, forward strand.
GGGGCAATGAGAAGAACAGAAAGAAAATCTGGAAGGCCATGTGTGTGAATACTGGAACATGGCCATACCAGACTATACTCTGTTCAGGAAGGACTGGGTGGGAAGGCAAGAAAGGGGTGTGGCACCTTATGTGAAGGAAAGCATAATAGTGTCGCAGATACAGGGAAGACAGGGGGAGGCAGAGGTGCTGTGCATCAGGAAACAGGGAATGGAGCCACTATTTGAAATGGAGTGATCTACAGACCTCCAGCACAGGGTGAGGAAATAGATAAGGTACTGGCAGAAGCCACTGGCAAGATGGCAGAAAAGGAGGAGGTGCTGCAGATGGAAACTTCAACCTGCCAGTTGTAGATTGGAGTCTCCCAGCAGTGGCTTCAGCTAGAAGCAGGGACATAATCTACTGCCTGCAGGGGGCATTCCTCATAACCTACTCATGACGGGGCAATACTGGACCTGGTACTCACTAACAGGGACAGTACTGCAGATGTCAAGGTGGGAGGACAATGGGGGACCCATGATCACCGTACAGTGTTGTTCAATATAAGGATGGTTGCAGAATCAAACAACACAAGAGCAAGGGCCTTGGACTTCAGGGCTATACCTCCCACACAGCAACACTTCTACAGCAACATATGTCGATGCTGACAACATCGACATGTCACTGTAGAAGTCCACCCGGGACCAGCAGCACTTTCCCCGTCCTGCACCCCCTCCCAGACCAACTCTGACTCGGGTTGGAATCCAATAAGTACAGGGGCTGTGTGGCGAGCCCCATGTGGGGTTGGGGAAAAGCCCCCTGAAGAAAAAGCACTGTCCAATGTGCACGGCTCCCTGCCGACTGCAAATCGTGGTCAACATGGAGCCTGTCGCTGTGATGCCAGACGACGAAATAGTTTTCAAACCGGCATCGTAGATCCGACTTCAGGAGGGTAGATTTTATAAAGATGGGTAAATGCCTCAGGGATGACCTCGGGGGGGGGGATAGATAAAGCTAAAAGGGAGCATAGTATAGGCAACAAACCTCTGCATCAAACAAGTGAGCAAAAGCAAGGGGAAAAGCTACCACTTTTGGTCCTCGAAAGAGGTGGCTGAAAAGGTAAAGGCTAAAAGGATAGCATTCAGAAGGTATAAGGAGATGCAGAGGCAGGAGGATAGGGAGGTGTATCAAAGGACACAGAGGGAAGCAGGGAAAGCAGTAAGGAGTGCAAACGCACACACTGAACAGAGAATAGCTCAGGATGTAAGGAAAGGGGAGAAAACATTTTTTAGGTATGTAAGTGAAAAGAGGAAGACCGGGGTGGGATTGTAAGGCTAAAAAGGGAAGGGGGGCTGTGCAGAGGGTGACCAGGAAAAGGCAGACATCCTGAACAAATACTTTTCTTCAGTGTTCACAGAGAAAGGAGAAGGGGAGGGACTGCAAAAAAGTAACAAAGCTTTGTATGGAGAGAGGTGGACCCTAGTCCTTTTTTTGGAGGAGCGAGTCCTGAAGGGACTTGCTAATCTGAAGATGGAAAAGCAATGGGGACACATGGGTGCATCCAAGGGTATTGAGGGAGGTCAGGGAAATACTGGTTGCACCTCTGACAGTTCTATTTAACAGCTCACCAGAAACAGGAGTGGTTCCGGATGACTGGAGGAGGGCAGATGTAGTCCCACTACAGAAAAGTGGTAGCAGGAAGGAGGCTGGCAATTATAGGCCAGTCAGCCTGACATTGGTGATGGAAAGTTAATGTATCACTGCAGAAGGACAGGATTATGGAATATCTTGAATCCAGTGAGTTACAAGATTCAAGGCAGCATGGAGTCACATGGGGGAAGTCATGTGAAATGAATCTGATAGATTTCTTTGACAGGGTGTCACAGGATTTAGGCTCTAGATCAGGGTGGAGCAGTGAATGTGGCCTACCTAGATTTCAGTAAGGCTTTGATACTGTTCCACACAGGAGACTAGCAAGCAAGCTGGGTAGCTTAGGAGTGGGTCCAAAAGTGGTAAACTGGATAAAAAATTGCTTAAGGCATCAGAGAGTGGTGGTAAACAGAGTTCAGTCCAAGGAAGGGAGGGTGACCAGCGGGGTGCCTCATGGATGAGTGCTGGGACCGGTCCTCTTTAATATCTTTGTGACATTGCAAAGGAGCTGGAAGGGAAGGTCTGCCTCTTTGTGAAGAACACCAAAATCTGCAATAGGGTGGATACTCCAGGAGGGTGGAAAGGATAAGTAGAGACCTGAGAAAACTAGAAAAGTAGTCAAGGGTATAGTAGGTGAGTTTCAATGTGAAAAAGTGCAAAATAATGCACTTTGGGTACAGAAACCCAGGGGTGGAGTACAAAATGGGTGTAGTAGTATTGAAGACCACCAACCAGGAAAAAGACCTGGGGCTAATCATATCAGATGATGTAAAGGCAGTCGGGCAGTGTGACAAGGCAGTCGGGAGGGCTAGTCTGATGCTGGGGTGCATTGTGAGGGGTATCACTAGCAGAAAGAGGATGGTGGTGTTGCCTCTGTATAGATTGATGGTAAGACCCTATGTAGAGTGCTGTGTCCAATTCTGGAGACCACATTTCTGGAAGATCATAGACGGAGTGGGGGTGGTCCAGAGGAGGGCAACTAAAACAGTGCAGGGTCTGCATCTAAAGCCCTACAAGGAGAGACTAAAGGACCTCAATATGTACACACTGGAAGAGAGGAGGGAGAGGGGGATATGATAAAGACCTTTAAGTACCACACAGGGGTAAATAAGGTACAGGAAGTAAGTATTTTTCAGAAGAAAAGGTTCTCAAGAACAAACAGAAATGTGAGGAAGTAGTTCATCAAAAGTATGGCAGCTTAGATTCAATGCAAAGAAGTGCAAAGTAATGCACCTGAGAAACAAAAATCCAATGAGGGGGTAATAACAACAGCAAAAATTGAATGGGACCTGGGGGTAGTCATATCAGATGACCTAAAGGTAAGCAAGCAATGAGAGAAGGCAGTAAGGATGACTAAGGGGATACTGGGATTTATAGGGAGAGGCATCACCAGTAGAACACAGGAAGTTGTTATCCCTCTGTACAGACAGTTGGTAAGACCCCATCTGGAGTACTGCATGCAGTTCTGGAGACCCCATCTCCGCAAGGACATAGACAGGATGGAGACAGTCCATAGGAGGGCAGGGTCTGTAACAGAAGCCATACAAAGAGAGACTAAAGGAGCTTAATATGTATGCCCTTAAGGAAAGGAGCAAGAGAGGGTACATGATAGAAACTTTCAAGTACCTCAAGGGAATCAACAAAGTCCAAGAGGGTAGTATCTTTCAGAAAAAGAGATGTGCAAGAACAAGGGGACACAATTTGAGGATGGGGGGGGGACAGCTCAGGGGCAATGTGAGGAAGTATTTTTTCACAGAGAGGGTGGTGGACACACATGGAACGGCCTTCCTGAGGAGGTCATGGGGTCAAAAACAGTGGGGAAATTCAAGAATGCATGGGACAGACATAAGGCAATTCTGGTGGGGGGGCAGGAAGAAGAAGTAGGCTGTTGGTGAACTAGGATCTGCAGCTTATCCTATAGGTAGGGAAATGGGCAGACAAGGTGAGCCAAGTGGTCCTTATCTGTGATCAAAGTCTGTGTTTCTATGTTCTTCACAGAAAGAGTGATGGATTCCTGGAACAGCCTTCCAGCGGAGTTGGTGGGGCAAAAAGAGTGGTGGGGCTCAAGAATGCATGGGATAAGCACAAGGGAATCATAGTGGAAAGGAAAGGGGGAAGGCAAAAAGAGCTGTAGATTGGGTACAGTGACACACTACCCTTTGGGCTATACTAGCTCACAAGGCAGTTGGGGGTCTCTAATTCACTACTTTTGCCACCCCCTGATTATATCAGCAAATACCTTTGTCCTGCCCAGGGACTAGAAAGGTCAAACGCAGTGAAATATGGTAGACTGCACTTCAGATGACGGACTTTAAACAGAGAATTTTCACCTTGCTAGCAGAGATATTACAATTTACTTCCAATAAGGTTGCACAGCCACTGGTTCTAAAAAAATAAATTATTTACTGCTAAATACTACAGATATTTACAAACAGGACATATACAGCAACCAAAAGATTTACACTGTTACAGGAAAGGAAAAATAATGCAATTAAACAGGCAGATGACTTAAAGAAAAAACTCAAAGTCTAGTCTCATACTAGGATCTATATTTACCTGCCAGCTTACTTGAAAGGACATTCACCTAGACTGCCCTTCCCTCACACAGATAAGTTAGCTATCGATCAGGGCTCTCCCTTCTCTGGGACACTCACCAAGAGAGTCCAGTCCTCTTCAATGGCTGTGGAAAGTTAGAGAGAGCGAGTTGGGTCCTACTCCTCAATTTATGTGCTATGGGCTGTAGGATGGGACCTCTCCCTGAAGTGACAGTCCCTCCAGTATCCCCCCCCCACGTGAGTGCGTGTGTGTGCGCAAGTGTCTGTACATGTGTGTGCATGTGTATGTGCACGTCTGTGTGTGTGTGATCACATCTCCCGGCCAAATTGTGTTTTCCCACCTAGTCCTTCCTCGTATTTGTTTTATTACCTTATTGCATTCTGACCGCTCGGGTTGCCTTTGTGGGAAAATTTTTATTTTATTTATGACTTTGTTAACTGGGTAGGTGCACTGATCCCAGGGACCATTTCAGGCATGACCCGGGCCACGTACAGTGGCACAGCGTAGAAACATCAGAATAACAAGAACATAATAAGAGCAGGTAATACATAGTGAAAGGTTACAGTTGTTACATTTGGCAATACATGGTGGCAGTAGATGAGGGACAACAAATAACAAAGAAAAGCAAGGCTCATGGTGGGACAGTTTCAGTAAATAAGAGAACCTATTTGGTCCTACCCCTGGCACCTATGGAGGGGCTAGTCCTTAAAGCAGTGGCAGGTGGATGCCAACAGGAGCTAGTCTTTGAGGCAAAGTCTTGAACAGGTGGTGAGTGTTTATGGTGCACAGTTCAGTGGGCAGCTTGTTCCATAGTGTGGGGGCTGCTACAGACAGGGCTCTAGCACCCATGTTCGTGGCTACCCTGGGGATTTTCAGGGAGAGGATACTGGAGGAGCGTAGGCAGTGGTGTGAAGTTTGGATGGTGAGAAGGGGAGCAAGAAGGGATTTCTGGCCAATACATATGGCAGAATCAATAAAACTGTACAGTGCAAGGTCAAAGCAGGTTTGTAGTGGGAACCACCCCAGTGTAGTGTAGAGTGGACAGTGGTGTGTGGAGAAAGGGGCCAGCAGGGAGAGCGGCAGGAACTGTTGTATGCTACTGATAGTTTTGCCATGGTGGATGCGGAGGTCCTGGAGTAAATGGAAGAGCAGTAGCCCAGGATAAGTAGCAGGTTTCCCTGGATGATGGCATGGTGGGCCTCAGGGGTGAGGTATTGCCGGTATCTGTAAGTAGCCCCTAGTTTTTAGTGAAATCTTAGAACCAGGGAGTTTATGTGATCTGTAAAGGAAAGGGATGGGTCAAGCACAACTCCTAGATATTTTAAATGTTTGATGTCCTCTAGGGCATGGCCATTAGGGTACATGATGATGATTAGGGTACATGATGATTAGGGGTGGGTTAGATTTGCATTTCGCTAAGAAGGGCTTTGATCCGAACAACATTGTTTTTGTTTTTTTGGCATTCACCAGAAGGAGGCTGTCAGAGAACCAGTTGTGGGCTGTGGTGTAGTTTTGTGAGAGGACTGCAGAGATGAGATTAGGACACTTTCTGCTGGAGAAGAGCACGAGGTCATCAGCATAAAGAATTGAGTGACAGTTGAGACTATCCGCTGGAACGGTTAAAGAATAAGGAGAAAAAGAGGGGTCTCAGGATAGAGCCTTGGGGGACTCCAGTGGAGACAGGAAGGGTGGGCGAGCGGGCCGGGCCAATGCACACAAACTGGGAGCGCCCTGTAAGGTAGCTTCCAAACTAGGTTGTGACCTCTGTAGAGCAGCCAAGGTGATGCAATTTGGAGAGAAGGAGCGAGTGATTGACCAGGTCGAAGGCTTTGGAGAGGTCAACGAAGACTGTGCCAGCTGCATTTCCACAGTCCATGTTTGTGAGGATGTGGTTAGTTAGGAGTGCAAGGACAGTGGGGGTGGAGTGATTCTTGCAGAAGCCGTGTTGTTGGCTATATAGTAGGTCCTATTTACCTATGTAGTCAACAAGTTGGTGGTGGACAACTTTTTCCAGTAACTTGCTTAGGTGAGGAAGGATGGAGATTGGGCGATAGTTGTCTGTGGATTGTGGGTCCCCGGCTTTATGAATGGGAATGACTTTTGCAGTTTTCCATGTATCGGGCATGGAGGAAGTGTTTAGGGTGAGGGTGAAAATGAACATTGGGGGACGACAATGGCAGGGGAGATAAGTCTAAGGAAGACAGGGGATAATCCTTCTGCTCCAGGGGAGCCATGATTTGGGAGGCTCTTTAGGAGTTTAGCTATGTCAGCATGTGAGAGTATTTTGAAGAAAAAGGGGAAAGGTGGAGATTGAGAGGTAGGCCCAGCAGGAGATGTCATGGGAGCATGCAGGGGGACAGGGTTTTTTTTTGCAGGTCATTTGGGAGTTTGCTCAGGTACATAGTGAGGTCAGAGAATTTGCCATTGAGGGCCTTGGCCACTTCTTGGGGATCAGTAATGAGGCCAGCAGTAGTGTGTAGCTGTGGGACAGGCTTACTGGAGGGGGGGTTAGTAGCGAGCCAATGGATGCCCGGAATTGTTTAGGGTTCCCGAGGTTAGTTTGCTGGAGATTGTGAAAATGTGCCTTTTTGAGAACTTTGGCCAGGTGTTTGCAAAGGTACCTCTGACGCCTGTAATCATCCCGTAAGGTAGGGGATGGGGATGCTTTATAGGTTGACCAGGCATGGTTCCGGTCTTTCATGAGGGTAAGGAGGTCTTTCGACCCATCGCGAGTAGCCGCCCCTCACCCTTCTGGTGGTGACCGGAAAATGCTTGTCCTGTAGAGTCAGGAGAGCTTGAATGAGCATGGATGCTACCTGGGTCACATTTGATTCTGAGAAAACGGAAGACCAGTCCAGTACCCATGCCTCAGGGAGAAGGACGGGGGTGTTTGGGCTTCTGAAATTACAAAAATACAGGTATTTGGGTAGGGTCCGTTTAAGTTTGGATGACCAGAGAAGGTACATAGGGGAGTGATCGCTAATGGAGTCGGCCATGGTACCAGCATGCAGGACAAAGTCCTCCCGGTTAGTTACAATCCAATCCAGGAGTGTCTGTGTGTCCTTGTGAGGGTTCTGCCCTGTGGGAAGGTTAATAGTTTGGGCCAGGTTGTATTTTTTAGGAGGGAGGCATAAGATTTCCCAGGATCCACTGCTAGGACATGTGACCTGGAATCCATTTTTGTATGCCCTATGTAAAGAACTTATATGAGAAAGAAATAAGTACAAAGAAAAAACAATTACGCTAACAAAAAAAGAGATGAAATTAACCTGGTCACATTCCCGTCACAGGTATGGTCTGTGGTAATAGTGTAGGTAAGAAGGAATGGGCAGAATGGATGAGCCAAACGGTCTTTATCTGCTCCTAAATTCTATTTTTCTATGCAAACAAAGGAGCCTCAAGCCACTGACAGTTTAGCTGAGCAATGCTGACGGCTTTTTGTGGTTTTGTTTTAAATGTTTTATGAGCCTAAAGTAAAGGAAATATGTGGAAATCAAGTGAAACTTAAAGTGATTTTGTGCACTTCAAAGTTAAATGCATTACGTATATGAAAGTGAAGCTTGTGCTGGTGATAGTTTATTTATTTATTTTATTAAATTGTTTCACCAGGAAAGATACACTCAGCAACTTAATGCTCATCTCACGGTACATCCTGGGGGAAACGGGGAGAGGGATGTACAGAGTGAGAGTTCTTAGATACATACATAATAGAATGTGAATACATACATACATACAATTTCAAAACAGGTTCCAGGCAATTGGGTACATAATGGGCTGATGCAACAGTTACTGTACTGGCGGTTCAGAGGAGCAGCATACATAAAGAGTCAGTACAGGTTCAAAAGCACAGGATACAAGGTTGACAAATGCATATATTACAGGCGGTTCACAGGTGATGCAGATGCAGCAGGGTGAACACATAGGATCTAGTCGCCTTTTTAAGAGCTAGTCTATAGGGGGCAGTATAAGTGCAGGTGGGGTGGGGGGATGAGAAAGAAGAGAGCGAGAGGGAGAGAAAAAAGTGAGAGGGAGACAGGGAGACAGATAGGCAAGGAGGGGGTCAGAAGCATGTGCAGGTAGGTGTAAAGTAGTTGTGCAGAGCAGAGCAGAGGTAAGGGAATATAGGGAGGAGGAGGAGTGGCGGATTTGTGGAGGAAGTGCATTCCACATTTCAGGCAAGTGGTAAGAGAAGGCTTTTTGGCCAGAGGAAGTAGTTCTGCAGGGGACTGAGAGGGTACGAGTGTCAGCCTGGGATCTCAGGGAATAGAGGGAGTGGGTAGGGGTGCCAAGAGAGGAGGAGATACATGAGGGAAGATCCAAGCCAGATTTAGAGGTGAACTTAGCACCATGTAGCGCACGCTGGGAGTGTAGGGGAAGGAGGTTGAGAGAGCGGTAGAGGCCACAATGATGGGTGCGGGGAGGGGCATCAAGAGCAAAACGACAGAAGGAATTAAAAAGAGAGTCCAGTCTAGATAGATAGGACTGTGGGGCAGCATCGTAGACTATGTCGCAGTATTCGAAAATGGGCATGATCATCTTCTGTAACATTAGTCCCACTTTATAAATGTTAATAATTTTTCTGCAGCCATTACTGAATGGGAAGGGACTGTAATTTGGCCCCAACAAGGTGGTCAGCTGATACCTTTGACTTCCTGTTTGATTTCCACACACCCACGCTATGACATCCAGCAAGGAAGAATGCAGGGGGGCACCCCATTGAAATTAATGGCCTATTTTTTTATTAGCATTTTGTACATTATGATGGAGAGTTAGAGATTAATGAAAGCCACTGCTTGACTAACAAGGGCCTTGTTAGTCGAGCGGTGGGCTTCATTAATCTTAAACGCACCATAATAATGTATAAAATGCTAATAAAAAAATACCCCCATTCCTTTCAATGTAGCACCCCTTCTCACTCTCCCTTGCTGGATGTCATAATGTGCCTGAACTTGGGGGCATGGAAATAAATCAGGAAGTAGAAAGGATTGGCTGGCCACCTTGTTGGGGTCAAACTACGATCCCTTCCCATTCAGTACCGGCTACAGAAAAATTATTAACATTTACTGAGAGGGGCTATCACCAGCACAAGCTTCACTTTCATGTAAGTTACCCCCCTAAGCTCCAAAAATCACTTTAAGGATTATATACTCATTTGACTAGGAGGGAGGTCACATACTTCTACAAAGCTAAAGTCAGCAACTCATGTGATAACATAATGGTTGCTGATGTTACCTGCTGGAAAAGTTGGGTCTGTTACCAACACATTCCAGCCATGTGGAGCACTTATACGGGTTGTTTTATAGCGGTACACCTGCATGTACATTATACGCACCTTAGCCATAGGGCCAGCAGTACCTGTGGACATCAGAGTTCACTGTGGGGCACTGAAAGTTAAAGGGTAGAGGCATTCTAAAATGCATTTCTTTAGTTAGTTATTTATTTATTGGAACTGTTTACCAAGGGAAGGCCTACTGAGCCATAATAGCTCATTTCCAGAGATGTCATGAGGGAAAGGTACATGGAAAATGAAAACAATAGTACAGAGATTAATATGCAAGGTACAGATCAGCTGTTTAAACAGGCAATTGCCCAAAATAGCCCCCAAATTGCACCAGAAAACATCTAAAATCCTATAGCTTCTAGCGGCCTAGCCAACCTGTGGCCCCAGCCCACCTATTTTTGTCAACCCCCTATCTGCTTTGACACTGAGCACACACAATAAATGTTAAATATTAGCATCTCTGAACAAAGGCCTGAATGGCTTGACAGCTTTCCACAGCCCCCACCCCAAGAAATACATGTCTCATAAAATAAATTGGAAAGCTATGTGAAAAATAAAGTTTGCCAACTTACAAATACTGGTGCTTTAAAGTCTCATCACATTTTTCAAAAGGCTAGTGTGTCTTCCTTATATTTAAACTGCAGAGCATACAGACTTGTGATTACACTGGAATGACTGGGAGGAGCTCACATTCGTGTTGTCAGCCTAAAACTGCCAGCAGGTTCTGTTTTGTAGGGTAATAAGGAACCTAAGGAAAGCCGTGAGGAAGCATGTTGGGAGAACATCTGAGATACAAAGGAGGGGAAAATCTGGCTTTGGCAAGTCATTTCTATTCCTTAATTCCAGTAACCGCAGCCACGCATCAGACATGATAGATGTGTTTACTTTAAATGTCACAGTTTCCCTTTCTGATGGAGAACTCTGTAGGTTCGAAAGCTTACATTTTTTTCTGTAAACATCTGTTGGTCCAATAAAGGGTATCAAATCACCAATTTTGTGCATCCAGTTTATGCTGTCATCTCTTTTGTTAGTTGCAGCTATCTGTTCAGTGGTTTTCAAATATTGATTTGGGACCATTGTACGGATAGTTGCGACTGATATCTGGATTTATTCATAATTGTTGTGAGTATTAAGAGCCCTTTCAGAAAGTAAGAAAGTCTAAACAGTATGGATTTCCATCTAGTGGGTACAAACCCACAACTTAATGCAGCTATGTAACAGGCTGTCGGCACTCTATCACAAGAAAAAGTCAGGAGACTAATATTTTGTTCTTGCCAAGCCTTATGTTTATTTGACTTCCATATAAAATCACATAGACAGCTTTGGTCTCTGAAAACGGTGGACTTATGATAAAATGTCAGTGGTTCTATATTTTAGATAGTACTAGTATATACAGACAGTTATCTCTTGCTTTCACGAGTCGCATTTGCATGACATTTGTATGTTTCATTGTATTATTTGATATTCTGATGTATGTTTATATAAACCTTCTATAAAATATGGATTACAAAAAAAAAATTAAACGTCAGTGGTCACATGAGCATGTGCATGGGCGCACGATCACGGTGGAATCCACTGTTGCTAGTAGTCCACGTTACGAGGCAGCTTGTGAATGAATACTAACTAAGGAAACTGTGTTATGGACAAGCAGTACTGGGTTTAGGCAAAAGAGAGAGAGAAGCATTTGATTTGCTGCAAGGAGTATTTTTTACTATACAAAAAGAGAACAGCCACCGTAGGGTCTGCCAGGGTGCTCCCATTCACTGTTCCAGTTACAAATGCCAAAAAAGTGGGGCACTCAACAACCTCCTGTATATAGGGATATACCCTGGAAGAGATATACTCTACAACTGCCCATAAGTACATGAAAAAGCTTTATTTAACATTTGTAAATAGAATATAACTCACATGAGTGATGCCGCAACAGAGGTCAGAATTATATGCCAAACCTAAATGTTTTCACTCCAAGAAAAAGTGCTTCATCAGATGAGCAGCAGCAGATGTGGCCCAAATACCCTGGCTCGTTACTCAGAAGGAGCTTTGTCAGGAGACTTTCTGAGCAAAGCGATGGGGTATTTGGGTCACATCTGTTGCCACTTTATATTGTATTGCATGGGTACCTGAATTCACTGTTGTTTGTATTTGCATTTTCATTTGTGGTAGAAGATACTTATTTGTGCAGGCTTACTTGTTTTAAATGACACTAACCTGCCTGCTTGTGCATTATTATTTTGTCTGGAAACTCCTTTTTGTTCTTGAGTGCAGACCCCTGGTTTTTGTTGTGTTTATGGGACTATTCACCCCCCCCAGGACTTCCCCATTTCTGCACTAAGAACACATTCACCAATCCAGATACTTCATAGGACCTACAGTACTCTGCTGCCTCTGTATCATTTTCATTGCCCTTCTCTCCTCTGTATGATTTCCAACCTTTCTCTGACCTTCCACATATGTGGGCTGCAGAATTGCACACAGTACTCCAGGTTTGGCTGAACCAATGACCTGTACAGAGGTAGTATGACCTCCCTTCTCCCCTTACCGAAGAACCCCTTATGCCTCCTAATATCATGTTACCTATCACATATGCTTAACTGCATTGGAAAGAGGTTTTTTTACTGTTGGTAATTATCACCCCAGGTCTTTTTTTTTTTTTTTGAGAGCTCCACCCTTAGCCTTTTTTTAAATTCTCTCTTTATGCCCCCCCTTCTGCACCACAACCAGAACTATCCCTCAGGTTCCCCCAAGGTGCCTGGCTCTGCTGAACTCCTGTTCCCTTCAGAAACCTACTTCCATGCAGACTGTAGGGCTCTGAGCTGCAAACCTGGAGACCTGGGTTTGAATCCCACATCCCCCACTTGCATATTGTGTGACCCTGAGCAAGTCACTTAACTTCCTTGTGATCCCAGATCACACCTGGAAACAAGCTTCGGCTTAGTGTGCCTTTCCTGGTTAAACAATTTCCCCTTCCCCCCCCCCTTTCCACACTGCCACAGTCTCAGATCCCCCATGGGTGGGGAAGGAGGAAGGCCCCCCTACCTGAACAATCTTTGTCAGTAGAGCAGCTGCGGGTTCCAGGTCAGTCTGTCTTTGGTTCACCGGGGCTGTTGTCAGTCCAGCTGTGATGTCTTTCCATGTTTCCCCACTCCCCGAGGATGCAGGCATGTGTCAGACTTCCAATGTTCATGTGCATGGATAGGCATGCTGCTGCAAGGATCTTGATCTGAATTCCTCCCTCCAATGTTGCCCTCATCTGCACTGCCAGCTGTGGTCACCCAGGTGGAAGTACTGCAGTGAGGGCAGAGGTTGTCCCATCCCAGAGGAGTGGAGAGCCCCATGGGATGCTCAGTCCTCTTCCCCTGGCTGGTCCTCAATGACCTAAGCTCGTTCTCTAACTTGGGTCACCAGTATCACAAGCGGTAGCACTACTTCAGTGCTGATGGGCCAGCAGCACCCTTACCCTTTTGATGGGATAATCCATATGCAGATTGGGGGCGGTGGTGGACGATACAGCAGGTTGGCAGAGGCTGCAGGATGACTTGACCAAACTGGTGGAGTGGTCGGAAGCATGGCGATTGGGGTTCAATGCGAAAAAGTGCTAAGTCCAGCACTTTGGAGCAAAGAACCCAGGGAGGGTTTACCAGCTGGGAGGGGTGCAGCTAGGTTCCACTGAGGAGGAGACGGATCTAGTGGTGGTTGTAATGGGGAAAATGAGCAATACAGAGTAGTGTAGGAGGGTGGCAGCGAAAGCCAACAGGATGCTGGGTTGTATCACGAGAGGGATCTCCTCCAGGAGCAGGGAGGTGATCCTGCCTCTCAATAGGACACTAGTCAGGCCGCACCTGGAGTACTGTGTGTAATTCTGGCACCCATATCTGAAGAAGGATGTGAAATTACTGGAAGGGGTACAACACAGGGCAACAAGGATGATCCAGGGATTGGAGGACAGACCATACGAGGAGAGGCTGAGAGAGTTGAACATGTACTCCTTGGAGGAGAGAAGGGACCAGGGGGATATGATTGAGACCTTTAAGTACGTAAAGGGGATAAACAAGGTGGGCACTCAGGGGATACTCAGGCTGACAAGGGGGAGGGACACAAGTGGGCATGGCCTTAGATTGGAGGGGGGAAGATTTAGGGCAGAAATGAGGAGACACTTTTTCATGGAGAGGGTCGTGGCAGAATGGAATGCTCTACAAGAGGAGGTGGTAGCCTGTAAAACAGTGGGTAGTTTCAAAAGGGGATGGGACAAGGTGAGAGGGGGGATGACTGGTAAGGGGAAGGGGTGGGGCAGCTGCAAGGTGAGGGTGCTAGCTGCACACTTGAGCAGACTTGATAGACCAGGTGGCCTATGTCTGCTGGGAAATTCGTATGTTCATATGGTCTGTTACCAATATATATTTACTTTAAATTTCTTGTATTGCATCAGAGCACAAAGTGGTTGCTGGTTACAAGTAGGAGACAGGTTTATAGTTGCATAGCAGAGCTACTGGAGTCAGAATCAGTGTAATTAGCTCAGCAGCACCTATGCCTCTTGGGCCAGAATGTTAACATAGGATGGTCATAGAATTAGCCTAACCACAGTGGTGGCAGTCAGAGGGTGGCAGTGGTGCAGAGGGGATTGGGAAGGGCACAAATGTGGGGAATGCTTCATTCATAGACTGGAAGTGGGTGATGTTAGGGGGTGGCCAGGGTAAGACCAGACTGGGACCAAGGCAAGCCAGAGGGCACTAGGTTATAGGAGCGAAAGCAGCAACAGTACTGTCAAGAATAGTGCAGCATAAACAGCACTGTCAAATACAGTGCCAGCACAAAATGCTGTGACATGAAACAGCACCAATGGTAGCGGTCGGAAACCACACCGATGACTGCTACCATTGCTAAATAACATACTGTACACTTTATTTTTGTGGGGGGCTATGACCCCGTGCCCCCCCAAATTAATATAACCAACTCCAAGGGGGTGCAGATCTCAGAGAAAAGTAAAAACTTTGGGGGGTCCATTTGTTTTAGATGTTTACAAAAAATAAAAACACACTTGGGATGGGGGGGAAATGTAAAACGCTTGATTCAGGAGACTGGGAACAGAACCCTGGTCTCCCGATCTGTGCTGACCAAGCTGCTTCTGCTTAAGCCCTTTCAACCATGGGAGCAGCCTGGCCAGCTTCTGCATTTTTTTCATCCTTATCCACTTCCACAATTGCCTTTATAGCTACAGTGGTAGCGGTACTCAACATTCGCTATACTATATCTGTCGCTATTCAGGCATACACGGTTATTGCAGCGCAGTTAAGACAGCACTGTACTGGAAGTGCTCTTCTAACTAGTCACCAAGCCAGGGTAGGGCTACGGCCAGTGGTCAGGTTATTAAAAGTTTAGCAGAACATCACTGAACCTCAAAAGAAAGAAAGAAAGAAAGAAAGAAAAAATAGGAAAGAAAAGTGCAACACAGTGTGGGCAAGAATACTGTAGATAAAGGCTAAGCAGCAAAACAAAGAAGGAAATGTAAGATAAATGAACTAAGTAGCTCAAAATATTGCAGAGACAATGAGCCACAAAAGCATACTAGGGAGAACCTAGTTTAACAATGCAGTGCTGAAGTAAGCTGAAATTGAGAAAAAAATGGAAAAAAAAGGAAAAAAGTAAAAAGAAAAATGCGGTAGGTGATGCGCCCAAGAGGCATCGAGAGATGGTCAAGACTATAACTGTACTATGACAGTGCTGCATACCGCAGGTCCTAGCCCCACAGGAAGGCTACAGAACTGCAGACACAGATGATGCATGCTGCTTGGGGGCGGAGCAGCAAGACGGCCACAACACTGCTCCGCTCCTTGTAGGAGCTTCAACTCTGATGCACGCTTGTGCACTTCTTTGTTAAAATATGCCTTACTTCTGATTTACTTTTATACCGGTGAATGAAACTCATATTAATTTGTACCTGGTTCAGTGTTTTGAAGTTAAAGCGCTGTTACATTTACGGACATTTTAGTTTCAATTATATTGTAATGTGCTGCCAGTTAGCTCTTCAAGTATTCATCTGGCAACAGTTTTGGTCCGTTTAGGCTTGGAGCCACTCAAGTGGAGTATTTGTTGCTTTGCTCGGGCCTCATATAGTGTAAGAAGTTTCCCGACGGTGGGGAGCTATGTCTAAAATGTTGTAGTGTTCCTCGGCCCCGTCGCATATATTCTTTGGGTTTTCCGACTGCAGTTGGCTGGATGAAAGGAGCTATTACTAAGGCAAAATTCACAGTAAGTGCTACCTTAGCAGTCAGTGATTCAGACAGAATCTTTGCCTCCAGCAGCAGTGTGTTGATCCTGGCTGGTGTCTACAAGGAGAAGGAGAAAGGAGTTGTCGGCTGTCAGCTGAATTCAGAGACAGGACCTGCATTGGCCAATATGCTTGTTTTCCACCACCCAAAGGTATGCTAATGTTGCCTAGGGGTGTGGGATACTGGTTTTTATTCTCCATTATATTTTAATTTACTGCGCTTAGTGGGGCAACCTTGTGTTTAATTCCACAGGTGTTTCTATCCCTGGAGTTGTTGGACGAAAGATGGAGGAGTAGTGACTGGAACGCCTGGGAGGAATGTAGAAAGTATCTGCCTTGGTGAAGTTATTGGAGATGAGCAACATCTGATGGCTTTAGGAATGTTTATGGTCCAGACAAATTCTATGGACTCCTGAGACAGGGATATCCAGCTAAGTTGGCTATTTTTTCCTTTTACTGTATATTAGAATTTGTTGGTCCTGTTTGATGGAAAACTGGAAAGGAAAAATACAAGTGATCTGCGGACACTGCCATTAAAGACTCCTAAGAATGGAGCTGATTGTTTGGAAAGCCCATATGTGCTTAATTTAGATACTGTTGCCAATGGACTCCCGTTTGCGTAGCTGGTTGCTGTTATTCTGTTCCTAATCTCTGAAGACGACATATCTGTTTTACTGAGTGGCGTTTGCATCCTTTTTTGTTTAAATACATTACTTTGGAGGCAAGATAAACTGCTGCTGTCTTCATTTTCAGCATGCAAAGTAAAAATAATTATTTGAGTGGCGCATAAATGCTCTTTTTGACCAGCTGAAAGTTCTCTTTTAAACTCATCTGAGGAGATATTAGCACTGGCTTTAGCTTTTAGGAGCTTATTGTGACTATGGCAGGATGTGCCAAAGAATTTATTACAAATTAATGTATAGATCCTCTAATCTGTTTTTTGACTTGTATAAAAACACTCTTTGCACATGCGGCCTATTTTAAAATTTAACCAGAGTATTATAATTATTATTCTCAGGTGTTTAATAGTGGGATTCCTTTTTAGGAACTCCATTTGAGTGTTTCTGCTCATCCCATCTCTTTGGATATTTACCAACAATTTATAAATGTTTAAATGACATTAATCGCCTATAATTGATTTATGTGATCTGTTGATTATGTTTAATTTTATGATATTGACAGCATTTTAAATATATTACATTTTAGGGAAAAGGCAGGTTTTTACAAAGGAATATTTGCTCCAGTTGATAGGCTCATTTGGAAATGAACGATGGTAGATTTGTGGTAAATTGGGCCGGCAACTAGAATGCACATGGAAATTTACTCTGGGACAGCTGTAGACTTCTTAAGTAAGTGGCCATGGCTGGCCTAACAGCAGTGAGATGTAACTCTGTTATGTTATAGTGCTTAGAACTGAACTTCGGATTTGTGCACCTAACGAAATGACCTGACCTGTGTATATGGGTTCAGTCTTCTACCCAGTATTTGTGACCCAGATTACAAGCCAGCAGAAAATTCCTGACCCAAGACTCATATAAGTGGCTGGATGGTATCCACCCAGGGTGCTGAGGGAGATGGTGGAGGTGTTGGCAGAGCTGCAGGTGGATCTGTACAGCACGCCACTGGAGTCGGGATATATGCCACTGAACTGTAGGACGGCACATGTAGTACTATTACACAAGAGTAGGCCAAGGGATGAACCGGGTAATTATCGTCTGGGAAATCTCACCTCCATAGTGTGCAAACTCATGGAAACAATACTAAAGGAAAGACTGGTGTCATACCTGGAGGACAATGGCCTCCAGGATGTGACATAGCATGGGTTCATTTCAGGGAAGTTTTGTCAAACCAACTTGATACAATATTATGACTGGGTGACAGGTGAGCTGGACATACCTCTTATCCTCTCAGCATTACAAATCATAGCACTAGCCTTCAAAAATCATAGCAGATGGTCAGAATATTGAGCACTTTCTTATTTTAAAGAATATTATGTCTACAAATAGTGTGGCCATTAAAGTTAGTGATAAGAAATGTTTCTATTAACTTAGTTTAATGATTTAATAGTTTGTGTGTCCAGAAATAGCTCTAACATTATTAAGAATATCAGTAAACCTATGTGGAGCAAGGGTAAATTTGAGTGTGAAAATCATAGCGCTATGCGAAACTCATAACAGTTGAAAGGTGTGGAACTGGATAAGGGTCATGCGGTGGATGTTCTTTACTTGGACTTCAGCAAGGCCTCTGATTCAGTGTCTCATGGGCAGCTTGGGGGGAAGCTAACTGGTGTAGGGGTAGGGGCAAAAATGATGAACTGGATTACAAGCTGGCTGAGTGGTAGGCTGCAACGGGTGGTGGTGAGAGGGGAGCTCGCAGCTCCAAAGCCAGTGACAAGTAGGGTGCCACAGGGCTCTGTGCTGGGACCAGTATTGTTTGGGCTCTTCATATCAGACATTGCACACGGGGTGGTGAGCAAGGTAAGTCTGTTTGCTGATGACACCAAAATTGGAGCAGTGGTGGATGGAGGGGAAGGATGGAAGCAGCTGCAGGGGGACCTAAGCAAGCTAGAGGAGTGGCCAGAGAGGTGGCAGTTGGGGTTTAATGCAAAGAAGTGTAAGGTTATGCACTTTGTGGTGAAGAACCCAAGGAGAGAATACTGGCTAGGGGGGTGGTTAAGCTGGGGATCACTGAGGAGGAGAAGGATCTAGGGGTAATGATAACAGGAACCATTAACAACACTGCCCAGTGCAGGAGAGAGGCTGCAAAAGCGAACAAAATGCTGGGGTGTATAGCGAGGGGTTTTTTGTTCGGGTGAAGAGAGGTGATCTTGCCCCTCTACAGGTTACTGATAAGGCCTCACTTGGAGTATTGTGTGCAGTTTTGGAGGCTATACCTAAAGCGTGATATCAGGCTGCTGGAGGGGGTGCAGAGGAGGGCAACAAAGATGATATGTGGAATGGAGGGGAGAGACTATGAGAGCAGGCTGGGAGACCTGAATATGTACACCCTGGAGGATAGAAGGGACAGGGGGATATGATAGAGACATTCAAGTATCTGAGGGGAATCAGTAAGGATGGGGCAGATGGGGTCTTTAAGCTAAGGAGGAGGACACCAGGGGGCATGGGCTAAGAATAGAGGAAGATTTAAGAGGAAATGAGGACACTATATCACAGAGAGGGTGGTAGCAAAATGGAACGCTACTACCAGAATGAGTGGTATCATGTAAATCTGTGAACAGCTTCAAAAGGGCATGGGACAGGGAACAGGGGGAGTGAGGGTGGGGAAGGGGGGTGGCAGTGGGATGACAAAGGGAAGGGGGTGGGGCAGCTGCAAACTAGGGGTGCTAGCTGCACACTCAATCAGACTTAGATAGACCAAATGGTCTGTTTCTGCTGGCACATTCGTATGTTCGTATGTTCGTAAGTGGAATATAGGGCAGCAAACACTGCTGGGTATCCCTCTTGAGACATAGGGATGGGAATGGCTGGCAGTACAGGTTGCTTTAACTTGGGATATGAGACAGAAACCCACTAACAGATATATGGGACAGAGTAGATTGGTGCTCTAACCAATAGTTTGGGCATAAGGCCTAATTCTCATGACCTGAGTTTGTCTCTGGCTGGGCTAGCAAATGGGCACCTGAAAAAGAAACATCTCAGCTAGAGCAGTGTGTAATTCTAGGAAGAGCCAGAGTAGGCCGGCTACTAAAATACTGCAATCAACCAAAAGCCTGTAAGTAAATTAAATAAGGAGCTTAAAATTGAGAGAAAGAATCAATGAAAGATTTATCCACAATGAAATAGAGATCAATGCATTACTTATGACCTATAAGTTTATGGATTGCTGAAAGTTGAAAGAAGGTTTGTACCTGCTAATAATGGTCCTCTGGGATATTGTATGCAATTATTAGAGATGTGAACAATTCTATTGTATTTTAATCCCTTTTAATTGTATGTTGTAATGATTTCTTATAACCAATCAACAATAAAATAAAATAAATAAATAAATGATTACTGCTTGGCTGTTTACCACAGGTCCTAAAGAAAAAAGAAACTTAAGGAAAAGTTAGTACAATGCAAAACAAATTATAGTCTGTTTATACGCCCTACCTTCAGAGCATTTCTCGGGATCCCGTCTGAGGCACTTGACTCAACTGCCTGCCTGAACCGATCCTCGAGTGTTGCATCGGGTAAGCGGAATTTGGGCTCTCCTGGCCCCATGGAGAGGCTCCAGACCCCAGGGAGAACCGGAGAGTCAGACGGCACTGGGCGTGTGGTCGGACCACAGACGTTCACCATTGCCTCACCTGATGATAGGTTTTTTTCCTTGTTTTCACCCCGGAGCTCGGATGTGCAATGACGTCCAGCCCAGTGTGTGCACATTCCTGTGCGCACCTGAAGGACATCTGCCGAAGCTCCAATCCCCTGCAATCTGCTGATGAGCTCTGTAATGTCCCCAGCCTTCACCGGGGTAGCCAGAGCTTTGGAATGAGAGAACTCCCCTCCCCGGGGAAGGAGAGCAGCCCCTGGGCACTCCATCCTTCCCCATCCCCACTGACCCCCCGATGACCTGAGCTCGCTCCCGAACCCTTGGAGCGAAGTGTGGTGCCCAGCGCCTCAACCCTAAGTGGCACCAGGCCGGCTGCAAAACAGATGTTTATTTATAAAAAATAGTGTATTGCCCAAATTGTTGTTTAGACTATATGGAACCAGGGCTCGTAAAGTGAAAATGCACTACATCTCATATTGGAACAGAACTTTGACTTTGTCACCTCCTCTCTTAGGGGGCAAGACATGGTCTATGCTCATAAAGAGCAACTGACTGGTGTCCTAACTGATGATGCATGTGAAAATGTAGTCCCAACGTGGTATCAGGCTTGGCTTGAGTAATGGAGCATACATGCTCCTGGATACATCTTTTATGGTGGCAAATAGTCTTACCCACATAGATTTTTTGACAAGTGCATCATTTTGGTGGCACTCATTCTCAATGTGAGTGCGCAGTCCATGTTCCTGCTGTTGTTTTTTCTTCCATCCTGCTTTCTTTCTTTCCTTGCTGCCATCTGCTCAGTCCTAAGGACTGGAGACATACCCCCATGGTAGCACTCTCAGCCTCTTCCTCCACTAACCCATTTGCTTAGTGCACCGCTGGTCCACGTCACAAGGCCTGAGAGAGTGTCGCATCTGTCTTAGTGATGTCAGCATAGGTTTTAATTCCGGTTTTCATTTTCACCCCTTGATCCCTCTCTCATCCAGCATGGTGTGGGAGAAGGGCCTTTGGTGACCTTGCACAAATACAGCATTCCCCTGCAGGTGAGCGAATTCCCCGACCCTCTGCAGGGGTTGCTGTGGTTCTGGAAGCCTGGCATGTGACCATCCCTAGTCTGAGACACACTGTCATTGGCAACTACCCCAGCCTGACCTGTCTCACGATGCTAGCAACCCAAACCCCTTCCTGAACTTTGTGTACCTGCACAATAGCACAATACACTACCGCTAAGTCATCAGGGAGATCTGTATTCATTTCTCTTAAAGTTTGGCTTCTCATGCTAGCAGCTGCAGCCTTGTAGCAAAGCACAACCTGCTACACCATTAGGCCAGCAAACAGTAGCTATTTAACCTAATCTCAGACTTTGTAATGATTATTTTGATCCCCAAACTGCCCTGTGCCCCCAGTCCTGATGCTCAGACCTCCACAGCTGCCCCTTTCCTCTCGCCAGGAAGGTGGTCTGCTAATCTCATCTCCTCACAATTTACACTAAAGCAAATTACTGTAAGAATCGACTTGAGAAATCCTGGGGTGACGGCAGGAGATTTTGGGGGATTATCAATGATCTATTAGAAAAGGAACATAAAAAGCATCTGACTATGCTCAGTACTAATGGTACTACCACTCAAGATTTGTTCACTATCACTGACTCCTTCAATAAAGCTTTTACCAATCTTAGCTCGGTACACCCCCCCCCCCGGATTACATTAATGCCTCCGAACCTACTTAAGCCACCACTAGATAGGACAAGCATCCCTGTTTCTACTTTAAATGTGTCTCCATCAAGGAGGCTAGGAAATACATAAAAAAGGTACTCTGTAAAACCAGGCAAGGCAGCGATAAATTGGATATGAAACTGATTGCAATCACCCTGGAATAAGTGCTTGCCCCCATCACTAAAATATTCAATAAATCCTTCACACTTGCTAAATTCCTTGCAGTTTGGAAGCTTGCTCTAGTGACTTCTACTCACAAAAGTGGGGACCGCACATGCACCTCAAACTACAGGCCTATCTCGATCCTCCCCCAAAAGCATTAGAAAGAATAGTGGTCGACCAACTTACTGAGTGTCCACAACAGCATGGCTTTAGGAAGAGCTATAGCACGTCAACGGCACTGAACAAATTTTCTGACTTTGTGCACAGGGCTCTGGATGGAGGAATGCTAGTGGGGTCAGTTTTTATTGACCTCACCAAAGCATTTGACACAGTGAATCATTTTCTGCTCATCCAGCAGTTGCAGGCTCTAGGACTATCAACTCCCTCGGCAGGCTGGTTCCAAGATTACCTCCTGCAGATCACAGACTGTTAAAATAGGGGCTGCTGTCTCTACAGCTAAAGAGGTCTCCATGGGAGTATCACAAGGGTCTATACTAGGCCCACTGCTTTTTAGTCTATTTCTAAATAATCTGCCGGAGGCATGCCCCAGCAAAAGCATTCTTTATGCTGACGATGCTGTGATACTAAATTGCCACCCCCAGCTTGATCAACTCCAACATAGTCTTCAGGACACCTTTCTCAAGCTTGAGGACTGGTTTCACCAGCAAAAGCTACTACTCAACTACAAAACAAACAAACATTGCTTATCACTAGTTGCCAGCGCAAGGCAAAGAACCCACTACCAACCATTAGTAACAACAAGGCCGTCCCTCTGGAACAAGTTGACTGCTTTAAATATATTGGAGTCACTATAGATGATACTCCATCCTTCACAAAATATATTGAGCTGGTAGTCAAGGCAGTCAACATCAGGTTTGGAGTTTTATCTAGGCACCGGCACTGTCTTACCCCCACTGCTATTTGCCTCTCTGTTTCCAGTTCAATCCTATCAATTATAGATTATGGACTGTTAGTATGTGGTGTGGCCTCTGATACAGCCCTAAGAAGGATGGCTACGGTGCCCAATAATTCATGTAGACTAGTCCTTGGAGCAGATAAATATACCCACATCTGTGCCCTGTATGAGCATATGAATTGGCTCACCCTCAGAGACAGGGTTAAGTTAAAAACCTGCCTACTTGGAAAAAAAGCTCAACTTGGACTGGCTCCCCCTTGTATACAACAAATCCTATAGCCTGCTCAATCGCAACGTAACACTAGAGGAATGGCTAGAGTCACTGTGTGCATCCCCATTAGGAGGACCTCACTTGGCCAGTGTTTTTTTGCTTACAGGGCACCACTCAGGCTAAATGAGCTCCCAGTTGAAGTTAACAACTTGGAGAATTTTCCCACCTTTAAACATGCTCTGAAGCAATCCGTTATCAACGCAAGAATCTGCAACTGCATACGGCACTTAACCCTCACAGTAATGGCTCTCTGTGCAATTAGTACACTACTGTACTGTGGGAACTCAGACCCTCAAACACCACCCAATTCGTAATAAACTCCATCTTCTGGCTAAGATGACACTCTTACTTAAGTTCCCTAGCTCCTCTTTCAGCTTGCACTTGCTCCATCAGTCCCTGATCCTATGTCTGTGACTTTCTTCCATCCTATCTACTCACTCTCTTCTGTTCTTTCCTCCTCACCATGCCATTACCTCATACTTATCCTTTCCTCTCCTCTCTCCCTCCCTTCCTTCCTCCTTCCTTCCTTCCTTCATTGCTCGATCCTCCAGCTGCCCCCTCAGCTCCTGTTCTTCTCCACCCCCCCAACCACATATCCACCATTAACCAGCATCTCAGCAGTAGATTAATGATCTTGCTAGTGACAATGCCTGGCCCATGGCAGCTACTTAAACTTCCCTTAACTGGTTATTAGTGTAAATTCTGCACATACTCAATTTTGCCTATATAATGACCTGGCATGATGTTGCGCCTTTGTAGTTATTTTGTATTACTGTATCTGTGGATTTGTATCTGTTTTACTTTGTGTATCAGTCTTATTTTGTCTCATGACAAGAAACCCTTGTAAATGAGCTCCCAGCTCAAAGGTGTTTTTCCAATGTGTCAAATAAATAAACACCAATGCCACTATGAGATAGGCTGGTGGGGGGCACAACAATGCCACACAGTCCATGACCTTCAGCCTTGTGAGCCAAGCATGTTACCTTTACAATGCACCTGTCCCCCAGTCAGCTGCAGTATGAGATCCCAGGACTCTAAACCCAAACCCTAGACTTCTAGGGGCAAGTGATGTAAGTATTAATGTATTTATTGGGTTTCTAAGTTTTGTTTAAGAAAAGGCTGTACTGTGTGTGTGTGTGTGTGTGTGTGTGTGTGTGTGTGTGTGTGCTGTGACTGCTGAACAAACATACACACACAGTAAACGTGCTGGTGTGTGCAGAGCCAGTTGTAACATGTTGTGCTTTGGCTGCCATTTCAGTGACTGGGGACTAATCCGGAGCAGAATGGAAGCAGCAGAGGCTTCAGACACTGTACCCACCCATGGAACAATAGTAGTTAAGCAGGCTTTTACCTCATCTGCACAGGCAAGCCATGCCTCAGGTGATAGGATGGGTTATGTGAAAAACACAGGTTACAATTCACGATGATATGTTTACAAAGGCTGAAAACAAACTAAACCTATCTCTATTGATAACTTTTTTGAGCCTCCAAAAGGGAAAGTACTGATTCAGTTTTCTTACCCAGAAGCTATAAGAGAGTCATGTTCTCCCAAGAGAAGATATGATTTCTGGTTTGTAGTATTTTAAATTAATCGGATTAAGTGGATCAGTGTGACATTTTTCAGCTTGTTCAGGGCAGTGGCACTAAAGGTTATGCTGTAGGCTTAAAGGAGAAGTCCATCCAAAACTTGAAAAAATATATGTTGTGCAGAGTGTTTTAATTTGTATGAGAAGTTCTAATGTTTCCTTCCCTCTGTCTGGTATTAGGAGTTTTTCCTAAATTAGCCTGCTAGCTTTATACTAGTTTTACGACCCCTGGGATCTTCATCCCAGACAGCTTAATTGTATTTCTTGTTCCCACAGTGCATCTTGTCCCATGTGACAGTGATGTAAGAGAGACCCAACATTCAGCACACACATGCCAAACAAACTAAATATCTTGTAAGCTTTACAAGCTGCACAAAAATTACCAGCAGCAAAGTTTTTCAGGACAGTAAGACCTTTACGATGAGGGTGGTCCCCAAACTGAATTCTACAGATTTTAAAATATAGCCATCTCTACTGTTGTGAACTGATTGTAAAGCAATGCTTTTGCCGGATTTATGGTCTCTGCTACATCACCATCATATGAAACAAGATGCATTTTAGGACAAAGGAATACAATTAAGCTGTTTGATATGGAGCTCTCCAGGGGTCGTAAAACTGCCCTAAAGCTAGCAGGCTAATTTAGGAAAAACTCCTAATACCAGTCAGAGGGAAGGAAACACTAGAACTTCACATACAAATTAAAACACTCTGCACAATATATA
The DNA here is from genome assembly GCA_016271365.2 of Neoceratodus forsteri. Taxonomy (NCBI): domain Eukaryota; kingdom Metazoa; phylum Chordata; order Ceratodontiformes; family Ceratodontidae; genus Neoceratodus; species Neoceratodus forsteri. Next base: position 421,415,011 of record CM028138.1, read on the forward strand.
TATATATATATATATATTTTAATTGAAATTTCGGATAACACCTTTGAGAACAAGCTCATTTCATAGATTCTGCGTCAGATGAACAATACATAATGGGAAAGTATGAGACAGAGAACAAACAAAACAAGGAATTATACAAGACATTACAAGAGTGTATAGCTAGAGAAGTTCCAGTACACAGGGCATTGTACAATGTATGCCATGGTGCATATTGGATTAAAACCTGGAATTCAAAGGGTCATATTAGAGTGGGTGGGGTCTTATGAAATGACCCTTTACAGGAAAATGAGAACAGACTCAGTCTAATATCTAATAATCAACAAGGTAAGGGATGGCATCAGCCCAGGGGCCTCATCAGAGGTGAGAAGGTATGAGACAAAGCATTTTAAAGTGAGCAAGGGGCCAGGAGATATAAAGAGGGAGGAGGGATAGGGGAAGCCATAGAGGGTGAGGGAAAGTGGAAGGATCAAGAGGAAATGTGAAGGAGAATGATTAGCAACTTAGAACAGTTATCTACATGCTGAGAACAGTTATGCATAAGGTCAGGATAGCATAAGGTTAGAATAAGTGCTGGTCACAAGAAGGAAGGTTATTGGAAGCAGTCACAACTGGCATCAGCAACTAGCTGTTGCTTAAGTTTAACCTTGAAGGAGCCCAAGGTGGATGCTGAGTGATGTCATGGTGCAATGAGTTCATCCATTGCAGGACCACGGTGAGCAAGGACCTTTGTCCCAGAGAGTATGACTGTGGGTATATTAAAAATCTGGCTAGTAGAGCTTCTGGTGCAATGACGGTTGATAGTGGGGTAATAAGCTTTTGCACTCCTGGGGGCATTTTGCCTAAGCTTACTTTTTTGGACAGTAAACATGTTTGGTACATGAGTCTACCTTTGAATTGGAGCCAGTTAGCCTGAGTGTACATATCGCAGGTATGGGACAGACGGGCTGAGCCGGTAAGGAGCTGGCATGCTTTGTTGAGTGCAACTATGATGAGGCGAAGAGTTGTTTCAGTAGCTGATCCATAGATTGGTAAGCCATAATCAATAAGTGAGACAAGAGAGCTTTGAATGGTCAGGTTAAGAGCCTCTGGGGTCAAACATCACTTATGCCTATAAAGTAGCCCAATGCAGGTGTTAACAGCCTTAGCAATGTTGTCAATGTGATAGGCATAGGCCATCGTAATGTCAATAGTAAACCCCAGATATTTAAAGAGCTGAACTAGCTCCAGGGGAGAGCCCTCTTCATTGATGATAGAAAGAGGGTAAGTTCTGTGCCTATTCTGGGAGCTGGAGAACGGCATAGTTTTAGTCTTGTTGTAGTTCATAACTAACTTGCACTTATGGAACCATCTTCCTACAACTACAAAATTACTCTGTAGCCTAGATTCAAGAACCTTAGGGTCTGGATCACTAGTAAACAGGACAGCATCATCAGCATATAAAAAGATGTGACCCTGACAGGAGTAAGGAAAGTTGTTGAGGAAAATGCTAAATAAAAGCGGGCCCAAGATGGACCATTGAGGAACTCCAGATAGGACAGGTCTGCTATCTCAGAGGGTGTTACCAATTTTCACCTACTGTATACGGTTGTACAGGTAACTTTCAAACCAGGCTACGCTGTCACGAGCTAGGCCAATGGTGGTAAGCTGTTTGACCAAGAGGTCATGATTAACTTGTGTCGAAAGCTTTGGTTAAATCAATGAAAGCAGCAGCAACCAGGTGTCCTTGATCTAAAGAGTGGTGAATAAAGCCTGTGAACTCCAGAAGGGTGGTAGTTGTACTAAGACCATTTCTGAACCCGTGTTGTGATAAACATATGGAACAAGCATAGAGAGAAGCGTTGCAAGTTGGGAGTGTTGAATCTTTTAAACAATAGCTTAAGCAGTTTTCTGGGGCAGCTGGCGACTAATGCCACGCCCCCTTCAAGCACTACTTAAGGGCGAATGCCCCAAGCATTCTTCAGATGATTGTTTCTTCACTGGCTACAGTGTCTGTCTGCTTCTCCCCTACTCCTTACCTTTCGGCTCTTTTTTGCCCATAGTGCTCCTGCTCCTTGGGCCACTTTCCTCTTGCCACTGCCATGGCTGCTTCAGCCGGAGTCCAGCACTGGCTTCTTTGGCCCACTTCTATTTTTTTTTCTCTTTCTGCAACTGTCATAGCCCTCCACCCATGCTTGTCCTTCTAGGTTTGCCAGTTGCATGCATTTGTTAACACTGTAGTGCCAGTAGTGCCCTGCATGCTTCTTCCTGTACCTGCCCTTCCCTGCACTAGCAGTTGTCGGCTGTGGCTCTGTTTCACCTTTCCTGCTTTTTGGGCCTTCTGTTTGCTACCTGTTCACCCATCATGCCCATCTTACTTTCTTTCTGCTCCTACCTAATTGGGTAAATGCCCCAACTAATACTAGATATAAGCCCCAACAACTACTACTTGAGACATTTCTCCAATGACCACTAGGCACATGACCCCTGCCTATCAGGTATATGCTGCAACACCTTCTGGGCTTTGCCTAACGACAAATGATCATATGTTGTTCCAGGTCAATCTGACATTTCACACCATTCCTTCTGGCCTTAGCATAAGCCCTAGTTGTAGTAGGGTCAACTGGTAGGGCATAGTTTCTGTAGGTTTAGTTGTAGTCAGCTTATACATTGCCCTGTAGTCCAAAGTTGTGGCTCAAGTTGTCCTTTGTCTTGAGTGCTTACTGAGTTCGCCCTCTCACCTCACATCCCAGGAGGCATTGATGGGCTCATTCACTGCTTGTCCCCGAATTCTGTAGTCTGCATGTCCTTTAATGGGACCAAGTCCCTCATTTATCTGTGGGCCCCCCCCCCAGTGTATGGGGCCCAGAACTGCCAAAAGAGACTGGATGAGTGAGGAGGTGTGCTGCCTTCCTCAGTGCAGTTGACACCATTAATCTTCACAGCTTCAGCTGCATATTTGAACCTTTTCCTTGTCGCCACCAATGAGTGCAGCTGGCACTCACAATGAATTTGGGACTTCTGACAATGACTGCCCTGACCAAACTGCACAGACTGGAGGCACAAATAAACGATTAAGTACAGGCGCCCTTCACATTGAAGACTTTGGGGCCAGTGTCCCATGGAGTACATGGCCAGTGCCATCTTGAGCCACCTTTGACTCCTGGAAGATATGGCAAAAGAGTCAGAAGGTGGCAATACATCCAGTCAGGCTGTAAAGCCTTCCATGGAGCCACAGAAGGCACTCAGGACTAAGGAGGACTTTATTACTATATCAACAGTGAAACAAGCTAGCAACCATCGAGGATCAGCCTGAGAGACCCTCCCTTGTCATTGCCAGAGGGTCATAATCAATCAGGGGGCTAGATCCACCAATGAACAGTATGAGCTGCTCCAGAACTTCTCAGTGCTGCTTCAGAGACAGCTAGGAGGCACAGCTGCTGCCTGAACATGCCAATGCTTGTGGGCTGGAGTGAAACTTTCACAGTCCAAAGTAAGGAGGCATTTGCTGGGCATTACCAGCCATAGAGAAAGGAACTGCTACATGCAGACAGAGAGAAAGGAACTGCTACATGCAGACAGAGAGAAAGGAACTGCTACATGCAGACAGAGAGAAAGGAGAGAACTGAAGAAAACAGTGGAATCACCCTGCAGTCAAGCTGTGTCCCTAGAGATTTTTCCAGAGACAGACCTGGACAGGCTGAACTGTGACACATCCAGCAAGACCTCAAAGCCACTGTGCTAGCAAATACAGCCAGGTGCTAGCCTCTAGTGGAAGTTGCCTTGGGCAGTGCAAAAGATAAGTTTGCCAGGCCTGCATTCATTTAACCACCCCAAGGGAAAGCGAGTGAGCAACTGATAAAGAGAGCCCAGCTGACCTGTGAGGTACCAGAGGAAAACCAACAGAAGACAGCTGAAGGACTGAATCTGCAGACAAATGCCAGTGAAGCCACCCAGTGTGCACATGTGTTTAGTCATCAGGGGTGGAACCCTCACTGAGATGGGGATTCCTTTATCTGGGGCAGAAAGAAAGGAGCAGAGGCTTCAGACGCTGTACCCACCCATTGAACAACAGCAGTTGAGCAAGCTCTTACATTGTCTATACATGCAAACCATGCCTCAGGTGGTAGAATAGATTTTATAATTCACAATGATGTTTACAAGAGCTGAAAACAAACCAAACCCATGTCTGTTGCTAACTTTCTGAACCTCAAAAGGAAAGGGAATGTATCAAGCTAGTTTTCTTGCCCAGAAGCTATAACACAGTCATTTTCTCCCAAGAGAAAATATGATTACCATGTTGTGGTATTTTAAAAGGATTGGATAAAAGCGGCTCAGTATAAATTAGTGCATACCATTCATTTAAGGGGGAATACAATTAGGGGTTAAGTGAGAAAGCATTTTATCACATACTGGTAAATAGAGTGGTAAGCCTATTAAACAGCTTACCAATGTAACCCCCCTACAAATTGGGGTTTACTAAAATGTCTTCCTGGGCTGCATAATGCCCACTGTCAGGATGGTGTCCTGTGTCTGCAGTAGCTGTATGTGTCTGTATGAGAGTGCTATAGAAAGCCTCCATGACTGTCTCTTTAAGGGAGTAATTATGTTGTGTTAGAAATTTATTCTGGGCTTGGTCTGAGTAGTTTAGGGCTCGTGATCGGCCAGGCAAGTGGTATTTTTGCTCCATTCTGCAGTCGCTATATGCGCAGAGGGAGCTCTGTTAGAAACTGCGTTAATTTACTGTTTATCTGCCTTATTTATTAGCTTTTGGTAACCGGGTAAGTGCGCTAGGCAACAGACCTGCCTATTTTCAGGCACTATTAATAATAATATAGAAGTTTGATTAACCTGCCTTCTCTTGCAGCTTGGACTTTTTGAATAGTAGCCACCATTCTGGTTCTGGACTGCCAGAGTTGGAGCAATCGAACCTCAGGGGACCTAAACTGGAGACTGTCCCCTGAGGTCTTGTGGGATTGAAATCTGTAGGAATTGTAGTTTTTAAGGTTTGGCGCATAAATGGACCTGGAGGGGGAGCCCTTGCTGTGACAGTTCCCTCAGCCAACCAAACTTTTTGGATCTCAGATGAAATCCCCAGTCATGAGCTGGAGATTGGAGAGTGAACTGCTCGAGCCGTCGAGCAGCTGCTCCTGCGTAGGAGCACAAGAGAATCAGCAGGAAGGGTGGCCTCCCTGTCACATCTTCCAGTGAGAAATCCTGTGAATGTGAAAGTTGGACTTAAATCTAATTCCTTTGTTTGTAATCATTGCCTGAATTTGGGACTGAAGACTTGCTCCAGAAGTGATGGGCCTGCCAAGTACCGAAGTGAGTCACAGATTGAGAGGTTTGCGAAGAACCTCTGCTAAATTGCAATGGGACTTTATGCAAACTGTGACTAAGAGTTGTGTGGCTTATAAGTGTGCTGAATGTGCTGTGTGGGTGGGTTGCGATTTGGTTCCCCACCTTCAAGTGTGTTATGCTAGCTGGAAGCTGCTCCAGCTCTCACACGGACTAAATCCAAACTGCCTGCTCTGGGCCCTGCCATCTTGACCTAGACTGCTGCTCCCATCGCAGAGACATTTCTGATGAAAGACCCACTTGGGGATTTGACTCCATGCTCAACACCATCGAACAGGTAGCAACCACCTCGGAGAGTTGTGTGGGCCCTGCTTCCCCTGGCAAACCAGAACACCATCCAGAGATCATCATCTCGTCAGTCCTGCCTCCTGGTCTGGGTAGCATGAGTGTCAAACAGGGTAGCTCTCTGCAAAAAAGCTGCAGTCATTGTGTGTCATCTGATTTATTTGTTTGGGTTTATTACAATGAACTGAGCCATCTGGCTCTGGATTACAAATTCTGGGTTGATGTGCATGCTAATTGTTTTCTCTCCTAAGGGCCACAACAACAGCTGCAATGCTGGCCTACCCCGGGCAGGAGTGTAGCCAGGGATTTCAGATCTGCACACCGGGTGAGCTAGCCCCCCAGGGGTGTAGCCAGACAATATACAAATGTACACCAGGGCCATGTTTGTTGCCTCATTTGGCACAATAAATACAACTCTTGTATCTCATGACAGTGGTTGTTGCCATGCATGGGTAAATACAAATGCCATGCATTGCTCCCTGAGACACCCACATACCAGCCCAGAGCCTGTAAAGTTGTATTGTCCTTGGGATGCAAAGATGGTATTAGTGACCAGTCCTTCTAGTTTCAATTCCTATGAATAAAATTACAGAAAGGGTCAGCATTTTCTTTGTTAGTTTTCATGGAAAAAGGAAGCAGTTCAGAGCCTATTTGCTACCCCCTTAAATAAAATTGCTCACCATGGAGTTCTTGGAGTATGCCTACCTACATCCATGACCCCGGGAATTGCTTCAGGCTAGTCTGCATAACAACTGTGTACCCAGGGTTGTGAGACTGTATACAAGGGACTCACTGTGCATGCATGTTCAGCCTGAATTAATTGGATCTGTCAATCATCCACTAGATTCATGCCCCACCCCTGTTCACTTCCCCCTGAAGAAATCAGATTTTGTTCTTTTTGCATTTAACCTGTCTAGTGTGTACCTTTTTGGTGGGGGTATTGTACTGCCATTGAACTGTTGCATTACATGTCTTACTTTACAGGGGATCTCCAGGGCAGCTGCAGAGGATCCAACCCTGGTGGTAAGTGCAAGGGGTGTGAGCAAGTCATTACCGCCATATGGTACACATGAATGTTTTGTTGCTATACTGTTTAGGCCACTAGAGGGGTTGGTGGGGGATTATAGCATCCCGGAGGGCTATACCAACAGCAGTTACGCTACCCCAGAACCATTCCTCCGGGTGGAGGCACCCGTTCAATGAGTTCAGGCCCCTCAACCTGTGCCTAGGCACGCAGGCAGGGGTAGTAGCCCTTAGAATAGCGCCACCTAGGGGTTACACAAAGAAGCAGTGCAAGTTGGAAATATTGAATCTTTCAAATGCCAATGGAGTCAGTTCCATGAGGCAGCATGTGGCTAATGCCATGTCCCCCATTGAGTGATGCTTATGAGTACATGTCCCAGGCATCTTTGGATGCGCATTCCTTTGCAGGCTGCAGTGTCTGTCTGCTTGTCCCCTACTCCTTACCTTTCTGCTCATTTTTGCCCATAGTGCTACCACTCCTCGGGTTGCTTTCCTCCTTGCCACCACCACGGCAGCCTCCACCAGAGTCCAGCACCACCTTCCTCAGCCTGCTCTTGGGTTTCTTCTCATTCCACCACAGTCGCAGCCCTTTGCTCATGTTTGTCCTTCCAGGTTTGCCAGCAGCCTGCCTTTGCTAACACTGCAGTGCCTACAGTGCTCTGCGTGCTCCTTCCTGTACCTTGCCCTGCTCTTGTGATTGCCCGTTGTTGATATGCTTCACCTTTCCTGCTTTTTGGGTCTTTAATTTGCTACCTGCTCGGCTCTGATGCCTACCTTACTTGCCATTCAACTCCTACAATTGGGCAAATGCCCCAACTAATGACCGGTGTGACATCCTGCCCCTTGGGCCATACCAGCTTACAGGGCAGTTGTGTGGGTACACTGCTTCCACCACCAGATTATATCAGTAAAAATACCCCGTTGTTCAGGTTCAGGAAGGTCAAACACAATAATATTAGGTAGAGTGCACTTTGGACAGCGGACCGTAAACAGAGAAGTCGTAGTACCAGCAGAAATATTAAAAATTACCTTCTCAATAATCACACACAGCCACTGATTCTAGACAGATAGTCTTTTCTAGTAATTACGACAGGTATTAACAAGTAAACAGGACGGGCCTGATTTTCAAACACTCGAAGAATGCTGCGAGCCCCTGGTGTACTGATCATACAGCTCAGGAGGCATGCAGCATTCTCTCAGCGCCGATTGCGATCTTCATTCCTGTGCACCAGATGCTGCAAGTTAGACCAGCTTCCCTGGTCTAACCTGCTCCATTTGGGGGACCCTTGTTATGGGGCTTGTGCCAAATCTTTGGCACAAGTTGCCGTAAAGTGTGGAAAATGTTGCAACTGCGCCCAGTGTACTACAACAACTGGGCACAGCTGCGTCAAAGGAGTTTGGCACAGTTGCGTCAATCTTTGAAAATCAGGCCCAATATATACAGTAAGGTAAAAAGGGTTACATTTTTACTGGGAAAGGAAAATAATGTCAAGTATTTGGGTGTCTGGCAATTAAGTTTTAATGCTAAAAAGTGCAAGATCATGCACCCGGATCACAGGAATCCAAGGGAAGAGTACAGGATGGGGGGGGGTCTGGCCACCACAAGTCAAGAGAAAGACCTGGTGGATATCATATCTGACGACCTGAAGGTGAACAAACAGTGTGAAAAAGTGGTGGGAAGAGCAAATAGAATGTTGGGGTGCATAGGGAGGGGCATAACAAGTAGAAGGAAACACGTGGTGATGTCACTGTACAGATCACTGGTGAGGCCTCAGCTGGAGTACCATGTCCAGTTCTGGAGACCACATCTCCAGAAGGACATTGACGAAAGAGAGGCAGTCCATAGAAGGGCAATGACGATGGTGCATGGACTGAACCTGAAGCCCTACAAGGAAAGACTTAAGGACCTTAATATCTATTCAGTGGAGGAAAGAAGGGAAAGGGGAGATATGATAGAGACTTTCAAGTACCTTAGGGGAATAAACAGGGTATAGGTGGAAAGCATATTTCAGAGAAAACTCTGCACAAGAACAAGGGGGCATGATATGAGGCTGAACAGTGGAAGGCTCAGGGGTAATGTTAGGAAGTGCTTTTTCACTGAAAGGGTGGTGGAGCCATGGAACAGCCTTCCAGCAGAAGTGGTGGGTGCGAAAACAATACAGGGGTTCAAGAGTGCATGGGACAGGCATAAGGGTACCCTAGAGAAGTGCAGAGTAGGAGAGCCACAGATCAAATAGGATCAGGGGCTGCAGCAGTGAGAAGGGAAACGGGCAGACTAGGTGGGCCGTATGGTCCTTATCTGCCAACAGATTCTATGTTTCAATACAGACAGATGACTAATAGAAGAATCTCAACATGTAGGCTCTTCTAGCATCTATCTTACCTGGCACTACCTGTGCCTGTCCTTCCCTCACACAGATAGCAAGCACCAGCAGGGCTCTCACCTTCTTCCATGTGTAAAGAGTCAGAGAGAGAGAGAGAGAGAGAGAGAGAGAGACAGAGAGAGAGAGAAAGAGAGAGAGTCTAGCTCCCCAGTTTTAAGTGCTCAGGGCTATGGGGAGTGATCTCACCCCTTGAGTAACAGTTCTTCACCCAGGTGTGTGTGTGTGTATGTGTGTGTGTGTGTGTGACATCATCCAGTCCAACTGGCATCCTTCACACCTAGGACATCCTTCCAGGTTTCATGACCTTATTTTGCAGGATGTCTCAGGTGCTGGGAATAGCACCCTCACATCTGCCAGGGTCTGAAACTAGATAAGCTTGTGGCAAAATTAGTACTTAGCAGTTGACTAGTATTTCCTCCTGACAGCTGCCTGAACATGTGACCTGGAAGTAATTTTGGCTGTTCATCCCAAACAGAACTTTTAACAGAAGAATCTTTAAACTAACAGAAAAAATGGAATAAATAAATTAGGTCACATTTCCCATCACAATGGGTTTAAGCCCCAACTAATACTGGGCTCATCACTCGGCGACTACCAGCACTTGATCTACGACTACCAGGCATACATCCCAATTACTTTTGGGCTTCACCTAACAACAACTACACATATGGCATTCCAGTTCAATCCAACTATTCCTGACATTTCTTCTGGGCTTAGCATAGATCCTAGTTGTGGCAGGGCCTACTGGTAAGACACTGTTTCTGTAGGGTCTAGTTGTAGGCAGATTTCACATTGTGCTGTAGTCCAAATTTGAAGCCCAAGTTGTCCTATAGCTTGAGGGCTAGCTGAGTTTTTCTCTCTCACCTCACGGCCCAGGAGGCACCAACGGGCTCATTCACTGCTTGTACCCCAACTTCTCCATCCAGTGTGTGTCTATGACCATGTCTGGTCTCAACCCATCTGCCATTCCTTTAGCAGGACCAAGTCCCTCATTCATTTGTGTACCCCCCAAAGTGTGAGGCTTACCTGGCTTAACAGAGCCCACCAGTGCAAGCCTGCTGCTGACTGCTCTGTAATCTCCAGGGACTGCCAACAGGGACTGGGAATGTAGGGAGGAGTGCTGCCTTCTTTTCTGGCACAGTTAGCACCATTCATCTTCATGGCTTCAACGGCACATCTGAACCTTTTCCTTGCCACTGCCAATAAGCACGACCAGCACTTGTGACAAACTGAGACAACTGACAGTGACTGCTCTGACCAAACTGGACACTGAAGTGCAACTGTGATTTCACAGACAGGGAGCTCAAATAAATGTTTGAGGGCAGGAGTCTTTCAAATTGAGGACTTTGGGGCCAGTGTCCCGTGGTGTATACGACCAGCACCATCTTGAGCCACCTTTGACCACTGGCAGGCATGGCAATAGAGTCAGGAGGTGGCAGCACAGTCAGTCAGGCTGTAAAGCCTGCCAGCGAGTCACATAGAGCTTGTGAGACACAGGGGGACTTTGTTGATACAAGCAGGAGGAAAGCAATCTATTAGCCATCATGGATTAGCCAGACAGACCCTCCCTTGTGATTGCCAGAGGGTCTTAATCAATCAGGGGCCTGGATCCACCAGTGAACAATAACTAGAAGCTGTAATTGGTAAAATGGGCAGACTGGATGGGCCTTGTGATCCTTTTCTGCCATCAACTTCTATATTTGTATGTTCCAGAACTTTTCAGTGCTGCATCCGAGACAGCTAGGAAGCAGAGCTGCTGCCTGAAGATGCCAGTGCTTGGAGGCTGGACTGAAACTTTCACAGCTGGCATTAACAGCCACAGGAAAAAGAGATCACTACATGCAGATGGAGAGAAAGGAGAGACCCTGCAGTAGCAATTGAAGGTAACAGTTTGCATTGAAGGTGCCTCGCAGTCATACGGTGTCCCTAGAGACTTTTCTAGAAACAGACAAACTCTGAACTGTGACAGAGCCAGCAAGGCCTGGAAACCATGTTACTAGTCACTACAGATAGATGACAACCTTCTGATTGGAGTTGCCTTGGATAGTGCGGAAGATGAGTTTGCCAGCCCAATATTTATCCAACAACCCAAAGTGAAAGTGAGAAAGAGACTGACAGAGAAAGTCCAGCTGACCTGCAAGGTACCAGGAGGCCAGCAGAAGGGAGCGGAGGGAGACAACGCTGAAGGTGACTGAATCTAAGAACAAGTGCCTGTGACTCCAGCCAATGCTGCAGACACTAGGTGAAAGCTGCTGGCACTGAGAGCAAACTATGAGTAACTCTTCAGAGCTTTTAGGTCCTGCACCACATCAACTTTGTTGTAGAATAGTTTAGATAGGCCACAGAGTCAGGCTAAATTTTCTGGACTAGGCCATCAGACCAGGATTACAATTTTGGGATTGCTGCCAATAACTATTTGCTTGTTTAAGTGCACCAATTCCAGCCAACAACGAGCAATTGCGTTGGGCCTACGACGTTCAAACACATAGCCAACCAGTCTTCTCTAGGAGCTTCCAAGAACTAGGGGTAACAGCACTGGTAATGGAGTGTAGGTAGTGCCCAACAGTACAGTCAGGTAGAGGCACTGTGTTGGTGGTGGGAGCAGGCTGCACTAAACTTCAGGTAGCCACAGTGTGGGCATAGCTTTCTCTGTTTGCTGCATTAACTATTTCCTTACCCAGATCCTTCATTGTGCTCACCCCTAATAAACTTCTTGTTAGCTGTTTGCATATCTGTGTCATGAGTATATTAGTTAAGGTGTGAGCATATTATCTATAATGTTACGAAATATTGATTTCCAGGTAAGTTGTTAATGTATTGTGTAAAGACGGATGGGGTGAACCAGTGGGGACAATAATGGATTGGATAGTACAAGTCTGCAACTTAGCCCACTTAATATTTCCCTGGGCAGAAGCACTGTGCAACTTATTTCATCCTAACATCATTGCATAACAAATCCCCATGGAAGTTAATGACCAAGGCCCCCTTAACCTTGGTTGAGCCCATAAAGTAATGGTATCACACCGAACATCTATGGCAGCCCAGTGAGCAAGATGGGGGGGGGGGCCTTTAGTCACACAACTACTTTTATGGCTCCTTAAAATAGGTTTAGGCATTCGTGCAGGATTGAGAGCAGGTGAATGACCATTCAACAGATTTTGTCTCTCCTCAGGGTGTTTCATCTGTTCCTTTTTTTAACAGAGACTGAGTTCTTCACCCTTTTAAAGGTGAGGGCATCACTAAGATTGGGGCCCTTTTGATCATACTGACCTGCTCTGCTGTGGCACTGCTGATCTTGGTTGTCCCATTAGAGGGATCGAGTGAGAGTTTCAGTAGTTCCCAGTTTCAGTTATACTCCACTGAAACCAATTAGACCCCACATCCCAAGCAGTATTGAAAGATGTACTGTATGCATGCTTCAGGTCTGATAGAAAAGGAGGAGCAGACCCAGACCCAGGAGTAAACAGTCTAGAGCAGATCTGCATGTGTTTATTCAATAAAACCAAGTCCTGTTCATTCTACCGGGAGAGTATTTCTTTCCAAGAGCAAAAACTCTTCACCGGCCAGTCAGAGAGGGGTATGGATGTCTGCTTTGAAGGCTGTTACTCACCATCACCACACTCAGAGGACACACTGGAGTTGCAGTAACCCTGATATGGGGAGAGGGGTGCGGACAATACATTTTTGCAGTGCCAACAGGTACAGGGAAGGGCCAACCATTTCCTGTCCTGGTTATAACTATAAAGGTTGAGCTGACCCGGTGGGATGGTGGCAGAGCACTGTTCTGCCACCTGGCAGACTGGAGTTTGCAATCAAGCCCCAGAGTTCTATGCTAGCGGCCAGGCATGTCACAGAGAAGAAGCATGCGGCTCCCAAAGAGTGAGGGCATGGGCCAGCCAGCATTCACACCTCCCCCGCCAGCCAATCAGGAGCAGCATGGGAATCAGCCCTGAAGGCAGCTCCTCACTTACCCTCCCTGCTGGAGAAAGCGCACAGCACGGCCAGCCCTCAACATGATGGTGGGGTGGGGTGGGGAGGGAGGGATGGGAAAATAAAATGAGAACCCTAGAAAGATCTGTAATTCGAACCTTATAATATGCATCTATGTACATATTAATTATATGCAGATTCCATGCAAATTAACATTTTGCACTTCGTAACACTCAGATCCATATTTAACTGTACCTGAATAAAAAAATGGAATCTGTGAAGTAGCTTGTAGTTTTTGACTGTCACAGTCCATCTGCAGAAAGAACTCAGAGCACTGTTTTTTTTGTTGTTGTTTTTTGTTAATCAAAATTTGTATCGAAATGTTTTCAGTACTCCAATAAATTATTTAAAGTCTGGAAGCCTGTTGGGGCCTTGGAATAAAATATTTGTATCAAAATTGCTGGTGTTGATTCAAGTGTTGCAGATTACTGAAGAAGCATGCAGCATGTGTTAACAGTGAAAGCTCACCTCATGTACAATTGTATAAGGGAAACAAACGGGGTAATATGGCTCTAGTCTATGCAAACAAAAGGAATCCTTTACCTGGGCGAAGTTCGGACTAGTCAAGAGTAGTAAGGTATAAAAAAACAATGCATCGTCTGAAAGGGTTCTGTGGAAGCTGGAGTAGACATTACAAAATAGTCTGAAGGCCACAGAGCACTGTTCTGATAAATCAGCTTCTCATTCCTAGCATTTTGTACACACTGTGAGAGTGAAAACTCCAAATTACTGGTTCCACAAAGAGAACTGTATGGGCTGTTGCCCATAAAAACAATACTAAACAGTCAGGTTCTAAGCTTTAGGCTTTTTTTGTAAAGACCCAGTTTTGCCCTCTGACTAGCAGATACAATTTTTTTGACTTGCAGGCTAAACATAATGGGCCGGATATTCAAAAGGGTTGCGCAATGCGCAACAGGGTTGCCCCAGCGCAAGTCAGAAAATGCGCCATTCTGCGATATTCAGCAGGAGGCAGTTGCGCCACTGAAAACATGCTGAGCAACAGCGCAATGATAATAAAGGCATGCGCAACCGAAGGGGGTGGAACCATGCATAAAGTGCGCAGTGCGATGTTCAAAGACTTGCGCAATGCGCAACAGTGGAGCAGGCGGAAGTTGCGCCATAGCGGAAATGAGCCAAAATAAAAGGAGCAAGGAAGAGGCACAAGAGCGCTGGGAAGCCACATGAGGCAGGGAGAGACAGAGCAAGAGGGAGAAAGAGGGCAGACCAGGGAAACAAGACAACAGAATAGGGGCAAGGGAAGGTGTGTGGGGCCACAGAGAGCAGAGGCCAGTAGGTGTACCCGGTGCAGTGGAGGTAGCAGTCAGGACAGCGGGGAACAAAGCAACAACAGCTGGGGGGACACAAGCCAGGGACATGGACAGTGCCACCTTCCACATGGAAGCTGTAATGAGGGGGTGAGAAGGCATGCTGCAGGGGGCGTGGCCGTGGAAGGACGGTGGCCACGATGCGCCCCAACAGGCAGTACCGAGCCTGCACCAGCTTTGAGCTGTACTGAGATGTCGAGTTGTGGGCGGTACCGCCTGAACAGGGCAATGAGGTGACTCTGTGAGCTGTGCAGTGATGTGATGCAGGCACCCACACGATGGAGTCATGCTCTGTCAGTGGAGACAAGGTAACAGCCTGCATGTGCTTACTGCCACGAATTTGCCTTCCAGAGACCAACAGGGATACCACAGGCATAACACAGTCGGCCACGTCATGCATCCTCACCCAATTCCTCAGTGCACTGCTGCCACATGCTGCGGAGTACATCCATTTCCCCAGCACCACAGGCGGAGGCCTGCAGCAAACATACTTGGAGTTCCCACAGGCTGCACGTATGCCTGGCATGCTAGGGGCAATGGGCTGCACCCATGTGGCCATTCATGCCACCTGGCCCCAATGGGGCCGCCTACATGAATCGGAAGGGATATGCCAGTGTCAACTGCCAGGTGGTGTGTGATGCCAGTGGGCGCATCATCAATGTCTGTGCCACGCACCCTGGGGGGTGATTCCTTCATCTGGTACCAGTCGGCACTGTGCCATCGATTCGAGAGTGGGGACATCCCCATAGGTCATCTAGTGGGTGAGCATGCATGTAGAACGGACAAATCGTGGACAAGGGGGGGTAAGCCACAGGTGCCATGGGTGTGGCACACAGGGTTTGGGGCAGCCTGAGCCTGAACAAGACACTAACCTCCACTATCTCCACTCAGGTGACAGTGGATACCCACTCTGTCCCTGGCTGCTCACACCCTACCGGCAGCCCATGACCCCATCGCAGCAACACTTCAATGAGGCACATGCCACCACACGCAACATCATTGAGTGGGTGTTTGGGATGCTGAAGGCGCGTTTCCGTTGCCTGGACACCTCTGGCGGTGCCCTACAGTATAGCCCTCAAGGCCTGTAGGATATTCCTGGCCTGTTGTATCCTGCACAACATGGCCAAAGACTGTGGGATAGCCATACAGGTGAAGAGGGGGACAGCGATGGGGACGACGGTGACGCCGGTGACGATGGGGATGGGCAGCCCCCCCTTGGACGATGGGACCCCCGACTGATCCGGCTGGCCCAGCTGCACTGGGACACCATCACAGAGGAGCACTTCAGCCAACACAGGTAAGTCATGGGGCCATGTGCAACCACCATTGGCTAGGGCACAACCCACGTACAAACATGGAAACACACCAGGGGTGCATGACGGCAAGAGAAGTGGCAGGGCACAGAAGCACACACACACAACCAGGGAGGGGTGAACAGTAACACGCCACATGGACGGACACACACACACGCACACACAATAGGCACAAAGTGCACAGGGGTCAGGTGCAAAACAGAGCCGGAACACAGACACTAGCAGCACACATGTCCACAGGCCACCACGTCCACTGACTGTCTATGTGCGTGTATCAGATGCTGGGCACCATCGCACTTTGGTGTACAGTGCAATGCAGACATCATCATGCACACGCACCTGTGGACAGCAGTCGGGAAGGTGTGCAGGTGGTCCGTGTGTCTGCATGTAGGGCTGGGCACCCACTGGTGCACTGCCCACCAAAACACACAATGCACACAGGGCAGCACCAGACAGGGCCCGCACTGGGAGACAGCTCAGTCTTGCGGCACAGTGCCACATCCGCCTCGGATGTGTGGGCAACCCTGCTGAGACCTAGCAGCACTGGCAGACTGAGCACGAGCCTCATGGGGTGGCACCGATGGTCCACCAGGGGTTCCACTGCGCGAACGCGACCATGCCCGCACAGGTGTCTGCAGCACACCGAACATACCTGCACCTGGAGTGCTCGGGATGCCCACAGCTGAACCAGGCATCGACAGGGTGGGTGTCGCATGACGCCAGGAATGGGGAGTGGATAGTGAACTGCATGGTGTGAGCGACACATGGGCACCTGACTGTGTGCCCATTGTGGCTACGACAGCGACCAACGCCTGTGTTAGCCTGTCAATGGCAGCAGTCACATCCACCCATAAATGGTCAATCCGTGACAGGATCCTATCGGTGTCCCTGCTGTGTCACTCCTCGACCCGCTCCAGAGCCACACACAGTGCCTCCACGGACGTTGCAAGCCGCATCTGCTGCTGTACTGATGCCTGCAGCAGGCAGGTGTGCTTCTCAAAGAGGTCGTCTGTCACCTCGGCAACCTGTCCCTCAGGGTATGGAAGAGCCTGATGTTCAGCACCCCTTGAGGGTGGGCACTGCTCACCAGGACCAGGTATGGGCAAGTCCACAGGCATTGCACAGATGCCACTGCTGAACCCTGTACCCCCAGTCCCAGTGGGTGACTGCTGCTGCTGCCCCTCTGCCTGCTGTGCCCAAGGGATCAGTTGTTCCGCTGCTGTGGCCGCAACTGTGCCACTGACCTGACCAGCCACCGGTGCTGCCCCACCGGTGCTGACAGGCGCAGCCTGGGACTGTGCTGACATGCTGGCACACACATCGGAACCAGCCAGGTCCATGGGCATGAGCTGGCCTGCTGTGTGTCCATTCCATGACACACACATGTCAATGCCCATAATGGTCGTTGCATCATCAATGGTGCAGGTCTGTGCCACAGCCACAGCAACAGCGTGCTGGCATACTTGGACGCCAGACTGCTGAGACACAGGAAGGGCCTCCTCCACACCTGTCTCAACGACATCAGTGTTGACAGCCAGGCGGGCCCACTGTTGCAATGCACACCGGCTACCTGCGGAGGTGGATGGTCCCTCCTCCAACTCCAGATGGCTGTCCGCAGTGGACAGGCCCTCCACCGCTGACCCCTGCAGACGCACAGGATCTGTAACAGAAAGTAAGGACACGTTAGTGCATGTGATCTACCTTCCTCCCCCCCCGACAGACCATGACGTACCATGCAGTGATGGGCTACCACCTGTCTGGAAGCCACCTCCTGGAACGCCCTCAATGACACTGCGTTGCATGCTTGCAGTGAGCCTATCCTCTACCGGAGTCAGCTGCACCACCTCCAGCTGGCCCCCGCCTGTTTCAGCACATGCCACCCTGATGGCAGCCACCTTCTCCTTCACCCTCCTGTCGGTACCCATCTTCTTCTTACACTCCTGCACAGAGCGCTGGTGGCTGCCGTGCAGGTTGATGGCACATGCCACCCCCTCCCATGTAGCAGCATGGGCCTGAGGGGTGCCCCGCCGTCCACTGAGCAGTGGCTCCTGATCCAGGTAGGCCTCGAAGAGTGCCTCCGGCTCGGCCTTATTTGCATCTCATTAAAATTAGGTGTGGAGCAACTTTAATGAGATGCAAATCGCATTGCTGCGCCATTGAATGGCTGATCGGATGATTTGCATATGATGGCTGAATATCGCGCTGTTGCGC
This sequence comes from Neoceratodus forsteri, assembly GCA_016271365.2. NCBI lineage: Eukaryota > Metazoa > Chordata > Ceratodontiformes > Ceratodontidae > Neoceratodus > Neoceratodus forsteri. Next base: position 421,432,876 of record CM028138.1, read on the forward strand.
TTTGCGCAATTGTGTTGAACGTGCTGAGCCAAAGGTGCAGTTCTGTGGCTGCGTAGTACACCACACTGCGCATGTCCAGGTAGCTTACGCAGGCGTCTGCTGTGCTGATGACATGCTGTGCGCGATAGGCAATTCAGGGCACAGCCACCATTGTGCCAGTGGCACTACAGTGAGGGTCACTACATGGCGCTGTGGCACAACTGCGCAATAGTTCGTTGTGGTGATGGCACACAGGAAACCAATAGCACTAGATGCATAGACGTCCGATGGCGCTGTGCGTGGCCTTGCACCAGAGACCCATGACCCTGTGCCTGACCTTTGCCCCCTTGGCGCTATATGTCTGGCATGGCTGCAGCTCTGTCGCACTGTTCGGTGATAGCGCGCTAGGGAATGGCGGCACTGTACCGACAGCGCAATAGAGAATGGCGGCGATGTACTGCACAGCACTTCCATGTGGGGTTGCCGCGCTGCGGAACGCCATATTGCCTACTATAGCATTTGAGATGACACGCAGGAGAGCCCCTCAGTGGAGTGCCCTACAGCTGGCCAACCTTGTGGCCATTGTGGAACCACACTATGGCCCACTGTTTGCTGAGGTGCCACTGGACAGGGCCAGGACCCAGGTCTGGCAAGAGGTGGCCACTGACCTGGAGACGGCCACTGGCCGCAGGAGGACGGCCAAGCAGTGCAGGCACCGGTATGGGGACCTGAGACAGAGGGAGCCAGAGCTACTGGCACATCTGTGGTCGTGTGCCAGGAGGGGCGTGGTGCCTCATCCAGGTGGGTGATACGTCTACGCACTTGTATGGTCCATATGGGTAACACTGTCTTATGTGTCCAGCACATAGGGGAGGGATGGTGTAGGGTTGGCTGTGGCGGTGTTTGCAGGGTATGGGATGGATGGGTCTGGCTGGGTGGGTGGGCACACACATTGGGGCAGGGGGAATATGCTTTGGGTTTGTACTGATGTGTTTCTCTCTTTTTGTCTCCCACAGGCATGGCCGAACAGAGGAGGATTACGGAGCAGCAGCAGAGGGTGGGGGACGTTGCACGGGGGCATGTCAGGGACCAACCCCAATGCCAGCGACAACCCGATGAGGGTGAGTGCCATGACACCATGATTGCTAGTGCATGCTGTGTGACAGGGTGGGAAGCAGGGCATGGCCACCATCCATGGACACCACTGCCATGCACGCGACATGTGACAGTCAGCACTGTCCAGTGGCACTGCATGTCTGGGAGTGCGTCAATGGTGGTCCATGCATGCACTGGGCACATGGCTGTGGCACTGCCTGCCCACCGCATAGCCATGTTACTGTACGGCCTTGGTTGTGTTGTGCTGGACATGGGCGGTGTGTGTGTGCAGTGGTACACATGGCTGTTGCTGCCTGGTTGGGCATGTCTTGTGGACATGGTTACTGTGGGTGGGTGCACACCATCACAGGAGCGTGGCACATGGCTGTATGCCATGCATAATGGGTGGGCTGTGGGGGGATGGACAGTCACACCCATTGACTCTGATCCCTTGTCCTAGGTGTGCGGATACTCCTGCGACTTGAGTGGTCCATCCAGGATCTTGTGCGGGTGGTGCAAGAGTCCCTTGCCATCCTGAGGGATCTTCATCAGCATGGGGTGAGGAGGAGGAGGCGATCCAGGGAACGGCCCCAGGCAGCAGAGGACCAGGCTGGCCGCCAGTGACCACAGACAACCTCTCCCCTTTGACCAACCCTCACACCCCACCTTCCCTCTCCCATTTGTTCACCCCTGCCCCTTACCCACCCCCACCTTGTTCCTGTCCCTCCATCCCATGTTTGTACATATTTGTAAATAGTTGTTGTTGTTGTTGTTATATATTTTCTAATACAGTTATTTTGATATGAATACTGTGGTGGTCTCTGATTTGCAGCTGGCTATAGGTGCTCAGTTGCAGTGGTGTGCATGGCATCTGGGGTGGTTCAGTCATGGGTATGTGTGTGTGTGCGTGGGGAAGTGTCTCTGGTGTGGAAGTGGCTATCAGTCGGTATCTGTGGTGTGTGTGTTGTTCTCTGTGCATTGCATTACTGTGTGCAGCGGTCCATGGTGCCTGCTCTGTGTCCATTGTGCCCCTGTCAACCTGTCCTTGGCCTGTGCAGCTGACACCCTTGCATGTCTGTGGCCTGCGAGGTCTGCTGCCTTGTCAGTGGTGGCTGTCCCTGCAGGTCATCCACTGTGACCGTCACAATGCTGGGTTGCCTCCTGTCACTGGTGTGGTGCATATTTGCCTCGGGTGACACTGTGGCCTCCGCAGTTGCTGTCCCACCTCCATGCTGTGGCTTGTGTGTGTTGAAGGGGTTGTGCACCACTGTCTGTGACTTGCGATCCAGGCATATGCTGGTGGCGTACAGGGCCACAGTTCATGCACAGGGTGGGTGTCACCCCTGTGCCATGGTAGACTGCAGGCTGTGTGTGCACAGTTTACATGGGCCCACACTGGGGGCTTGGTTGCCACACTACTGCGTCCCTGTGTCAGTGTCCCCGAGGGTATGGGTGTGTGTTTGCCCCTGCACTGTGTTGCATCTGGTGTGCTGCATGCTTCCACGCACCACTGTGGGTGTCTGTGCTGGCTGCTGTGGCTCTGGTGGGTCGGCTGTGACACTTGTCTACTGTGCAGGTGCTGTATCAATGGCAGTGGTGTCAGGGGCACGCCCTTTCCCGTTGGGGTACCTCTTGTGGTGACACATGTTTGGTCTCTCAGCTGTGCCTCAGGGATTAGCGTGTTGGCACTGTGTCTGCGTTGTTGCAGTGCGTGTGCTGCCACCCACTGCTGGGTGCTCATGGTGGGTCTGGCTTGTATGTTTCTGTGGTACACGAGGTTGCAGTGTGACAGTGGGGGGTGGTATGCATGGGGATTCCTGCAGTGGTGGTCACTGCTCATGGGGGGTGTCTTGGGGTCACGGTACAGGGTGTGCTGTGCACAGGAGGGGGGCTGCTGTGCCATGGGGTGGTCCGCCCTCCTTGTGTGGCAGTCTCAGATTGCTGGTGGGTGTGATGGGGCACCATGGCCCAGCTGTGCTTTGTTTGCTTGTCCCCATGGGCCGGTGGATATTCCATCCCTCCACCAGTTGTGCTGTGCTTGGGGTGTGGGGGTGCATTGTCAGTTCTGCAGTGTGTTCCTGTGCCCATCTGTGGCATGGGTGGTGGGCCCCTACCTACCTCCCTGGTTGTGCAGTTTCATTGCTCCTGCTTGCACTATGGCACCTCTGGGCTGCTCAGCTGGGCAGCCCTTGTTGTCTCCATAGCGCATTATTCTGCTCAGCTTCCCTTCCTAGAATGCGCAATGGCGTAAGTTGTGCGATATTCAGACGTTGGCTGTTAGCGCAATTTGGCTTGCTCCTTTTTTGAATATCGCGTCTATTGCGCATGGGCACAATGGACTTGTGCTTGCTCCTGCTATTGCGCACTTTTTGGGCGCAGTTTGAATATCCAGCCCAATCTGTTTGATGACATAAATCTAACCTGCTCCTAGGGCTGCAAAGTTACACCTCTTTACAAATTTGTAAACTGGCTGCTGTTCAGTTACAATGTGCCTTAAAGTCGTAGTCAAAACACATTCCCGATTTGTCAAACAATACCAATTCCTAACATCTTATCTATTCATTCTGTTATTAGCACCAGTATTGTATTCTTATAAAACAAATTGTTTAACTCACGTTTTTGTGCCACTTTGAAACTGCATAAATTTTTTTACTTTGTTTTATCTTTAATTTTGATTACTCATAAAAATGTATCTCACAGCTTGTGTATCACAATGTTTCTCTCATCTCCATCCCTGTCTTTGCCTACCTAGGCCCAAGTCATTCCTGAAAATGTCCCTTTGAGTAGCGTACTTACCTGGTCAACAAATAACTAACTAAATATGCAATGCACAATGAATGGAACGTTTCATCTTGAATCCAGTCGATCTCATTTCCTGTCCTGGTGGATGTTTATTTATTTGGGTCAGGGTGGGGTGTTTAACCAAAGTTATTTTACTTTTACCTTTTTTTTCTTAGAAATATGAGCAAAAACTGGCCCGGTGGTGCTGAAGGTTGAGGCGCTAGATGCCACACCTCGCGCCACGCCGGCGACCCATGTTCGGGAGCGAGCACAGGCCACCGAGGGTTGACAGGGGAGGAAGAGGATCGAGCATCCTAGGGACGGCTCTCCTTCTCTGGGGAGGGGGGGGGATCAGTAGTCGGTGCATGCCTGACCCCTAGCGGAGGCTGAGGGTGGCACATCAATGCTGCCAACTTGGGGTCAGAGGCGGGGCAGACACCTGAAGGGATGCACATGGGAGTATGCTCGCTACCGACGCTGGCGTCATTGCACCCTCTGTCCCTGAGGGGATGAAACTGGTGGAAAAAGAGCTCCCAGCTGGATGACGAAGGGAGCTTGCAGTTCCTGCCCCTGAATAGTCATGGCACCGACTACACTGGATTTGGTCTTCAGCAGGGTTTGGGGTGCCCCGCCTGTCCTGCTGGGGGGGTAAGCCCTGCGGGTAATGGTTGGCTGGTGGACATTGGGGGATGGGACTGGGGCTCCCTCCCAATCAAGGGCCATGAAGCAGGAGCATAAAAGTAACAGCAAAAAAAAAAAAAAAATGTTACGCAAAATCATCATGGTGTAATGACTGAAATGCAGGCTTGAGAACCAAGAAACCCCGGTTCGGCTCCCAATAGAACCAGTAACATGTTGCATGACTTTGAGCAAGTCTCTTAATCAATTACTGCTTAGTTGAGACTTCTGTAAAACAGGGCATTGCAGGACCCCACTGAAAACGAGACAAGGAATGGTGAAGTAAAAATTCTAAACCAGAGAAATCAGGCTACCTAGCCTATCAAAAAAACTCTTTTTTGAAATATGGTAATACAGTACTCCCTCGCTAGGTATACTGAGGATGATTTAAGAAGAACTATTGAGAGTAACCCAAAAGGTGTTACAATTTGGACCCCCTCACATGTCTGAATTGTTGTTACATAACTAGCTATTCAGTGAGGCTTTGTATAGAAGAATATATAAATGGTTTACTGGTTCAGTGGGCAGCTAAGTATGGAGCAACTACTGCAGCTGACTGCTGGAATTATTGTGGTGAATGGTTGTGCAATGTAATATAGTGCTTGTGTAACTGAATAGGATGAGTTGCTGAAAGCTGTTGGTAGCTTGTGTCTGTATGTAATGTGATTGTATCTGAGGAGTCTATCTGGCCTTTAGCACTCTCGATTCCAACAAGGATCTGCAGTATCACCTTTCCGGAGTACCAGAAGCATATGAACCCTGGTTCCACCTCTAGAGTTGCTGCAGAATTGCAAGTCCTTTGGCTAAGGTATCTTAAGAAAAAAGCCGAAAAAGACAAATCCGTAGGCTTGACCAGAATGGTCAGAACATCGACTTCCAGTAGGGAGAGAGAGAGAGAGATAGAGAGAAGGCCATGATGCTGAATGGCCAGTGAGGAAGAAGTAGCCCCCATTCCAGACCCAACTCTTTAAGCAAAATTAAAACTAATTTAGGATTAAGTATTTTTAAAACCTTCCACATGGAGGAGAGGGGAAAAATCTTGTGGAGGAAACCTCTGGGGATCCAAAGCTTTGGGTCACCATCCCTCCAGACATACCACAAAACTATTAAAACCCCAAGCATGAGATGGGATTGACACATACTACTGTGGAGTTAGGGACTAAGTGAGCTCCTTTTGTCAGGTACCTGCACGCAGGCTTGTGATGTGCCTAAGCATCTCTTTTCTCCATTCTGTATGAATGTAATACCAGGAATAAAACTGATATATTTTGGATTTCTACAACTGACTTTGGGATTTCTTGCTCCCTTCACAGGAGAGAGAGGCTCTCCTGGCTCTGGAATGCATGGTGAATTTTGTCTTCCAGCCCTAAAACTCTCCTCTGGTGACAAGGCTTGCAGATATAAGAAGCCAATCCCTTGAGGGGTTCGGTGAATCACAGTATGAAGTCATAGAGGGTGAAAGTGTATTGAGCCTCTGAGGGGCTGTGAGAGGGGTGTGTGCCCAAGCAACTGAGGTGCGTGTGCCTGAAAGCTGTTGTTGGGGCATATTCCTGATAGTCATTGGGTCTATGCCTGTTACCAGTTGATTGTTGAGGTATTTGCCTGAAAGTAGTAGGTAAGGTTGGAACGATAGGTTAAAGCTGAACCCCGCAGAGAGAACCGGACAGCAGTCTGAGCAAACTGGCGGGCATTTGGGAGCAGCAGAGTGAAGGCCTGAAAGAACACCTGGAGTACAGAACAACCTCTGCAAGGGATGATGTGGTGTAGTATGAAGTAAAGAGGTGAAAGCATTCTGAGCCCTTAAGGGGCTGAAGAAGGAGAGTATGCCTGACCCAAAGAAGTGCTGGGTAGGTGTGGAGCAGTACAAGCCAGGAGGAGAAAGTATACTGAGCCCTTCAGGGGCTATGGCAGGGTGTATGCTCAGATGCATGATGAGGAGCAGCAAATCAAAGACCCAAAACAGGCAGAGAGCAGAGCATGGCCACATATACAGCTGGGAAGATCCTGGAGGCAGGCAGGCAAGCCAGGCCCTGGACAGCAGAGCAGAGAGGAAAAAAAGGGCAGTGAAACAGCCCAGCAGCAAGGAGACCCAGCCCCAGCAGACTCTCAGAACATAAAAAGCAGGGGAGGGGCCCCAGGCAAATAGAAGTGGGGGGCCAGAAGCAGGGCAAAGCAGCAACAGACAGGTCAATAGACCAGATGCAGGATACCAGCAGGGATACAGTGAAGTGCACCATGCAGATCAAAGACATAAAACTAATAATAAAAAAAAAAAGCAGTGAGATGAAATGAAACAGTTACTGTGAACCTGAAAGCACCAACTAGAAAATGAAGGAGTCAGTAGGAGGATGGTCCTCCCCCCTCCATGTGCACTTCTGAGTTAAGAACCAGCAAGTGGATGGGGTGGGGAGACAAGCAAGTGGAGTGCCAAATGGGAGTGGCCAAGCCACCCAAAACACTGAGCAGCTCTTTGAGTGGCAGGGCAGGAAAACAACAATCGTGAAGTCAGGCAATGGAGAAATGGACGGCACACAGTGTGGCCACTAAGGAAAGCAGCTGGCACAGCAAGCACCAGAGCAGGGACAACCAGAGTCACAGTCACGCAGCAAACAAGGTAAGAAGAGGGCGTGCTGGAGCAGAGCCAGCAGCTACAGTACTTCAGGCAAAGAAATGAGCATCTGACGGACACTTGGGGCATATACGCTTAAGTAGTGATCGTAGGGGGCATGACACGTATCCCCCACTGCCCCACCAAACTCCACACATAACTTAGCAATTCAAGATAGTCAAGGAATTTCATCCATCTAGTCTGCCTGATCTTCCAAGAATCAACCTTCTCCATACAGCCAGTCACTTTGGTCTTAGGCCAGAAATGCTAAAAGGCCCCTGGGGGTAGAAATTTTCAAGCAGGGGACCAACAAATGTAGTGGCACTGGCATATGCATGGCACCACGCACCACATCCAATAACTGTTGATGGCATCCTAACCGCCTCAGTTCTGTTTTTCCACCCGTTGAGTGTGCTCTGAGGGAGTGGAAATTCACTAATTGCCTCAGTTTGCTGTACTTTTGTTTTCTTATTTTATGATCAAGTATGTCTGGTAAAAAGGGCAAAACCCCAAAGGTTAAACCGAAGAGTCCCTTTTTATGTTTGCGCGCAGACACAAGCAAATATATTGTATACTGCAGAAAGGGTCTGGAAGGTGTGACACTGTAGGCAATACAGCTGAGCCTACAGAGGCATGAGAGTGACAGGCCAATGAGGATCAGGATGATGATAATGCTGCACAGCCTGGCTGATGGGTGGAAACTTTATGTAGTTGAAAGGATGCAACTGCACCTATCACAGTGTAACTGCATCTTTTCATATACAAGATGCTGCCCAGCAGACAGCTGAGTGCCGTCATCAACAGCCTGCTCCTCGTCCTCCCCCTAAACATCCGTGTCACATACAACACACACACACACACACACACACACACACACACACTCTCTCTGCAAAATTAAGGAGCACACCCTCAGTGCTGCCAAACAACACACAACACTGGAGTGCCCAATCCATGAATGTCACATCAGGAAAATACAACACCCAGATAGGAGGAAGAGGAAGCAGGAGTGCAGGCCCTTACCATTCGAGGCACAGAGCCCAGAGTGGTGCCAGAAAAACAGAGGCACAACAGAAGAAAGCAATGTTGAAGGGTAGCTTGGAGAGTGGGAGTTGCACCTGCAGCTTGCCGGTGGGTGAGGGACAAACAGTCCCCACCTGAGAAGGCAGCCACCAGAGCACCAGAAGATAAACTAGTAGGACGTGGACACCAGAGGGGAATGGCAGAATAACTGCAAGAAGTGGAGAATGAGGGCACTGACAGAGAACGGAAAATGGTGGCCTGGCAGAGGAAGCGCGGAGGACTGCAAACTGAGCAACAGCAGTGAATGAGCTGCCTGGCGAGCGAGGAAGAGCACCAGCAGCACTGCACAACCTCAGTAGTTCGGGAGAGCAGAACTGTGGATGGTCAAAGCAGCAGGCAGGGGGACGAAGTGCAGCAACCAGAGCTTAAGGCCTAGCAAAACGCATTGGGACTGGCACAAAGGCAGCAGATGTAGGGGAGGAAGTGACCCAGGCAGGCTTAAAAATGAAGCAGGGAACGCAGGGAGGCTGCTGCTCATGCAGCATTGAAGACTTAGGCATACTGAGGAGGATGAGCACATGCATTCAACAACTGCTGGGCTGCCCCGATGAACCCCAGGCCTTGTTACTTATCTAGCTAATTAGTAAGGTTGTGTACTGGGGAATACTGAGGGTACAGTTTATTTGGACCCATTTAAAAGTATAAATTATGTTAGATTTTTGGCAGGCAGGTTGTGCTGAATAAGGAACTGGCCTCTTCACCTGCTTCTCTTAAATCATTCGCAGTTTGCTACAGGGATGAGAAAACTGATTAGGATAAGTTCATAACCATCCAGAACCTATGCCATTTTCTGTAAAAGTACCTTATCAGAACCTCTTTCAGGTTCTGATATGATCCCGACAATTTAAAAAAAAAAAGATTTTTTAACTTAACCCTTAGGCTGCCGACAGAATTAGAATGTATAGGAATTTTGGACTGATATATCATTCCGAGGCCCAGCAAGGATTAATATACTCACCCAGCAGGTCTTTGTCTAGTAAGAAACCTGGTGGTGATGGTGGTAGAAAGACCCATTAGGTGGCTGAAGGTAGTGTTGTACCACTCCAAGTTGTTTCTGCCCTTCACTGTCAATACTATAGCCTAAAGGTGGACACTGATGGTTTAAACAGCTTTTGTACTTTAAAACAAAAAGCTTCTGAAATTTCTGATTATGGTCAGATAACTATCAGAACCTTGTAAGTAAGCAAGAAGAAAGCAAGTGAACTTGATTTATAAAGCACTCATTCCAGTGAGCTCTTAGCGCTGTGCAATGTATAAAAGAGTAAAACAATAACAATAAAAATGTAAGGCCTCCTCGCAGGGTGGGCTTACTACCCTTGCTCTGCCCCTCTCCCCTGTATTGTTCCATCAGCCAGCTTAGGGGGCGATTCTCTTGTCTGCCCAGTAGGTGGAGAAGTTTGCCGGTATTTAAGTCTGGGTTTTGGGGGTTGGCGGGAAGTTGGAGATTCGGCGGGCTGGAGTAGAGCCAGTGTGGCTGTGGGGTCTAAAAACCTCCCCAACCCAGTAGATGTCAGCTGGCAGCATCGGTGGGACGTGAAGGAGGTGTTCAAGGGAAGGTGGCAGGAGTTGGAGGCCGTTTTGGGACTGGGGATCCTGCGGCTGGTCGATGAGAAGGAGCTGAAGGTGGAGAGTTGCAGGGACCATCAAGAGGCTGGGGGCCTGGTTACACAAAGTATTTGAAGTGGATTCAAGGCAGTGGGACTGTCGTGGTGGTGGCAGCACCACGGCAGGGCTCTCCGGGAGGTGGCAGGTTCAGGGAGCCATTCCTGGTGGCACACTACTGGAGGTAAGAGGAGGGGTGGGACCGCATCCTGAGATTCACTTTAGGGTCTGCTGTGCCCGTGTTTGGGGGCAGGACCCATTAGACCCATTAAGGGATGTGGCCTATGGAAACAGTAGTTGGAAGGAGGGGACCATCGCCATGCTCTTAGAGGCCTGCCATAGCTCGGAGGGAATAGAGGGACAGCATCTGTTTCACTCTGGTGGAAAGTAGGGTTTGGGAGTAGCCTCAGGAGACTTTTAGGCTGCAACATACCCCAGTACACTTTAACGCTCGGTGGCAGGGAGGAGTAAGGCACTCCCCTGTAAAGGAAAGGACAATTGGAAAGGGGGAGAAGGTTTGAGCTAGTTTTTAGCTCATTCTGGAAAAGGTGGAACCAGTCTGGTCTAAGCTCTAGGCCGGAAAATTGTTGTTTAGCTGTGGCTGGTGCAAGTGCCCGCTGTCTGCTGTTTCTCTAGCTCTGAACCCCAATGGAGCTGCTCTGTTTCATTTATTTGTTTGTTCTGACCATTCTGAACAAAAATTAAATTTTCAGTTTCCGCTTTTATAGTAGTGCTGAGTTTTTCTAAATGAATTAATTCTTTGCATTTTTCCTTAAGAACACCCCCTACCCCCACCATTTACCTTGAAGCCAGCAGAAGCCGTGGTGCCTGAGCTGTTTCCACCTGGGTAAGAGGAGGCCTGGTTATCATCAGCAAGGTAAGACCTGTCTTTATCCCAGTTTAAAGTAGTGTCTGGAGATACTCTTGGGTCTGTGTGCCTCCCCCCCCACCCACATACCATTGGGACCCCTAGACATAAGAGGAAGATAAAGAGGGGGGGTGGCGACACAAACAAAACCACAGCATTGAACAACTAACAAAACCACCACAATCAGCATTTAAACATCATCAGAGCATAAAACTAGTCTATAATAAATAAAACAAAATAATTAGTAAAACTAGTCTAGAATAAATAAAGAGAATAATTACAATAAAATAATAAATGGATAAAATATTTAAAAATCATATTCAGGTCACTAAGATAGGCCAAAAGTTGCTGTAAAGAGATGGGCCTTCAGGCCTCTTCTGAAAGCCTCCAGCAATGGGGCCTCACTCAGAGATCTGGAGAGCGAATTCCACAGGGTGGATGGCTTATCAGAACCTTTTAGGACCTCAGAACTGGTTGTGGTTAGTGTTGCTCAGATGGATCCAGACAAATCCGGATCCACCAGATACCTGTCCTTTGCGGCAGGATAGTGGATCTACCAGATACCTCCCCTATCTGACTGTGGATCTGGCCATCGGATCCCTGGTTGGATCCCGCGTTAACCGATAGCCGGATCCAGGGATCCTGTGTCGGATCCAGGGATCTGACACTGGATCCCTGGATACGGTGCCAGGATCTGATGCCAGATCCCTGGATCCAGCACCGGATCCCTGGATCTGGTGCCGGATAACGTGGGATCCAACCCAGGAACTGACCTCCGAATTTGGTCGGATCGCGGGACGGATCCAACTCAAATAGTGTTGCCCTCTGCCAGATCACTGGCAGATCCATGGTGGCACTATCTGAGCACCACTAGTTGTGGCTCTACCATCCCTAGTTCGATAGTAACCAGGGAAGACCTGCTATGTCTGGCTGTGTTGTATGATTTTGGATGGTTTTGCATTGTTTAGAAAAGACAAAAAAGAAGTGAACATCTGACTGGAAAGCGAGCGACTACCTTACTGCATGACTGGACCATTTTTTTAAAAGTTCTTTTTATTACAGTAATACTGCATTAAATCAGGCGCATTCACACTGGCATGACCTGTCCTGATCCTCGCCACCATCCAGTTCCTTTGTGGTTTAACCCCCACAAACTGGGGTCAAAGCGACTTTGCATGTGCACTGCCAGTTGCAGAGGAACAATTATAGTTAAAAATGGCAGAGTGTCAGGCATTCTGCAGCATCCGTGGTGTGCACAGTTCCATCTCTGTGTGTGTGCTGATCAGATTTTCTCAGATTTCTCGTCTGCCCACCTCCCCGGGAGTTTGCCTATGGTGCCCTGCAGTGCACTTTTATTGGTGAGGGATGACCAACTTTTCATGGCCACCCACAGCATCAATGGCAACCCTGCTTCCTGCCTTAGGTGGTGCTCTCAAAGTGGGATGCATATTCACCTATTAGTTCCTCACAAACCAGCACTCTTGCAATGCCAATAAGACTGTCTCCATGACCTCTGGCACTTAGTAGAGGCTTGCCAGGCTCAAAGCAAACCCCATCTCCAGGATTCTTGCTGGTGCCCCAGTTGAAGTTGTTCCTCACTCCTTGGTCTGGTTGGATCCATGCCTTGACTGCTCTGCTCACATCGGCACCACCTTTTACAAACTCTGCCCCAAGTTCTTCGCACTACTACAAGTCATGGCTGCCACTTTCTGTCCACCGCGGGATTATCCAGATGGGATCTTGCCAGGGTTTGACTACACAGACATGGTTTACAGAGCAAACTGCAACTCTTCCCTTGTCACCTCTTGTTACACTCAGTCATTTCACTCTTTAATGCCTCTCCTCTCACACATCACTGCTCCCTCCCAGACTTCCCCTTCCCCTCCTTGAATCTCAGTACCTCCTTCATTGCACCTTCTTTCTTGCCAAATTCTGGTTCTCCACTCTTCCCACCTATCTGTTAATCCTCCTTTCCCCTTTCATTCCCTGCTCCTACTACCTTCACTCCTCTAACTCCTGCTCTTTCTCCATCCCTCACTCCAAACCCTCAACTGATCAGTCTGCCTTCTCCATCTGTCTTCCCCCCACCTCTGGAAAAGCCCCCCTCTACATTCATCTCTCCCCTCCCTTAAACCTCTCCTCTTAGCTCACTTTACCCCCCTAGTTTTCCTAGCAGCTTATCTTTCTTCTCTTCCTCCCCACCTCCCCATCTTGGCTTTACAAGCTATCTGCCATTCTAACCCTCCCCACCACCATATTTTTCCACCACTGTTCCGCAACACATTGGTTTGAGTACCCAAATCAGGACACATCCATACTTTCTTTTTTTTTTATTTTTTTATTTATTATTTACTGAAATCTTGGATGACACCTGTGAGCGGATGCTCGTTGAAAGGTTTCACGTCAGATACATTAACACAAGAAGACACAATAAAGTTACAGTAATTACACATAAAAATTCAACAGTACATGGGTTGCAATGACAAACAGTTACACAAACTGTGCTAAGGCATAGTACACGGTATGCCTGCATCCTGTGGAAGAGAGAGAGAGGCAGAGGCAGACTGTTAGGGTGAGGTAGGAAGGGCAGAAGGAAAGAAAAGAGCAAAGGAGTAGGGGGTTGGAGGCAAGTACTACTTCTCTGATAGATCTCTGTATTTTGCTGCTCATGTGATGTAACCTAATACTTTTTTCCCCATGTCCCTCTCCACCCCCAACCCCCAGTTGCACTAGGTAACGAGTTTTCACTCAGTGTGTGTCTTGCCAGTCACCAAATTTCAATAAAACGACTTGCTCAGGGTCACACAGTAAGCCAGTGGCAAAAGTGGGATTCAAAATTGTGACCTTGGTTTACAGAGTTCAGCATTTTAACCTCTAAATCACACAGCCTTCCTTGGTCAACCTACAGCTGAGCTACAGCCATTCAGACTTCCTTTATTCAGTTCTACCATGGTAAATCTGTACAGAAACAAAGGATGAAGGTGCAACCAGCCACAACACCATCTCGTCTGCTCACTGGATGAGAGGAAAATGAAATGCATCCAAAGTTGAAGAGGCAATAACCTTTTGTCAGACAATACACAACCCCCAGTGAAGCAACCAGCAAGATCCACCAAAAGCCCCACAGTGCTTATAACCACTCCAGAGATAAATGGAGGTTTTGTCACAGTATAAAGCCTGCGTCAGCCCCACTGGGCAGAGGCATAGCCATTCTCATACACTCACTAACCAGATTTTGTGCAAGCTGATGGACTGTCTGTAGCTGGGAAATTTTATAACCCCCCACCCCGGGCCAGATGCCTTATTGTCCCTTTTTTGTACACCCTCTTCGTCTGCCCTCATAGATTGTGTTGCATGCACACACCCTCAGTCATGAGTGGCACAAGCAGCAGTCACCCAGACCCTTGCCAGTCCCCACTTAGTATCTGACTGGGGGGGTGCTGCTGTGAAATGTTCCCAGCCGAGCCATTACATGCACAGTGGAAGCCACCCTCCCAGTGCACCCAGTGTTCAAGTGACCACATTGTCACTCCTGAACCCAGGTCTCTCAGGTGGCAGCGCAGTGCCCTACTGTTAAGCCATGGGGGCACCTTTTGTACCATTTCAAATCAACGTGAGGGATACATTTTGAGACTGGGAATGAAGCTCGAGTTGCAAATAGAAAAGCAATGAATGATCTCTCTTTGTCTTACCAGGATGGTGGGTTGAGTCTTCAGGGATATCCAAAAGTAATTCCTTTCTTAGGACCACCTGACGCATTGGAATATATAACTCTCTCTCTAGTGCTGAGGTAGCTGTGGGTTTTGGAAGAGAAGGAGTTAAATAATCTGGCTGGCCAGACTTAGTTCCTTTCCCTAGAAGGCAGTGGGAAATATTTGCAAACAGTGGCATTTCAGACAGGAAGCTAGATCTGCTAGAGACCTATTCTCAAGGGGGCACTGCCGTTTGCTGGTCTCATGAGGTTTCTGTTTCCAACGCAGAAATAGTTCCTGTTTTCTTGTGGTTCACGAGGTCACACTGACACATTGCTATTTGGCTGCAAATTTCTAAGATACAACTGGTTCTAACCACTGCAAACTTTTCTCAATTTTCAGGGAGCAGTAGTGCAGTGGGAACTAGAATCCTCCCTACTAGAAGGAGAAGGTGAGTGCGTTACAGGATGTTTACGCCTCATCCCCAATCCACAGAAAAATTCCTGGACAACAGTGCAAACCTGCTTTGCTAACATGGCAAGCCACTCCCCCAGCTGTGGTACTGTTCGGCTGTGGCACACTTATTTTTTCCGCATGGCTCTGTATCTGAACCACTGGTTAAATTGGAAAATTTTAGGTGGGGAAAACATCTAAATTTCTAGGTGGTGTAACGGTCATTTCGAGGTGGTGGAACTCTCCCATACTAGTCAATGGAGAAAGATGACAGAGGTGGTAGAACTGTCGTACAATTTTTTGAGGAGGTGGAACTGAGTTCCTGTGGGCTTCTGCCCTATTTAACCCCTGGTCCTAAAAGTGGCAGGACTTCAGTTGAGAGTGACGGAAGCTCCTGTGTAAGTTTTGCACTTTGAGGCAAATAAAAACTTGGACATAGTTTAGACTTTAGCTTGCCTTATTTGAAGTTATACTTCAATGGAGTGCTCAGCCTTCCTGCCAAGCCTCATTTAAGACAGTAGCTGGTGTTTTCTACCATATTTCTTCCTTGCCTCCCTCCACTTCATGATATAGGCCAGCTGTCCTTCTGTGGCCTTGGTCGATGCAACATGTGTTCTGGGTGTGTGCACCACCCCGGCATGGGAGCAGGCTCTCCGGACCACTGCAAGGGGCCACTGCACTGCTGGTCACCTGCCATCTGCACCATGAACTGGCACACACTGCCAGTGGCGGCACCCCGGCCCTGGCCACCACAGTTCTAGGTCTCCGTGTCTGCGCCCGCACCTGGGTTGCTCACATGGAAGTGCATAAGCATCAGGCGGCCCCATCATGTCCATTACTTTCTAACTATATTTTTTTCTCTATGCATTTACTGTAGAAAACTGCCATTTCATGAAGAAGGGCCCTAAGCACACCCAAAAGATTTTACACCAGAAGTGACACATTTGCTCAATAAAAGGTATCACTTCACATACTTTGTCCACCTACTCTGTTATGCGACAAATACAACCGCCCACTCAGCAAAGGATAATCAGCAGTAAAAGTAATAGAAAGGTTTTCAAGCTACTTGCATGTCTGTTAGCATTTACATCACAGGTGGTATCAGTTTGCGATGTTGTGGTGTTTTCTAATATCATCAGTGCAGAAAACTGTGTATTTTGTTTGTTCCCATGTCAACCAGCAGCAGAAAAGAAAAACTGGGAGGCACCAACCCTCACTTAATTTGCTGATCTGTCAGTTGAGAGAGGCAGTATGGTCAAGTGGCGAGAGCACAGCTTAGGAATTCGGAAATGCAGGCCTCCCAAGTTCAAATCCCACCACAGCCACTTATGCACTGTAACCAAATCACCTAACCTTTTTCTGCTTCAGCCCACCGCTACTGCAAAACTGGGCAAAAGCAGGACCCCACTGAAAACAAGATATTATGTCTGAGCTGGGCTATCCCGGGTAAATAAATTGTAAAAATAAAATAGACTGTGTATCATCTAAAAGAAAAATGGATCTCTAGCCAGTGTCAATTTCTTCTGGGACAGGACTGGGCATTCAGCTCAAAAGAGATTTGGGGTTCTTTCATGTTTCTTGAATCAGTGCATGTGAAAAAAAAAACCGGCTCCCTTTAAAAAGGAACAAAAGGGTTTTATTGGGAATATAAATCTGACTTTCTCTTATTTATAATTGGAAATCTGGGCTTATCTGGAATCCTAAATCTCCCTGAACTGCTGCTTGTGTTTGTGCTGAAATAATCTTCTTCCCCCTTTTCCTAGGGTCTCTTGCTAAGCTTCCTTTTTACTGCCCAACATGTTTCTTTATCATTTTCCTTTGCCTTCACAGCCTCCACTTGCAATTAAGCTCTGTCCACTCCTTGGCTTTGGGGGGTCACGCAGCTCCAGCTCTCCTCTGACATGCCTACTGGACCAAGAGTTATCAGACCAGATCCTCCTTAGCCACTGGATGATGGGGAATCCTTGCAACCCCCCCTCCCCCAACTGTGAGGCCAATCTGTATAGACACATGCCTGCCAACCCTCCTAGGAACAGAAAAGTTATGTTATTCACCTGTGGTAATAGTTCTAGGAGTGGTATATGGTTCACATCCACACTCTGGCAGTTCAACTGAATGGTCTAATTGGCCTGATGTATTGAAGCTAAGCTCCTTCCACCACCCAGGCAGTATATCCCCTGACTCCACCCCATGATATCAGATCTTGCATGCTGGAAGCAGGAGTCTGTGTGTCACTTGCCAGGGGAGGCTGGGTGAGTTGTGTGGACGTGAACCTCATACCACTCCTAGAACTATGGTTACAGGTCAGTAACCTATTTTTCTAGGGTCATGGGTATGGTTCACTTATCCACACTCTGGCAGACTCCTAGCAGTTCTCTGAGAGGAAGGGCCAAGGCACAGACCCCTCCTTGGTGAACAGAGACTGGATAACCAAGGTCCTAAAACCAGCATCCCAGTGTGATTGAAGGTCAATACAGAAGCTGGAAATGAAGGTGTGTGCTGACTTCCAGGCAGCAGCCCTTCAGATTTCCTGGGTAGGAACATTCCTGGAAGCAGTCACCAAGGCAGCGGTATGCCTGGTGGAATAAGCCCTATGCCCTGCGGGAGGCTTCCTACCAGCCAACCTATAGCAGAGGTCGATGCAGGATGTGATCCACCTGGCAGTTCACTTTGCTGCCGGTCTGCTAGGTGCAGCTTCAGGGTAAGTGACAAACAGTTGGCAAGCCTGTCGCTGAACTCCACCCATGCACTCCGCGTAATAAGAGGACACATTCTGCAGGTCCAGGGTATGTAGCCTGCTGTCAGCCTCCGAAGATGGGCGGGTGAAATACACCTGGTTACAGTAAAACTCCAATACCACCTTCACAAGGAACTTTAGGTTGGGGCAAAGGATGACTGTTCCTGTGGAAGACTAGGTAGGAGACTCTACTGAGGGCACCTGGAACTCCCCAATCCATCTGGCTGACATAATGGCCCTCAGGAAGGCCATCCCCCATGACAGGTGCGATATCGCACACCTGTGCATTGGCTCAAACGGCTTGCCCATGAGCATTACCAATACCAGCAGTAAGTCGCACGGTGGTGGTTAATGCACCAGAGGGGACAGGTGATCTAGGCCTCTGGAAAAAGCACCCAACCACCTTCTCCTGGGCCACAGTCTGCATACCAGCCCATGTCCAATAAGCAGAGATGACTGTCAGGTGCACCTTAAGAGTCTTCGCCCACAGTCCCAGTTGGGAAAAGAACCTGAAGTAGTCCAGGATGCTAACCACAAGGCAGGTAAGGGGCCAAGCCCTCTGCTCTGACACCATATGGAAAATCTCTTCCATTTAAAGGCACATCATCTTTGATTTGACTCTTTCTGGGAGGCCTCCACAATGTGGAGGACCTTCTCCAAGAAACCGAAGGCCTGGAACTCTAGTCACTCAGGGACCAGGCTGTGAGATGCAGGTACTGAAGATCTTACTTCAAGAGGGTTCCTTCAGTAGGTCATCACATATAGGACTGACGCCACCTGGCATCGGGCCGCACTGTAGACTTTTCTAGCAATCCCTGATGGGGACCGCCCACCCGGCGTCACATGACTGTATATATTGGGCGGTCCCCACGCCCGCCCCCCAGTTCTTTCCCACCGTCGCCTCATGTCAGTCGCGTTGCAGACTTCCATATAGCGATCATCATGAAAGTGTCTTGCATCAGATTTTCCTTTGCTAAAAATTCTCAACTTTATACCTTTTTCATTGATGTCTTCACCCAAGAAGAAGTGCTTGTCATGTGGCACGCTTATTCCACACAAAGATGGTCACCTTAAGTGCGTCCTCTGTTTAGGCCCAGACCATCCTGTTTCCTCCTGCCCTGAGTGCCAGACCTTCAACCAGGCCATGAAGAAAAGGAGACAGGAGGCTTTGTAGACACATCTTTTAAAAGTCTGTCTGGCTTCTCTTGAAAAGAAGATGGACCGCCTAAGAGAGTTCTTGGCCGAAAAATCTTCTCCTTCCAAGAAGCACAAGGAGAAATGCAGGGAGCGGGAGTGCTCCGGCGGACGATGCGCGGCCCTCGACGAGCAAGGCCCAACTGCCGCCTAAAAAGGATGGTAAATCTGTTAAGGCCTCAACGGGTCAGCCAGTCATCGGCTCCCTCCGATGACCGCCCAGCCGATAAGTCAGCCTCCGGCTCCTCTGGGCATCGTGCAGAGGGCTGTAAGAGGACTACCCAGGAGGTGGGTACCGCCCGGCACCGTCGGTAAGCCGGTTAGCTCCCCTGCCCACCCGACTCCACCTGCTAAAACGGCCGTTTTGGATGGTCGCACGGGTACAGTTCCCCCGTTGGAGCCTGACGGCGCCTCACCCGACGTCCGGGGGAACCAGAGTGAGAAAGCTCCTCTTCCTTCGTCTGTACCCTCCCCTTCTCTGGCAGGTACTTCTGGTGATGATTCCGGAGAACCCCCACCGATGCAGTCGATAACTCGGGGTCAGCTCCACGTTCCCCCCTTGGGATCAAGGAGAAGGAGGCTCCTCCTCAGCTGACAGGCCTTACCATGGAGGCCCCTCCTCCGTCTTCAGGCAGGATTCCGGCGCCTCCCCCCATGCCGGATGTCCCCACGACAGTCCCGCAGCCTCAGCCATTGGCCCCGACACCGGATCAGGTCCCACTGCCAGGGCCCCCTTTGTCTGGCTCCAACGCCGGCCCCTACGACGCCGGATCGGGTGGTGCTGGTCCCGTCAGTTCCCCTGACATGGGCTGTCCTGACGCTGAACCCCCAGCCTATATATACAACAGCGGGTCCGACATGGGTACCCCCGATGCCGGATCTGACGATGGGGATATACTCTAGACCCCGAACTGTCCCACATTACACGCAAGGGTTTCCTGGGGACCACTACCCGGTGGGTCCCATCTGGACTGGGGTCATTTTGGTCAGTTCTACTCTGGTTTTAATCCTTACTCCACTTTCCAGGGATTCCAGGGTTACTACCCTCCTCCTCCTCCTCATCCCCCTCGGCCTCTACCGACTCCACCCCCCCTCCTCTGGTTACTCTGGATTTCAAGACTCTTATCCAGTTTGGGTGGCAGGAGGCATGGTCGGAGTTGATCTCAGACCTGGAGACTAGGCTCCCACACTCACGGTCTTCCAGGTCCCCTTCCCCGAGTGATTCCTCTATTGCCACTGTGCATGTCTCAGGGAAGACTCGTCAGGATGTTGCCCTGCCCGATGTCCAACACCGTCCTGTCGAGGAGGCAGATGACGACAGTTCAGAGGGGGCTGACGACTCTTCCGAGGAGGTTCTGGAGGAATCTGAAGAGCTGAGAGGCAAGGTCTCCCTGAAATCCCCACCAGAGGACCCTGTCTTTTCGGACCTTCTGAGGGCCATGAAGGATTATTTTGACTGGGAGTCTGAGGATCAGGACCCCATGAGACAGAGGCTTGTGGAACATCTTGACCTAGAGTCTCTGTCTCCGGTCCCCATTCCTCCTTGGATAGCACCTCATCAAGACCTCACCACTACTGTCTGGCAGATGCCTCATTCCCTCCTGGCTGTCCCTAAATGAGTGGACAGACTTTACCAGGTGCCAAAGAATGTCCCGTTCCTGAAGGCTCATCCCAAGGCTGACTCTGTGGTCATCTCTGCGGCTCATGATCACTCCACAGCGCCCAAGCACATAAGCACCACTCCTCTGGACAAAGAGTCAAGGCAGATGGACCAGTTCAGGTGAAAAATTTATTCGTCGCCACATGCACCCTCCAGTCCCGTAACTATGTGGCCCACATGGTGTCCCACCAAAAGGCTACCTTGGCCAGGCTAGAATCACGAGTCCAGTCCATGGACCCCTCACCTTCAAGGAGGAACTTGCCAAGGACCATTGCCTCTCCAAAGTCTCATGTAGGTGTAACCCCTAGATGGCGCTATCCCAGGGGCTACTACCCCTGCCTGATTTGCCACTAACAGGTTGAGGGGCCTGGATCCAATGGCGGGTGCCTCCACCCAGAGGTCAGGGTTTGCAATAGTTAAACTTACTTGGTCACAGCCCTCTGGGACACTGCAACCCCCCTTTCTTCCCACTAGTGGCCCACACAATATATCAGAATTACCTTCACAGTATACACTTACCCCCAGGACTAGTTCCGCACTGGGACCCCTGTGAAATAAGATACAGTGCAACAATCACAGTACAGTACTTTAACATAGACAAATACCTCAGGCAGTATAACTTTGCTGAAACAAGCAGCTCTGATTTATTTAGGGGATATAACAAGGACAGGGGAAATCAGGTTAATTAGCTTATCACTCTAATCATCTACTCTATGGCTCTGTGCACAGGTCTATCCCTATCAGTTACTGTCCCTGGGTACCCAAGCCCTAGTGGCTAGTCCAAACCGTGGCAGCTGGTAGGGGCCCTTTCACACAGAGAAAAGGAAAATTAAACCGTCAGCAGTACAGTAATTCCATTTGGATTTAATGTGGCAATTCAACAGGGAGCGACCCTGAATTAGTACTCACGACCTCCAAACAAGATAGGGTCCTTCAACGTCAGCAGGGCTACTCTTGAGCTCCACGAAACTCTTCACACATTTATATGGTAAAAAAAAGAAAGTACTATACCAGGTAGGCTGCTTCTCTATCCCGATCGCAATTACTGCACAATACCCGGGAGAACACACAGCAGATTCAGTTCCTGACAGACCGAGTGCAATTCGACAATTTCTCCAGTCTTCTACAGGGTGAGCCTGGTTTCTACTCTTCAGAGATCCTTTGATTCTTTTCACAGGACGGATTCAGTCCTAACAAGCAAGTTACAAGCTGCAGACCGGAACTCTGGGCCTTACACCGTTTTTTGACTGAAACTGTGCACTGAAAAGCACAGGGCTCCTTCCTTCTTCACTGCCAAAGCTCAACTGAAACTCCAACCGACAAAACCGGCACTTCCTTTGAGTTCCTCCCAGTTCTTGACTGGATTGGCTGTCACTCACAATAGACTGCTGCTGTTGGTCCAAAAAGGCACTGAAGTCTAAACTACATCTCCCAGAGTCACTGCCCATACAATCCTCTTGTGGCTGGCTCAGATTATGAGTCCAAGTTCTGATTCGTCCAAGGCACCATTTTAGAGCTAGCTTACCCACACTGATTGGTCCAGTTCAGCAGTTCAAAACTAGAATGGGGAACTAGGCAGACACTGTTCTGACTGCAAAAGAAAGCAGGTTAGACAAACTGTAATTTCATTATCACTCTAAATGGTTTCTGGCAAACAGTTACATCTTTCAAATAGGTTCCCTTTGCACTCCTAGTGACTGCAAAAATGGAGTGAATTGCAGCAGCTTGAGTGGTACCCAATCAAAGAAACACACAGTCCCCCATACAAACTAATTATGTCTGCAAGCAGACAGCTCTTAAAGAGACAGTACCAGAGGTTCTAAAACACTCACTGATAAATGGCTTAAGCATCAAACACCATTCAGGCTTGGAGCATTCAAGCAAGCTCCTGGAAGTCTTTGGGAACCCCCATTTGCAGGGGGTTACATAGAGCATGCCTTAGGTGCCACCTCTCGACTCCGTCAATGTGATTGCTTTATACCCTCGAACTGCTGTTGCCCTTAGATGGCATTCTAGCTTTTGCCTCTCTGGACTCCGCTTGAGGTCCAGATGGCGATTCAGGACACCCCTTTAGGGGCTCGGTGCTCTTTGGTGGGGACACCAAAGACATTATCACAGACCTAAAGGACAGAGGCTTTGCCCTTAGGTTTGTGAGGTCAATGTACCAATCAGATTCTCAGCAGCAGCAGCCCTTTCGGAAAAGGACCTGGAGGCAGAGAAAGAATGCTCCGACGCACCATCAAGGAAAGCGTAGGGCCACGGGTACAGCCACCCCTCCTGCCTCCAAAAATCAGAGACGTTCAAGGGGTCCTCCCCCTGAACGCCCACCATTTCTTGACTCCCCATCCCCACTGCCTCCTCAGTTTGTCGGCGGAAGCAGGTGGGGGGGGTCACCTGCCATGCGCAGGAATGGAGGGCAATCACCTCTGACGAATGGGTCCTGCAACTAGTGTCCATTGGACACACAATAGAGTTTCTGGAAATTCCCCCGGAATCTCCACCAAAGAAGTCCTCTTACTCGAGGGATCAAGCCCTCCTCATTCGCGAAGAGGTAAACTCGCTCTTACTCAAAGAAGCAATAGAGCACGTCCCCCTTGGGCAAAGGGGCAGGGGGTTTTACTCCCATTTTTTCCTGGTTCCAAAAAAGACAGGGGACTTCAGACCCATACTCGACCTAAGCCAGCTAAACCAGTTTGTCGAGTACAAAAAATTTTGAATGCCTCCTCCCACTCCTCATGGAGAACCACTGGCTCTGTGCTCTGGATATGCAGGATGCCTATCTGCACATCCCCATGTTCCCCAACCACCACCAGTTCCTGCGTTTCCACTTCCGGGGGGACACTTTCAGTTTCGGGTGCTCCCTTTTGGTCTGTCTTCAGCACCATGGGTTTTTACCAAGTGCCTGGCGGTGGTGCGGCCTTTTTACACTGCAGGGGTATTGAGGGTTTCCCTTACTTGGACGACTGGCTAATTTCAGCCCCGTCCCGGGATTCCTTGCTAGAGGCTCTGACCTTCACCCGGATCTCTTCAACAGGCTGGGGATCACAGTCAGCATTCCAAAGTCCTCCCTCATCCCTGCCCAGAGACTACAGTTTATTGGGGCAGTCCTGGATATAGTCCAGTGCAGAGCCTTTCTTCTGCCAGACATGGTGAAGACCCTTCTCTGTCAGGCCTCCAAAGTGGCTTCTCTCAAGGCCATACCGGCTCGGGAGGTCCTGTGGCTTCTGGACCTGATGGTGGCCTCCATCACGACCGTTCCGCTGGCAAGGCTTCACATGAGGGGTACTCAGTGGTCATTGAGGGTGCAGTGGGATCAGCTCCTGGATAACCTGGACCATCCAGTACTGGTCTCCTCAGTGGTTCAGAAAGAGATACATTGGTGGATGGATTCTCAAAATCTTTCCTTGGGGCTTCCCCTCCAGGGCCCAGCACTCTTAACCTCCCTCACCATGGATGCATCAAATATAGGGTGAGGAGCACATCTAGGGGAGCACCAAGCCCAGGGACTATGGTCCAGCTTGGAGACTTCTTTGCATATCAATGTTCTGGAGATGAGGGCGGTCCTGAATGCTCTACAGGCCTTCCAGTCCCTCCTTCCCAAGGGATCACTGCTAATCCAAATGGACAATATGTTGGTAGTTTGGTATATCAACAAACAAGGAGGAACCCGGTTGTATCCTCATGCCGGGAAGCGACGCGGGTGTGGAACTGGGCAGTCCAGCACCATCTGGTCCTAGTGGCCGTGCACGTTTCAGGTGTTTTAAACATCCTGGCAGACAGTCTCAGCAGGTCTCGGACCCTGGCTCACGAGTTGGAATTGCATCAGGAAGTGGCGGATTCCATCTTCCTGCATTGGGGGTGTCCGGAAATCGACCTTTTCGCCTCCAACTCAATGCAAAACTTCCCAGGTTTTGCGCGCTCGTTCCAGGGCACGGTGCTTTTTGGAACGAGGCATTGTCTCTCTCTTGGACATGGAAATTTTTGTTCGCCTTCCCTCCATTTCCCATTCTTCAGAGGGTCCTTCTCAAACTTCAAGCGGAGAGGACAAAGATGATCCTCATTGCTCCTCTTTGGCCAAGACAAATCTGGTTCCCTCTGCTACAACAGCTCTCCAGGGAACCACCGGTTCCACTTCCAGTGGCTCACGACCTCCTGACCCAGGATCAAGGTCGATTGCTAGATCCGGGGCTCAGGACCCTGCATCTTCATGCGTGGCTCCTGCAAACATAGCGATCTCTCGCTTTGGGGTCTCCTCCCGAGTTGCTCAAGTCCTCCTTGAGACCAGAAAACCTTCTACTTGTTCCACTTATGCCATGAAGTAGAAACGGTTTTCCATCTGGGTGACTGCTAAGGCTTGGAACCCCTTCTCTTGCTCCGCCCCGCACCTCCTTCACTTGTCAGACTCCGGTCTTTCATACTCTTCCTTGAAGGTCCATATTTCAGCTATCTCGGCATACCACGAGCTAGTGGATGGTAAACCCGTGGCTCAGCTGGAGGTCTCAAAAACCTTTCTGAAAGGGATTCTCCATCTGAAACCGCCCATCCGCAGCCCAACTCCGCCTTGGGACTTGAACTTCATCTTGAAAAAGCTCACTCTTCCTCCTTTTGAGCCGGGCTATGAGCTGTGATTTGCGCTTCCTTTCTTGGAAAGCACTTTTTCTCATGGCTATCACGTCAGCCTGAAGGATTTCGGAGCTTCACGCTCTAGTCTGCAAGGAGCCCTATCTGATTTTCCATAGGGACCGGGCGGCCCTCAGGACGCATCCGAAGTTCCTTCCCAAGGTGGTGTCTGAAGCCATGCTGAATCAGTCAGTAGAGCTTCCGGTTTGTTATCTGTCCCCCTCCAACAGAGGTGAAGCACTCCTGCACACGATGGATGTTCATCGGATTCTCCAGTGTTACACTCACCGGACTAAAGAATTCCATACCTGTGACCAGCTGTTCATTTCCTTTGCCCCTAGATCAAAGGGCAAACCAGTTTTGAAGCAGGGCCTGTCCAAATGGTTAGGCAACTGCATTAGATTCTGTTATCAGAAGTACGAAAAGCCTCTGCTGGGTCCCGATAGAGGTCATTTTACTAAGGGCATGCTGCTTCCGCAGCCTTCTTACGTAACGTTTCTGTGGCCGACAGATGTGCCGCAGCTACTTGGAGCTCTATCCATACCTTTACCAAACATTACAGTCTGGACATCGCTTCTAGGCACAGGGCTGGCTCCTGCCTAGTCGTCTTGCAGGGCGTCCTGTCCTAGGCTGGGTCCATTCTGGATCCCAGTCCTTTCTGTTGGAGTTTTGTTCTCCTCCTCCCTAGTTTCTCTCAGTCTCTCCTTGGAGGGACTGCTTGGGACTCTGTCCTATATGTGATGACCTACTGAAGGAACCCCCTTGAAGTAAGATAGTACAATTACGTAGGAACTTACTGTAACAGTAGTTCTTTGAGAGAGGTTCCTTCAGTAGGTCATATTTTTCCCTCCTTCCTTCCCCTCATTTTGTGTTTTACAGGGACTCCAATTCCTGTTCACTCCTGCTGTCAGGCCTCTTCTTGGCTCCGGCAGGAGAACTGGAGGGCGGGCGTGGGGACTGCCCACTATATACAGTCACGCTGATGTCAGTCACATGACGCCGAGTGGGTGGTCCCCCATCAGGGATTGCTAGAAAAGTCTGCCGTGCGGTCTGACGCCAGGCAGCGTCAGTCCTATATGTGATGACCTACTGAAGGAACCTCTCTCGAAGATCTATTGTTACGGTAAGTTCCTACTTAACCGTACTGTCTGGGTGCAGGATTATCCTGTTGTTTGGTCAGCAGGTCTGGGTGGAGAGGCAGTCTCCATGGGAGCTGTTACCGAGGCTATCTGGGTATCAGAACTGCCGTAACCAGTATGGAGCTATCAGAATCATCCATGCCCTGTCCTTCTGGGCCTTGACCACCACCTTGTGGATCAAGAGGAAGGGAGGGAAGGCATATATAAGGTCCAGGGTCCAGGGCCTCATGAAAGCATCCCCCAGCAGTGTCCCAGTCTGTGGCAAACAGGTCTACCAAGGGTGTGCCCATCGTAATAGGTGGTTCTTCGATTCAGGGACCACTCATGCGACGACTACCTAGCTGGCAGCACCCCCCAGCTGATGGTTTTCTCCTGCAGCATGGATCACCAGGAAATCTATGCCCAGGCAGTGCACCAGTTCCCAGGTGTGGACTGCCTCCCAACACAAGGGAAGTATGTCAGTTCCGGCCTGCCTGTTCAGGTAGGACATGGTCATGGTGTTGTCCATCTGGACCTACATGACCTGACCCATCACTAGCAAAGTGAATTCTGTCAGAGTAAAATGCACTGTATGAAGCTAAAGCAGGTTTATGTGGTGAGGGGACTCTTGGGATGACCAGACCCTGTGGGCCCTGTGGTCTCCCGGTGAGCTCCAGTTGTTTCTGGGAGGACAAATAGAATTCCTTCCTCCAGGTGTTCAGGGATCAGCCACCACTGGATGGCATCCCACATAGGCTGGGTAACTGTGACCAGCTGGTCCAAGTGGCCTAGGTGCTGGGATCACTAAGGGCCCAAGTTCCACTGGAGGTGGTGCCTGTGCCAGTGGGCCCAATGGGCCATGCAGGTGCAGGATGCCATGTATCCCAGCAGTCACAGCAAATCCTAGGCAGAGTATGACAGCCCAACCTGAAATGGTCAGGCAAAAGAGGTAAGATCCAGTGCCCGGTCCACAGGGGACCAACAGGCCCAAGTCTCGGCAAGTCTGGAGAGCCAGCTCTCTGAACCTCTCCACAGCCTCAATGGATGGAATGACTAACAGACAGTCATCCATGTTGGGGTACACTCTGACCCAAGTCACTGCAGATGGATTACCACCACTGTCATGCATTTGGTGTGGACCCTGGATGCTGAGGAAAGGCCTAAGGGCATGACCTAGAACTTGTACAGGACCACTTTCACTCAGGACTGAAGGTAACAGTGGTGATATGGATAGACAGGAATGTTAGAAAATTCATCATGGAGGTTTAGGGAGCAGAACCATATGTTCTGCTCCAGTGATGGAAAATCTGATCCACAGTGACCATCCAGAACTTGTGTTTCCACATAAACTGGTTCAGATCGAACAAATCCAGTATGAGGCACCAGCCCCCTGGCCGTTTCAGGACCAGGAAGTACCTGCACATGTAACCCTGACTTGCGAGGGTGTCCAGGACATGGGCTATTGCCCCTTGTGCAGAAGTTGAGCAATGAGCATGTCCAGTGACACCCTGGACTCTTGAGGTGTGTGGAGGCAGTAAGACAGGACAGCCTCGAGAGGCAATCCTCTGCTCTCTACATCCAACACCCACTTGTCTGTTGTGATAGCAGACCAACGTGGCAAGAATTGACATAGCTGGCCTCTGATCAGGACAGCAGGCAGGGATAGGATGGGTGGAGGGATGACACCCTTCAACCTATCACTGGGCAGCTTTTGTGGGGCACTGGCAGCTGCTGTAGAAGGGGCACCACTACCCATGCACCCCCTTTTTTGGACCCTAGTTCCCAGACTTGGGATTGGGGAGCCAGGCCTGGAATTGCCTCAGGTGGAGCTGCTGCTGAGGAGGCTGTGACTGAAAGGACCAGTATTGGAAAGCCTGTTTTTTTAGGCTTCTTTTTCTTGTCCTTCTGTAGTGGTCATGTAATCTAGGGTGGTATTGGACTTCTTGATGCAGGTGAGATGTCTTTCCACCCCAAGTTCAAATAGGTTGGTGCCCCAATAAAGGGACATCAGCCAGCTTGTGCTGGGTGTCCACCATGAAGGTGGACAATCACTGCCAGGCCCTGCCACGCATGGAGACAGCCACTGCCACGGTGTGGGCACAAGAGTCGCCCATGTCCAAGGCTGTCTGGAGATGGTGTTTAGCTAGCGACTGACAATGATCTCTGATGAGCTGCACTGCCAACTGTTGTTCAACAGGGAGGTGAGGGAAGACTACCTCAAACACTGCCATCAGGGAGTAACCGATGTTGGCCATCATCACCCCATAGCTAGCCTTTCAGAGACCCAGAGACACTGCAGCATACACCTTTTTAGCAGCATGGTCAATCTTACAGGACTCCTTGTCCAGAGTCTTGTCCACATCCCCATAGTGTCTAGATTTGCAGAACAGTGACTCTGTGCCCAACCCCTCCATGTAGGAGTGGTCCAAAAACCCTAAAAGGGGACCTGTGGAGACCTTGTACTTGTGGACCATGTGGGTAGAGGGTGGCAGGCAGGATGCTGGATGCTGCCAGAGCTCCAGGGCCAGTCCCAAAATGGCCTCAGCCACAGGGAAGGCAACTCCAGGGCATTTATCCCATTCCAAAATGTCTGTGGGTGGATATTTAGCCCTCTTTTGGACTGGCTCAAGCAAGACCAACTTGGACTCCAAAATGAGTCAGAGAAGCTGGCCCAGTGGCACTGAGGGTTGAGGCACTGGACACTACACCTTGTGCCATGCTGGCGACCTGGGTTCGGGAATGAGCCTGGGCCGTTGGGGGTCGGCAGGGGGCAGAGAGGATTGAGCATCCAGAGGACTGCTCTCCTCTCTCTAGGGAAGAGGACTAGTCATCCTGCCCACTGACTGTCCTCCAGCAGTGGCTGGAGGCAGTATGGGTCAGGAGGCCCGGAGGCCGATGTGCTTATGTCGGAGGGAAGGGAGGGAGGGAAAAAACAGAAAAAGACCGGGGCTCTACGGATCTGTGATGGCCTGATTGCTCCAGTGAAGTCTGCCCCTCGCCACCAGATATGCCATACCAGGTGGCAGGGGACTGCCGGCACCCCTCCACCTGGCCCTGCCACGGAGGGGGAATCTGCAGGGGAACCTGGGGGGAAGACAAGCTGGGGGTCGGGTTGAAGGATGTTCCCCCACCGAGGGGGGGGTCATAGCCCCGTTGAGCCCGCAGGAGGAGTTGAAATAGAAAAAAAAATGAATCAGAGAAGCACGCAAAGGACACAGGACAATGCTCAATGGAAAGTTCCTCAACTGAGTGGCAGTAAAGGAGAGGAGTCCCAGAGCAGGCCATGGACTCAAGATCTGAGTCATCCGAGGACTCCTCAAAGATGGTCCTAGGCCGTTTCTTAGCACGATCCTCCCAGGGTGATCCTCACCAACAACCAGCCTGGCACACCGGTGGCCAAGCACTGGTCTCCATAGTTGGAGCGCCCACCTTTTGTTGCGGTAGTGCTGGTTCCACCAGAAGACATGGAGAAGCAACTATGGGGTGCACCTGCATGGTGTGGATGAACTGAGGTACCAGGAAAGCAAAGGTCCAGGGAGGGGAGTAGAGTACCACCATGCCCTGCAATGGCCTACTGTTGTCAGAGGAGCTCCTCGTAGTAACTGTGCATTTGACGGCAGTTCCTCTCCTCACCCAAGGATGAGAAGGACAAGGAATGTCAGCAGTGATGCCTCCCAGTACAGCGGAAATGCCTTGCCCATGATCTCAACTGCAACCTCGACCATCGACCAGCCAGTCGACAGTGAGAAGGGCCTTCTGGCAGGTTGCTGCAGACCATGCAGCTGCCCACATTCAGCAACATGGGTGCAGAAGACTCTACCTCCAGTGGAAGTTGCTCCCACTGAGGGCCAGATGAGGACACCGACTGGACCACATCCTCCTGTGTGAGGACCAGGAACACCGGGGTTTGCAAGATCAAATTCTTGACCTTATCCAATAAGTGGTTGAAAGGTTTGAGAAATATCTTGGGCGGCCTGCTCAATCAAAGTCAAAGTCGACTGGCTCGACGGGGGAATTGAAGAGCCCTCAACTTGCCAGACCTGCCCCCCTGTTGAGGGGTGTTCAACAGCTGTTGAGCAGTCAGCTGAGTTGAGGGACCAGAAGGACCTTGATCACTCCTGGTTGCACAACTGGCGCCAGCAGCGCTTGCTCTTAGTACCATGAAAGGCAAGGCTTTCCCTCAAGGTCTGGAGGGACAGACATATCTCCTTGAACTCTCTGGTGAATGACTTTCCGATGCTGGCCCCAGGGAACAGTGCCGAGACCGAGGAGGTGCTGTAGCAAAGAGGTGCCAACTATGGCAGCCACCACTTCCTCCTCAATGGCTGCAAGTTGTTCAGTTGACCCCACTGCAGCTGAGGCCTTCTTGCAGCCCTTAGGGCAGTCCTTCAGATCCCATTCTGAAGGCTGATCCAGTTAAAGCTGGGGCTTCCTGTACTTGAGGACTCTGGAAGCATGCTTAAGCATATCCTGCACGTGGCCACGTCATATTGCCAGTCTAGGCAGTATACGCATATGTCGTGTGGGTCAGTGACCAACATCCTCTGCTAGCACTGCATACAAAATTTAAATCCTGGCTTCTGTTGCTCCATCATCGATCATCAAAGGGAGTCAAAGGAATCAGGAGAATCGACTGAAGTACTTTGAAAACTCTGAAGAAAATTCATCAATGGTGCTCTTAAAAACCTAAGTGGGTGCTGTGAAGGAGATGACCTTTTTTCCTGGCAGAAAGAAAGATCTGACATAATGTTCAATAGCTTTCAGCACCCCCACTATAAAAATTGTTCCAGTGCCACTGCTGGCAGGGAATCAGGCACACTGCTGAAGTGAGGTACTTGCCTCCCAGAGAGGGGCAGAGGGTGTGGGCTACTTGACATTCACATGCCCCCTGCTGGCAAAGCAAGAAGAAACACTAGTAACAGCTGTAAAGGCCACTACCCTCCCAGCTGGAGAAAGGGTGCAGCAACGGTGACTCTGATCATTAGAGTGAAAGGTGGGGGCGGGGGAAGGAGAGGGAAAAAGAAATAAAGACAAACTGTCATTTTTGCTTCTATAAAACATAACTGGAGATCTCAAAGTTTAGAATGTAGACTCTAGCTTTATTTTCCATGCAGTTCTCCTTTAAGCTTTTCTCTGCTGTTCTATTTTGCACCCTACATACTGACATGACTCATCCAGACCCTTTTTTGCTTTCCCCATCCACAGGTAGATGTGCGGGGAACTGATCCAGGTGTAGAGAGAACAAGGGTTTGCAAAGTGAACCTCTGAGGGAGGAAATCAGGAGGCAGTGATCTGAAACAGGACAGCAGGGAACGTGGCAAGGGGTGGCCCATGCCCTACCCCCCTGGGAGTCAAGACAGGGGAAACTCTACTGGAACTGTATATAGTACACATGCATCAACCATTACTAACACCACACACACAGCGGTACTCTAGCAGACCCTGTGTAATACAAAGAGAGAATGCTGGCTAGAAAACTAGAGAAAATTCCCCATCGCTTTTGAAGTGCCATGGGATTGCTAAGTTCCAACTGCGCAACCACCATCGATGGGCAGACAGGACCCTGCTGTAGTTTCTCAGCTGAAGGATGGCTCCTGCAGCAGTGCATCACCCATTTAGTGTCAGTGTCAGCTATCAGCCCAAGTGCCTGGTGCGGGGCTTGAACTCTGCAGTCTGTAGTTTGGCTTACATGCATGTATTCAGTCACATACAAAGCAGTCAACCAGTTTTTGTTTATTTTTTTTAATAAAAACAAATACTCAGACATATGGCACCAGTTTGATTTTTTACACATATAGATATATAAATACATTGACAATCACCTCCATTGATTTTTTTTAAATATACAGTAAAAAAAAATATTCACAATTCGTTTTACAAAGTTTAACCAGATAAAAGTATCAAACTCCAAAGTTACCATACAAAAAGGTAAAACATTTTTTGCTCCATAGTGCTGTTGCTGTGACCTGTTTTTAATCCCTGTTCACAAGCAGCTTGATTTGGGGGCGGTAAAGGGTCAGGCACCCTCATGCACGCTCAGGAAGGCCATCCTGGAGCTAGCCCAGTGCTGAGGCAGCAGCTCATAATTCTGCTGACTGTGAATCCAGGGTCTGCACGTGATCCCGGAATCCCACACTGGAACCTTCTGGGGGGTCAGGCACATTGTGAGGGTGAGGTGTTCGGTTCCCGAGGGAGGGCATTGGTTGCCCAGTGTTAGTATAACCCCTGCCAGCCAACATTGGTGTTGACCATGAAGATACCCACTTGCCAGCACTCCGAGCCTGAGGAAAGCTGCAGCTGTGGCAACCCTGAGCATCAGGGTGGCGGATGGGAAAACAAAAGGGTAAACGCAAAATTAAAGAGCCACCGATGCCTCCAGAAGAGCTCCGAATAACACACTATTTGGATGCAAAGCAGTTCATATTTCTCATGAGCTCTGTATTTATTTATTTTTTTGCCATTATTGAGTACTGAGGTTTTATACATAAAACCAGGATCTTTGTTCCTTGAGGGGTCATCCGTTCCTATTGCTTATTTCCAACCTGATGTCGTAGTACTCTACTTGTGACACCACCGTTGTTACCATGGCAACCAACTGTGATATCACAACAAAGCAATGCATTCAGGTAGGGAGTACGCTGAAGGGGCAGATGAACTCTAAGGGATAAAGATCCTGTTTGCCGGTACTTCCTCAATAATAAATATGAAGGAGGAGAAACCTGTAGAAGGTAAATGACATACATGCTTAATTGTTTCTAAGCATTGTGATTTTCAAAGTTTTTCCAGAGCCGTCAGCAACTTTTTAATAATAATAATAATAATAATAATACAAGAAAGAAAGAGTCATCTTGAAGTAGGGTGAGTAAAATGAGAAAGGACAGAATGTGTTCCCTCCACTGGCATAAGTGGCAGCACTCTCCCTTACCATGCGAAAACCTCAGTTTGAGCCCTGGGCAAGCAGGAGCATGGAGCTGTGCCCTAATAGATGTCCTTCTCCTCTGCGGGGGGGGTAGTGATGCAGGCATCTGTTCTGATGGCCCAGGGGAGGAATTAAGCTTTGCAATCCTGCTGTAAATGCAAGTGAAGCATTCCATGCCATTCCACACTTGCAAATAGGGGGAAGGGTGACACAAGCTTCCCAACAGATGACTAAGCAGAACCCTCTCTGATCTGCTCTGGTTACTGGATTTTACTAGCAAGGGGTGGGGGGTGGGGTTGAGCCTCAGGACATCTGACTGAGAAGAGGATCCCATGCATTTTGGTCCAAGGAGGAGCTGGGGACACAGAAGTGCAAAGATTTTGTGTTTCAGTTTCTCAATGTGGACCTCTAAGCTTATTTTTCCCCTGCTTAGCCACTGGGTAGATTCTGATTGCCCTGTTTTAAAGTTTCAGTAGCCCAGTCAACACAGAAAAAACAAGCATTTGTCAATGCCGAATGTTTGCTTGCTGGCATTGGCATTGGTAGTGTAGAAGTTACAGAGCTGCATAACAGGAATGGCAGCGAAGTATTGAACTGAAGCCAACCCCACCACCACCCTGCAGAGAGTGACAGGCATTGTGGTGTGCCTTTGGGTCATCAGGCATAACGACCATGCCATTTCACCACACCCTACCCTGCAGACACTGACAAGTGTCACGTGTGTGCCTTGGGTCTTTGGCCCTTATGCGCACCCCATTCCATCAGGAAATACGGTGAGATGGGTGCAGTATAGGAGAATGGGGTGAAGTTTGGGCCCAAAGAGTCTGAGGCACACCTTGATGCCTCTCATTGGCTGCAGGGTGTGGGTGGGGGTGGAATGGTATGAGTATGACAGGCAAGAATCCCAAGTCACACCCCTGATGCCTGTAATTCTCTACAGGGTGGGGCGTTATGGTCGGAAACCCTAGTGCCTCAGGCATTCATTGGTATTTTCACTCCAAATTTTCAACATGTTTTTGTGACCCCCACCTCATGAACAGTGGCAATATCAGTTTGTTAGCCAAAAACTGCTTTTGCACAGTGACTATGGCATTTGGCACCACAGGTGCAAAAACACATTCCGAACAGGATGTGAAAAATGACAGCGGTACTGTTCATGGGAGGTGTAAAAAATGGCAATGTTGAAAATCTGCTGTGAAAATCTTAAAAAAACTGGTGAAGTCATGAGCGTGCGTAGAAACTGTGCAACGCACACCCGTAATGTAACTAGTTTGGGGATTTTTTTACAGCAGATTGTTAACACAGGCATTTTGGGACCTCCGATCATGAGCAGTGTCAGTGTGATTTTCTTTATCTGTCCTGAACAATGATTTCCCACAGCTGCCATGCATTTCTGTGCTGAAAGTGTGAAAACACATTTCGGCCATGTTGTGGAAAATGACAGCTGTACTGTTCATAAGGAGGAATGGAAAAATGCCACTGGGGAAAATCTGGACTGAAAATATTACAAATTCATGAACTTACGAGGGTGCGTGGAAACTGCGCAATGCTCACTCGTAACACAATCATTTTATGGAGTTTTGTCACCAAATTTTCAACATAGCAATTTTAAGACCTCTGCTCATGACCAGTGTCACCGTGATTTTCCTAATCTGTCCCAAACATTGTTTTCGCACACCGACTGTACCATTGTGCGCTACATGTGTGGAAACACATTTTGGGCGAGATGTGAAAAATGGTAGCTGTACTGCTCATAAGGAAGTGCGGTAAAATGGCACTGTTGAAAATCTGGTGTGCAAATATTACAAATTCACAAACTTGCCAGCGTGCGTAGGAACTGCGCATCGTGCGCTCCTAAAACAGTCATTTTTGGGAATTTTTTCACCAAATTTTCAATATAGCCATTTTCACACATCTGCTCATGACCAGTGTCACTGTGATTTTCTTAACATGTCCCATACATTTAGTTTGCACACCGACTGCGCCATTGTACGCTACATGGGCTGAAACACGTTGAGGGCGAGATGTGAAAAATGACAACTGTACTGCTCATAAGGAGGTGTGGCAAAATGGCAATGTTGAAAATCTGGAGTGAAAATATTGAAAATTTGAGAACTTATGAGCGTGCGTAGGAAATCTGCAACGCACGCTCGTAAAACAGTCATTTTTAGGAATTTTTTCACCAAATTTTCAACATAGCCATTTTAAGACCTCTGCTCATGAACAGTGTTACTGTGATTTTCTTGATGTGTCCCGTACATTGATTTCGCACACCAACTACACCATTGTGCACTGCATGGGCGGAAACACGTTTTGGGTGAGATGTGAAAAATGACAACCACGTGCTCATAAGGAGGTGGTAAAATGGCAATGTTGAAAATCTGGAGTGAAAATATTGAAATTTCAGAACGCATTTGCGCGCGGAACTGCTAACTGACGCCGTAAGTGCTAATTTTAGAATTTTTTCACCAAATTTTCAACATAGCCATTTTAAGACCTCTGCTCATGAACAGTGTCACTGTGATTTTCTTGATGTGTCCCGTACATTGATTTCGCACACCAACTGCGCCATTGTGCACTGCATGGGCGGAAACACGTTTTGGGTGAATTGTGAAAATGACAGCTGTACTGCTCATAGAGAGGTGTGGCAAAATGGCAATGTTGAAAATCTGGAGTGAAAATATTGAAATTTTGCAAACGACGAGCAAGTATGAGGAACTGCCAAGAATGCACGCTTCAGAAAAGTCATTTTTAGAATTTTTCACCAAATTTTCAACATAGCCATTTTAAGACCTCTGCTCATGAACATTGTCACTGTGATTTTCTAATGTGTCCGTACATTGATTTCAGACACCGACTGCGCTATTATGCGCTACATGGCGGAAACACATTTTAGGTGAGATGTGAAAAATGACAGCTATACTGCTCATAAGAAGGTGTGGTAAAATGGCAATGCTGAAAATCTGGAGTGAAAATATTGAAAATTGCCAACTTACGAGCGCAGCGAGAACTGTGCAATGCACGCCAGAAACAGTCATTTTGAGGAATTTTCCACCAAATTTTCAAAATAGGCTTTTTGAGGAGACCACCTTATGAACACTGGCAGTGTCATTTCGTTAATCATTCCAGAAAGGTGATTTCGCACAGTGGCTGCAAAATCACCGCCAGACCCGAAATAACGCCATGACAGTGACAGCATTCATGAAGGAGTCCCAAAAACCCCATGTTGAAAATTTGGTGCAAAATTCAAAAATGCCTGAGATATGCAATAAAGTTGAAAAACCCTATTTATTACATTATACAGCTTACTGGCATTTCCTCAGTTCGCGGTCAGCTTTGAAGAGTGCAGCGTGTTCCCGGTCCCGAAGATCATCGCCCCGAGCTCCGGAGGTAAGTATGGATTGAGGGGGTGGGGAGGCAGAGTGTGCAGTGGGTGGGTGCAGGTTGTGGGGAGGGCAGGGAGAAGCGCCGAGGACAGTTTTGCATTTACAGGTTTTGTTATTTCCTAAGGCGACGAGGGCGTTAGCCACGCTGGTGGGCTCCCAGCATGGCAGCTGGAAGGATGTTGGTGGGGAGCAGGAGCCGACGGAGATTGGGCACCCCCGCCATATCATTCATTGCCACGCTGGGTGGGCTCCCACGTGGCACCTGGATGCTTGGGCAGTCGACGGGGATTGGGCACCCCTCACGGCCATAACATCATTTTGCCATGCTGGGGTGAGCACCAGTGTGACACCTGGATGATTTGGCGTGGAGCCGGCGGAGTTGGGCACCCCACAGGCATACAGTGTGAGGGGGGGAGGCGCATGAGCAGAGCAGTGTGGCGTGCATGCTGCAGGTGTGTGTGTGTGTGAGGGGGAGCTCTGCTCACTGGAAGCAGAGCTCTCCCTTTCAACTGTATGCCACTGTATTTTCAGCTGTCATAGACAGCTGGAGCAGTGATTGGCGCACTGCGACCGTGCCTGCAAACACACTGACTGAATTGGAAGAGGCTGACACACCTCTGGAAAACTCAGATGATGGCACTATGTTTCTTGCACATGCGTGCAAGCAAACATAAAAATTGTTGGGTCAGCTCTGTAGCACAGAGTAGTTGGGGACTGCTCAGGTATGCTGGTGATTTGGGTACCAGATCCAGATATCTCACTCAGCTGGTGAGTGGGAACCTAAACAATGAATTAAAAATAAAAACACATCAATTCGTCCAGTCTGATAGCATAGTAACAAGGTAACCTCTTGCCAAGAGTGTCGCTTAAGGGTTGTCACACAGCATCACTGAGGGCAAAAACCAGCAAAGCAGAAAAGGTGGGTCTCCCACCGACGGATGAAGTTACCAGGGCACACCCACGTCCATGAGTGCTACCCGAACATCCACGTACATGCACTGTCCTGCCCACAGTTACAAGTGTGCCCCCATCCAGCAGCTGGGAGGTAGGTATGGTCAGTGTGGTAGGTGAAGTGTTCTGTTTGCAGCAGGTGGCTAACGGTGCTCCTAGGATAAGTATTTCAAAGGACCCTTGGATGATGGAAGGAAGGCCAGAGAGGGTCAGGTAAGGAAAGAATAAAAAAAAGTTTACCAAAAGGAGAGAGAGAGAGAACCTTTGCAGTTTTAGAGATCAATGGATTACTTACCAGGCTTAGTTTTTAGTCCAATTGCAACCAAAGTGGTCACTGCATAGAGTCTTGGAATACAGTGATATGTAGCGAAGGGTCGTGGTGTGGTGTCCATACATCACGGGGTCACATGGGAGAACATGGTTCATGTGCAGTCCCTGGAATCTTACACTGGGGCTTGCTGAGGGGAGCAGAGCACATCACAGAAGTGAGAAGTTTGGCTTTCAGAGACAGAGGGCGGAAACAATAGGGTCACCCCAGCATTCCCACAACCCCTGCTGGCCCACTAAGGAGCAGCCCTGGCTGAAGCCAGCCCCTCATCCACCTTCCCAGCCAGACGAACAGTTTAGCTATGGTGGCCCTGGGGAAAATTAACACAAAAAAAAAAGATGCAACACAACAGGTGAGCCTTTTCCCTTAAGTGCAATTTGATTCAGTTTTTAAACACAATTGGTATTTTTATAATATTTAATTTTCTTCAGATCAATGCTTCAGATAAGCAGAGCAATTGAGCTTTTTTTTTTTTACAGAAAGACTTTTTCTCAATATCCTCTCACTCACACAGTAAAGTACATCACACCTGCCTTGCCAAGGTTTCTGTGAAGCAGTAAGCACCCTACGAAAGTGCTCTTATTTTTCCTAACTTCATGGGAGGGGTCAAGAATCAAACTCTAGGGATTGGCATGTCAGATTGTCCAAGAAGCAGTAACCCCTGAAGAGGAAGATTAATAAGGCAGACTCAGTGACAGTTAACAATGTTGTAACTTCTTTCACAAAAAAGTATATCAGAAGAGTGACTCTCAGTCAAACGTAGAAAGAAAGTAGGTATTTTTCAAAAGGTCTATAAAATACTGTGTTGCAGGCAGATTTTGTTAATTTCTTTCTTAATTTTGATCAGCTAAAGCTTGATTTGGGAAGGAGGTAAGTTCAGAAGTCTGAAAACAACCATGTCTGGAAAAGGATAAGAAAGGTTGTTTTTTTGGAGTTCACGAGTGACCCACCACATGCACACATCGGGATGATCATTGTTATTTTTATATTCTTGAATCCATTTTAAAGATTTTTTAGGGTCCTGACGAGTTTTTCCTCACTGGGCACCAGCCAGGGTCCTGGAGACAGTGTTGTTCTTTGCTGTGTCCCCCCGATTCTCAAGATTTCTCCCTTCTCAGAGAAACTCCTGGTTATAGAGATAGTAGCACCCACTCTCTCCATGTGGTCATCAGACTTATCCTCCTGCCTGGGGAGGGAGCCAGTGCTGTACTGAACAGGGAAACAAGGATTCATCGATGTGGAGGTATTGGGCAACCACCTTGGTTTCTGAGCAAAGTCCTTTTCCTTGCTTTCCATCTCAAAACTTCTCCTGGGTAGGGAAGAGCATCTGCCACTATCCAGAAAGGACTGCCTGGGGGGCTCAGACCTCAAATTGTTCTCGGAATACTTAGTTGCAGCTTTTGAAGACTCTTCACTCTGGTATGACCTTTCCTTCTCCCTTACTTCATCCTGCCGGTTATTCTTCACTAGACTGCCACCCGGATCTCTCGCCTTCAGCTGGTCAAATGAGCTGGATCCTTCTCTCTCTGGTGACTGCCCCTGTGGGGAAGTTTCTCTCTTACCGTCTTTCAGTAGCCTTCGTTCTACAAGCCTTTCACTCAGTTGCACATAGAACGTGTCCCTCTTATTCTTTGAAGATGTAGCCCAGCCCTGTGCTTGACCCTTTCTTTCTCTCTTGGCTGATCCAGTTTCCCTCTTGATTGAGCCGGTTTCTGGATGTGAATGCATGAGTTTACCTTGCTTCTTTTCCCAGTGAGCACTGTCTCCCTCGGAACACTGCCGTTGTCTTTTGACCTCATAAGAGTTTTGGGGTACTGGAGACATCATTTGCATTGATCTGGGCCTTGCATCTCTGATGTTTGCAGAACTGGAATCAATTTCATGGTCTGCAAAAAAAGGAAAGGGTAGTTTAGTTAGTATTTCTTAATCTGTAACATCATTTAATCATGTTTAAAAATTCAGCAGTGTAAAAATATTCCCTTCTGAACTGTTTTGCTGCTTATAATAAAAGGGTGTAGCCATGGTCTGTTGTTATAGGGACGGGGGATCCACAAGGAAATATTGATAAAAAAGCAGTAGCTGCTAAACTCTTAAGGGGTACAAGTCAGTACTAAGAACCCTACACCCAAATGTTAAACTGCTCCCAATTTGCACTTTGTATGCAGAAACATTTGTTTTTATTTACTGCTTACTGCAGTAAGTAGATTGTATCAGGCTGAGTCCGCTGACTTCCAAGCTGACATTTGCTTTAGCCAGGAATCCCACAATCCACAGCAGCTGATGTCCGAGCATGGGCTGTAGCAATATGAAATTCAACAGCCTGCAGTGCATGCTGGAGATTTTATAAGCTCAGATCAGACGTTTGCCAGTCCGGCTGTTCTCCCAGGATTAAGTACTGTCCTCTGGGATTGCACTTAGCACTGGGAGGACAGCAAGACTAACAAAAGATCAAGGCCCCGATTCACAAAAACTTGCAAAGGCAGCACTAAATTTTGCATCGCACTTAGCGGTTGCCCAGGCATCCAGAATTGCTATCCACAGTTGCGTAGCACTCCCCGCTATCTGACTGTGAATAGGGGCAATCTGAGGCTGCAGTAACTGCAGTACTGCCAGTGTTATCCCAGTAGCGCCACCCTGATACGCAGCCAGGAACACGGGCCCACAAAGAATAGCGTTCGGGCACTATTCCAAATAGCAGCCATGCAAATGAGCCCACTGGGCATGCAAAGCATTAGGTGACCATTTGCATGCCCATTATGGGCCCATCTGAAAAGGCTGCAGGCCAGGAGCATAGCACACCCCCTCAGCCCCTGCCCTATACACAGCTACAGCCCCTCATGGCTAGTGGTCCTGCCCCCCACGAATCACGGGCCCATTCAAAGATATAACATTTATTTAAACCTTCCCTGGTGGTTAATGGTTCCCCCCACCCCCGCCGATCACTGGCCTGAATATACCTGTGGTACCCCCCACACCGACTGCCAGACCTAACATAAATAAATATGTTTTCCCTGGTGCCCAGTGGTCCCGCCCCCCTCCTGATGCCTACCCGATGAAAAGAAAATGGTTTCCCTGGTGACTAGTGGTCCATCCCGATCCCCCATACTGTATAATGCAAATCCTTCTCTGGTGTCTAGCAGTCCTTCCCCAATCCCCCATACTGTATAATGCAACACCTTCCCTGGTGACTAGTGGTCCATCCCCCTCCCCGATCCGCCATACTGTATAATGCAACACCTTCCCTGGTGACTAGTGGTCCATCCCCCTCCCCGATCCGCCATACTGTATAATGCAACACCTTCCCTGGTGACTAGTGGTCCATCCCCCTCCCCAGTCCCCCATACTGTATAATGCAACACCTTCTCTGGTGTCTATCAGTCCCTCCCCCTCCTCAATCCCCCATACTGTATAATACAACACCTTCCCTGGTGACTAGTGGTCCATCCTCCTCCCTGATCCGCCATACTGTATAATGCAAATCCTTCTCTGGTGTCTAGCAGTTCCTCCCCCTCCCTGATCCCTCACAGTGTATAATGCAACAGCTTCTCTGGTGTCTGGCAATCCCTCCCCCTCCCCGATCTCCCATACTGTATAATGCAACACCTTCCCGGGTGTCTAGCAGTCCCTCCCCAATCCCCCATACTGTATAATGCAACACCTTCTTTGGTGTCTAGCAGTCCCTCCCCTTCCCGATCCCTCACACTATATAATGCAACACCTTCCGTGGTGTCTAGCAGTCCCTCCCCCTCCCCAGTCCCCCATACTGTATAATGCAACACTTTCCCTGGTGTCTCAGCATTCCCTCCCCCAATCCCCCATACTGTGTAATGCAACACCTTCCCTGATGTCTAGCAGTCCCTCCCTTCCTCCCCAATACTGTATAATGCAACACCTTCCCTGGTGTCTAGCAGTCCCTCCCCAATCCCTGTCATTGTATAATGTAACCAATTTCCTGGTGTCTAGCAGTCCCTCTCCCTCCCCAATCCCCCATACTGTATAATACAACACCTTCTCTGGTGTCTAGCAGTCCCTCCCTCCCGATCCCCCATACTGTATAATGCAATACCTTCTCTGGTGTCTAGCAGTCCCTCCTCCCCAATCACCCAGACTGTATAATGCAACACCTTCCCTGGTGTCTAGCAGTCATTCCCTCCACAATCCCCCATATTGTATAATGCAACACCTTCTCTGGTGTCTAGCAGTCATTCCCCTCCACAATCCCCCATATTGTATAATGCAACACCTTCTCTGGTGTCTAGCAGTCCCTCCCTCCCCGATCCCTCACAGTGTATAATGCAACACCTTCTCTGGTGTCTAGCAGTCCCTCCCTCCCAATCCCCATACTGTATAATGCAACACCTTCTCTGGTGTCTAGCAGTCCCTCCCTCCCCAATCCCCCATACTGTATAATGCAATACCTTCTCTGGTGTCTAGCAGTCCCTCCC
This sequence comes from Neoceratodus forsteri, assembly GCA_016271365.2. NCBI lineage: Eukaryota > Metazoa > Chordata > Ceratodontiformes > Ceratodontidae > Neoceratodus > Neoceratodus forsteri. Next base: position 421,475,070 of record CM028138.1, read on the forward strand.
TCCCCAATCACCCAGATTGTATAATGCAACACCTTCCCTGGTGTCTAGCAGTCATTCCCTCCACAATCCCCCATATTGTATAATGCAACACCTTCTGGTGTCTAGCAGTCATTCCCTCCACAATCCCCCATATTGTATAATGCAACACCTTCTCTGGTGTCTAGCAGTCCCTCCTCCTGATCCCTCACAGTGTATAATGCAACAGCTTCTCTGGTGTCTGGCAGTCCCTCCTCCCCAATCCCCCATACTGTATAATGCAACACCTTCTGGTGTCTAGCAGTCCCTCCCTCCCCAATCCCCATACTGTATAATGCAACACCTTCTCTGGTGTCTAGCAGTCCCTCCCTCCCCAATCCCCCATACTGTATAATGCAACACCTTCTCTGGTGTCTAGCAGTCCCTCCCTCCCTGATCCCTCACAGTGTATAATGCAACACCTTCTCTGGTGTCTAGCAGTCTCCCTCCCCAATCCCCCATACTGTATAATGCAACACCTTCTCTGGTGTCTAGCAGTCCCTCCCCTCCTGATCCCTCACAGTGTATAATGCAACACCTTCTCTGGTGTCTAGCAGTCCCTCCCTCCCCAATCCCCCATACTGTATAAATGCAACACCTTCTCTGGTGTCTAGCAGTCCCCCTCCCCTCTCCAATCCCCCATACTGTATAATGCAACACCTTTCTGGTGTCTAGCAGTCCTCCTCCCCTCCCCTCGATCCCCATACTGTATAATGCAACACCTTCCCTGATGTCTAGCAGTCCCTCCCCTCCCCAATCCCCATACTGTATAATGCAACACCTTCTCTGGTGTCTAGCAGTCCCTCCCTCCCCAATCCCCATACTGTATAATGCAACACCTTCTCTGGTGTCTAGCAGTCCCTCCCTCCCCAATCCCCCATACTGTATAATGCAACACCTTCTCTGGTGTCTAGCAGTCCCTCCTCCCCAATCCCCCATACTGTATAATGCAACACCTCCTGGTGTCTAGCAGTCCCTCCTCCCAACCCCATACTGTATAATGCAACACCTTCCCTGGTGTCTAGCAGTCCCTCCCCTCCCGATCCCCATACTGTATAATGCAACACCTTCTCTGGTGTCTAGCAGTCCCTCCCCCTCCCCAATCCCTCTCACTGTATAATGCAACACCTTCCCTGGTGTCTATCAGTCCCTGCCCCTACCCAATCCCTCTCACTGTATAATGTAACCAATTTCCTGGTGGCCAGTAGCCCTCCCCCTCCCTGATCCCCTGTACTGTATATGAAAACCCCTTCCCTGGTGGCCAGTGGCCCTCCCACTCACTGATCCCCTTACTGTATACTGTAACCCCTTCCCTGGTGGTTAGTGATCCCTCCCCCCACCAATCACTGGCCCGTTGAGAAAAAAAATCTCTCTGGTGGCCCATTGAGAAAAAAAAATCTCCCTGGTGGCTAGCGGTCCCTCCCACCACCTGCACCCATGCCCGCTCTAGGACCAAGATTTCCATGGTGCTAGTGCCCCCCCCCAACGATCACCACCCTGCTGAGAAACAAATAATTTCCCTGGTGGTCTAGTGGAAACCCACCCCAACCCTACTCAGGCAGGTACCTGACCCACCACCCCGCTCCACCTGCCAACCCGAACCCAAGCTGGCGACCAGCACAGCTCTCCTCTCACCAACATGGCTGGCCACCGATTGTGCTGTCAATGAGTGCGTACTGTATACAGTACGCACTCAGTGACATTAATTGGCAGCTCAAGTGAGCTGTCATTCAATGAGCGTGTACTGTGTACAGTACACACTCATTGACATTAATTGGCAGCTCAGAGTGAGCTGTCATTCAATGAGCGTGTACTGTGTACAGTACACACTCATTGACATTAATTGGCAGCTCAGAGTGAGCTGTCATTCAATGAGCACATACTGTGTACAGTACACACTCATTGACATTAATTGACAGCTCAGAGTGAGCTGTCATTCAATGAGCGTGTACTGTATACAGCACACACTCATTGACAACTCAGTCAGCGGCCAGCCATGGTGGTGAGACGAGGGCTGTGCTGATCACTGACACAGGTTCAGGCTGGGGAAGCGGGGTGGTGGGTCACTACCTGCCTGAGTGGGGGGGGGGTCCACTGGACCACTGGGCAAATAATGTTTTTCTCAATGGGCCGGCGATCGCCAGAGGGAGACCACTAGCACCAAGGAAATCTTGGTCCTAGAGCAGGCATGGGTACGGGTGGGGGGAGGGACCACTAGCCACCAGGGATATTATTTTGTCTTACTTGGGCCAGCGATCAGTGTGGGGGGGGGACCACTAACCACCAGGGAGATTTTTTTTCTCAAAGGGCTGGGAAGGACCACTAACTGCCAGGGAAGGGGTTACAGAATACAGTATGGGGGATCAGGGAAGGGAAGGGCCACTGGCCACCAGGGAAGGGGGTTCCATATACAGTACAGGGGATTAGGGAGGTAGAGGGCCACTGGCCACCAGGGAAGGGGTTACATTATACAGTGTGGGGGATCAGGGAAGGGGAGGGACTGCTAGACACCAGGGAAGGGGTTACAGAATACAGTATGGGGGATCAGGGAGGGGAAGGGCCACTGGCCACCAGGGAAGGGGGTTCCATATACAGTACAGGGGACTAGGGAGGTAGAGGGCCACTGGCCACCAGGGAAGGGGGTTCCATATACAGTACAGGGGATTAGGGAGGTAGAGGGCCACTGGCCACCAGGGAAGGGGTTACATTATACAGTATGGGGGATCAGGGAAGGGGAGGGACTGCTAGACACCAGGGAAGGGGTTACATTTTACAGTACAGGGGATCAGGGCAGGACCGCTAGTCACCAGAGAAACCATTTCCTTTTCTTCAGGCAGGCATCGGGAGGGACCACTGGACACCAGGGAAAACATTTATTTATGTTCAGGCCGGTGATCAGCAGAGAAGGGTACCACTAGACGCCAGGGAAACCATTATATTTATATTCGGGCTGGTGATTGGTTGGGGGGAGGCCACTAACCACCAGAGAAGGTTTTAATAAATGTTATATCTTTGAATAGGACAGTATTGGAGAGGGGGAAGGACCACTAGATACCAGGGACAAATATTATCTTATTCTCTGGCCGGCGATTGATGACAGGGGGGGGGGTGCATCGCAGTACCTCCACCAACCACTAGGGTTGTGGGGGATTAAAGCAATGTCTCAGCCGGCAGTATTTGCTTTGCAGAAGGAGACCGAGCAAGAAGCCCTTGCACGGAGCAAATACTTTGTGAATAGGACAGCACTGATATTCACGTCCCTTCCTCCTCATTTACGCTGCAGCACCCTCCACACTTTGCCCCAGCACAAACCCAGTTTGAGGGTACAAACCGGGCTTTTGTGAATACCAACCTGTTGCAAAAACTGGTTTGCAACGAGCAAACCGGGTTTGCACCGGGGCAAAGTTTTGTGAATCTGGCCCCAGATCTTATAAAAGCTCTCACATTCACTGCAGGCTATTGAATCTCCCCCTGCTGCAGCCCTGCTCTGATGTCAGCTGCAGGGGATTCTGGGATTTCTGGTTACAGAAAATGTCAGTTTGGAAGTCAGCGGAAATAGCCTGATGCACTCTACTATACTACAGTGAACAGTAAGTAAAAAGGAAATGTTTTTGCACAGTAAGTCACAAGTGCAAACTGGGACTGGGACTGACCCCCCATTTGGTTGTGGGGCTCTTAGTGCTGACTGCTCCCTTATACCAATAAAGATACTGCAGCAAAAGAACAGCAAAGATAGAAAGTAGAAACCTGTACTAAGGACAGGCTGAGCTTCAGTTGTTTTGTGGTTTTCTCGCTGTTTCTAGCTATTAGCCAAGCGAGGCGCTGACTGTGTTCTGTTATCTTACAGTGCCTTTTCCTGTATGCCAACATCCTGTGGGTGCATGCAAGACTTGGTATCAGAATGAAATGGCAACGTGATATGAGATGGTCAAAAGAGTTATCACTGATTACTCATTCCTGTGTTTGAGGATGGTGCCAAGGAAACAACAGTATTTGCTGTTTTTACTTTTACTGTCTGTGCGTTGTCTTGGTTACCTTCTTTATTTGTGGCATGTTGTCAATGAGATCACCGCCCCTCCTCCCCACACACCTCCACTTCTGTCCACCATAAAAAGGCAGGAGGAAAAAAAATGACTCATAATGAAAGTAGGTGTGGTATTTCTTTTACTTTTTTGGACCCTGTTTGCAATCCAGGATAGTTTCAAAACCAGGTTTGGAGGTAGGGAGGCAGCTAAAACTGGTTACCCCGTTTTGTCATCAAAACAAGATTTTCCTGGGACAACCAAGGGTTTGTCTAATAGTATTACCATGAGCTGGCCAATGGATGCAGCTGCTGCACATCCAAGTTTGTGCTTACTTTTGAAAGGTAATCTGTTGCAGATTACTAATTACTGGCTCAGAAAGGCAACCTGCTACAGATTACTGATTTCTGGCTCAGAAAAGTAATCCTGTTACTGATTACTGGCTCAGAAAAATAATCTGTTAAAAGATTTCTGATTACTGGCTCAGAAAAGTAATCAGTTACAGATTACTGATCACCGGCCCAGAAAAGTAATCTGTTACTGATTACTTCTGGCTCAGAGAAGTAATTAGTTAATGATAACTGATTACTGCCTCAGAAACGCAATCTGTTACTGTTTACTGGCTCAGGAAGGTAATCTGTTACAGATTAATGACTACTACCTCAGAAATGCGTCTGTTACAGATTACTGATTACTGCCTCAGAAAAGCAGCCCATTACTGTGTACTGAGCCAGGAAGGTAGTCTGTTACAGATTACTGATTACTGGTTCAGAAATGCAGTCCGTTACAATTACTGTTTCCTGGCTCAGAAAAGTTATAGATTACTGGCTCAGAAAAGTAATTCATTATAGACTGCTAATTGTTGGTTTAGAAATGCAATCCGTTACAGATCACTGATCAGTAATCAGTTACAGATCATTAATTACTGGCTCAAAATGCAGTCCATTACAGATTATTGATTACTGTCTCTAAAAAGTTATCCATTACAGATTACTGGAACAGAAAAGTAATCAGTTACAGATTATTGCCTCAGAGAAGTAGTTCATTACAGACTGCTAGCTCAGAAAAGTAATCTGTTACTATCACTGGCTCAGAAAAGTAATCCATTACAGATTACTGATCATTGATGGGTGTAGGAACAAACATGTAAGCATTAATCACCGACAGAGGAGGGCTCTGCCGGTGGATTAATGCCCGCTGGGGATTGGTGCCGCGAGGCAAAGCCGAGGTTCCAACCCCAGCGGCATTAATCACCGTAGAGCCCGACTCTGGAGGTGATTAATGTTGTAATACGCAAGCGCGACGAAGTAGTGTGGAACACGGGTACCATGCTACCGTGAACGCATTTTTGATCTCCCTTGCTTGCTTGCTGCATCCCTCGAAAACAGTTTTGTTGAATCCTTGCTCATCTTCTCTTCTGCTGCACTTAGCCGTGCTCCAATCCTGACTGTTCTTAACCAGCGACTGGCAGTTAGGGGCAGGGCTAGCGTCACTGCGGCTCAAACCTCGAAAACCCAATTTTCGAGTTCTGTGATCTCCGGCTGGTGTTGGGGATAGAGTGGGCGGGTACAGGATCAGCCACCCACTGGTGACGGCACGGTACCTGGCAGGCGGGCACTGGAAGGCTGCGGCTCACGAGCGCCGCGGGTGACCCCAGGGGGTGGTGATGGAGCAGGCGGCTCCCCTCTACTGCTGCGGTGGCGACAGGTGGTACTAACCGAGCGGGCGTTAACTGTGGGTTAATACCCACTCGGTTTGTGCCACCTGTGCCACTTCAGCCAATGCGGCTGCTCCATTTCAGTGCTCTCTGCTAAGCTGTGTTACAAGCTGTGTTTTTTGTGACTTACAAGTTGATTCATTAGAGTATGCAATTCTGAGCCCTGACTGTCAGTTTTGGTTGCTCTCACTGCCTGATCCCTAACATACAAAAAAGCCAGCGGAATTAAGCCATTTGGTCTATCTAGTCAACTCGAGATTGCAGGGTCTGCAGCATTAAGATACTGACCCTGCCCCCCACCCCAATCCTCCCATCTGCCCCTCCCATGACTCTTACCTTCCCCCATGCCTATCTCAGCCTCTCTTGAAGCTGCCCACTGTATTCAACGAGACCACCTCTTCCGGCAGCACATTCCAAGTGTCCACCACCCTCTCCACAAGAAGTGCTTCCTGACCTCTCTCCTAAACCTCCCCCTCCAGCTTGACTGTGTCCTCTCATGCTTCAGATGCCATTTAGCTTAAAGAGACCCTCCTTGTCCACCCTATTTATCCCATTCAAGTACTTGAAGGTCTCGATCATATCCCCTCTCTCCATCCACTCCACCAGGGAGAACACATTCAGGGCCCCCAACCTCCCCTCATATGATCTACCCTGCTGACCTGTGATCATCTTCATTGCCCTCCTCTGGACCTTCTCCAGCAGGTTAATGTCCTTTCTGAGGTGTGGGCACCAGTACTGTACTCCATACTTTAGATGTGGCCTCATCAGTGACCTGCACAAGGGTAGTATAACCTCCTTTCTCCTACTGCTGATCCCTACGGCTGTGTGTCTCAACATCTTGCTTGCCCTTGCTCCTACTTTCTTGCACTGTGTGGAGTGCTTCAGATCACTAGTGATCACCACTTCCAGAGCCTTCTCCTCCTCCTCCTCCATTGCAGATACCCGGCCCCCTCTCAGGTAGTACTCCATACTGGGATTCCTGGCTCCAATATGTATAATTTTGCATTTCTTGGCACTGAAGCCAAGCTGCCAAATCCTGAACCACTTCTCAAGTTTTTTCAGATTTACCTGTAGGTCCTGTATCCCTTTGGCTGTGTTCACCCTCTTGCAGAACTTGGTGTTGTCCATGAATAAGCATAATGCCATACCCAATGTCATTGATGACGACATTGAACAACACTGGTCCCAGCACCGAGCCCTGCGGGACCCCATTGGTGACTTCCTTGGTGCTAGACAACTCCCTCCCCACTACCCTCTGGGTCCTGCTCCTCAGCCAGCTTTCTACATATCTGGTCATCTTCTCCCCAACCCCATAATCTGCCAACTTCTTGATCAACATCTTGTGGGGTACAGAGTCAAAGGCCTTGCTGAAGTCTAGATAAAGGATGTCCACCGCTTGGCACCCATCTATTGCCTTTGTGACCCAGTCAAAGAAGTCAATCAGATTTGTTTGATGTGGTCTCCCTCCAATAAAACCATGCTGCCTCGATACTCATCCTGGAGACCATACTCCTCTAGATACTCTACCAACTTTTTCTTAAGTATGGTCTCCATGAGCTTGCACACGATTGAGGTCAGACTGACCGGTCTGTAATTCCCAGGGTCACCCTTGGGACCGCTCTTATGGAGGAGCACCACATGTGCCATTCTCCAGTCCTGTAGTACCACACCTGACTCCACTGAGCTATTGAACAGGCCTGACAGTGGCCCCGCAAGCTCCCCTGCCAGCACCCTCAGTACCCTTGGGTGTGTGCTGTCCTGGCCTAGTGGTTTGTACACCTTCAATGCTAGCAGCCCATCCCTCACTCTATCCTCCACTACCACCACATCTGTGTTCCCCTTCCCTCCTGCTCCCTTCTCCCTTCTGTAGGCACCAGTTTGTCTTTTTCTCTGGTGAAGACAGAACAGAAGTATTCATTCAGTTCCTCCGCCTTTCCCCCTTCTCCTCAATCCACTTGTCCCCTTTCTGTAGCCTAACAACCCCGTCCTTCTTGTCCCTTTTATCGCTTATATAGCAAAAAGGACTGCTCCCCCTTCTTAATTCCCTCAGCTATCTGTGGCTCTTTCTGTGCCTCAGCCCACCAGACTACCATGTGCCACACTAGCCAACCTTTGGGAATTCTCCCTATCCACCTCACACATGGTCTTTCTTAATTTCCTATAGGCTAACCTCTTGCCCTTTACTTCCTGTACAACCTCAGAACTGAACCAGCTGGGTGCTTTAGCCCTTGAGTTTTTCCCCTTCAGCCTAACGCACTACTCTGTGGCAACCATTAATCCATCCTTAATGATGGGCCACTTTTGGTCCACCCCATACCTGCTCTGATGTCTGCCAAGTGCATCCTTAGCACCGCACCCATTTTCATTAAGTCCGACCTCCTAAAGTCCAGGATTTTGGTCTTAGTGAGGGATATTTTCCCTGCCCATATCCAACTGGAACTACACTGAGCGATGATCACTTCTATTTCTTGTATGTGTTCCCCATTCTTGAGCACTAGATCAAGGACTGCCCCTTCCCTGGTGAGTTCTGTGACACCTTGAGTCAGGAACCCACTCTGTAACCCTTTCAGGATCACCTGACTTCTGTCACATATTGTGGATGGTACACTCCAGTCTACCTTGGACAGGTTGAAGCCCCTACTATTACCACCTTTCCTTTCCCTGCAGCTTCTAATACTTTCGAGCTCAGTTCCCTGTTCCTTTCCTCTTCCTGGTTTGGATGTCTGTAAACCACCTCCAACCTCACCTTTCTCTCTCTAGTGGACTATAACTGAACCCAGGATGCTTCCACCCCCCTCCTCCGACTCCTCCCTCATACATGTTATACCCTCCCTGATATAGACTGCCACCCCCCTTTCCCTATCGCCCTGTCCCTCCAGTGTAGTTTATATCCAGGGATCCAGAGGTCCCGGTCATGGTTTGTCATGGCCCAAGTCTTGGTTACTGCTGCTATGCTATGCCTATTCTCCCTTTTGCTAATAGTGCCTGCAGGTCATTCATCTTGTTTCCAAGACTTCACGGGTTCAGAGATACCACTTTCCACCTAGAATCTGAGCCCCCTTCCCTTTCCTCCCTCCTTTTTGTCTCATTCCTCCCACTGTGTGCTCTCCCGCTCCCCAATGCTAACTGCTCTGCTCCCCCGCCACCATCCAGACCTCTTCTACTGGTATGGAGGGGAGGTCCATTAACCTCCTCCTCCTTGTCTTTGGGCCTGCAGTCCCATCACCCCCCAGTAGTTTAAATTCAGTTTATTGGTAATGTACCCCCCAGTTTGTCCCTGAGTACCCTCGAGCCCTCTCTACTGAGCTGTTGTCCGGGGGAAAAGAATGTTTTATTAGCACAGGTCTCCCCCCAGTCCCCAATATAGGTGAACCCTTCCTCCCAGGGCCATTTTCTCAGCTAGTCATTGAACTCCTCCATCCTTTTCTTTCTGACTGTGCTGGCCCTTGATACTGGTATCACCACTGAGAAAGCCAGCGATCTTGCTTCCTCCCTGCAGGTCTTCACTAATGCCCTGAATCTACATTACCTTGCACTACCTCCACCTTCTCCCCAGCTAGATCGTCGGTACCCATGTGTATAACTAAGTCCGATTTCCCTCCAACCTCCCTTACTATTTCCCTGGGCACACCTTCCCTGCTGTCATTCCTGGCATGCAAACCACCTTCCCTTCTTGCATTTGGGTACCCCTTCCTTCCTCAGTGAATACCCTTAATTACGGAGACCCCTTCTGTCCCTGCATCTGTGTTTCCCATCCTTCCTTCCTTCCTTGCCTGTGACACCAGCTGCTCCTCCACCTAACTTCTCCCCCTCCACCTTTTATTTATTTATTTAGCTTTTTTTAACCAGGTATACACACTAGACAAAAACAGAAGTCTACTTTCAAGTGCGACCTGGGAGGTTACAAGGATGGAAGTAACAGTCAGGTAATACAATAATAATAATAAACTTTATTTATTGAGCGTCTTTCAAGTGCCAAGGTGCTTTACAATGTTACAATGTTAAAAACAAATTCCATAAAAATATTACAATTAAAAAACAGACCACTAATGAACTCAATGCACAGATAAACAATATACAGGCAGTTCAGCGATGAGACAGACAGGCAATTCAAGGTAACACAGAGTGAGTGCACGAGGAACAGGTAAACAATATATAGACATTTCAAAAAAAAGAGACAGAGAGGCAATTCAAAAAACATAGAGTACCTACGCGAGGAACACTGTGAGCAGGTATGGCCAGGAGAAGCAAACACACACACACACAGTGTTCTGGCAGGTACCCCTCAAGTGAGGACCAGTATGGCACTTGTTTGGGGGACCAGTGGCATCTTAAGTGCAGCTGCAGGCCAAGGAAAGCAGCAAGTGATCCCAGAGGGAGTTTTGGAAACAGGCATGGGAGGGTGTAGTATGAACATGGACAGGAAGGGAATTCCATGATCTCAGAGCACATGAAGTAAATGCTCTGCCACCCATTTGGGTGTGGGTAACTGGAGCCTGGAGTATAGCTGGACCCTGTGACCTTAGGGAATAAGACGAGTGGGTAGGTTTGAGGAGCTCTGCCAGAAATGTAGGAGTGGCCGATCTGGCAACCTTGTCAGTAAAACACCCAAGGACAAAGTTCCGATGATGGCCTGGTGAAAGCCAAGTAAGCTTATTGTAAAGGTCGCAATGGTGGGTGAGATGACGGGCTGCGAGGGCAAAGCGGCATATATTATTATAAGCCATGTCCCATTTAAAGAGATGAGTTTTAGCCACCTGAGCAAATGTGATGAGACCATAGCACAGCATAGGGAGAAACACCCTTTCGCCAGGGCAATACAGACGACAGGGGTAAGGCTGTTTTTTGCTCTGTAAGCCAGGCCCAACTTACTGTTAACAGTTCTGCATACATGATGAATGTGCAGGGAGAGGTCAAGCTGAGGGTCAAGGGTAACGCCCAAGTATTTGACAGAGTCAACAACCATCACAGGGGATCCATCATTGCTGGTAATACTCAGGGGCACAGGGGACGCTTTTAATTTTGCCAGGGATCCGAAGAGCATGGCCTGTGTTTTCCTAAGATTGAGAACAAGTCTGTTTGCATTTCACCAGGATTGTATGTTGTTAAAGTCAACGTTAAGGTGCCGGTTTATGTCACTGATGTCACAGGAGTAAGTAAGGATGACCAGGTCATCTGCGTACAAGGTGGCACTGCAATGGGATGGCACAGTGGAGAGTTTGTTAACAAATAGGGAGAAAAGGATGGGCTGTAGGACAGACCCCTGAGGAACTCTAGACTTAACTGGGCTGAGCTCTGAGAAAGCCTCCTTGAATTTTGTGAATTGCTGTCTTTCTTGAAGGTAGTCGGAAAACCACCCAAGGACAGAGGCGGACAGGCCCAGGGACTGGAGTTGTGAGCACAGGACTGCATGATCAACCAGGTTGAAGGCCTTGGAAAGATCAATGAAGATGGCTTCAGTGAGTCTGCCTTCATCCATGGCAACCCTGACCTCTGAGGTAACCTTAGCAAGGGCAGTGGAGGTGCTGTAGCCTTTTTGGAAGCCATGTTGGGCTGGCGTCAGCAGCTCGTGTGACAGGATATATTCAGAAAGTTGGGTAGCAACAACTTTTTTGAGGAGTTTGCTGACAGCTGATAAGATGGCTATGGGCTGGTAGTTTTCAAGGTCTTTGGGGTTGCCTTGTTTGTGAACAGGGACCACCCTTGACACCTTCCAGAGGTCAGGGACACCCCAGAGGAGAGCAACAAATTAAATATATGGAAGATAGGTAAGGCAAAGAAAGGGGCACCAAGGAGGAGGAGTTTGGGCTCCAGGTTATCGTGCCCAGCACTAGAGTGAAGGGGGAGATCAGAGAGTAGTTTCCTGGACACAGCCTTGAAATAAAAAGAAGGGCGAGATGCAGATTCAGTCTGGGGGCTGTGAGGCACACCTTCATTATCATGATCTGGGTCCAGAAATAGGGAGGTGTATGCAGACAGGCCAGAGAAGTGAGAGTTAAAGGCGTTAGCAATTGTGAGGGGATTGTTACAATTTGTACCACCTATAATCATGTCTGAGACATCCCCTTTTGAGGAACCACTAACTATGTTCCTGATATTATGCCAGAAATTCCTAGGGTCTCTGGCTATGGATAGCAAGGCAGATTTGCAGAAATTACTCTTTGCAGACCTGATAGCTTTTCTGCACACGTCTGAGGCGTCTGTATTCCTGGTACATAGATAAGTCACGCAAGGCCTTGAAACTAGCCCAGCATTTATCCTTAGATTTCATAAGGGCAAGTAGACTACCATGGAGCCATTTTGTTACAGTGCCCCAACTCTCCTTAACATAGAAACATAGAATTTGATGGCAGATAAGGACCACTTGGCCCACCTACTCTGCCCATTTTCCTACCTAACAGATAAGCTGCAGATACTAGTTAACCAACAGCTTACTTCCTCCTACCCCCCACTAGGGCTTTATGTCTGTCCCATGCATTCTTGAATTCCCCCACTGTTCTTGACTCCACTACCTACTCAGGGAGGCTGTTCCATGCATTCACAACCCTCTCCATGAAAAAAATACTTCGTCACATTACCACTGAGCTGTCCCCCCTCTATCTTCAAATTGTGCCCCCTTGTTCTTGCACATCTCTTTTTCTGAAAAATACTACCCTCTTGGACTTTGCTGATTCCCTTGAGGTACTTGAACGTTTCTATCATGTCCCCTCTCTCTCCCTTCTTTCCTCAAGGGTATACATATTAAGCTCCTTTAGTCTTTCTTCAAGCGTCTTCTGGTGCAGACCCTGCACCATTTTGGTTGCCCTCCTCTGGACAGCCTCCACTCTGTCTATGTCTTTGCGGAGATGGGGTCTCCAGAACTGCACACAGTACTCCAGATGGGATCACACCAACTGTCTGTACAGAGGGATAACAACTTCCTGTTTTCTACTATTGATGCCTCTCCCTATGCATCCCAGTATGCTCCCAGCCTTCCTTACTGCCTTCTCACATTGCTTGCCCACCTTTAGGTCATCTGATATAATTACCCCCAAGTCCCTTTCCATTTTTACTGTTGTCAGTATCTCACCCCCCATTGTGTACTCTTCCCCTGGGTTTTTGTTTCCCAGGTGCATTACCTTGCACTTCTTAGCATTGAATCTAAGCTGCCATACATTTGACCATTCCTCTAACCTTGCCAAGTCCCTTTTCATCCTTTCCACCCCACCCTGTGCATCAACTCTGTTGCAGATCTTAGTGTCATCTGCAAAGAGACATACTTTTCCTTCCAGTCCTTCCGCAATGTCACTTATAAAGACATTGAAGAGGACCGGTCCTAATACTGAACCCTGCGGTACCCCACTAGTAACCCTCCTTTCTTCTGAGTGGACTCCATTTACTATCACTCTCTGTGTCCTGTTCTCCAGCCAATTCTTTACCCAGGCTGTCATCTTGGGACCCACTCCCAGGCTGGCTAACTTGTATATTAATCTTTTGTGGGGGACTGTGTCAAATGCCTTGCTAAAGTCTAGGTAGGCCATGTCCACAGCCCCTCCCTGATCTACTTCTTTGGTAGAAGGATGTAGATCGAGATTAGCAGTAGGGGTACAGCTGGAAGATAGTGAGTGGGGCAGGAAATGGATTAGGGATCAAGGGAAGAAAGGATGGGAAAGATTTAGTGGAATGCAAGGGACAGGGAGGGTGGAGAGGCGAGGTGTGTAAAACACAATAAGCACTAAAGTTGATCAGTGGGCTGCCTCAGTATAGGGAGGTAGGGGGAGGGAGGTGGATAAGGATTAGTCGAGGGGATAGGGTGGGGGGATGGTGCAAGGGGCAGGGAGTGGAGCAGGATAGAGCTAAGGAATACCCCAAAGTAATGCTCCAATCCAGGGAGGAGGGTGAGGGTGAGCGGAGGAGGAAGGAAAATCAAAGGGGGGGGACAGGATTTAATCTGAGCAATCGCATTCACCCAGTCATAAAGGTGCTGCTTGAGTACACTTTTGAACTGCCCATGTTTAGAGATATTTAGGATGCTGGCTGGGAACTTGTTGAGCCAAAGTGGGGCCTTTTAGGAGAAAGTTCTTTGGGCCAAAGCGGTGCATCAAAACATGATGTGCAATGTGTTCCTTGTCTTGCCTCTAGTCTGATGGGAATTGTGAGCCGGTGTGAGTATCCTCTGGATTGATTTAGGGGTCAGTCCTAGTAGGGATTTTTCCCCCAAGGAAATGGACTTGATACTGAATTCTCCCTTGTAGGTTCAGCCATTTAGTTTGGGCATAGAGATCACAGGTATGCGTGTGTGCATCTGCACTTAGCATTAGCCTGCATGTCTTGTCTTACCCATTTAAGTGCAGTGTTTGTGGCTGTGCTATACACGACAAGGCCGTAGTCAACAATAGAGAGAATAGAGCTATTTACTGCTAGGGTGAGGGCCTCATCAGTCAAGAAGGAGCAATGCCTATAAAACAGACCTAATCTGGTGTTGGTTGTTTTTACCATTTGGTCAATGTGCTGTGTGTAGGACAGAGAGCTATCAAGGTAACACCCAGATATTTAAAGATGTTTACTTGTTCCAACGGTTCATGCCTGCTGTTTTTGATGGTGAGACTTAGATTTTTTCTTGCTCGGGTGGGTGTAGAACAGCATGTTTTTTTTGTTTTTATACTTTAGGAGGAGTTTATTTTGGGTGAACCACTCTTCAACCCTAGTAAAACTCTTGCAATGTGTTAGTTAAAACATTTAGATGGGAGTTACTTGCAAAGATGACAGCATCATCCACGTAGAGAAGAAGCTTGGCTGAGTAGGTCTCAAGGAGGGTGTTGAGAAAGAGACTAAACAGTTGTGGTCCAAGGATGGACCTCTGGGGTACACCTAATGATACCTTCATGTCATCAAAGAGTATGTTTTGTATTTTTACCTCCTGGGTTTGCTGGACTAGGTAACTCTGGAACCATAAGGCTGTCTCAGTGGATATACCAAGAGCAAGTAATGTTTTTAGGAGGATACTATGGTTAACCATATCAAATGCCTTTGTGAGGTCAATATATATTGACCTCACAAGGTTCCCATCATCCAATGCCTCATGGATGTATTCCATAATCTCCAAGAGGGCGGTAGTGGTGCTGTGAGATTTATGAAAGATATGCTGCTGTGGGCACTAGATATTGTATTTATCCAGATAGTCAACCAATTGGTCGGAGATTATCCATTTCAGGGCCTTTGACAGAGAGGGTAGGATGGAGATTGGTTGGTAGTTTGAGTGGATTGCACGGTCACCACTTTTATGAACTGGGGTAACTACAGCAGATTTCCATTTTATGGGGAATTGCGCTAGTTGGAGGGAGAGGTTGAACATTTTTGTGATCGGATGAACTACTTCCTCTAAAGTGAGCGCTATCATTTTAAGATCGTGGCTGTCATTGCTATATCGTGATTTACCGAGGGTTCTCTGAAGGTATTTCTTTGCATGTAATGCAGAGATTTCCTTGAAATAGAAAGGGGGGGTTGCGAGGCCAGACAGCACATGAGGGGGTCTGTTTGTTGTTTGTGCTGTCAGTACTGAAATCTAGATAATCCGGTGGGAGTATTGAGCTAAGTTGAAGGTGTCAGCGATAGTTTCTGGATCTTGTGTAATATCACCATTGACCATAACCGTTGAAGGGAGGACTTGTTGACTTTACCCGTGACGTCTTTGAGGTTATTACAGAAGTTTTTTCCATCTCCCCAGGTTTTGTTTAGACAGTCTTTGTAGTGCAGTGCTTTTGTGAGCCCGATCTTGCGGGAACAGCTATTTCTAGCTGCCCTGTATTTCTGCTAGTCTGCAGGTTTACCAGTCACTTTGGCTCTGTGCTATAAGTGGTCCCTGTCTCTCATGAGTTCAGGGAGTGAAAGGGTGATCCAGCCATCGTTATCGTCTTTTAACTGGGGCAAAGGTGTCACAGGCTGCATCGAAGGTGTTAATGAAGTGCTCCAGTGCCTGCATTAAAAAGTCCTCTCTATTAACATATTACTTTCACAGCCCTGAATGCATTGCATGGCTACCTGGGATGCCAGAGTTTGTGTGTGAGCTCCAGAACCCCACACAGTGGACAGATCTGGGCCATTAGCATTTGGGATGCTTGTAATCGGAGTCACGGTATAAGATACATTAGATTCCAAGTTGTTGTGTTTTTTTTTTTTTAATTAGGATTTTGTAATTGAAGGCCAAAAGCCCTAATGCTGAAAAGGGGTCAAACTAGAAATCAGACTCTGATTCTGTATCCAACTACTGATTTAAGTAGTCTCCCAATTCAATTCCATGTTATTTAGGGAGTTATCCATTCAGACAAGCTCATTTGCAATGGTGTCCCTTAGACCGTGCAAGCATTTCAGGTTAGTAGTTTCATGTTAGTACAATGTGGTACATAAAAACAACAATACAATATAAAGGAAAAGAAAATATTACATACAGTTATAATTGAACGTAACATATTACAAATATAAAATTATAATATACACACACTTCATAGCATCTCCAGCAAATCCTTTATCACTTTTACTATATAACTCCTCTGTTCAGTGGACAACAGAGACCAAACTGAGGAAGAGTACTCTGAAACCAGTGTTGTAACGCTTTCAGTGGCGACTTCCTGTTCCTTATCACCCTACATGTGGTTGGTAGGGAATTCCAAAGATCAGGCGCATATCAACTAAAAAAGTGTGTTGACCTTTGAGTTATGACTCTCAAGTCTATTAGATCAAACTGAACAGCTATTCCCAAGGACACTGTTTTAGACCTACTCAGCAAATATTCCTTTAGATAGTTTGGGACATGCCCATACACATTTTTTATAGCAAAAAAACAATTTCATGTTACTTTCTACAGTTGTCTAGTGACGGTTAAGACAATCTTTTCTACAACTCACAGTGGCGACTAGCTTTTGGACTGTCCAAAACTAGTCTGGCTAGCCTGCTGTATAACACATCATAGGTCCAATATTGAAAACTTTGCCCATGGGCTAATTTTGTACTGCCCAGCAGGCACACTTAGCCTACAGCTAATAGCACGCAATATTCAAAGGAATAGCCCTGGGGCAAACACTGATGAATATAGTGGGCAAACAAAGGTGGGCAATCATGGCTGTGAGCACAGTGCAAAGACAGCCCAGCAAAGAAGACAGCTCTGAATAGAGCAAATGGGCAGGGCAAACAGCAACAGCAACCCAGTGCACACAGAAGTGGAGTCAGGCACAGGTGAACTATGTGGCCACTGTGGGTGCTAGCAAAGAAGTGGTGCATAAGAACTGCAAACAATAGTGCAGGGGAAATACTGTAGAGCCGTGCTAAGGTGCAGACATGTTTGCCCAGCACAAACACATTTGCCCGGGGCAAAACTTTGCCATATTCAAAACGTATATGCAAATGAGCATACCTAAGCATTCTGAGGGCAAACAGCCACATTAGCATGTTATTATGGCATGACTGGCATTCAATTCCATGTGTCGCTTGCCAGGGCTATTTCGGGGTGCACACAACACCACCTGCATAGCAGACTGGAACTACATGTCGGTAGCAGCAGGCTGGGTTTGTACACAGCAGCACAGACCATTGTGCCCCAGGGGACGAGCACCACAGGCACGGGTGGTTGTGCTGCATGCCATAGACATATAATTTTTATTTGCTACATTGTGTATCAGATGGTACAGTACCATGGGTAGCCAATATTGTGAGGGAAACATCAATGCATACTGTGTGTCAGGTAACATTGAATGCCGCTATCCACACATAGACAGGCCCAGCTGGCCGTTGTGTTCTGACAGTGGACAACACTGTCATACCATCCTGTGACCCACATACACTGTGCCAGTGGCATGGGATTCTCACAGTAACACACACATGGCTGGCCGTGTGTGACAGGGTATATGTACAGGTGTGCAGTATGTGCCCGGGGGGGGGGTGGCAGACACATACCATCATACAGGCCCAATGATGTCAGGGCATTCCTGTCACTGGAACCTGTTCATTGTGTGGATGTCCCCAGCTGCATGGCAGCATCTACTATGTGGTGCACCCTGGGCACCTATACACCCTCCCCATAACACCCTCCCTTCCCTTAGTGCAGCATATGTGTGCTGGATTATGTTGGTGTACCCCCTATGGGGGGATTGGGGGTGTGCGCTGCACGTGCTCACTGGCAAGGTGTCCACTGGGTACTAGGCCACCCTCAAATGCCTGGCAGGGTTGGGACTGGTGCCAGATGATGGCATTGTGGGCACTGCCAGGGTACTGTGCTAGGACTCGTGGCCAGTACCATCTGTTTACAGCATATCTCTTTCTTGGCGTACGGAGTGGCCCAGGGTGGCCTTCTGCCCTCTTTGCCTCCTCAACCACTGCAGTCATCAGGTGCACCATGCTGCTGCTGTTGCATACAGCCTTGTTGCCTGTTGCTGCTGTGTCCACGCCCCATCCTTGTTTTGCCCAGAGTTAAGACTACCCTTTTCTGGGCGTCTCCTTGCACCACGCTGTGTGCCATGCTAACATATGATGCACAGTGCAGTACTAAGGTGCTGAATATACCATTGTACCTGTATTCATGTCCCTGCCCCTCACTTTACACTGTGCTTACATTATCTTTTAACGCTGGCGCTACACAGTTGCGCTGGTGCTATCTGGTCTTTCGAATATTGCAGCCCCACACAAACAGTGTACAAAATCTGCACAAATGGTCTGCGCTCAACACAAAGTTTTGAATATCTGGCCCCATGTTTGCTGAGCTTTTCAGCAACAGAATAATCATATAAGATGTCTGCATGGTCAAAATGGGGAAATATATGTGTTTGGACTATTTCTTTGCCTCAGCTCAGCTGTTAAGCAATTTTTATATCTATAAAATAGTCCAACACAGTCCTGATTTTTTTAACAATGCAATCCACATGATTATTACCTGTCCTGCTCAGTTCTAGTCAGAATCCTAAATATTTATAGCAGGCCACCAATTCAAGTGCTTGATGGCCCAAAGTGGAACTGAGAAACACATTACCTGATCTCTGATAAGCTTTCCTAAAGTTGCCCTTTTTAAGAAATCGCTGAAAAAAGAGAACTCACGTCCAGCTACAAATGCTCATGCTTTTGCTGAGACAAACTCCTAGCATACACTGTATTCTGCTTCACTGTTTGTGAAATCTACACTGCTCTCACTGTTGTACCTAAGATGTCCTTTTGCTAGCCTTGGATTATGCTCCTGATGGAGCTGCTGTGCATATGTTTCTGGACTGTTTATTGTCATATGCTGTCTCTGTCCTTGTTAAGACGTGGAACCTTTGTAAACGAGCACTTGTGCTCAAAGGTGCTGTTTGAATAGCTAAATAAATAAATAATTATGTCCCTTCCTTAGGTTTGCAGTAAATCCAAGTAACATCAGTTTGCCTTTGTTTGAATTCAGTTTTAATCTGTAGTTGTTAAAGAAAAGTTTGAAGAGCATCAAATCCACTTTGAAGGATTGTCTGGACGTCCAAAAGGGATCCACCAGAGGTATAAATGACTGTGTCATCTGCATATAAATGATAATTCAGCTTGTTTATAGTCGCTCCTCGACCCCTCAAATATATTGTAAAAAGGAGAGGGCCCAGTCCAGACCCCTGGGGACCCCTCTCAAAATGGCCAGAGTCCTTGAAATGTACCCATTTACTTCAGTGCTTGTCTCCTGCTGTGGAAATACGATGAAAACCATTCAATGGGCCCCCGATTTAACCAAAATGTTTTCAAGATTTTCTACCATCATATCATGGTCCACTGTGTCAAAGGTCTTGCAGAGATCAACAAAGTAGATAGATGCTCCCACCCAGCAAAGTACACAACAGTTGAAAGTTATAACCCGGAAAAGAAAAGGAATCAGAAGAAACCAAAAAAAACCCTACCCCTGAGCAGCCATTTTCTTCTCCCTTTCCCACCACCTGTTAACTTACTGGCACTGTTGTTGTGATGTGAGCGACTGATGTCCATTGATGTCCAGTAAGGGTTGATGGCCTGTTCCATCCAAAATCCTGTCTCTCATCTCATTGTTCAGAACTTCAGTGTCACTCCTCCCCTAGTCCCCGTCATACTGTCCATGTAATGTGTCCATTCCAAATCTATCCACCGCCAAGCACCACTAAATATACCCCACTGCTCCCTGCCATCCAGTACCCTGCCCACCAAGTAATACCTACCATGACCAAACGTTCACCAAATCCGTGGCATGGCCACCTGCTGGCCACTGCCCAGCAATCTTCCTCTGACTTGCCACCCAGCAGGATTACTTCCTCCCTGCATTCCTTCCTGATGCTGTAAAACTGAGGAGGGAGATGGGAAGCAGACCGGTATAAACACTGGGCCCCCAATTGAGGGGACACCTTTTCACAGCATCTGGTGAAGATGGTGGCCCAGTGCTTGTGCTGGTTCACCCCACCTCCCTCCCCATGTACTGTACCAGGACTGGAAGGAATGGAGGAACGGAGTACTTGTGCCAGGCAATGAGTCAGAGCAGGTAATGTAGCAGCAGCCAGCAGGCCATGCAATCAATTAATGAAGGGTTTGGCCATGGCTGGGGTGGACTCATTGAGTAGTAGTGGCACTGGGTGGTAGGGGGCAGTGGGACATAGTGTGGTGGTACTTGGCAGGGGGCAGATTTGGACTGGATGTTTTGGAGGAACAACACAGTAAAGGACTGGGGTACATGGACACTAAAGAACTGAGATAAGGCACAGGATTTGGGATGGAACCGGCAACCAGTCAATCCCCAATGGATGTCATAGGCAACAGTCGCTGGCATCACAACAGTGCTGGTAAGTTACTGGGTGGCAGGGAAGGGGAAGGAATGTATGCTCAATGTTGGTGGGGACTTTTTTCTAGGTTTGGGTCAGGAGTTGGGACAGTACTGTGTTCAGATGCAGAATTGGAATTCAAATAATCCAACAGATGCAAATGGAACGGGTTTCACTGATTCTGAACATCTCCACTGAGCATCACAGTGGTGTGACATTAGGCCTTCAGGGTGGGTACATGCTGGCATTAAGGGACCTCTGTCAGCCAATCACAGAGCAGGCATTTGCGTCAGGTGAAAAGGAAGCTGCTTGCCTGTCTTCTCTGCCAAAGTCACCCTTGACAGAGTTTTGATGGGTTAAACTCTGTTTCTTCCACTCCTGGGGTTTCACCCTTGTCCACCAACTCAGGGGGAGTTGCCTTTGCAGCCAACACCAGTGGAATGGGGTGAATGTCAGGCTGCCAAAAAAGTTTGCCATTTTTGACAAATAGGCTATTTATTTTCTATTTTAAAAGTGTTATCTAACCACTGCACCACACACTGCCTTCCCTGAAATTATTTCAGATTTCAGACCAGGAATGGGGACAAGATTGCTAGAATCATTATCAAAGAGACTGGGTATTCATTTTGGAAGAATTTGAAAAACACACAAACCATTTATTTTCAGTGCAGCCTACAAGATAGAAGCAGGGCTCACCGCGTTTTGAGCTGGTGATACAGAGAGAGAGGCTGGAGATTTCTGTTGCTGTGACCGATGGAGGACAGGAGAGAGGGAGAGAGAGAGAGAGAGAGAGACAGGGAGGGAAGGAGGGAGATATATCCAGTAGGAAAACATGAAGAAAAACAAAACCAGAAATAAAGTTAGTACGCAACACAACATGACTGGAACTTCAGGCAAGTTTTTACAATTTAAAGAATAAATTCTTCACAGCATTCATAAATAAACAGGTAAAATAAAACAGTGCATCAGGGTAATCCAGTCATACCTCAAGTGAGTAAGTTTAGAATGGGAAGTCATAATAAACAGTATGTTTGAAGATTCCCAGTCCCCCACGCTTCCAATATTGCCATCCCACTTACCATTAGGACCTTATGCTCTTAGGATGAATCTGGAGCAGTGACATCATCATAAATGAAAGTGGAGAACATTTCAGTTCTCCTGCTCCACAGATACACCATCCTGCCATCTAGATTCCACAGTTCTATGTGGCCCACATAGTTCTCAGAAGTGGCAGATAGAGATGTTGCGAAGTTTAAATTCGACAGCGATGTTCTGGCGAAGTCGGCAAATTCGCCTCCATGGAGCAATCTGCAAATTTTTTTCTATTAGGTTTAAAATTCACCTATGTGACTTTGCCAGATTTTTTTTGTGGAATTTCACTGTGAAGTGCGGAATTTTGCCTGCAAACAATGGAATTTCACCCGCAAACAGTGGAATTTCACAAGCAAATAGTGAAATTCCGCCATTCACAGGTGAAATTCTGCACTTTACAGGTGGAACTTCACACTTCTCTTCCACTAATTAATGCACAAATTACACTAAGCTCATGGATTAATTCATGGAGCGAAGCTTCCCAACTTCGCCCATCTCTGGTGCCAGAGCACTAATATTCCTTGCTGTTAGTAGACTCAAAGAACAGCCACCAACATGGCGCCATGTTGCTTGTTTTCTGTTAGTTGGAACCACAGAAAAATAACCTTTCTAAATGGGTCTCTTCCTTTCTCACAGCAACATCTGACACTAGTAGGGGACCAAAGCACAGGTTATTTACTAGTAACCATAGCTCTACTACTAGTATTCAGTTCAGCACTGAGCATGCTCTGTCACTGGAACAATCCTCCCACCACCCAATCGTGTGATCATCTGGCTCCACCCTCACTGCTATCATGTCTGCTTACTGGAAATGGGTACTGAAGGCATGCCTCGCCAGGTGAGGATGGGTGATTCATGTTGATGTGAACTGAATACTAGTAGTAGAACTACAGTTACACATAAATAACATATATTTTTTTTTTTTAACATATTTTATCTCCCACTGCTGGCAGGGCTCGGTGATGGCTATACTGACCATCCATGCTCCATCCCCCGCCAGCAGTCAGCGACCATGCTGCGCGGCAGTGGGGACATGGTTTTATGCCATTTCTGTTGCATTTTCCCCATGAATCCCCACCCCTGAAGATGCCAGCATGAAGGATGTAAGCCAAGGCTGTAGACATGTTGGTGCACGTCTCAGCCAAGCGCCTAATGGTGTCCTCGCCTCCCCACACTGTGAGTCCCATGTGCTACCACCCGTTGATCCACAGGTGGCGGTAATGGGGCAATGTGACAGCCCTCTCGCCCTCATTGGAGGAGGACAGCATCCTATAGTATGCTCCCCCCCGCCAGCCCCCGATGACCCAGGCCTGTTCGTGAACCCAGGTCATGGGTGGTAGCGCTACCGTCACACCAATGGGCTGACCCTGTAACCCCTTTTTTCTAACTAGCTAGATTCAGTTCACTATCCACACATACTCAGACTCCCTGCAGTCCTCAGGAAGAGGGGCAAGACATGCACCTCAAAATGATTATGCAAATAAATCGACATCTGAAGTGTGGGGCCTCAGAAAGAAAGCAGGTTGATGTGATCTTGGGCTTGCACAGTGACCCGATGCCATGCACCATGCAGTCCTGCAGGTGCCCACCCCAGTCCACTAGGCAAGACATCTGTCATCAGTGTAAAAAAACAGGCTAGCGTTTAAAAATATTTAATTTTTATATCCAGAAAAGCCAAAAAATACAGTACTAATGTTGTACACAAGTATTCTTAAAACATAATGTAATGGTTCACATACCAATAAAGTGCAAGCAGCCCAGTGCTTTCAGGGCTCAACTGTTAGTGGTCCACTCTTATAGTGTGTTTACTCATGTGTTGTCAATTACATCATTAACACAAATTTGTGAATCCCTAATAGCACCAAAATTATTTTAACATACATTTCCAATCAATTTCAAAGGCACCTCTTAAATAAACTAACACCCCATTGCTTATTATGGCACATCAAGAGACTTTTATATACACATTTTGTAACCTAAAGTGCATTACAGTCAAAATACTATTAATAAGTCTTAGAAGTATAAAATAGTAAAATACTCTAATTGTGCATCTTAAAGAGCAAATATGGAGACCGTGCAGCCTGGCAAGCTCTACAAAGTCCACATGTGTACAATAAAAATTATTTTTAGGTAAATTACCATATTTCTGCTACCCATGTGGACTGCTTGCCACCCTGCACCATGTCCAAATAAGTTCTCTAAAGAAATTTTTTGTACATCTGCTATTATAGTTCCCATTATAGAACCAAAAAAGATAGAATGTACTACTTTTACAGTTTCTTTTTGTTACACAACTATTAAAAAAACAAAATCCAAATTAACTTCCAATAAGCTGCTATTTTGTTGTACCCTTATTTTCTGCCCTGCTTTAAATCTCCAGTCCTGTTCCCAACAATCAGACTCCTACAGAAAAGGTTTCCAGTCCATTACATCACCTGTCATCAGTGTGACTAAGGGGGTTCAGGCCTGACAAATGGGGTTCCTTCCAAAAGGCTTGGTGGTGACAGCTACTAGAGGATGGCATACAGCATCAACTGTGTCACCTGAACTAGGAGAGCAAGAGCAGAGTGCATCTGAAACCACTGGCACCCATGTTCCCACTGGATAGTTCTCAGTGGGCTCCATGGACCATGACTGTGGTAGATGCCATGAAGTCCAGGAGCTTGAGGAATTCCTTGACTGGACACAGCTGCCTAACTCCAATGATCACGGAAAGGATGACGCATGCTCTGGCTCGCAGCCAATCTAGTTCCGCCCCAATGAAAGCAATCACCTGCTTTGGAGTCAGCTATGACTTGTCCAGGTAGATGGGAAGACCCAGTTGCTGGCAGGTCTAGATGGCACGGTCCCTGACACGCTCCATGTCCAGCATCAAACTGCCCCGACAAGCTCAATGTCCACCACCAAACTGCCCATGAGAAGCCAGTTGTTGAGGTAGGGAAACACATTGATGCCCTTTCATCTAACCAAATATGTTACTACCAAAAGACACTTTGTTAACACCCTGGAAGCCAAGGACAGGCTGAATGGCATGACTCAAAATTGGTAAAGGGTTCTGTGCACTCTGCACTGCAGAAACTGAACATGTGAAGGGGGGTATAGGGATGCTGAAGTACACATCTTGGAGGTCCAAGGAGAAAAAATCAGCCTCTGGCTCCAGCGGTGGAATGATCTGACTCTCAGGGAGGGCTATCATGTGAAACTTCTGGCTGCGGATAAACCTGTTCAGGATCCACTGATCAAGTGTAGGGTACCATCCCCATCTACTTGGGCACCAGAATGCACTGCAACACAGATCCCTGCTGTACTTGACATTCTAAGACAGTCTCTGTCGCATGCCGTATTAGGAGCTGCTACACTTCTTTCTGTAGTGCCGAGAGTGAATCTAGTGAGAAAATACAGTTACATAAGAAATTACCATAACAGTAGCTCTTCAAAAGGATCTCTTGCAGCAGGCCACACCTATGGAACTACCACTACCACGTACTAGGACCACCCAGAAACTTTTCTAGCTAGTAGTCTATCAGGGGACCACACACTCCAACATCACCCTCTGATGTTGGCCAGCCCTATAAGAGTGGGTGGCCCCACACCCTCCTCAGTTCTTCCGCTTGAGACCAGAGCAAATCGGTCCTTGCTGGGGAACTGAGGAGGTACTGAAGGTTCCCGCCAAGATGGAAGCAAGCAGGAGTTCACAGGTTACAGAAAGGTCTACCAGGTCTGGGGGGGAAGGGAAGGAAAGAGGGAGGGATGGCATGGCCTGCTGCAAGAGATCCTCTCGAAGATCTACTGTTATGGTAAGTTCTTACGTAACTGTACTATCTTACTTTGAGAGTATCTCTTGCAGCACACCACACCTATTTAACGAGTCCCAAGTAGTTCTTCCATAAAAGAAAGCAGTCTGGGTGAAGGAAGCCTCGAGTCTAGGAAAGGAGACCCTTTAGAATTGCTAGGCCAAAACTGGCCCTGCGCCTAGAGGCAATGTCCAGACTATAGTGCTTGGTAAAGGTGGGGACAGAACTCCAGGTAGCCACTGCACAAATCTCTGCAACTGAAATGTTCCTGAAACATGCAGCTGAAGCAGCCATACCCCTGGTGGAATGGCCCTTGACATCTCCAGGAAGACCCTTGCCGTACTTCCTGTAACAGAACATAATACAGTTGGCCAACCGTTTGGACAAAGACTGCTTAGAAACAGCGGCACCCTCTTTTCCAGTGGTGAAAGAAACAAACAACTGTTTGGACTTCCTGCAGTCCTTTGTATGGTGTTTATAGTAATACAAAATTCTATGCACATCTGAAGTGTGGAGCAATGCTTCCCCCGGATTGGCATGCTCTGGAAAATAAACAGGTAAGTGAATGGATTGATTGAGGGGGAAACTCAGACACCACCTTAGGAAGAAGCTTGGGATTGGTACACTAAGACATCCTGTCTTTGTGGAAAACCAAATAAGGATGCTCACACATGAATGCCTGTAGCTCAGAAGTCCTCAGAACAGAAATAATGGCAACTAAAAATAATGCTTTCCACGACAGAAAGTTCAGCTTGCAAGTCACAGCAGGCTGTAAAGAAGCCACAGTGAGTTCTTCCAACACAGAATTCAAGTCCCATGGAGGGACGGGATTGCAGATATGAGGCTTTAGGTGAAGGATGCCTCTCAAAAAAGTACAGGACACTTCCAGTTGTGCGACCATATGGCCATCATTGGGCACATGAAAAGCAGAGATGGTAGACATGTGCACTTTAAGAGAGGAGCACCCCAGACTGGAGTATGAGAAGGACAACAGGTACTCCAACGTCTGATTCACAGGGCAAGTGAAAGGATCCAGCTGGCGTGAAGCAGCCCATAGCGCAAAACACTTCCACTTCATAGAATAAGTGGCCCTGGTAGAAGGATTTCTAGCTGCCACCAGGAGATTAGCCACTTTGGGTGACACCCCAAACCAGGCCATGGCTGTGTCCTAAGGAGTCAAGCATGAAGGTGCAGGGACTTTGGATGCCCTGGTTCTGGAACAGCAACCCAGTGCACAGAGGCAGAGGTACTAGACGTTCCATTGCTAGCTATTGTAGTAGGGAGAACCAGATCTCATGAGGCCAAAAGAAGTCAATGAGGATCATTGTAGCCCCTGCCATCTAGAGCTTGATAAGCACCCTCTGAAGCAGCGAGAAGGGAGGGAAGGCATACAGAAACCTCCCTTTCCAGGAGAGGTACAATGCGTCTCACCACAAAACTCCAGGCCCTGGATCTAACGAGCAAAAACACAGTGGTTTTGCATTGAGTGGGAACACAAAAAGGTCCAACTCTGGATGACCCCATCTGTCGAAGAGGTTTTTGATGACAGAGGTCAGGAGCTCCCACTCATGTGTCTTTGACCTTGACAGGCTTAGATCATCCGCCAGGAGGGAGGGAGTGATGAAAAGCCATTGATCACATAGGGTCAGTGGCCACATACAATGTATAGGGCCTATGGACAGACTGGATGGGCCTAGCGGTCCTTATCTGCCGACAATTTCTATGTTTCTATGTTTTGAATGTCTGGAACATGTAAAGCTGGCAGTTTTAAGCTCTGGTCCAGAACCCAATACAAGACTCTCATCACTGCCCTGCAGAGGGGATACGAGTGAGTACCCCCCTGCTTGCTGATATAGCGGAGGACACTGATGTTGTCTGTCTGCACCAACAGAAGGCCCAGGGACAGCTGAGTCTGAAAGGCCTGTAGAGCATAAAGCACCACCCTCGTCTCCACAACACTGATATGGAGAGAGGACTCCAGCAGGGACCATGTCCCTTGTGTTTGGTGTGGCCCTAGATGAGTTCCCCAGCCAGACCCCGAAGCATCTGTGGCAAGAATCTGCTGAGGGGAAGAAATGACAAATTGAACCCCCCCCCCCGAGAAGATTGGTGGGTTCCATCCACCAGTGAACTCTTTTCACTGGGGAAGAGACCAGGACCTCCTGTTCCAGGTCATCTGTATGCTGATCCCACTGGACTCTCAATGTCCATTAGGGAATCCTCATATGTAATCTGGCAAGAGGCACCATGACTACGACCGCTGCCATCGTGCCCAAGAGCCGGAGAAAGACTCTGGGGGAAGGGAACTCAGGTGTTTTGGCTGTTTAGAGCACTTGTGCGACACATTGATGACCACTGAGTCCACCTGCGGCTGTTCCCCAAAGAAGGACTTATCCATGGGTGCCCTGTATAATTTATCTGTTTTCCTAGGCATAGCCGGTATAAGGTTCGGACGGTGCCAGGTGGCCATGGTGGTATTCTCAAAGTTGTCAATCAACAGGGGGACCACCAGAGGGGAAGAGTCCAGCAGACGAAGGCAGGTAGACAGTCGGTGATGGGAGGGGTCCAATTCCTCAGTTTCAAAACCCATAGCCAACTGAATCTGATGCATGACCCCACTGAAAGACAGGTCATCCAGGGGAGACTGGGGTACATATTTTGGGGTCTCTTCCCCGTCAGAGGAAACTGTAGAGGAAGAGGGGAAAGCCCCATCATCCCCATCTTCACTGGACTCCTCAGACTCATCATGAGGTTAGAGGTCTGGGTGATATTCTCCCTCTTCTCCCAGGTAAACAGGAGTCATATAGGGCACCAGCTGACATGGGGCAGAGTGAGGATCCCTGGGGGTGTTGTGCGCTGGGTCGGGACATGAAGGCCCATGTTGGGCCAGGTCCTGTGGAGGGAGAAGCTGCGCCTGCATGAAATCCCATAGGGACACCAGCATCAGCTGGAAGTCTATTGTTACCAACATTGAGCAGCCTGGTGGCATCAGTTGGGGAGGAACTGGCGCTAGTGTCAGTGATGGAAGAATCAGCACTGGCACTGGTTGAGGGGTTGGCACCAGCATTGGTTGAGGGTCCGGCACCAGTGTTGGGTGAGGAGCCGGTATTGGTGCTGGCTGAGGCCAAACAGG
The DNA here is from genome assembly GCA_016271365.2 of Neoceratodus forsteri. NCBI lineage: Eukaryota > Metazoa > Chordata > Ceratodontiformes > Ceratodontidae > Neoceratodus > Neoceratodus forsteri. The sequence goes on from CM028138.1 coordinate 421,503,602, forward strand.
CATCAGAGGAGGGAGAGGCCTGGCTGGCGCTGGTGCTGGATGAGGAGAGGCCGGCATCACCCAGAGGAGGTATCAGTGGTAGGTACCTCAGAAGCAAGTGAAGGCAACGGAGGGATGGTTAGGAGGGAACACTGGAGAAGGTGTAGGGTCCCTGGCTGAGGAAGAGGTCACCTACATGGAAAAAAGGTGGTGGTAGAAGACCTGGAGCTCACCGAACCCACGCTGTATTGAACAGAATTGGCAAAACCTCCCTGACTGCAGCCCTGCCACCAGAAGGGGCCTGAACAGCAGGGACTGGGAGGATCCCACCCCAAAGAGCCTCCTCCCAATAAGGAGAGGTTGGTGGAAAGCACTGACACAGGTCACCCTGAGGAGGGGAGGTCATGTGAGGCAGAAGAGGCCACCCTTGAAGAGGCAGTCAACCCCATCATGGCCTTAGGCTTATATGCAGGGTCCACAAATGGGAAGAGGACTGGGGTTTTTCATGATCCTTGTCCCAGTGCTTGAGCTCCCCACTGGATTTCCCCCCAGAGGAAAAGGGTTGTGACTCCGAAGACAGGGCTGGTGAAGAGGAAGAGCTTCTGGCCTGTAGCTCCCATTCCACGTTGGTGACCTTCTGCTGAAAAAGGAATTCAAGGGCCTGCTGGTGATGGTGTCGAGTGGCCTGATTGAAGCCTCCGCAGATGTCGCAAACCTGGGTGTCATGGGTAGGTCTGAGGCAGCGGATTCAGTTGGAGTGGCCGTTCTTCTCTGTGAACTTCTTTCCACATGTACACTTTGATTTGGAGGCCCAGTTGGAAGATGCAGACGGGTCCAACTTGCAAAAGTAATTGCGGAACACTCAAAAAAATTTGGGTGAGAAAATGAAGGAAAAAATGGAAAGAGAATGGTGGTCAACTGAAGCTTGCAGAAGTCTCTAGAGGTCCGATGTGCATTGGCTGATGGTGGGAAAAGAACCGAGGAGGGTGCGGGGGCCACCCACTCTTATTGGGTTGGCCGACGTCGGAGGATGATGTCAGACTAGGCAGCTCCCTGATAAGATTGCTAGCTAGAAAAGTTTCTGGGTGGTCCTAGTGCCTGGCGGCAGTAGTTCCATAGGTGTGGCCTGCTGCAAGAGATACCCTCAAAGTAAGATCATGTTTTGCAGAGGTACACAGGGAGAGTCTCGAATTGCAGAGACAGCCACAAGCATATCACGTATGGGATCCATCTGCCTGAGGTATTTGTGAACCACTGTGGGAGGAAGTGAGAGAGATGTCCCCTGACCAGGAGCTGCAGCAAGGACTGTGGAAGGGAAGAGATGGGCCCTTCATCCCATCACTTTTTCCTTTGGAGACAGATTCAGAGTGTTGGCCACCAGAGGTACCACCTCCGCCACACTTATGCTGGCCCTGTCTGGAGTTCTTACTGTAGGACTTTGCTGGACGGTACTGATGATATTGCTGCCTCCATTGCTGCAGCTGACCTTGCAGTCTCCCAAAGCAGCCACAAAAGGAGCTGCTGCTCAGTGGTTGCTGTTTCATAGGATTAGTGACTAACGTGATCAAGTCCACGGTGACATTAGACTTTACAATCCCAGTCAGGTCCCCCTCAACCCACAACCAAAACAGATCAGTCTCTTCAAAGGAGTGATCAGTCATCCTATGCTGTATTTCTTGAGTAAAGGGTGAAACATACAGCCATGCATCGTGCCACATGGAGACAGAAGCAGTCAAGGCTCTGGCAGACATGTCAGCTGAATCCAGGGCCACTTGCAGCTGGTACTGTGCCACTGGGAATCCTGTGTCCTTAATGACTATGTGGTCCTGTTGTCTACCCTCTGTCTGGAGAGACATAAACAACAACTGTGGCTCAAACCCAATTAACTCATGCCAGAGTCAAAAAATCACAAATACCAATAGAAAGACCGGCACAGAGTTGCAGGTAAAACACTTAAACTTTTATTAAAAGTTCAAAATGACTTACATGTGCTACAGCATGTAGCAAAAAATACAAGAAAACAACCAGAGCCCCCAGTGACCCGACTGATTTTGCTTGATGCCCTATCAAGAGTTACTGGCACCAAGCACAAATGAGTCTCTTTTATAACAAGTAATTCTTAAAGTGACAGTGTACAATATTTAAAAACAAAAGACTCCTCTTAGCACAATGCTTATCCCCTAAAAGGTTGGTAGGTACATGTGACAGGGTTGAATAGGACCCTGTCCCAGTTGTTATGGAGAATTTGAATGCAGGGATCTGTTCTGTTCTTTCCTTTCCTGTCTCTTGTCTGTCTGGTTGCGCAACCAAATTTTCCTGTGAGACCTAGGATTTGATCACCCCAACAGTCTCGCAATTCTCTGCCTCTCGCTGTCTCTCAGTCTTCCCTTGCTGTTTCTGTTTTTTCCTCCCTTGCATATCTGCTGGTATAAAAATATATGCAAATCATTATGTGGAAATGTAACTGATAATGGGATCCCTTTGTTTAGAAAGTATATAGAGTTACTGTTGAAATGTATATAATTATAGTTTGAGATGATTGCAAAAAGCTATTGGGAACTCAGAGGTTTAACCTGAGAGCAGTTTTTAAGCCCTTTTTTAGAAGCTGTGGAGAAGGGGCCTCAGTTCTGGGACATTGTGGTCTTGCTGCACCTGCCTGAAACATACAAGAACGTTTTAGAAAAAAACAGGATGCTTGTTAAAGAGGGGGGTTGCAAAGACTCAGAGAGAGTTGGAATGTTTTCCGAGACACAGAGATTGAAGGAAAACTCAGATGATCTTCTCTGTTTATTTTGCCTTTATAAATAGTTATTCTGAACAATTTTGTGATACTGCTAGTACTAATAAACACTTTTTGCGAAGTCTTCAAATGCTGCTGGTTTTTCCTATGCTTCCTGACCTGTACCTCAATGACAGATGGTGTCAGTCTAAGCGGGATTACGGCATGCATACTCTAAGCTAGGAGTTTTGTGCATGGGTACTGAACCTAGTACCAGGGAGGCATACAGAAAGATATGGACTCTGCAGCAGCACGTCCAGGAGTCATTACCAGGAGAATGACAGCCAAACTAGCAGAGCCAGAAGTCCATGCTGAGATTGTACAGCCAGCAAAATTTATGGAAAAAGAACAGGCAGTGACAGAACCTGAAAGCCTGACTGCCTTTTTCAAATGGTGGGTTATACAACAAAACAAGATGGAGAAACAGAGAAGAGAGGAGATGCAGCAGAGAGAACAAGAAATTCAACGTTTAGAAGCACAGAGGAGAGAAGAGTGACACTGGAACAGATTTGTCCTTGGCAGATTGGGGCACGTACTAACAGATGTGAAGGTGGGGGATAAGACTGTAAAGGGACTCACTGATTCGGGAAGCAGACAGACCCTAGTACATGTTGAGGTGCTGGGAAAACACTGTGCAAAAGTACCAGGTACTGGTGTCATCTGCATCCACGGGGACACTCGATACTATCCCACCACTCAAGTGACTCTGATCATTAAGGGTGTGTCACACCAAATGAAAGTGGGAACAGTACCTGTTACCTGTACCCATGATTATTGGAAATGACTGTCCAGGATTTACTGAGTTAATCTCAAAGGAATTGAACCCTGTAGTTTCAACAGCAGTGGTAACAACAGCTCAGGCAAAGAAAATCTCAAATGGCAGGGACACTTTTCCTTTCAGTGACTTTGATTCGGACTTGTTTGAAAACAGCTCCAAGATCTGGAAGTCCAGGAAAGAAAGACGACGTTGGAAACAACAGTGGCAACAAAAGACTGATGGACATAATGGGTTAAAATATGAAAATGCTGAAGCTAAACTGATAACTGATTGTGATTTTGTTTCAGAGCAAGCTAACGATGGGGGTGAAACCAAAACGGGGTGAACCAATGTTTAAAAAATGTAATGGGTTACTGTACAGAGTTTGGGTTAAACCTCAAACACAGGAACAGACAGAACAATTGGTTATACCACAGAAGTACAGAACAGAGTTGTTACAGATAACACATGATATGGCTGGTCACTCAGGGAGGGATCGCACCCTTGCCAGATTGCTGCACAGATTTTACTAGCCTGGAATTCATGAAGATGTTGCTACCTATTGTAATTCATGTGCTGAATGTCAGAAAGTAACCCCAGTCAGTAGAAAACACAAGGTGCCCCTGGTGCCCCTACCCTTGATAGATATGCCTTTCGAGAGAATTGCAGTGGATGTGATTGGTCCTTTAGACAAAAGTAAAAAGGGTAACAGACTTATCCTGGTAGTATGCGACTATGTTACTCTATACCCAGAAGCAGTTACCATGCGTACTGTCACAGCTTCAAAAGTGGCAGCAGAGCTTGCAAACATCTTCAGCAGAGTGGCCATACCTAAAGAAATTATTACTAATCAGGGTAGTAATTTTGGTGCAGCATTACTTAAGGAGCTGTACAGACTACTAGGTATCACTGCCATAAGAACCTCCCTGTATCACCCTCTGACAGACGGTCTTGTTGAGCGCTTTAACCAAACACTAAAACACATGTTAAAAAGGTTTATAAACAGGGAAGGGAAAGATTGGGACCAATACTTGCCTTACCCACTTTTTGCTTACAGAGAAGTGCCACAAGTATCAATAGGGTTTTCACCATTTGAAATGCTGTATGGTAGGCTGCCAAGAGGGACGCTGGATGTGATAAAAGAAACGTGGGAAGATAACCCCACTCACAAACAATCAATAACATCTTATATGTGTTCCTAAGAAAGAAGCTGGCAAAATATGTTGAAATTGCCCATAGTAATCAGGAAGAGGCCCAAAACCAGTAGACAGTATATTATGAACACGGGGTAAAAGAAAAAGTTTTTGAGCCAGATGAAAAGGTCTTGTTACTGTTACCCACTACCGAAAATAAACTGTTAATGAAGTGGCAAGGGCCTTATAAGGTTCTTAGATGTACTGGCACAGTTAACTATAAGACTGAGACCCCCTTACAGGAAAAATCCTACTCGGATATACCATGCTAACCTCAACAAATGGGTTGAAAAAATGCCAAAAGCTGCTTTGCTAGTTTTACCAGAAACTGATAAAGAAGATATTGAGGTAGCTTATGATAGACTGGAATAAATTGTAACTTGCTGATGCCATAAAGGTGAATGCTTCCTTAACCCCCAAACAAACCACAGAAATTCGTAACTTGCTAATAAGACATTTAACGGTACTTTTACCACAGTACCAGGCCGAGCAGAAAAAGGGTCGGGCACGTAATAGTGCCAAGGAATGCTCGCCCCATTAGGCAAAAGACATACAGGTTACCAGAGCGGTTAAGAGCTGGCGTGGTTAAGGAAACACAAAAAAAATGAAAGAATTGGATATCACAGAAGAGTCGAGGAGTGCTTGGTCATCTCCAATGGTAATTGTAAACAAAAAAGAAGGGGGTGTTAGAATCTGCCTTGATTTTAGGAAACTTAATCAAGTGTCAAAATTTGACAGTTATCCTATGCCCAGAATAAATGATTTGGTGGACAGACTGGGGACTGCAAAGTATATCAGTACCCTCAATCTCACCAAGGGTTACTGGCAAATCCCCCCTAGTCAAAGAATCCAGGGACAAAACTGCATTTGCCACTCCTATTGGATTTTATCAGTTCACCATCATGCCATTTGGTTTACATGGTGCACCAGCTACATTCCAGCAGCACATGGATGTAATTTTATCACCTCACACTGATTATTGTGCTGCATACCTGGATGATGTCGTGGTGCATAGCCCAGACTGGAAAAGCCACCTGGAACACCTACAAGCAGTTATCCAAGTTTAAAAAATGCAGGTCTATCAATCCTACCAAATGTGCATTGGGCATCCAGGAAACTAGATATCTGGGCTATGCGTTGGGAAATGGAGAAGTCAAGCCAGACATTTCTATAATGGAAGCTGTAGCTAACAGCCCTGTCCCTGAAACAAAGAAACATGTCAGGTCATTTTTAGGGCTGGGTGGTTATTATCAGAGATTTGTTCCCAACTTTGCTGAACTCATGAAAAAACGGTATCCAAATAATGTGAAATGGACCCCAGAGTGTGATGAAGCTTTTCAAGCCATTAAGGCTGCATTATGTTCAGCCCGTTTTAAGACGTCCAGACTCTGAGAAACCATTTTTGATACAAACAGATGCATCAGAATTAGGTCTAGGTACAGTCCTGAGTCAAAGTATAGATGGGACGGAACATCCCATTCTGTACATAAGTAGGAAGTTGCATGACAAACAGAAAAGGTACTCCACCATTGAAAAGGAATGTTTAGCAGCAAAGTGGGCTATGGAGTCCCTTAAGTTTTATTTACTAGGAACTGACTGTACTTATAACAGATTACAATCCTCTCTGTTGGCTTAACCAAATGAAAGAGAAAAATTCCAGAATCACAAGGTGGTACCTGGCACTGCAGTCATTTAAATTCAAGGTGATACACAAATCTGGTAAAGAGAACAGCAATGCTAATTTTCTGTCAAGATATGGATCAAGAATTGAGGGTTCTGAAGGTTGAAAAACAAATGTATGAGTTTAAACTTTACTGTTTGCTGTACTGTTATAGAAAAAAGGATACTGCACATGTGCTTAATTTCTGAAAGTTAGAAGCTAATGTTAGAGAATTAATAGAAATTTTTGGAAACATGTTTGATAAAACAGGTTCCCTCTTAAAGAGGGGGGGGGTGTATGTGACAGGGTTGAATAGGACCCTGTCCCAGTTGTTATGGAGAATTTGAATGCAGGGATCTGTTCTGCTCTTTCCTTTCCTGTCTCTTGTCTGTCTGGTTGCGAAACCAAATTTTCCTGTGAGTCCTAGGATTTGATCACCCCGACAGTCTCTCAAATCTCTGCCTCTCACTGTCTCTCAGTCTTCCCTTGCTGTTTCTGTTTTTTCCTCCCTTGCATATCTGCTGGTATAAAAATATATGCAAATCATTATGTGGAAATGTAACTGATATTGGGATCCCTTTGTTTAGAAATTGTATAGTGTTACTGTTGAAATGCATATAATTATAGTTTGAGATGACTGCAAAAAGCTATTGGGAACTCAAGAAGTTAACCTGAGAGCAGTTTTTAAGTCCTTTTTTAGAAGCTGTGGAGAAAGGGCCTCAGTTCTGGGATATTGTGTTCTTGCTGCACCTGCCTGAAACATACAAGAACATTTTAGAAAAAAACAGGATGCTTGTTAAGGAGGGGGGTTGCAAAGACTTATAAGAGGGGGAGCTGGAATGTTTTCTGAAACATAGAGATTGAAGGAAAACTCAGATGGATCTTCTCAGTTTATTTTACCTTTGTAAATAGTTATTCTGAACGCTTCACCAGCATAAATGATACTAAGAACTTTGGAATTTGGAAGTTCATAAATTGTGATTCTACATACATAGTGTATTTGGCCACCTGTCCATGTGGGGTCTTCTATGTTGGAAAAACAAACAGGAACTTCAAAGTGAGGGTAGGGGAGCATGAAAGGGCAATACTACACAGTGATACAATGAATGCATTGTCTGAACATGTACATGCACAACAGAATCAATCGTTACACAAATTCAGATACTGTGGTATAGAAAATGTGCTGGGAAAGAGAGGAGGGATCCAGATAATCTGGTTCTTGAAAGAGAACTCATGTGGCTAGTGCAGCTGGGAGGTCATTACCCACCAGGGTTGAATGACTGCATGAAAAATGCAGCTTTGGTCAAAAGGAAATTAAAGTATAATTGTAATGTTACATTGCAATATTGCACTAACCATTGACTCCCTTTCTGTTCTCTTTTTTTAGGTGCGGAGTCATGGAGTAGGTGGAGGGTAATATAGATCATCACTGGTGAGGTTCGATACCGCCTGACTCAATTGATGCCATCATCACAGGACTATTTAGAGATATTAGAGTCATCGGTTTTTTTATAGTAAGAAACGGGAGTATGCTTTTTCAGACGTACTGAGGGTTACAACAAAATGTGAAATCTTTAGAACTGAGTAATTGTATGGTAAATCTATGTACATACATATTAAGTAGTTTAATCCTGTTTTTCAGTATTTAAATAACATTCAGGCTCCTCTTAAGGTCATCTCATTTACAGAGAATGGCATTCCATTCCAGATTGGAATAATTGTGATATCCCACTAGTAAAACTATAATTATATAGAATATGCCAAAAATGTGGTGAATGATGTTACAACTAACTTTCAGAACTGCAGCACTGTGTTTAAATACCTTTCAAATGCCTTGTAAGTGGGTACCTACCAACATTTTAGGGGGTAAGCACTGTTAATAGGAATCTTTTGGTTTTAAATATTGTGCACTGTCACTTTAAGAATTACTTTGTATAAAAGGGACTCACTCGTGCTTGGTGCCAGTAAGTCTTGATAAAGCATCAAGCGAAACCGGTTGGATCACTGGGAGCTCTGGTTGTTCTCTCTGTATTTTTTGCTATATGCTGTAGCACATGCAAGTCATTTTATACTTACGCATAAATGTTTAAGGGCCAGATATTCAAAACTTTCCCCCGGGGCAAATTAGTACTGCCCGGCGTGCTAATTTAGCCCAGAACAAATAGCCCACCATATTCAAAAGGAATAGCCCCGGTGCTAAACCTGCTGAATATAGCATGCTAAGGAAGCCGGGCAAACTGGGCTGGGAGTGCAGTGCTAAAATAGCCCAGGAAATACGACAGCTCTGAATATAGCAACAGGGAAGTGCAAAATACAACAGCAGCCCAATGGACACAGAGTTGGAGCAAGTTGGGGCTGCAGGTGGAGGACAATGTGTGTGCTTGCAAAGCGGCATTCCACAACAACTGCAAAAAAAAAGCAGGTCACACACTGCAGAACTGTGCTATGCTTTTGTGATGTTTGCCCAGGGCTAACCCAACTGCACAGTGATAACACATTAGCCCTGTGCAAACATGTTAGCCCGGGGCCAAAGTTTGCTATATTCAAAGCTCTATGCAATCAGCCTACTTGAGCAATCATTGAATATTCAAAGGGTTGCACACATGGCGCAACAGTGTTGCACCATCGCAACCCACTATGTCTTGACGTGATATTCAAAAGGGAAAAGTGTACCACACAAATCCCGATGCGGAGCACATCAATGTATCTGAGCACAGGTAGGGGCGTTCCCATGCATAACCTGAACAGCCCGATATTCAGCCGGGATGTGCAGAGCCATGCATCATAACCCCTACCTGCGCCAGCACAAAGTTAAGCCAAAAAAAAAAAAAAGGAACAACTGATGGCCACCCACAGGTGAGCTGCCACATTGCAGGCGCAACACGGCAGCTGCCACATAGCAGAGTAGCCACCGAGTTCCTACGAACCTGGCAATACCCCCCATCCCCATATCTTGGGCATCTGTTTAAATAAATCCCCCGTCAATATCCTGGCAGTCCAGTGGACGAGTGCTGCCGATCGTGGGCATCTGTTTAAATAAACCCCCCTTCCAATATCCCTGGTGGTCCAGTGGACCGCCTCTACCGATCGCGGGCATATGTTAGAATAAACCCCCATCCAATATCCTGGTGGTCAGTGGACGAATGCTGCCGATCGCGGGCATCTGTTGAAACCCCGTCCAATATCCTGGTGGTGCAGCCTGGGATGATGAATTAAGGGGATTCAATCTAACAGATGCCCGTGATCGAGCGGCATTCGATCACTGAATACCGAATATTGGATGAGAGGACTGTCTAACAGATGCCGATAGAACATTCGTCACTGGACCACCAGGGTACTGGGAAGAAGTTTAATAACATGCCAGCGATGGGCGAATCGGGATCCACTGGACCTGAGATATTGGAAGAGTATTAAACAGATGCTTGTGACTCCGAGTAGTGTAGTCACTGGACCACCAGGGATATAGGATTATTCTATCTTTGGACAGATGCCTGCGATCGGGCTGCAGGGGGCGTTGGTCCCAAGGGCTGCTGCCTGGCAGGGCGCCAGGTGCAAGTCGTTGGGGATCGGCGCACCCTGCATGCAAATGGGATGTAAATGGGGCCATAATGACATGCAAATGGCCCCATGTGCACCTTGCATAAATTATGGCCCCATTTGCATTTCACCTTTTGAATATCGTGGGTGCTGTGAATGGCGCAATGGCACTTGCGCTACTGCATCCCCATGCTCCACTCTGGCCACTTGCGCTGGCGCAGTGCCATTGCGCCATGCTTAGTGGGGGTGGCCAGGGTGCGATATTCAAAGCTGCTGAGCCATGGCACAGCTCCTTTGAATATCGCCCAGGCCACACCCCTGCGCAGCCAAGCTGAGCTGCGCCCAAGCTTGTGCCACAGCATGGTGCAGTTTGAATATCCAGGCCTCCATGTGCAAACAGCCACATTAGCATCTCATTAAGGCCTGCTTAGCATACATTAGCATGAAGATTGCCTGGTGCTATTCCATGGTGCACACAGCTCCACCTGTAGGTCAGCCTGCAACTACAGGTCAAAAACCGCAGGTTGGATGGTGCCCACAGCTCCTCCTGTAGGTCAGACTGGACGTACAGGCTAAAAGTCACAGGCCGGGGTGTGCACACAGTTCCACCTGTATGACAGCCTTGAGAAACAGTGTGTTAGCTACAGGCCATGGGTGTCGGTAGGCACATGCAGTGCATACCACCCACCCAGTCAGCACTGGAATGAGGGACACAGATACTCTGAATGTGGAACAAAGAGGGACACTGATCCCCATAATGAGAGAGGCCCATCCGCAAACATGGAGACACAAACTCAGGACACAATAGAAACCATTACCTTTGGATGTACACAGGGTAAGAGTTATGTAGCACCATAGAATAATATAACTCCCTGCTTGAAATTCTGGATGTACAGTACAGTCTCTGTGTGTGCACCACTGTTCCCGGGAGGGACAAATGTAGGTCAGGGCTATAGTGAGAGGAACACAGAGGGATGTCCCCTGTACTGAGGGACACTGTAGAGGACTGTATAACTGTGTCTATATAGATTATATATACTTATAAAATGGGTAGGAAAAAAGAAGCTCATCTAGTGGCTAATCATCATTAGGTGACCGTGCGAATATCAGAGCGCGACCGCACACCTGCACTTTTACCCACCTCCAAAACAATTTTGCCATTTTATAAGATAGATAACCCACTCTAGAGTGTGCAGTCGAGCTCCGATATATGCACGCCTTGCGTGGCTGACACACTTGGCCTGCGGCCTCGTGCGTAACAACGCACACCAAGGCGTGTATATATCAGAGCGCGACCGCACACCTCAGAGTGGGTTATCTATCACATATGTGTGTATACATATATATGTAACCCCTAGATGGCGCTATCCCAGGGGCTACTACCACTGCCTGATTTGCCACTAACAGGTTGAGGGGCCTGGATCCAATGGCGGGTGCCTCCACCCAGAGGTCAGGGTTTGCAATAGTTAAACTTACTTTGTCACAGCCCTCTGGGACACTGCAACCCCCCTTTCTTCCCACTAGTGGCCCACACAATATATCAGAATTACCTTCACAGTATACACTTACCCCCAGGGCTGGTTCAGGCACTGGGACCTCCTGTAAAATAAGATACAGTGCAACAATCACAGTACAATACTTTAACATAGACAAATACCTCAGGCAGTATAACTTTGCTGAAACAAGCAGCTCGGATTTATTTAGGGGGAATATAACAAGGACAGGGGGAAATCAGGTTAATTAGCTTATCACTTTACTCATCTACCTATGGCTCTGTGCACAGGCCTATCCCTACCAGTTACTGTCCCTGGGTACCCAAGCCCTAGTGGCTAGTCAAACTGTGGCAGCTGGTGGGGCCCTTTCCCACAGAGAAAGAAAATTAGTTTAAACAGTCAGCAGTACAGTGATTCCATTTGGATTCAATGTGGCAATTCAACAGGGGCGACCCTGAATTAGTACTCACAACCTCCAAACAAGATAGGGTCCTTCAATGTCAGCAGGGCTACTCTTGAGCTCACGAGACTCCTCACACATTTATATGGCAAACTGCAACAGGCAAAAGTCCTTTAATGGCAGCAGGATTCACTTGAGCTAACCAAGCCTCCTCACACATTTATATGGCCGAACAGTAACAGGCAAAAGTCCTTTAATGGCAGCAGGATTCACTTGAGGTCACACAAGCCTCTTCACACATTTATATGGTAAAACAGAAAGTACTATACCAGGCAGGCTGCTTCTCTATCCCGATCGCAATTACTGCACAATACCCGGGAGAACACACAGCAGATTCAGTTCCTGACAGACCGAGTGCAATTCAGCAATTTCTCCAGTCTTCTACAGGGTGAGCCTGGTTTCTACTCTTCAGATATCCTTTGATTCTCTTCACAGGACGGATTCAGTCCTAACAAGCAGTTACACAAGCTGCAGACCGGAACTCTGGGCCTTACACACGTTTCCCGACTAAAACTGCACACTGAAAAAGCACAGGACTCCTTCCTTCTTCACTGCCAGAGCTCAACTGAAACTCCAACAGACAAAACCGGGCACTTCCTTTGAGTTCCTCCCAGTTCTTGACTGGATTGGCTGTCACTCACAATAGACTGCTCCTGTTGGTCCAAAAAGGCGCCGAAGTCTAAACTACATCTCCCAGAGTCACTGCCCATACAATCCTCTTGTGGCTGGCTCAGATTATGAGTCCAAGTTCTGATTCGTCCAAGGCACCATTTTAGAGCTAGCTTACCCCACACTGATTGGTCCAGTTCAGCAGTTCAAAACCAGAATGGGGAACTAGGCAGACACAGTTCTGACTGCAAAGAAAGCAGGTTAGACAAACTGTAATTTCATTATTACTCTAAATGATTTCTGGCAAACAGTTACATCTTTCAGATAGGTTCCCTTTGCACTCCTAGTGACTGCAAAAATGGAGTGAATTAGCAGCAGCTCGAGTGGTACTCAATCAAAGAAACACACAGTCCCCCATACAAACTAATTATGTCTGCAAGCAGACAGCTCTTAAAGAGACAGTACCAGAGGTTCTAAAAACACTCACTGATAAATGGCTTAAACGCCAAACACCATTCAGGCTTGGAGCATTCAAGCAAGCTCCTGGAAGTCTTTTGGGAACCCCCATTTGCAGGGGGGTTACATATATATATATATATATCTTGCAATAAAATCTGTCAGGGTGAATTATATAGAGACAAAAGCAGGAAAATGAGGGTTCTCACCTCTACTACTCCACCCCCAACCCGCCACCTTCCACATGCCAACAGGTGTCTGGGAGTGCGTTGGGGTCAATGGCCTAACTCTCACCCCATTCCATGTGTGAACAAGCTGAGGTGGTGCAGTACAGGAGCATGGGGTGAAAGTTAGGCCAACGACCCCAATGGACACACAGATGCCTGTTGGCGTGCAGAGAGGTGAGGATGGAGTGGTGGGGTGGGAACCCTGGGGGTGGGGCTTTAAGGTTGGAAACCCTAACATCTCATATTCCTGCTTCTGTTGCTATAGTATTCACCCTAACTGATGCACTAATGGAGTGTTTTCCCAATGAATATCCCTTCTCCTCCTTCAGATAGTATAACTGTATCCTCATTTTGCTGTGGGAGCGCAGGGTCCCATCCCTCCATCCAGACTGTACAACAGTATCCATATGTCACAGTGGGAGCGCCCATCCCTCCACAGTTGCACATATGTATCTAGCTGTGGAAACACAGGAGTCTCGGGCCCCTACGCTTCCACACATACAGTTACGAGTAGGCATAGCAAAATCACAACAGATAGTCATAACTGTGTCATCTTAAATTATTTTCACCCCAAATGTTCAGCATAACCTTCTTATCACCTCACCGCATGTACCCAGTGCAAAACACCTTCAAAGCCCTGTGGAAATATAATTCTGCTCAACTGTAATGCTGTTTTGCGCCACAGGTGCAGAAAAACATTTTTGGCAGGGTTTAAAAACTTACAGCTGTACTATTCATGAGGTGGTGTGTAAATTCGTAATGTTGAAAATCTGGAGTGAAAACATGATAAATTGAAGTGATGAGTGTGTGTAGAAACCGCGCAACGCATGCTCGTAACTCTGTAATTTCATGGATTTTTTTCACCAAATTGTCAACATGTGTGTTTTGGGACCTCCCCTCATAAACAGTTGCACTGTGATTTTGTTATTCCATCCCGAGGTTTCATTTGGTACAGCAACTGCACCACAGGTGCGTAAACACATTCTGGGCAGGATGTGAAAAATGACAGCTGTACTGTTCATGAGGGTATGAGACACAATGGCAGTGTTGAAACTCTTGGGTGAAAATATTAGAAAATGACAAAGTGATGAGCGTGCGTAGACACTGTGCAATGCACGCTCATAGCACAGTCATTATTTGAAATTTTTTTCTCCAAATTTGCAACATGGGCTTTTTGAGACCCACCTCATGAACAGTGGCACTGTTGTGTTGTTCATCTGTCCTAAAAGGTGAGTCCGTGCAGCAACCGCAAAATCACCTTTTGGGACAGAGTAATGACATGACAGTGACAGTGTTCATGAGGTGGGGTCCCAAGTACCCCATGATGAAAATTTGGTGCCAAAATCCCTCATAATGGTTAAGATATCATCATAAGTTGAACCCCCCCAGTGCCAGCCATTATACGGTGCCTACGTTTGATTCTTCATTTTGCGGTTCGGCTTTGAAGAGTGCAGACATGTCCTGGTACTCAGAAGATGTCAGTGCCGACCTCAGAGGTAAGTATGGGGTGGGGGCAGGCGGCGGGGAGGTGGGTGCTCAGTGGGAGGGTAGGGATGGGAAGGGGAACTGGGAAGATGACGAGGGACCATTTTATTTATTCCAGGTTAAATGAAAAACAATTAACATGTTGGGGGACTGTTTTCTTTATTTACAGGAACTTACAGTTCAGATTATATGTGGGCACACTGGAGTGAGCTCCCAGTATGCCACATGAGTTGGGGGGGGGATACATGCTGCCGACAGTGGGATTGGGCACCCCCATTGGCAAGGCATTAATTTAATGTAATATGACATTTGGGCACACTGTGGTGGGCTCCCAGTGTGCCACGAGTTGGGGGGATACATGCTGCCGACAGGGGAAATGGGCACCCCGTCGGCAAGGCATTAATTTAAATGTAATATGACATTTGAGCACACTGGGGTGGGCTCCCAATGTGCCACATGACTTGGGGAGGATACATGCTGCTGACAGATGGATTGGGCACCCCCATCGGCAATACAAGTGGGCGGGGGAGGGACACTAGACTACCAGGATTGGACTTGCTGGTAATTAGAAGTTACACTTCGAATTACTATGGTAGTAATTTGAAATGTCACTTCTAATTACTTCGGGTTCCACCGACACTTACTGCATGATTTTTGCAGGCGGTGTTTAGCTCCACACTACAGGTGGTGCTACATCCTGTAGCGCGGCACTGGAGTTTTGAATATGCCGCTGCACTGGCATTCATGGCCACTCCCCTAACCCCCACCCCTGAATACATTATTTTTTTTTTATTTATTCAAATTTTGGAATTACAATCCTTTGAGTCGATGACTCCTTTGCAAAGGCTCCACGTCAGTACATACATACATAGCTTAAAGACAATTTGTACATTCCTTACAAGGCAAACATTACATTAAGACATATTAAAGACAAATTGTACATTGCTTACTAGGCAAATATTACATAATGTCAAAGTATTCCTGGTTACTCTATACAGTTAATTTATTTTACATTGCTTTGTTAGTTCTCTAGGGTTGTTTATGGACCCTGGGTCATTGCAGGGGAGAGGGACTGGGTCCCAAGTTGGAGGCCATGTCCAGTACGGAAGTAGGGGTTTATTGGCATCATTAGATTTATTGTTGGCCTTGGTATGGAGTTCAGGGAAACGCTAGCTTACCATCCCCTACCATGTTAGTGAGGACGGGTTGTTACAGCCACAGATCTCCAAGTCAATGAGAAATCTCTTGATACCGTTTTTGAATAGGCCAAGGTTAGGGGCCTGGGAGATGGTAGAGGGAAGTTTATTTAGCCAGAGTGGAGCACGATACCAGAAGGATCTTTGTCCTATGGCTGTCCTGCAGTGAGGGACTAGGAGCGGGGTGTTGGCCTGGTGCCTAGGGGTGCTCCTGTGGGGGGGTAGGTTGGATGAAGGGGTGGAGGCCCTTAAGAGCAAGATTCATTTGGATCTTTTTTGCTAGGAGGCAAGTGTGGTACATTAGTCTGCCTTCAAAGGTCAGCCAGTCTGCTTGCTTATAGAGCTCACACGTATGGGTTAATCTGTTGCTGCCTGTAACCAGTCTGCAGGCTTTATTGAGAGCTAGTTTGATGCTGTTTAGGGCTGTGTTGTCAGCCGTGCCATAGATTATTATGCCATAATCTAGCATGGGGAGGACTGAGCTGGTTACCGCAAGCCTTAGTGCCTGGCAGTGTTTGTGTCTATATAATATCCCGAGCCGGATGTTCGCAGAGGTGGAGAGGTGCTTAATGTGTATGTGGTAAGTTAGTGATGTGTCCAGGGTGATGCCCAGGTATTTAAAGTTAGGGACTTGTTCTATGTGGGTGCCCTGAGAAGTTAAGATTGATAGCGGGGCATTACTGTTAGGGTTTTGACAGTGTGCAAAGATCATAGTTTTAGTCTTGTAGTTAAATATTAATCGATGATCAGAGAAACCAGGATTCTAGTTCTGTAAAGCTGCCTTGCAGGAAATTTTGTAGACAGTTGGAATTGGGGTGTTTCCAGTATACTACTGCATCGTCAGCATAGAGCAATAGTTTACCACTGCAGGCCAGCAGGAGGGAGTTTAGATAGAGAGTGAAAAGAAGAGGGCCTAATATCGACCCTTGAGGGACTCCTGCATGAGCAGGTTGGATAGCTGAAAGGGTGGTGTTGATTTTGACTTGTTGCGTCCGGTCAGTGAGATAGTTTTTGAACCAGCAGATTGTTTCTTGGGCAAAATGGAGGTAGGGGAGAGAGTTGATAAGGAGTGAGTGGCTGACGGTGTTGAAAGCTTTGGTCAGATCCACAAAGATTGCACCTGCTACAGACCCCTGCTTCAATGCTTCATGTATATAAGAGGTGAATTGGAGAAGGGCAGTGGTAGTGCTGTGTCCCGCCCTGAAACCGTGCTGTTCTTGACACAGCAGGTTGTGTTTGTTCAGGTATTCGGTGAGCTGGTCAGCTACAATTTTTTCGAGCACTTTAGAGAGGGGGGGGGAAGGATTGTTATGGGCCTATAGTTGCCAGGGTCAGTTGGATCACCCTTTTTTAGGATAGGTGTGATAATTCCTCTTTTCCAGAGGGATGGGAATTGTCCTAGGTGCATGGAGCAGTTTGGGATTTTCGTGAGGTGAGGCAGGGTCACGTCAAGAGTGAGTCTAAGTATTTTAAGGTCTAGGGAGTCGCTACTGAAATGAGAGTTGCAGAGGGCTACGGACAGATAGTGTTTAGCCTCGTTGCAGGCGATGGATCTTAGCTGGAAGGGAGGGAGAGTACTAGTGGTGGAGGTGATAGGGTGGTCATTTGGGATGGGGTCAAAGAAGTTTTGGGGTAGGATGTGACTAAGATCAGAAAAGGAGTCGTTCAGGACATTAGCTATGGTGGCTGGGTCCTGGGAGAGTGTGTCTTGGTGAAGAATTTGCGAGGGGGTAGGGGAAACGGTTTTCCCGCAGAGTTCCTTGATATTGCTCCAGAATTTATTCCCAGATCCCCATGAGGAGGTGAGTGCTTGGTTATAGTAGGTAGACTTAGCTAGCCGAATGGCCCAGGTGCACTTGTTTTTTGTCTCTCTGTAGAGTTGCCTGTCGTGGGGAAGTTGGGAGTTCAGTACTCTATGCCAGAGGTTATCTCTGTGGTGCATCTGTTCAAGGATGGCGTGCGAGATCCAAGGAGTTTCTCTATTTTTAGTAACATGTATTTTGAAAGGGGAAAATATGTCACAGGCAGTGTTAAAGATTTTGATAAGGGAGGTGAGGGCAGCGTCAATGGACTTGGCAGTGTGAATAGGTGACCAGTCGCAGGAGGAAAGATAGTGTTTAAGGCTAGAGAGGGAACCTTTTTTGAGGTACCTCAGGATGGAAATTCTAGGTTGGTTGGTAGAGATTTTATTTGACCGGCAGCAGGAGACAGGCAAGTGGTCACTTAGTACATCAGGGAGCACTTCAACTTTGGAGAGATGGATGGGTAGATTAGTGAAAATGAGGTCAATAAGGGAGGAGGTTCCTGACCTTGGATCCTGTCTGGTGGGAGACTGAACAACCTGGGAAAGGTCATAGGCCAGGGCTGCATCTTTGAACGTGGCAGCTGCTGGGGATAGCCAATTTATATTAAAGTCCCCCATTATAATCAGTTCGCTCCTGGGGGGGGAGATGGGTGATACTGGTCAAGATAGAGTCAAAGGCTAGCTTCTGGTTGGGGGGGTGTAGACTGACATTATGTACAGCGGTTTCCCTGGGATGCCAAGGGTGGCTTTCATTGTAATGGCTTGGGCACCATGAGCTGGCGAGGGCAGAGGTACAGAGAGGGGCTGAAGTGCAGTTTTAGCATATATGGCACACCCCCCTCCTCCTCTCTTGCCTGTTCTGTCTGCCCTGAAGATGGAGAAGTCATTAAGGGAGACTAAAGCATCCGGGATTTTGTTGGAGAGCCAGGTCTCAGATAAGGCCAGGATGTCCGGGGAGTGTTGGGCGATCCATGCTTGCAGCTGTGTGAATTTTCTAGGCAGGCTACAGATGTTGAGGGATGCAAGTAGTAAACCCGTCCGCCCGTGCCCCCTGGGAACATTAGACGCTGTTGGTCCAGGATTAGGGTGTACGTTGCCAGAGATTAGTAGAAGGAGGAGGAGAGCATGCCGGAGGGCAGTTCTCTGGATCAGTTTGGAGAGAGAGAGGTTTGGGAGCATGGAAATGTAGAGCATGTGCTAAGCCCAACTGGTATGGGGATGGAGCGGACTACTTGGGCTAATAGGGCTTGAGATAGGGCATACTGAGGGCTGTGTAGTGTGTACACGTGTGTGGGTGGTTGTGCTTGCACCACTAAGGACTTGTTAATGGTGCAGCTTAAACTGGAGGTGAAATTAGTGAAAAGTAGAGCAGTGGAGATTGGGTTTGGGTGATGAGATGGGGTTACGTGACTGAGGGAAAGTGTGGTTAGGCAGCTGTAAATGTTCATGGAGTGGATTTTACCTACAGGGGGAGTGGGGTGGTAATTAGTGAAAAGTGTTAGGATTATGATGGTGTTGAATAGGGTACAGAGGATGCAAGTCATGTTGCTAGTATAGGGAGCTTCAACTTATGGAAGGAAAAGGAAGGAAGCCCTCTAGTGTTCAACTAGTATAGGCTGCAAATGGCAAAGTTGGCCGATTGGTTTCGCACGATCATGTGATCCTAGCTATAAAGCCCAATGCTGATCAAGGGTGGTGGCGGGGGCGGCGGGGATCACTAAGCACAGCAAGCAGTATCTGCAGCTGGGGATCCGCAGGCTCGGTTCGTACCTGGTGCTTTAATTCGGCTCCATGTGGGAGGGTTGCAGGACACCCCTCGCGACCTCAGGGTACTGGCCCAGCTGTGGACAAGGAACAGGGACACAGAATCAATTATTTATAGCACCTGGCTACCTGGGACGTCACAAAACAGTTAAGGATTCAAACCGCAGTGAAGCGGGGTCAGATTACAGCAATTCGGTTTATAGCCTGTCTTTTTCTATGCAGCCCGACAGGGGTTTACAAGGTGAGCATTCTAATTCATTTAAGGCAGCAGGTCTAACAGGTTTATCAGCTATAATTGTTAAGGCAGAGGAGTAAACTCTCCGTTTGCACAACAGCAGCTGGATTTCTTAATGTAATCCCTTTTTTTTTTTGAATTGGGGGAATTGGCACCAAAAACCCAGACAATGAAAAGGGAGCAATTGCAGTTACAAATTAAAGCTACCATGCGATATTAGGTCTAAAAAAAACTATTTTCCACTTGTGTGGGGACAAAAAGTGATTTTTGGCAAGAAGTAGCAGCACCAGCATTTACATTCAGTTAAAGTAAAAGTCCTCTGTATCACTAAACGCAGCAAGCAGTATCTGCAGCTGGGGATTCGCAGGCATGGTTCATACCTGGTGCTTTAATTCGGCTCCGTGTGGGAGGGTTGCAGGACACCCTCGCGACCTCAGGGTACTGGCCCAGCTGGTGCTTTAATTCGGCTCCGTGTGAGAGGGTTGCAGGACACCCTCGCGACCTCGGGGTATTGGCCCAGCGCTGGTGCTATCACACAGTGCCGGCGCTATTAGGGCTTTTGAACATTGCAGCCTGGCACTATTCCAGCACAACGGATTTGTGCCAGGTGCAAAGCTTTGACTATCTTGCCCTAAGTGTTTTACCTGCAACTCGGTGCTGGTTTAACTGCTGGCCTCTGTCAGGAGAGGCCACAGGTCAGAGAGTTATTCAGTTAACCCACGGGTGCTTACACCTAGCCATGGGGTCCGTATAACTGCAGAAGCACCAGTATGGCGGGGCACTGCAGTGCAGGTTAGGGTGGTGCAAGCACGGGGCGGCCACCCCCTTCGTATACAGGAACAACAAAGTCAGAAGTGCTTGCACTCAGAAAGACCATACACGAAGCAGAGCTGGCTAATGTGGTATAATTCACTCTTTTTTTGTGTCTCACCATCAACCGCCAGCATTTCCTGGCAACAGTTTGAAGTACAAACAAACAGTGTGCAACACAATTCATAAATGGAAAATAAAAGTTGCCAAACACTGTGGCTACCTGCCCCGGCCCTTTGCACAACTTCAAAAGCTTTGTCAGGGGGCACATGGTAGCATTGGGAGCATTTTCTGCTTTTAAAGGGGATCCTCTCATTACATCATAGAGCCCTAAGCTGCCCCTCAACTTCTTACACAACGTGCTTTTTTTTTTTTTTTTTTTACTTATTTTTATTTATTTATTTAGTTGTTTAACCAGGTATGGCACACTAAGCTGAAAGCTTTTTTACAGGAGCGACCTGGGAGCACAAGGAGGTTAAGTGACTTGCTCAGGGTCACACAGTATGCAAGTGGAAGCTGTGGGATTCAAACCCAGGTCTGGTCTGCTGGATGTCACCAGATTTGCAGCTCAGAGCCTTAGACCACTGCGCTATTTTTATTTTTCCTATGCCTGCTGTCCCTCAACCTTCCACTCCTTCAGTCCCCCAAAGAGTATCACCCTCCCAACCCTATCGACACTCAGGGTCTGCCCCTAGAGTACCACACTCACTGCCATTGGGGCCCTTGACGGCCCAGACTACCCCCCTGGGCGGGGTGGGAAGAGATTCCACCTTACCTCCCTCTATCCCCTGCAGCGAGCTGTACAGCGAGGTCTGCCCTGTTCAGCCGGCGGGTGGTGAGACTGACTCCGGAGGACGTCATCTAGGTAGGCTGGAGGGCTTTTTCCTCCGAGATGTATTTCCCTGACGCTGGCGTGCAAGGAGGAGCAAGGCTGCCGGTGTGCATGGAAACGCATGTCGAAGCCAGTCCTCTGTCAGCGTCTACCCCTTGTGTCAGGCGCTCCTCAACTACACTGACCACTCTGAGCATCCCCCAACAGGTGGTGGTATCGCGGCAGAGAGCGTGGTCCCCCCTCTCCGGAGAAGGAGAGCAGCTGTTGGGCGTTCAATCCTTCTCCCTCCCGGCTGACCCCGCTGATCTAAGTCAAGCCCCTTTAACCCGGTCGCCGGTGTGGTACGAGGTGTGGCATCCAGCGCCTCAACCCTCAGCGCCACCGGGCTGGCAACACAACGTGCTTTAAATTAGGAATGGTCAGGGAGCTGCAGCTTGCCAAGATACTGATAACAAAAGCTTAAAGAAGTGGCATCCTGTTACCAAAAGTGCTTAATACCAAATTTTGCTATCTACAACATCACAGTTGTCACAGTTTATCAGGCAGTATTGAGATCTAGAAAGCAAAAACTATATTAGTTATTAGCCATCCACATAACAATATAAGGTGCTTGTAATTACGGGGCCAGATATTCAAACTGCGCCATTCTGTGGCGCAAGCCCTTGCGCTGCTCAAAAAAGTTGCGCTGGGGTGTGGCCAAGGCGATATTCAACGGAGTTGCGCTATGGAGCAACTTCCTTGAATATCGCCCCCTGGCCACAGCCACTGTGCATGGCGCAGTGGAACTTGCGCCACCACAAGTGGTCAGAGTGGAGCATTCAGGATGCGATGGCGCAAGTTCCATTCGCCATGTACCGAAACCTGCGATATTCAAAAGGTGACATGCAAATGGGGCCATAATTTTATGCAGGCGCCGCGGGGGCCATTTGCATCTAATTACAGCCCCATTTGCATGCTCGGGTGCACCCGATCCCGCGCGACTTGTGCCTGGCGCCCTGCCAGGCAGCAGCCGCGAGAGCGATACCCTCCAGCCCGAGCACAGGCATAATGAAACGCCCGATCACGGGCATAATAGTGGTCCCCATTAGCCTGATTGCTGGCAGAATGTTCCGTCCCCATTAGCCCGATCGCGGGCAAAAGCGTTATTCCACCCCAGTAGCCCGATCGTGGGCAGAGCGTTATATCCCGAGCAGCCCGATCGCGGGCATCAGGCGTCCCTCCCCCAAAGTCCAGTATCCCTGGTGGTCCAGTGGACCGCATGAAGCCAATCGCGGGCATAACGTCAACCCCAAGACCAATATCCCTGGTGGTCCAGTGGACGATGAAGCCCGATTATTGGGCATAAAATCAAACCCACCCCCAAGTCAATATCCCTGGTGATCTGGTAAGCCGCACCTGAGCCTACCCACACTCCCCGTCAGCCGGCAGCACCCCACCGCCTGCTGCCCGCTGAACCAATGGGCGTGCAGCCCATACCGTACAAAGCAGTCCGGATATGAGCAGATTCACATATCTGGACTGCTGCTGTCTGGTATGAACTGCGATCCGACAACTCTCTGCTGAACCAATGGGCGTGCAGCCCTACCCGAGCTGTCGGTCGGCGGGCGGCGGCAGGGTGGGTGGGGTGCTGCCGCCCACCGACTGACGGGGGTGGGGTGGTGGGGAGTGGGGTGAGGGGCCACTAGATCACCAGAGATATGAACTTTGAGGCATGAGCTGACGTTATGCCATGGTAAAGCTTCCGCGATCACTGGACCTGAAAGACTCAATGATCTTTGAAAGGAGTTAACGTTATGCCCAGCGATCGCTTTCAGCGATCCACTGAACCACCAAAGACTGAACTTTGAAAGGCGTCTGTTCCAGCGATCCAGGGCTGAGTAAATGAGGGACAGAAACGTTCTGCCCGCTGATCGAGCTTCTGAAATTAACGTGATGCCCGTAGTTCGGGCCATCGAGATGAAAATAATGTTCTGCGCGGGTAGGGCTAATAGAGACTGCGGCTTCCAGCGATGGCGGGGCATGGGCGCCTCAGGAGCGAGTGGAGGGCCACCCACAGGTGGCAGCTGCTGTGTTGCTGCCCTGCAATGCGGCGGCTCACCGCAATGGTGGCCCTCGACCAATCCTTTTTGACTTAAAGTTGTGTAGGCACGGGTAGGGGTTGCGCCTGCGCCAACTCTGCATGGCCCGGCTGAATATCGGGCTGTGCAGTTTATGCATGGTTCCTCCCCCTTCGGTTGTGCATGCCTTCATTAGCAGTGCGCTGTTGCTCAGCATGATTTGGGGGGCGCAACTGCCTCCTGCTGAATATCGCAGAATGGCGCATTTCGGACTTGCGCAGGCGCAACCCTATTGCGCATGGCTCAACTCTTTTGAATATCTGGCCCACTGAGTTTTTCTCTCTCCATAATGATAGTTTGTGCTTGTGCTCCATATCTTAATTTCATTAATCATAACACAAATGTTGCCCCTTTTCAATTGCATACATTTCTCCAGATAACATTACACCACAAAAAAGAGAACGATAATAGTTCCATGGGGCTAAGATTGGGTGTACAATGTGTGTTGGGCTAGCCGTGTGGTCTCTCTAAATGCGAGCACATTTTGATTTTGTTGGGCCACATAACTGGAATGGTAAATGCCCAGAGATGCTACTGTGTACACCTTGCGGCCAAGGTGGTCCTATGTTTTGGACTTCTTGTCTAGGAGCTTATCTGACTTTAAATATATGTACAACAGAACCCTCTAATGCTGGAGGTGCCTAAGGTAAGAACCACACCATTCAAATACAAAACAAAACAAGCATTTGTCAATGCCGAATGTTGATTGCGTTGGTCCGTTGAATTCGCTCACTGCCCCTCTGTCACTCACTTGTTCTGTTTCTCCTGGTGCTGCAAGCTGCTGTTTTGTACTGGGCTCCTGCCTGCATTGGCACCCTTTTCTGTCCATAAAGAAATCTGCAGCTGTCCCAACAGAGGTCCGTTGAGGTGGCTTACTCCCCCTATGTCACTCACTCATTCTATTTCGCCTGGCGCTGCAGACTGGCCTTTTGTACTGGGCTCCTGCCTGTGTTGGTGGCTTTTTCTGCCCACAAAGAAATCTGCAGCAGTCCCAACACAGTTCCGTTGAGCTCGCTCACTCCCCCTCTCTCACTCTCTCGTTCCGTTTCTGCCGGCGCTGCAGGCTGGTCTTTTGAACTGGGCTCCTGCCTGCGTTGCCGCCTTCTTCTGCCCACAAAGAAATCTGCAGCAGTCATGATACAGCTCCATTGATCTCGTTCATTCCCCCTCTCTCACTTGCTCATTCTGTTTCTCCCACTGCTATAGGCTGGCCTTTTGTACTGAGCACCTGCGTGCACTGCTGCCTTTTTCTGCCCACAAAGAAATCTGCAGCAGTCACGATAGACCTCCGTTGAGTTTGCTCACTCCCCCTCTCTCACTCGCTCATCCTGTTTCTGCCGGAGCTGCAGCCTGCCCTTTTGTACAGGGCTCCTGCCTGCGTTGCTGCCCTTTTCTGCCCACAAAGAAATCAGCAGCAGTCCCGATAGAGCTCCGTTGAGCTTGCTTGCTCCCCATCTCTCCCTCAGTCATTCATTCTGTTTCTCCCGCCACTGCAGGCTGCCTTTTTGTACTGGGCCCCTGCGTGCGTTGCTGCCTTTTTCTACCCACAAAGAAATCTGCAGCAGTCCCAGCAGAGCTCCGTTGATCCTCACTCCCCTCATTCACTTCGTTCTGTGTCTCCGCTGCTGCAGCCCACACTTTTGCTCGGCTCCTGCTTTGCGTTGGGGGCTTTTCTGACCACAAAGAAATCTGTAGCAGTCCCGACACAGCTCCGTTGCGCTCACTCACTCCCCCTCTCCCACTCGCTCATTGTGTTTCTCCCGGTGCTGCAGGCTGGCCTTTTGTACTGGGTTCCTGCCTGTGTTGGCACCTTTTTCT
The DNA here is from genome assembly GCA_016271365.2 of Neoceratodus forsteri. Lineage (NCBI taxonomy): Eukaryota > Metazoa > Chordata > Ceratodontiformes > Ceratodontidae > Neoceratodus > Neoceratodus forsteri. Next base: position 421,528,813 of record CM028138.1, read on the forward strand.
GCCCACAAAGAAATCCACAGCTCTCCCAAGAGAGCTCCATTAAGGTTGCTCACTCCCTCTGTGTCACTCGCTCATTCTGTTTGTCCTGGCGCTGCAGGCTGTCCTTTTGTACTGGGCTCCTGCCTCTGTTGGCTGCTTCTGCAGCCAAAAGAAATCTGCAGCAGCCCAACAGAGCTCAAGTGGGCTAGCTCACTCCCCTCTCTCACTCGCTCATTCCGTTTCTGCGGTGCTTAGGCGCCCTTTTGTACTGGGCTCCTGCCTGCATTGCCTTCTTCTTCTGCACACAAAGAAATCTGCAGCAGTCACGATAGAGCTCCGTTTAGCTCACTCACTTGATCATTCTGTTTCTCCCGCTGTTGCAGGCTGCCCTTTTGTACTGGGCCCCCTGTGTGCATTTCTTCCTGTTCTGCCCACAAAGAAATCTGCAGCAGTCCCGACACAGCTCCGTTGAGCTCGCTCGCTACCCCTCTCTCACTCGCTCATTCCGTTTCTGCTGGCACTGCAGGCTGGCCTTTTGTACTGGGCCCCTGCGTGCACTGCTGCCTTTTTCTGCCCACATAGAAATCTGCAGCAGTCACAATAGACTTCCGTTGAGTTTGCTCACTCCCCTCTCTCTCTCACTCTTGTCCCACGTTTCTGCGGTAGCTGCAGCCTGCCCTTTTGTATGGAGCTCCTGCCTGCATTACCTTTCTGCTCACAAAAGAATCAGCAGGTCCCGATGGAAAGCTCATGGGCTCACTCCTCCCCTCCCTCACTTGCTCATTCTGTGTCTCCCGCTGCGGCAGCCTGCTTTGTACTGGGCATCTCCGCTGCTGCAGCTGCCTTTTAGCTGCACTCCTGCTTGCATTGGGGCTTTTTCTGACCTGAAAAATCTGCAACAGTCCCGACACAGTTCGTTGAGTCTCCTCACTCGCTCATTGTGTTTCCTCCGGTGCTGCAGGCTGGCCTTTTTGTACTGGGTTCCTGCCTTGGTTGACCTTTCTCTGCCCACAAAGAAATCCGGCAGCTGTCCGACCAGAGCTCCATGGAGGTCACTCACTCCCCATCTCACGCACTCATTCTGTTTCTCCTGGCACTGCAGGCTGCCTTTTTGTACTGGGCTCCTGCCTCTGTTGGCACCTTTTTCTGCCCACAAAGAACTCTGCAGCAGTCCTGACAGAGCCCCTTTGAGCTCACTCACTCCCCCTCTCTCACTCGCTCGTTCTGTTTCTTCCACCACTGCAGGCTGCCCTTTTGTACTGGGCCCCTGCGTGCATTGCTGCCTTTTTCTACCCACAAAGAAATCCGCTGCAGTCCCAACAGAGCTCCATTGAGCTCACTCACTCCCTCTCCCTCTCCCTCACTCATTCATTCTGTGTCTCCCGCTGCTGGAGCCTGCCCTTTTGTACTGGGCTCATCTCCTGCTGCTGCAGCCTGCCCTTTTGTACTGGGTTCCTGCTTGCGTTGGAGGCTTTTTCTGCCCACAAAGAAATTCTGCAGCAGTCCCAACACAGCTCCATTGAGCTCACTCACTCCCCCTCTCTTACTCGCTCATTGTGTTTCTTCCGGCGCTGCAGGCTGGCCTTTTGTACTGGGTTCCTGCCTGCATTGGCACCTTTTTCTGCCCACAAAGAAATCCGCAGCTGTCCCGACAGAGCTCCATTGAGGTCGCTCACTCCCCCTGTCTCATGCAGTCATTCTGTTTCTCCTAGCACTGCAGGCTGCCCTTTTGTACTGGGCTCCTGCCTCTGTCAGCACCTTTTTCTGCCCACAAAGAAAACTGCAGCAGTCCCGACAGAGCTCCATTGAGCTTGCTCACTTACTCCCCCTCTCTCACTTGTTCATTCTGTTTCTCCTGCCACTGCAGGCTGCCCTTTTGTACTGGGCCCCTGAATGCATTGCTGCCTTTTTCTGCCCACAGAGAAATCCGCAGCAGTCCCAACAGAGTTCCAGTGAGCTCACTCACTCCCCCTCCCTCACTCACTTGTTCTGTCTCCCACTGCTGCAGGCTGTGCTTTTGTACTGGGTTTCTGCCTGCGTTGGTGGCTTTTTCTGCCCACAAAGAGATTTGCAGCAGTCCTGACACAGCTCCCTTGAGGTCACTCACTCCCCCTCCCCCAATCACTCACTCGTTCGTTTCTGCCGGTGCTGCAGGCTGGCCTTTTGTACTGGGCTCCTGCCTGTATTGCTGCCTTTTCATGCCCACAAAGAAATCCGCAGCAGTCACGATAGACCTCCAGTTGAGCTTGCTCATTCCCCTCTCTCACTCGCTCATTCTGTTTCTGCAGGCGCTGCAGGCTGGACTTTTGTACTGGGCTCCTGGTTGCATTGCCACCTTTTTCTGCCCACAAAGAAATCCGCAGCAGTCAAGATAGAGCTCCGTTGAGGTCGTTCACTCCCCCTGTCTCACTCGCTCATTCTGTTTCTCCTGGCGCTACAGGCTGCCCTTTTGTACCTGGGCTCCTGCCTCTGTTGGTGGCTTTTCTGCCACACAAAGAAATCTGCAGCAGTCCGACAGAGCTCCTGTGAGACTCGCTCTCCCTCCTCTCTCAGTTGCTCAGCCCGTTTCTGCCACCATACAGAGCTGCCCTTTTGTACTGGGCTCCTGCCGCTATGTTGCCGCCTTCTTCTGCGCACAAAGAAATCTGCAGCACTCATGATGGAGCTCCATTTAGCTCGCTCACCCTCTCCCTCTCTCACTCCTCATTGTGTTTCTCCCGCTGCTGCAGGCTGGCCTTTGTACTGTGCCCCTGCACGCGCATGCCTTTTCCTGCCCACAAAGAAATCTACAGCAGTCCGACACGGCTCCCGTTGTGCGCTCACTCCCCTCTCTCACTCACTCATTGTGTTTCTCCCAGCGCTGCAGCTGCCCTTTTGTACTGGGCTCCTGCCTGTGATCGCACCTTTTTCTGCCCACAAAGAAATCAGCAGCTGTCCCGACAGAGCTCCGTTAAGGTCGCTCACTCCCCCTGTCTTACGCGCACATTCTGTTTGTCCTGGCGCTGCAGGCTGCCCTTTTGTACTGGGTTCCTGCCTCTGTTGGCACCTTTTTCTGGCCACAAAGAAATCTGCAGCAGTCCCGACAGAGCTCCGTTGACCTTACTCACTCCCCCTCTCTCATTCTCTCGTTCTGTTTCTGCCAGCGTTGCAGCCTGCACTTTTGTACTGGGCTCCTGCCAGTGTTGCTGCCCTTTTCTGCCGACAAAGAAATCCTCAGCAGTCATGATAGACTCCGCTGAAACTGCTCCTCCCCCTCTCTCTCAGTCCTCATCTGTTCTCCCGCTGCTGCAGGCTGGCCTTTTGTACTGGGCCCTGCATGCATTGCTGCCTTTCCTGCCCACAAAGAAATCCCAGCAGTCCCAGCAAACTACATGACCTCACGCCTCCGCTCCCTCACTACCGCTCATTCTGGCTATCTCACAGCGCTACAGCTGCCCTTTTGTACTGGCCTCCTGCAGCCGTTGGTGCCTTTTCCTGCCCACAAAAGAAATCTGCAGCAGTCCTGACAGAGCTCATTTGAGCTGGTCACTCTCCCCTCTTACTCACTCCAATCCTAAATTGTCCAAAACAATGATGTCCGACAAGCGACTGTGGTATTTCTGTGCACGAATAGAAAAAACTAATTCAGCCAGGATGTGAAAAATGACAGCTATACTTTCATAAGGAGATGTGAAAGAAATGCAACAGCTGTTGAGAATGTGGCTGCGAAAATATTACTAATTTGTGAAGTTACAAGAGTGCGTGGAAACTGCACAATGCAAGCTACTAACAGTCATTTTATGGAGTTTCATCAGAAAATTTTAACATTGTCATTTTAGGACCTGTGCTCATGAACAGTGTCAGTGTGATTTTTTTAATGTGTCCCGCAGCTGATTTCCCACAGCGACCGGCGCTGTGTGCGCGAAGGCAAAGCGCATTTTGGCCAGGATGAAAATGACAGCTGCACTGTTCATAAGGAGGTGTGTAAAATGGCAAAGTTGAAAATCTGGGTGAAAATATTGCAAAGTTGCGAGAAGATGCAGGCGTGCGTGGAAACTGCATAGCGCACGCCCATAACACAGTCATTTATGGAGTATCAGCACAAATTTTCACATAGGCATTTTAGGACCTCTGCTCATGAACAGTGTCACTGTCATTTTCGTAATCTGTCCCGAACACTGATTTCCCCAGCGACCACGCTATTCTGCACCAAGTGCGAAAGCACATTTCGGCCATGATGTGAAAATGGCAGCTGTACTGTTCACAAGGAGGTGTGGAAAAATGCGATGTTGAAAATCTGGTGTGAAAATGTGTACCTTGCGAGGATTCTGGCCGTGCATAGCAACTCGCGCAGCACATCGTAAAACAGTCATTTTGGATTTTTCCGCAAATTTGCAACATAGGCTCTTTGAGAGGCCCACCTCATGAACACTGGCACTGTCTTTTCATTAATCAGTTCTGAAAGAGTGATTCACGCAGTGACCGCGAAATCACCTTTTGGGACTGATTAACGCCATGACAGTGACAGAATTCATGAGGAGGGTCAAAACCCCATATTGAAAATTTGGTGCCAGAATTCCCCAAAATGCCGAGATATTCATCAAATTGAAAACACCCTATTTATTCCATTATATAGCTTACCAACATTTCCTCAGTTCACGGTCGGCTTTGAAAGAGTGCAGGCGTGTTCCCAGTCCACCAAAGATCGTCCGTAAGCTCCGGAGGTGGGTAGCAGGGTGAGGTAGGGGTGGGGGAAGGGTGCACAGTGGGTGGGTGCGGGTCAACTTTAGTGGCTGCAGGTTAATAATTCAAGATTATTGAAACAGCAGAGCCTCAATGACTGAACCCGAGTTTGGTTATGGAGGCTCTGCTGTTTCAATAACTTGGAATTTTAACCTGCAGTAACTAAAGTTGCTCTGGATTAATGTTATTGTATCCTTTTTCTTGTTTTATATTTTGCTTATCTGACTTTTCCTGCATTTTGGCTTTGTGGAACACCCTGTCTCCCACCCAACCTTCTGGAAAAGGGTGCTCTGTAAATCTAGAGAGCGCCCTCCATGAGCACCACATACCTGTGGTCCATGGGTACCCTGTACTTGCAGTCCATTCAATGAGGTGGGACTGGACAATAAGACAGACACTACCAGATGCCGAGCTTGACCCAGCATGCAGGGGAAATAGGAAAGGCTACCCCAGACCAGGAATAAGAGGGCCAGCTGTGGGAAGGGGCTTGAGTGTCCCTCAGGACGCTCTCCTCCTTGGGGAGGGAGGTCACGTAGTCTCTGCTGCACTACCGTCACCTGGGTGACTGTAGGTAGCAGTGCAGCTGGAGCTGGTGAACAGGGAGGGAAGACACTGACATGCTCTAACGCATGCTGATACACATCAGCATGCCTGCGTGCATCCTTATTGCTGTCTCTGTCTATGTCGGGGGGGGTGGCATCTGTAAAAAAAAAATGGGTTAAAAAACCCTAGCTGCAGCAACATGATGTCCGCTTCTTATCACATGCCCTGCACTGACTAGCACTCATGCTGAACTGAGCTCTAACTTTATGGGGGACAGGGTACACCCTCAGTGACCCCACCCCGAGGGAGGTAAGACAGGGAGGACCAGGCCCTGAGTAAGTCCTAGAGAAGGTAGGTGATGGAGCTGGATGTGGGGTAGGACCAAAGGAGGGCTGGCTGGGGACAGCAGGGGATAAAGGATACTACATGTAAAAACAAACACATAAAAAAGGCTACCCTAGATGACGAATTGTATTTCGGGATTTTCAACAGAGGTTAGGTTTCTATTTTTCAGGACCTCCTCTAAAGGAGTTTCCAGCAATGTGGACATTCTGTCCAGTAATGAGGCAAAGGAAGAATGTTCCCCTGAGGTGTGCCTATCGGTCAGTAAACTGCTGTCTCACAGTCAGGGTGTCGAGTAACATGATGAATAATCCAAGTCCAGGTACAGCAATACTGGATGCTGACAAAGTGAATGGACCACCCATTCCATTGGGATGACCAGCACTGATAGGGCATAATGGGGCAGCCCCATCCCAGGCCAGAAATCATTGCTGAGTGCCCCCACCTGCAGTGATGAAGGTGGGGGCTGAAGTAAGGTCACTGAGGCAGTGCTGGGGTTGGGGCACTCGGCCATGTGACAGGGATCGGCACCAAGAAAGGAGCCATGGCCTGGTCCACCTAAAAGACAACATCTGTCAACCTCAGCCCTGGGAATACACTTCATAAGACCATTGCCACCATGTTGTCTTCTACTACCTGCAGTGTGCTCGATATAAATGATGGAAGGCCAACGACAAGGATGAGGAACTGGATGACAATTTCTGTTGATGTCAGTGGTGATATCAAGAACCTGACCTCAATACTGAATGCTAGCAAGCCAAACAGTGTGGTGCTGACTTCACCAGCATTGGCTTCCCCATCTGGTGGCAGCACTGGGGTTGAGATGACTGGTGGAAGCCAAATGGGTGAAGATTCAACTGGAAGCTCACTGAACTCATCTCTCTCAGCTTAGGCAGGACCAGTGTAAGCACTGGAGTCCATGACAGAGAGGAGTCTTCTCCCTTGGCAGTCTTCACTGCCCAGGCACGACAGCTCACCAACAAATTAACTGACATTGAAGCCTTAGACAGGCTTTAAAGTGAATGCCTAGATGGAATCTCCATGAGCTTTCATTTAGAGCCAAGCCAGGGGTCTGGCTTGACTCTGCGAGCCAAAACGAGAGCCAAGCCCTGGCTACTTCAGGCTGTTTTCTGCATAGGCGTTGAACATTTCAAACACTATACTAGCTGTTCAGGCTGACAAAAATGCATACATTGACCATAACTGGCTTGGCTTGACCTTGGCTCTCAGTTTCTTACAGAGGTTGAGCCAAGCCAAGCCATGCAATAATCTCGAGCCAGGCTTCAGCCTGCACCAGCTTGGCCGGCTATAGAGCTGACCAATGTGCTCCGTGGGTGGCTCAACCTCTTTAGTGAGCAACTGACCTCAATAGCCCTCTAGAAGGGGAGAACACAAACTGTCCCTTCGCTGACAGCACTCCCACGACCAGCATCAACTTTTCTTCTTTCTTTGCCTGGGAGGAGATTCACCTTCAGAAGCCTGAATGGAGGACCTAAAATCTCAAAAACCTTCATTGGCACGTGGTGTGGGATTATCCACCACCCACTCCTCCATGATCATCGATCCAAGACTGGGGCAGCACTGAAGGTCTGGAAATTGTTGTCCTCCATGGCTCTCTCGCCGTTCCTTGCTTATGTTTGAGCACTTCCATATGATGATTATCGATCCCTCGCCAGTGCATGGTCTGGTACACTGGGGGTTGTCCACATCAAAGGAAATTCTCAAACAGTGAATGCAGGCATCATGGCAGTCAGTGACTGACATGGTTACCTTGCAAACCACATACCTCTTAAATCCTGGCTTCCTTAATTACTGTCCCATAGAACATTTGGTAGATCAGTGAGCTAGAGTTGTGGTGCACGTGATGAGTCAACAGGAAAATCAAAAACTTCAAATGAACTCGAGAAGAAGCCTGAAAATTTGCAGAATCCAAATTCACTAATAGAAGCTGTGAAGGAGGAGGAGGAGACCTGGGGCACAATTTTCAAAAGGCCTGACTTGGCCCAGGGACTAAGTCCTGATACACAACTCACAGGTGTGGAGACAAAATCTCCGCAGTGGCCAAAATGCAAGTGTATGGCAGGCAAAGCCGTGAAGGAATGTTATGTTTGGTAACAGGCATAGCATTTTGGTGCAACTGTGCATAGACTGTGTCTGCAAGCTACTGTAAATTGCAGAAACAGTTACAAAAATAGCTCTGGCTATGAAAATCATGCACGTGTAGGAAAACTTGCAGCTGTGCAAGGGAAGCCCCCCTTATGCAATGTTACTTTATTGTTTTTTTATTTAGTTTTTGTTGACACCCATGTGAATTTTTTCAATTCTTTAAAAATCCAGCCCCTGTTATTTGCTGTGGAAGAAAAGATCTGAGAGCAGTGTGGGCAGAACTGGAGGACCACATGATTACATGGTAGGAGGCGTCAAGCTTGAAGACAGTTCGAGAGACTCAGCATGCTTAGTGGAAGATGGCCTAGCTGTGGACAGTGAACTACATTTATTTACCGAAAGGAAAAATGACAAAACTGATCACTGTCCAAGCCAGCAGCATGGTACCCTGCAGTCCGCTTACTTTATTTCAGCTGGCAAGCATCCTAGTTCTTTTTAGAACACTGTGATATGGCCTCTGTCCTTCCACCAACATCACGGCTCCCAGTGTATCATGGAAGCAAACGTCTTGACGATACGGAGGTTGTGGAAGCGAGGCACAGGTTGGATTACTGTTACAGCAATAATAATTTGGATGATTTTTTTTGTAATAGGAAGGAAAATAATGTGAATAAGTTTTAAATTGGGGGATAGTGACATGAAATGTTTTGAAACCTCACAAAGAGAGACATTTCCATGCTACTTCCATGGCACTGATTGATGGGGGATTGCTCTGCCATGCCGGCAACCCAAGTTCACCCCTTCAAGCCTGGGACATCACAAGCAGAAGGTGGCAGAGAGGCCCACTGTGGGGAGGGCATTTTCTGCATTGCTCTTACAGTGCCTCCTGGTGATTTAGGTGCCATTGACAGCATGAGTGACTACACAACATCAGGCACCCCCACCAGGCCAGCTGCAAGCATGTGTGAACATGGGATGGGGGGATGGAAGAAAAGTGTTTGACTGGATGATGGGCCTTGTCACCCCCCAAGCCAGCAACCCTCCAGCACACCCTGCCTCAGGACCCCAGCAGATACCAGGGTTTTCAGACACTCCTCCTCTAGGCAAGGGGTGGCTCCCAGCATGCAAATGCCAACCGCTCAGGAAGTCAAGCGAGGTGCTTAATTCTTCCAGTAGACCAGAGGAGGCCCATGGCAGGTAAAAGCCAGCCACGTGGGATGTTTCAGAAACTAGAGTAGGTCAGGTTGGTGCCCAGCGACAGCAGGGCATGGAGTGGTGGGTTGATGAGCAGTTGTTAGGCCCAAAGGAGTGGTGTGCCAGAGGGCAAGCAATGCTGTAAAAAAAGCGCTTTTTTTATTTTAAAAATAACACATAGTCAATTTATGTTGTTGTTCTTGCATGGTACCGTACCAGTACACATTTCTCCCATTATCATGGGGTAGGCAGTGACACAGAATGTCTTAAAATGGTTGGTTGGAGAAATATATTTTATTTATTTAGACTTTGATAACTGGGTAAGGCCCACTGGGACAATGCCCATTTACAGGGATGACCCAGAAATAACACAAGACAAGCCTGAGGTACAAATGAGGATAAGCATCTGAACAATTACATTCCAGTTCAAATAAAACAGTTACATTCGCAAATCTCACATAGGTACTGTTTGACACAGTATTGTGGTGATGAAAGGGATTTATGGTTCATCTTGCCTGCCCCTCTTGTCACATGGCTGTGACTATTACCCACGCTGAGTATGGACATACCTCCAAGCTTAGCAGCTGGAATGAAACCCCTACTCATGCAACGTAACCATCAATGTGATTCTCCCTCAGACATCTGTCTAGCTCTGAAATGAATGCCTGCACAGTGCAAATGTTCTCAACCTCACCAGGTGGTCTACCGTTTACCCCCAGATTATAAGCACAATACCTCTAAAATGCTGTTTCAGATTAACTTGCTAAAGGTGGAAGTTGCATTCACATGTAGAATCCAGGACTTCCACGTCTGCCTTATCATCTCATCTGACCTTCAGCAACAAAGCTACTATCATGCAGAGAGCAGTGCAGCCTGGGTTATTTCTGTCAGCACATACATGTGTCCTGTACCAGGCATGAACACAGCTTTTATAAACATCTGCAGAATAGATGAAGGCAAAAAGACGGGGGGTGGGGGTTGTCCTGTAAACCCTTCATCCATTTATTGTCCATCTTAAGGGACAGCCAGCTGTTACAAACACCCACACCTGCTGCTTTCATTCCTCTGGTTCCCTCCTCAGTATTTTTCCCAGGGCTCTTGGCTCACACAGGTGGACAGCATATGTTTTTTTTTTTCTTAGCTCCCCCCACCCCAAGCAGGCATCTCTGCATAAACAAAAGCTTCTCTTCTTATGCTGTTTCCACTGCCTGCTAATATGCAACAGGTTCTGGTCAGCTGCTGCAGACAGACCGGCTTAACGTTCAGAGCTGTCAAGTCAACATCTCTTCAAATGAGTGAGCTCTTCAGATAGGATCACGAAAATCAGAGAGATTTTCACGGGGCTCTAATTTATGTGTCTAACTTAAGTATTTAAATGGCAGAAATGAATTGCTAGAACCATTAAAAGACAAGACTAACAGTTTGTCCTTTGAGTCTGATGATTTTAGGGGAGTTGGAGTTGGAATGGTACCACAAGAAGCAAGGCTGTGTCAAAAGGAATGGGTAAAATCGGGGAGACACCCTGAGAATAGGGAAACATGGAATGCAACTGTGCTTCTGGATCAGAACCACAAAGCCTGTCATTTATGGGGCAGCCACTTTTTGCTTCGACAGGACTTGCCTTTCCCACCTTTCTCCTTTTAGGGATATACATGATTGGGCTCATCTCTGTTTCACCATAACATTGTTCTTCCTGTCTTGCATCTTGTGCACGACATTCAAAAAATGCGATGTGTACTCTCTGTCAACCTTCTGAAAGTTATTCCCCTTCTTTCAAAGGAGGGCCATTTTTAAATTGTGCATCACAAACTGCAGTATCTTGGCATTTTTTTGCCTCAACATCAATTTCACCCACGCATGCCACAGATTTGGCATTTGGAAAATACCTGGGCTACTGTTATGTCTGTCCCCTTGTCTTGGAGAGGTGCCCCTCCAGACCAAGCTGCGAATCAAACCTGGTGCTCGGAGTCCTGAAGACAGCAATTCTAACCATTCAGCTAAAGCCAAATGCAATTACTTGAAGGAAGACCGTGCTAAGGCAACCACAGACTTGAAGAACCACAATATTGGTCATCTGACTTGAAAAGGACATACACCTTATTAAAGAACTGGTAAAATATTTATTTATTTATTTACTGAAAATGTTTTACCAGGAAAGGCATACTGAGCAAAAAGATGCTCGTCTCACGGTCAAGCCTGGGGGATTACAGAGGAGGCAGGTATACATACAAAGTTGAACTACAGTAGCACAATATGGAAAATGTACATAGTTGGGAAGGATACATTTGAACAAATTACATAGGCAGTGCCGTTCAAGCGCACAGGCTCAGCAAGTACAGGTTATACAAATTGTGGTTAACCAACTAGGTAAGAACAGTACAGAACAAGAACGTGAAGGGATGATATACAAAACAAGGGTACATCGAGGCAAAACATGAAATACATAAGTGCCAGTAACAGAACAGAGGTAGTAATAACACAACTTGAGTGCCAGTAGCGGAGGTTGAGCTTCAGGGAGAAGCATCAAGTAGAAAGGAAGGATTTGGAGAGCAAGATGGGGGGTAGGGATGGAGGGTGAAGAAACGTAGGTGTATAAGGGAAGGGTTACCATGACTCCATGTTAAAAGGAAGCCGGCACTACCACACCCTGCCAAATGTTTTCAAGCCCCCATATACTCTTTCTCAAGGTGTACCTGAGGCCCATACCCATGTGCAATTTTTTTTTTTTTTTTTATATTTAGTATACTTTTCGCTGTGCCCTAGCCGTCGATGTCTGCCCTGGTCACAGACCCCCGTACCTACACCTCCAGTAGTGCCTGTGCTCTCCCAGTCACCCTGGCTTCCCCCCCAGAGGGCAGGAATGCAGCACTATCCCCTTACCAGAGCCACAATACCAGTATCTAGTCAGGGGCTGGCTACGGAGGCTAATTGAGGCCCGAGGGCAGGGCTTCATGGAGGTGGCCAGGCGCAAAAGGATTTTCTTCCCTGGTAGGCAGGGGCGGGGACGTGCAATTATGACCAGTGTCCGCCCTGCCCCTGAGTTGAGTAGGCTTCGGTGCTTGCTATAAACCCAGCCTCCACTGGGTGTCTCCGCTGCACCGACCGCACATCCCCGGAAAAGGAGAGCAGTCAAAGGCACTCAATCCTTCTCCCCGGCCGTCCTCCGACAACCTGGGTCATTTTCTGAACGCGGGTCGCCAGCGTCACAAGCAGAAAACCAGCCGCTGCACCAGTAGGCCGGCACCTGTATGAAATTTAAAGAGCAGCTGACGCCTTCAGGAGAACTTTACCAAAATATAATATCTAGATGCAGTCCAGCTTGTATTTCACATTAGTTCTGTATCCCTCCTCCCTATTATTTATTACTGAGGCCATTTGCATGAAAACAGGATGTTTGCTCCTGAAGAGTTCACCTATTCCTGTTGCTGTCTCCCTACCTGAGGTGATAATGCACTGCTTGTGACTTCACGGTTACTCCCATGGCAACATACTGTGATGTCACAACTGAGGATTATGACTTGAAGTAGGGAGTCAGCTGTAGAGGTAGATGAACCCTGAGGGATAACGATCATCCATTCATGCACATGTCCTTAGTAATAAATACTGGGGGGAGGACTCTTTAGAATATGTATGGAATGGAAGCTGAATTGTACCTAATTATTGTTTTTCAAAGTTGTTTAAGGCACCAGCAGCTCTTTAAATCAACCCTTAATGGGAAGTAAGTGGTTTAGTTTGATTATACTACGTCACAATGTATGAGCCTCATGAAACATTCACTTCAGAAATTGCCCTACAAACGGGGGGAGGAGGTAAGGACAAAACAAATTGAAATAATTAAAATAATTGAAACAACACACAGGGTGGGTAGAACAGAAAAGGGGGGGCGGGAGAATCAAAACACACTAGCATAGGCATTACATTATTGTAGCACTGAAACTACGCTAATAAATAACGATAATAAATACATAATGCATACATTATATAAAAAACATGGCCATATGTGCACTCTATACATGGCAGATCAGAACAGATAAAAAAACAATCAATTGCAAATAATATTGCAAAAAAAAGGGTCAACTGGAATCTATCATTAAGACCCTGTATTTATTCTCATTACCCATCAGCGTGGTTTTAGTGCTGCAATAATGTAATGCCTATGCTGGTATATTCTGGTTCTCCCCCACCACTTTTTCTGTTCTACCCACTCTGTATATTCTTTCTATTATTTTAATTATTTCAGTTTATTTTGTCCTTACCCCCCTTGTTTGTAGGGCAGTTTCTAAAGTGGATGTTTTATGAGGCTCATACATTATGATTTAGTGTAATTAAACTAAACCACTTACTTCCCATTAAGGTTGATTTAAATTGCATACAGGTATGAGCCTCAGGTACACCTTGAGAAAGAGTACGTGGGGGCTCGAAAATGTCTGGCATGGTGTGGTAGTACTGTGCTTCTGCTTAACATGGTTTTACCAGTTTCTAAATAAAGTGTATGCCCTTTTTGCATCAGATGACCAATATTGTGGTTCTTCAAGTCTGTGGTTGCCATAGCATGGTCTTCCTTCAAGTAACTGGGTAACAATACATCAGTAGCTTGGCATTCCTTTGGGTGGCCACCTACATTCTCACTGCTAAAGCCAAATGCAACCTAGCTGGGATATTAAGAGACTGGAGAGCTCCTTGTACTTTCATACACTGCAGTCTCAAGAACCACCACCAGAGGTCTCTCTGCTGCTACTACTGTATTTCTCTGCACTGACGGACTCAGCCATTTTCCAGCTGCTCACATCTAGATGGCACTGTTTTTACAGACTGTTTTTATCATCTACAGCAGCTGCCCAGAATTTCCCCTGGAAGCGTAGCACCCCATTGTGCCTTTCAGCATGAGCCAGACCCCGGAGGGTCAAGTGACTGACATCCAACCAATCAGGCTGTGAGCTCTGGGACATCACCCACTTCTTCCCTTTATATTATTAGCAGGACCTTGGTCACTTTAGTTTAATTGATCTCTGGGCCTATAAATGTAATATACCTTGTGTGGATAGCAGTACATGTAATACGTTTGAACCTGTACGTCCTTGGAGTATTGGCATCTTGCCTAGCCCCAGCTATGAATGTTATACACTGCCTACTGCCTGTTCACTGTACCATGAATATCTGTTCCCCAACTTTTGTTTTTGTAAACTTTATTTATAGGAGTCAGCAAGACAGATCGAAATAGTGCAGCACATAGTACAGTACAACATCTGGGGATGGGTAAGACATGGGACACTCAATCTTTACAGATTTTTAGAGTGGTTAGTTCATATTACAGAACATGGGTATTTTCATATCTTTATACAGGAACAGGTAGACATTCCAGTCTGATGTGCAAATAAGTTCTATTACTTCCATTCGTAATACATTCAATTCAGTTGCCCCAGAATACACAGTAATAATATTACTACATGAGTTTACAAGCAAACTCTAAAAACTGGGCATCAAGTTGTTGGGAACCAGGTTTCCCCTAGTGCACTTTCCAGTGGAGCCCAAATTTTAGTATATTTTGTAATTTTTTTTTTTTAAATTTAAGTTTATTAGTATTCATCGGGTACAGTTAAAAATGAGCAATCCAGACAAAACCAGATCCATTCACAAACGTACAGTCCATTTAAAAATGTAAACAGTGAGAAATACAGAATATAGGAAGTGACCCACATCAATATATTTCAGATGGTGGGCTGACATATTCAGGTTCATTGGGGGACAAGCCCTGCTAGGCCCTCAACCCGACGAGGTAGGCCATCCCCTGGGTAGCTGTCCCACATTGAGGTTGCTTTAGGAGGTACTACTATTTAATTTAATTTTATTTTTAATTTTATTTTTAACCCTGGCTGGCGCTGGTTCCTGGGCAGGGCTTAAGGAGGACCGGGCTGGGGGAGCCCCCCCTTTTCCCCCGCCAAATCTCCCATCTTGTCCACCTCCGAACATAAACCGGCAACCTACAATTTATCTTATAGGTTATCTCCTCCATACCTGCCACCTCCTGCACCACTCCAATCCAATCACCCAGGCCGGGAGGATCTTTATTCAACCACAGCCTAGTGATTGACTTGTAGGCGCGCCAAGAGGAGGGACCAGAGGTACAACGTGTCTGCTCCAGCCAGGTTTTGGGGATCTCCCAGAATGAGATTTGTCCAATCTAGGGAAAGTCCAGGCGAACAGTTCCACAAGTGCCTGAGCCACCATTCCCCAGAAGGGCCCCAGCCGAGGACAGGACCAGAAGACATGCAGGTAGTTGCCGAGTCTCCCCACCGTCCTCCAGCAACTCGGATCTCTATCAGGAGTCTTCTGCTCAGGGACAGAGGGAGTGGAAGTAGCGTATCCTCACCTTCCAACTAAATTCCTGCAGAAGGAGAACAGGTAGTTCTGGAGGCCAGTTTTAAATCAGGAGTCCCAATTGACTCCCCGTGGACCCGCCTGCCCCTCCTCTAACCATCTCCCCCTGATCCCAGCCAAAGGATCCTTTCTAAACCCCGTCAGGGCTCTGTACAGCGTGGAGATGAGCCCCGATGAAATCTGCGAGGTCAATATTTTATGGAGACTTTCTACAAAGGGGGCCGCCCTTTCACCCAGAAGATCCCCTCCTCGACATTGAAGGATATAATCCCTCGCCTGCAGGTATCTAAAATGGTCTGTGTTGCGCAATCCATATTCTCTGCTTAGGGTTCTAAAGTCCATCACCTCCCTTCCTATCATAAACTGTCTGATGTAAATTAAACCTCTCTTCTCCCAGGTCCTGAAGGTGTGATCCAGGAGGGATGGAGTAAAATCAACGTCCCGATAGCCTATACAGTGGCCAAAGAGAGGTTTTAGTTTGTATTTCTGCCATGCCCTATGGGTGGCTTTCAGAGTATCCTTACAGCCATTAGTGAGGGGTGGGGTGAGCTCTATCCGTGCTCCAACTGTATGGCTGGGAACCTAACATTGGACCCGCTCCTCTTCCTCAAGGGTTTCCATCTCCTTCCAGTTGGCTGCATATGTGGGGACAGACCACTGTAAGGCCCTCTTAACCTGTGTGGAGGTAGTAATCTTCAAGATCTGGCAAGGATTTACCCCTTTTATCTTGGGCAGTTGGAGAATCTGGATATTTATTCTAGGTTTTTGTTATTCCATATAAACCTTGCGATCGTTCTGTGCCAGTGAGAACTGGATTCTGGTATATAGGTGGGAGACATTGAAACAAATATAGAAACCTAGGTAGAATATTCATAGTGATGGAGTGGATTCTCGAGTAAAAGGGGAGGTTCAGCAAAGATCATCTGTCTAGGTCTGTTTGCACTTGGTTAGAGAGTGGGACGTAGTTTGCCTTGAAAAGATGAGAGTTATGCTTAGTCAGGATAGCGCCTAGGTATTTCATCTTTTCCACTTGCCAGTTAAGTGGCAGGGATTCCCTCAGGTCATGGGAAGGGGAAAAATAAAAGCAAAGCACTTCAGTCTTGTTCTTATTAAGGACATAGCCCAAGTGCTCGCCAAATTCTGAGAGAATTGACCATACCTGAGGAATTACATCTCTGGATGTGACAGGCAGAGCAGAACATCATCTGCATACAATGATATCTCCCTGCTGTCCCCCGCTTCAGATTCCCTGTACTCCAGGGAAATACAGTGCCTCGCTAGAAGCTCTATGTAAAGGTGAACAATAATGGAGACAGGGGCAGCCCTGTCGGTGCCTCTACCAAGTGAAAATCTGTCCGAGAGCCCCATTTATCCTGACACACAGCTTGCGGACCAGTATATAGGGACTTTAAGCTGTCGATAAATGATTGTGGGAATCCCATCTGGTCTAGAACCGCAAATAGAAATGGCCAGGAGACCTTGAAGGCCTTTGGCATCTAAACTCATGAGACACGCAGGGAGGCGTGTGCGGTGGATGATATCAATTATATTGATCGCTGACCTAACCCCATCTGGGGCCTGTCGACCCTGGATAAATCCCGTTTGGTCCGGGTTGATGAGATCTTGGAGAATGGGATTCAGTCTCGATGCGAGAATCGAAGTGAAGATCTTATAATCCGAGTTCAAAAGGGAAATTGGCCGGTATGATTCGCAACGAGAGGGGTCTTTGTTTTCCTTCGGTATGAGGGAAATTGTGGCGTATTGCCATGATGGGGGAATTGGCCGAGCCTCCTGCCATACCTCTGAAAAAACCTCTGCCAGTATGGGAGCCGTTTCTGTGGCAAAGGCCTTATAGAACTCGGCCCCAAAGCCGTCTGGCCCTGGACACTTCCCACTCTTCAGGCCCTTTATAATGTTTAGTATCTCTGCCTGTGTAATTGGTCTGGTTAACACCGGCCTTTTCCTCTGTAAGTTTAGGAAGGATAGGCCCCAGATAATCCATAATCGCCTGGGTGGATGGTCGCACCTGTAGGGTATAAAGCTTGGAAAAATAGGAGACAAAAGCCTCTGCAATCTCCTTAGCTCTATTGGTCATCTGCCTGTGATTGGGATACAATTTTAGTTATTATGCCCTATCTCTATAATGTCTCAGGCAGACGCTAATAATCTGATACCTCTGGGGCCTCCTTCATAATATTTTTATTTGAGAAAGAGAGATTCCTCTCTACCTCTTCCCTTTGTAATCTCTGATGTTCTGTCCTCAGGGATCTAAGTTCGGTCTCTCTGCATATCCCATTTCATTTTGTTTAGCCTCAACTCCCTTATACCCGTTAACAAATTTTGTTGCCTAAGGCGTTCCCTTTTCTGGGAAGCAATGCGTATAAGTTGTCCTCTGACAATAGCTTTCACTGTATCCCAGATAATCTGTGGGGACATCCCGGGTAGTATTTTCCTGTAGTGTGTCTGCGATCAATTTGTGATTTTTTCTAAGGTCTCCTTATCTCTAAGTAGGAGGTGTTGAGCCTCAATGACTTGTTTTCTTGGTAGAAAGGGCCACCTCTAGAAAGATGGGGTTGTGATCCGACAGGAGGCAGTACCCACCCACATCGATGGGAAGCCGTCCACTCCATCCCTAAAAGTGAAGAATGTGTCAATTCGGGTGAAGACCTTATGGCAGGGAATAACACTGTAATCTCTCCTGTTGGATATCTTTCACCAAATATCCACCAGACCCATCTGACGTAAAGCATGTCTAACCTTCCTGACCTTCTGCTGATCATAGGGCTGAGCCCTCGATGTTGTATCGAGGTCTGTCCATATTAAATCCAGTCCCCCATAATCAACAAGCCCTTAGACCTCTCGCAACCAGCCAGACAATCGATGTATAAAATGTTGAGGGGAGCCTGGAGGCATAAATATTAACCAGGGTTACCGGAGTATCCTGTACCCTACCCACCACCAGGACGATCTGGCCCCAGGGTCCATCACCGTCTCCTCATGTTCGAATGGGAATGTGGCGTAGCATGATAGCAGCCCCTCTTACGACCGCATCGAGGGACGAAAAACATGTGAGGGTATGCCTTAGTCTTCAATTTTAATGTTTCAGGTGGAGACAGGTGGGTCTCCTGTAAGAATACCACCTCACAATTCTGTCTGGCAATGTACCTCTGAATTTGCTTTCTCTTAACCGGGCTGGAGCAGCCATTGATGTTGTAGAAGAGCACCTTCACATTTCCATTACTCATTTGTAATCATCTTAACTGTCATGCTTAAACAAAAAAGGACTGATATTACTTTGTCTGGCAAATGCATCCTAACCAATATGTGTACCCATTTAACTTTAGTAACTGTAACATTTTATAACCAAAAAACAGCAGTGTCAGTAACTCCCAACCGTGGGGACAGAAAACCTGCGCAGGGCAGTCCTCAAGTGAGGGCCTGTGCAAACGTAGTAGCATGGCAAGTGAGTCCCTTGACACTCTCCTGCTCATGTTAACTGAAACTGATGGTGTACTTCCAAGGGAGGGCTGGCGGTATGACCCCAGCTGTAGGGCAATTGCGCAGCCAATGTTTAGAAGGGGGTTCCAGTTTAGGAGGACTTCACCCTTCCTTCCCAGGGGAAAAACCCCTGTGTGGGACACCCTACAGACAGCGACTTGTCGGCTTCATAAATTCCCTCCTCAATCTAGGATCTAAGGAGATCAACGTTATGTCATTTAGCATCACTCTGTGCAATTTCTAAGTGACCGGCCAGAGTGGTGTAGAAAATGCAATTGCAGGTATGACCACCAATGGAGGGAGAGCGAGAGTAGCGGGGAAAAAAAAAAAAAAAAAACCCTACCTCACCCCTCCCCCCCCAGACCACAGTGACCCCTGAGGAATTAAGCATCCAAAGTCTCGAGGCATTCGGGACAACTGCCAGCACGGCTCCAGGTCAACCCGCATAAATCTCCCATGGAGGGACCTCTATCCTTGCGTCAATATTCAGGCAGGAGAGGGAGCAGGGAACAGCTGACAGTAACCAGCGGGAGGTGATACTGTGGTGCGAGCCAGACTCAGGTCCCAATAATTGATTAACAGTACCTTGGGCCGTTGTCCAGTCTCCCCCTCTCCCCACCTCTACGGCCGAGCGTTGCAGTCTCAGATGCTCCCTCCTGTTCAGAAAAGTTCTCAGCTGGGACCCAGTCAAGATTCCTTAGGCTTCACGGTGGTATTTCTGACTACAATTGCCCCATAATCGAAACGATCGTCTCCCCTCGAGCAGGCAAGCAGTGTGGAGCTCAGAGACCAGGAGCTTCCAAGGAACGTCTCTAAACTGCGGTGAAGAAGAGCGGAGAAAAAGAAAGAACAGACCCCTTTGGGAAACCACGGTGGAGACAAGTAAGGTCGGGGGTTCCAAAGTCACTAAATGGCCCCCGGACCTGCAATTGAAGGAGGCGGTTCAAATGGGTGTTCAGACACGAGCTAGGTAAAGACACCTCAAGTTCTAAACTTCCCAGACCTGTCCTCCAGATTCAGGTCTCCGCGTTTCGATCCGGGTCGCTATTTTGGGACGATCCCTCGCTCGCCTCGTGCAGATGTGGGGCCTTCTTGTCCATCCTGGGAGGATCCCCAAATCTCTTCACCAAAGCTGAGATGTCCACCCGGAGGGTTGTCTGCTGGTTTCCTCTGACAAAGCCACTTCGAGGAGCCCCCTTCTGAGCAATGCTCCAGGCCGAAGTGAGTAGGTCTTTTTCTAGTTTCTCCTTCAGCAGGGGCGGGACAGCAATCCCCAGCGACTCTAAGAAGGTCAAGCAGCGAGGAGGTCTTTGAAAATTTTGAGCCTGCATCTGTGGTAATTTTGAGGCGAGCTGGGTATAGGATCTGCGTTTTAATGTTTGGGCCCTCAGTTGCTTCACTACTGGCCAGAGAGCTTTCCTAGCCTCCTGGACACGCGAGGTATGGTCGTTGTCTATATTTACTCGCTGGCCCTTGTAAAACAGCGTTTCCTGTTTCCAAGCCACTCGGATAATCTCTTCTTTTGCCAGGTAATTGGAAAGCCTTGCCACGATGGAGCGAGGTTTCGCCTCTGGATTTTTAGGCCGCGGGACCAGAGATCTGTATGCCCGGTCCATGGTTAAGTCCAGGTCCTGTGGGAGCGGGAGTATTTGTTTAAGGATTATTTGGAGAAAATTCATAATGCTTTGGTAGCTGTCTTCCGATCCCTCAGGATACCATAAATTCTTATGTTGTGCCTTGACTTCTGCTTTCTAGGTCGTCCAGCTTCTGTGTAAGTTCTCGGTCCCTAGCCATGAGGTACAGTAGGAGTCTGTCATGGCGATCGGTTTGTTCCACCGTTTGGGCCATGCATAGCTCAAGTTGCTCAGTTTTATGATCTATCTTACTCAAGTCCGATTTAAGCTCATTCAAGGTGTGGTCTATTTTGGCAACTGTATGTGCCGTTTGTATTATTATCTCTCAGGGTCGCTGGAGGTTCGTCCGGAGTGTGCTCTGCTTGTTGTAGGCCCTCCAGTACCTCGTCCCCTTGGATACCAGATCTTATCTCCTCTTGTATCATCTCACGTAATTTCTGCATCGGAGTCGAGGGGGGTTTGCCCGGCTTGCTTCTTTTGGTTTTGGCCGGAGAAGTCATGCTTTCTTCGAGTGATGAAGGTTGATTTTATTTGAGGAGGGGACGGAGCCGCCGATCTATGCTGCCATTAGGTCGCTGACTTCACCAGAAGTCCCAGTATATTTTGTAATTTGACCCATGGCTTGGTACTGGATGTGTTCTAGTCTCATAGAGTGAATAAGATTTCTCACCCATAGTGCTACTGTGAGAGGTGTCTCATTCATCCAGTTTTGGGCTATTATTTGCTTCCCCACTGCAAAGGCTAATCTTCTAATGGGGTGATCCCTGGTAGTTGACCCACGTCTAAGTCTAGGACGTTCCAATAGGACATCTATGGGATCCAATGGAAAGTCTGTATGTAACATTCTATTAAGCAAGTCATTTAATAACCCCCAAAATCCAATAATTCTGAGACAAGTCCAGACCATATGGAAAAAGGTACTTTCTTGGGCCTTGCATCTCGGACAGGTAGCTGAACTCTGGTGGTTAATTCTGTGGGCTAGAGAAGGAGTATAATAGGATCTATGGAGGATGTTATATTGCATAGCCCTGAGACGGTTGTTGACTGAACAGCCCAGGGTCTTTTTCATTTTAGTCCAGTCCCCCCCCCCCCCGGGTGAGGGAATCCGACTGCAAGTCTAGGTACCAATTCCCCTTCAGTTGCCCCAGAGGGTCAGGTTTTGAGTTCACTAACAATCTATAACATAATCAAAGGGGTTTGCTGGTGGTGTTACATCTACGGGCTCCAAAGACTTCTTCTAGTGGGCAGCTAATTGGGCAATTATCCAGTATTCCAGCCCCCCATCTGCCTATAAGTTTAGAGTGAATTTGTATATGTGTAAGGGAGTGTGCTGGGATCAGACCATATTTGAAGGCCAGAGCCTGGTAGGGCATGAACCTACTGTGTTCATACAAGTGTTTTAGCAGATATACACCTCTTCGGTGCCAGCTACCAAAGGCTGCCTCGATAGAAGCGGGCTCCCTCTCCATCAGACAGAGCATGCATAATGGAGGCTTCCGGTGAAGGGTGGGGAGGTGAGCCCAGTAGTTTAAATGCAGTTCGCCATGCCCCCCCCCCCCCGTGTAGTCCTAGTGAAGGGATTTTCCAGTGGTTTACTAGGTCTCACCATGTCTTGCGTAAGTAAAAGGCGGTAGTACAATGGTATCTGCTGACCACACAACTCAATTTCCAACCAGACCTTGAGCTGCATTCCATCTCTCACCAGGTTGGCCACATGGGCCAGCTGTGCCACAGTACTATAGAGTTTCAAGTTAGGGAGGCCCAGCCCCCCTGTTAGTGGGGAGCCACAGTATCTCCGTCCTGATTATGGGTCTCTTACCGCCCAGATTAGGGATGTGATGGAGCCCTCCAGGGAATTAAGACATTTTATTTATTTATTTAAGAGTTTAACCAGGAAGGCATGCTGAGCGGAGGCCGCTCGATTCCAGATGCATCCTGGGGGATGGGAATGTTGGGATACATTACAAGCACAGTACATATACAAGAAGAGCAGAACAGTAAGCAGATACACAAGACAGCTTCAATTACATTTTCAGCTGGGGACACGGACAGGGAGGGACTGAAACAAGTATAGACATTGAGGCAATATTAGCATCTTTGCTAAATTAATTTTACCTAAAAGGGTCGGGGGGAGCGATTGCCAGTGAACACAATCAGCTTTAATCTTGGAAGCTAAGGGTTTATAGTTGAGTTCACCCAATTTAGCTACTTTCTGTGGCAGCAGAACTCCTAAGTATTTAATAGACTGGGAGGGGAGCAGGTCCACCCCTGCTATGTTTGCTGGTTTGGAGTTTTCTGTAATTGGCATCCACTCGCTCTTGTTCCAATTCATTTTGTGGCCTGACAGTGTGCCATAAATTTCAAAGAGCCAGGAAAGGGCCAGACTGGCCTTCTCAGGGTTCTCCAAGAAAAGGAGCACATTGTCAGCAAATAACAAGATTACATGCTCTTTCATATGCACCCAAAAACCTTCAATAGAGGGGTGTGCTCTAATAGCAGAAGCTAAGGCTTCGATAGTCAACATGTATATTAACGGGGATAAGGGGCAGCCCTGGCGAGTCCCCCTAGTGAGTACAAATGATTGGGACAGGGTTTCGTTTGTTAAGAGCTATGCTTGGGGAGTTTTATAGAGGCAAGAGATTCATGATTGGAGTTGAGGGTTAAGGTCAAACTTATCAAGTACTGCAAACATGAAAGACCATTCGACGCTGTCGAAGGCCTTCTCGGCATCTAAAGCCAAGAGGCCAGAGTTGGAGGTCGTCTTTACTTTATTGCCATAATAAACCATAGTGAGGGCCCTCCACAGGTTGTGTTTAGCCTGCCTCCCTTGTGTAAACCCCACCTGGTCAGGGTGTACCAGACTTGGTATAACCCCCTCAAGTCTTCTGGCCAAGATCTTAGCTATAACCTACGTTGAGGAGAGAAATAGGTCAGTATGACCCGCATTTACTCTGGTCTTTCCCAAACTTGGGAAGCACCATGATGGTAGCGAGACATTGGGAGGGGGTTAGGACACTGGAATCAAGAACTTCCCAGATCATTCTAGGCATCTGGGGTTCCAGCTCCTTCCAGAACTCCTTATAAAACTCTAGGGGGATACTATCAGGCCCTGGAGTCTTCCCAGCTTTTGAGGACCAAATGGCCCGGTTTATTTCTGCCACTACCACGGGGTGCCCAAGGGATTCATTGGTGCAGGGATCAGGGTTGGGGAGTCGAACACCATTCAAAAAGGAGGCTGGGTCCGAACCAGCCGGAGTCTGGGAAGTATACAGGGACTTATAGAAAGCCGTGAAGGTTTTGTTAATAATTTGTTTGCAATTTTCCTGAGGTCGTCTATATAGCTAGAATAGAACGGTCCGCCCAATGTTTCTGTACTTGCCAAGCCAGCTAATGGCCCGCTCTATCCCCCTCAAAGTACTGACTGGCGCTTGTCAATAGGATGTCCCTCTCTATTTGTCTGGAGGAACGCTGATTGCATTTACCTTTAAGCTGTCTCAGTGTGGCCTGTGATGCGTCAGATCTTGAGGCAGTATAGCGCAGTGGTTTAAGGCTCTGAGCTGCAAATCTGGTGATATCCAGCAGACCAGATCTGGAGTTGAATCCCACAGCTTCCACTTGCATACTGTGTGCCCCTGGGCATGTCACTTAACTTCCCTGTGCTCCCAGGTCGCTCCTATAAAAAAGCTTTCAGCTTAGCGTGCTACTCCTGGATAAATGAAATAAAAAAAAAATAAAAAAAGATCCATCTGTCATGAGCAGCTTCTCCAGACTTTCTATTTGTTTTTCTAACCTGGCTCCGTAGCCAGCATAGGAAATCGTTTCCCCCCCGAATGCAGGCCTTCAGGGTCTCCCAAGTCACCTTGGCCGAGGTGTCTTCTATCTTGTTGAACTGCAGGAATTCTTTAATTTTGGAGGAGATATGTTCCCTATATTTCCTGTCCTTCAATAAAGTAAGGTCCAGTCTATATTGAGGGACACTCCTCTCCCCAACCCCGACTCCAACTCCATGAGGACAGGTGCATGATTGAAGATTAGAATCGGGCCATAAGAAAAAATTACTCACCTTAGTAATTGCTTTTCTTCTCATGGAGTCTTGCTATATTAGGACCTTTGCAGTATGCCCCTGGCTTTTGACTGCCCCGGAGATGAAATAGTTAACTCCAGAGAAATCTGGAGTTCCACAGCGCGAGGGCTTATTGAAAGCTCTATCTGGGTTGTTTGAACCAAACTGTCAGGTTCTTTATGGAGGCTAAACCAACATAGCAAGTCTGTGTGGAAAGCTCACACTAGCCATTGGCTACCTACTAACAGTAGAACCACAAAAACACAACACCAATAAAGAAAAACAGTATCACGTATTATTGTTAGGATAACCCTTGACAATCATTACTAAGGCCCCCTCTGCCCAAAGACTCAAGTCCAGAGAGGGCCAGCTACAATTAACAAAAAACAGAAACTATCTAGTTCCTAACCCAAGAAAGAAAAAGAAGGGGGACTAGAAGCTAAACAGGCATGACACAGTAATTGCACCAATTTGCCAACCCCATACCCAAGTAGGGATTCTGAGGGGGTAGAGGAGGGTTGTCCTTGATTATAGCAAGACTCCATGAGAAGAAAAGCAATTACTAAGGTGAGTAATTTCTTCTTCAAACACCATGAAGTCTTGCTTATATTAGGACCTTTGAGTATACACAGCAGTACCCCCATGGAGGAGGGTCAGAACCTACTTAGGAAATAGGCTCTGCAGGACAGCTGTGCCAGCGAAGATCTCTCCTGGACTGGACGTCCAGGGAATAATGCTTAGTGAAAGTGTGGACTGTCTTCCAGGTAGCAGCTTGACAGATTTCCAAAATGGGAATATCTCTAGCAGCCGCTAGAGATGCAGCTGTACCCCTGGTGGAATGAGCCCTCAGACTTGAGGGCGGCTCCTTGCCCAGTTTTTGATAACAGAACTGGATACAAGAGACAATCCACCTAGCAATCGACCTCCTAGTAGCAGGCCTCCCCTTACCCACATCTCCATAGGTAAGGAAGAGCTGGAGGGATTCGAACCTGTGACCCTTGGTACGATCCAAATAATAGCTAAGGGCTCTTTTACGTCCAAACTGTGCAAGCTTCTCTCACCAGAAGAGGAGTGCTCAGTAAAAATACTGAAGAGAGATGGATTGGTTAAGATGAAAATCTGAAACCACCTTAGGTAAAACTTTCTGTTAGTCCTGAGGATCACTTTATCTCTGTGGAAAGAAATGAAATCCTCTTCCACTGACAAGGCTTGCAATTCACTTATACGCTAGCAGAAGTGATAGCCACTAGAAAACAGTTTTCCAAGTAAGAACTTGAGATCTGCTGAATCCAGAGGCTCAAAGGAGGTTGCATTAGCTGGGCAATGCAAATATTCAAGTCCCATGCAGGGTTGGTTCCAAAGGGAGGATTAGTATGAAGTAACCTTTGAAAATTTGGCAAACACAGGGTGAGAAGAAAGAGAAACTGGTTTTCCTGCAGAAATAAAACTGAAACAGCTGCCAAATGAACCTTTAAGGTAGCTGGTTTGAGGCCTAAGGAATTTAAGTGGACCAGGTAGTCCAACAAAATAGGCAGGTCAGCTGATTCTGGGGTGATTTGCTCTCAGAACACCAAATGAGAATCTCTTCCATTTAGAATTATAAGTGGCTCTAGTGGAAGGCTTTCTGGAGGCCTTCAAATATCCAAGACACCTTGAGAAAGGTGTAAATGAGCAAACTCTAACTCCTCAAGAACCAAGCCTTGAGGTGGAGGGAGTTGAGATCCGGATACTACACTCTCCCTGTGCACAGGTCAGCAGGTCGTGAGCCCTGGGCAAGGTCAGGAGGGTGGAAATGATAGGGACAGAAGAAAAGGGTACCAAGGCTGCCTGGCCCAGTCTGAGCAATCAGAATCACCCTGCAAGGCTGAGTTCTGATTTTTACTAAAACCCTGAAGTAGAGGGAACGGAGGGAAAGCATAGAGGAACTTTCCTCCCAATCCAGCTGAAAGGCATCCAGGGGACTGACCCCAGAACTGGGGCCTGCAGCAAAACAGGGAAGTTTGTGGTTGTCTGGGGCTGCAAAAGATCTATCTGAGGAGTGCCCCAGCTGGCAAAAGATTGACCCCAGCACTTGAGGGTTCAGAGCCCATTCGTGATGGCCCTGAGAAATCCTGCTGAGGACGTCCGCTAGGACATTGTCCTTCCCTGGGAGGTGAACCGCTATCAGAGAGGTGTTCAGGAATAGGCCAGAGACCACAACTTCATTGCTTCGTGCATAGGGCTGAAGAGCGAGTGCCCCTTGTTTGTTGATGTACCACATTGTTGTGGTATTGTCTGTCCTGACTTGAACAACTTTGTGACAGTTTCTGAAAACCTGGAGAGCTAGGAAGACAGCTCTGAGCTCCAGCAGATTGATGTGAAGCAAAGATTCCTGAGGGGACCAAACTCCTGAGTTGAAAGGTCGCCCAGGTGAGCCCCCAACCCAACAGGGACGATCTGTGGTGAGGATGAGGGAGTGAGGGACAGGAAGGAATGGGACCCTGAGGACAGGTTGCTCGATCCAGCCACCACTGGAGAGCTAGGATCAGAGTCTTGGTCACTGGGACCAATTTGGTAAGGGGTCCCTCCTTGAGACCAATAGGACCTCAAGTGGAACTGAATGTCCCTCATCTGAAATCTTGCCCTGGCACAACAGCTGTAGAGGCAGCCATGTGCCCCAGGAGTTGCAGAAAGTGCCTTGCTGGTCGAGAGACCTGCATGGAGAAAGAAGATGCCAGGGCAATGAGTCTGTCCACTCTTTGGAGGGAGGAATGCCCTGGCTAACTTTGTGTTCAGCTCTGCACCTATAAAAGTTAGTACCTGAACTGGTTCGAGAACTGACTTTGGAACATTCATGCAGGAACCCCAGAAAGGTGAGGAGTTCCTGGGTGATTTGCAAGTGGATTTTACCTGCTCTGATGACTGACCCACAATAAGCCAGTCGTCCAAGTAGGGAAACACAGCTATCCCTTGTCTTCTTAAGTGGGCCACTACTACAGCTAGACATTTTGTGAAAACTCTTGGAGCAGAAGTGAGTCCGAAGGGCATTGCCCTGAACTGGTAGTGGCCCGAGGGCAGTTCGAACGTGAGGTACTTTCGGTGAGAGGCCCTGATTAGAATATGGAGTAAGCGCCTGAGGTCCAGGGAAGCTAGCCAGTCCCCTGGCCTCAAGGATGGCAAAATCATTGCTAAAGTCAGCATTTTGAACTTTGGTTTTACAAGATGCTTGTTCAGAAATCTTAAATCCAAGATGGGCCGCCAGTCTCCTGTCTTTTGGGGTCAGGAAGTACCTTGAGTAAAGACCCTTGCTCTGGTGGCAGGGGGACCTTCCACTGCTTTGCAGTCCAAAGAGAGAAACCTCCGCTTTAGTGCGAGGGTTTCTAAAAGACTTGAGGGGAAAAGTGCTTGGCTCTCATCTTGGGAAACTGTTTGAAACTGAGAACCAAGCCTTGGCTTACCACCTCCAGAACCCATTTGTCCGAGGTTAGGGACAACCAGTTCTGGCAGAAATAAGCCAGTCTGCCCCCCACGGTACAGGAGAGTCGGCCCAGACACCCCGTCAGGGTGCCTGCTTGGCAGGAGCAGCTTTAGGTTGGGGAGAGGGCCTGCCTGTGCCCCGCCTGCCTCTGCCTCTGAAAACCTCCTGTGCAAAAAGCAGAAGAAGCCTGGAATTGGTAAAAGGCCTCATTGTAAGGCCTGCCCCTACCCCTGGGGGCATGCCTATGTTGAGTGGCATGCCTTTCCTTAGCTTGGGCACTTTTGTAAGTAGTTCTGTATTCATCCATCTTTTTCATGTAATTTTCTGTTTGTTCTCCAAACAGAGAATTTCCTATAACAGGAAAATCTATAGCCTTTGACTGGGTATCTTGGGACAGATTAGTGCATCTGAGCCATGCCAACCTACGGAGAGCTACAGAAGTGGCCATGACCCTAGAGGAAACATCATTAACATCAACAGCAGCATGAAATTGAACTTTAGAGGCTTCAATGCCATCAGCAGCCACCTGTTCCAACTCACTAGCCAGCTGGCCATGGGCCTGCTTGGCCAACTGCAATATAGTGTCCCATCTAGATTTCTGATATCTAGCCACATAAGCCATATAATTAACCTGTCTGAGTCCCAAAGAAGCTGCCACATACTGTTTTTTCGCCATGGCATCAATCTTCCTGGAATCCTTATCAGGAGGATGTGAAGCCAGGGGAATATTAGCCTTGTCACAGGCTGCAGCTTGCACCACACCTACATGACTACACTGTTCAGTAAGGAAGTCTGTATTAGGGCCTGACAACGTATACCTTCTGTCCATTTTTTTATCTACAGGAGGGACAGAAAAAGGATTTTTTTAAATCTTAGTGGTTTGTCTCCTAAATGACTTATGTAAAGGAATAGACAACCTTCTAGCCTCTGGAATATCCATCATTTCCACATAGTCAGGCTCCTCTTGCTCATCCACAGCCTCTTCTAAGGGAGCTGGAGTTTCTGCTACTTTCTTATAAAATCTGAAATGAGATGGGGACTCAGACAATAAGGGGAGACTCAAAGGGTCTGTCTGGAGAAATGTCCAGTTCTATTGGCACTTCCAGACCTTCCCAATCACAATTACAATCATCAAAATCTTCCTCCCCTCCTGTGGTTCATAAAAATCCCAACATCATAATCCTGAACCACTGGACCTGAACGAGACCCCTTTTTCCAACCAGAGAGGGTTCAACAAGTCCCTGAGACAAAGACTGGACAATCTGTATGGCTTTAGCTATTTCTACAGCAGAAGGAGAGACAAAACTGGACTCCCACTAGCTGATTTCTTTGTCCTTTTGCTTTGACTGGTTCCTCAGGACCAGCCTTTCTTTGCCCGAGGAAGTATGGCCCTGGTCAGAGGGCACTCTCTGGTCCAGCCGTAGTGGGCCGGGCTGGCCATCCGGGTCAGCGGATTTTTGGCTTTGCCCTGAGCCTGCCCAATCTCTTTTCCAGGGTGGCTGCAGGAAATTTTTACATATCTGGCAGTCTGACAGGAGGTGGTCAGCCCCAGACAATAGACACAGTGTGTGTGGGTCAGCCTTGGCAAAGGCTTCCCACAGACATCACAGTGTTGAAACCCAGTGGGCCCGGTTTTTTCTTTGGGTTTCTCAGACATAATGCCAGCCTAACCAAACTTGTCCTTTGTTTCAGGCCTTGCTAGGACAAGACACCTTTATCGGTCCCTAACCGAGTTCACGGGTATTTGAAAAACACTTTTAATTGCAGGTTTTTAGGACCGATAAGAACTGGTACCTCACTCTAAATGCAAAGAAAACAATTTTAAAGAAACTGATCGGTTCAGAGCGAACCGATAATGAGTTCCACACAGACTAAAATTATTTTACTTACGGTTACCAGATAGAGCTTTAAACGGAAAACCGCGGTAATTTTAAACACTTTCGGTTAAATGAACCGATAAAATACTTTAAACCGCAAACGAACCGAAATGAAGGAGCTGGTCTCCGGAGCGCCTGTTCAGTGAAAGCGGAGTAAAGAATCTGACAGTTTGGGTTCAAACAACCCAGATAGAGCTTTCAATAAGCGCCCTCGCGCTGTGGAACTCCAGATTTCTCTGGAGTTAACTATTTCATCTCCGGGGCAGTCAAAAGCCAGGGGCATACTGCAAAGGTCCTAATATAAGCAAGACTTCATGGTGTTTGAATCGATATGTATCACCTGGTGGATTAAATCAGGGGAGAGCAGGATGTAATCTAGTCTAGTGTAAATTTTGTGGGCATTGGAGTAAAAGGAAAATTCTTGCTTGTCAGGATGTTTATATCTCCATGCCTCTTGAAGGGCTCTCTCTTTGGCTAGGATTTGTAGGCCAGGGAACTCCTAGGGGGCCTACGCACTGGGGGTCTGGAATGATCCTTTTGCATTTCCCAGTAAGTATTAAAGTCATCCCTCCAGTACCAGTTTATCTGGGAAAGTAGAGAGGGATACCACCAAATGGTGAAAAAATTCAGGACAATCAGTGGTAGGACCATAAATTGATGTAAACATATAAATTTCATCATCTATTGTCACCTTAGCAATAGCAAACCTCCCTTGCCCATCCAGCTGGGTAGCCAAGATTGTCTTCCTAATATTAGGTCTAACCCAGATCCCTACCCCGCTGGCCTTGGATGAAAATGGGGATGCAATCAGGGTTCCTCCCCCTCCTTTTAGTTTTAAAGCCCATTCCACCCACCATAACATTACTAAAGCTACTAGGCCTAAAGGCACAACAGGTGCAAAACAAAAGCCTAGTTAACTACCCCTTCCCGTCTGTCTATCCCTAGCAGGAAGACTTAGTACCCCTTTACTTCGTGGAAGAGCCGCCGTGCCTTACCAGCACTTGATATAACATACTTGCAGCGGGGCCCCCCACATTTAGTGAATAACTATGTGCTAGAGTCCATGTTGTTGCATGTCATATAGGTTGCGTGGTCACTCCCAGGGACAGCTCCCGAGATAAGGGCCCACAGAGTTAGGCCACCACTCAGAAACCCACCCCTGCTATGCATGTAACAGACTTGCAAAATCATCGTTCGTTCGCCCTCTGACAACAGTGACCAAATTCCCCAACACATAAATTAGAATCAAGGTTAGTTAACTCTAGCACACTGTATGACATTGATCATTGTGGCCCACAACTTAAATAAGAGCAGCCCTCCCACCCAGAATCCAAACAGACAAATAAGAACAGTAACAAAGTACACACATAAACCGACATTTAAAATGTGACTGGTGACCAAACAAGTAATGTTCTAAAGTGAGGTGAACAGTGGACCAAGAGTCTTGTCCGGTGGGCCCGCTCCTAAGATAGGGCTCTAATCAATAAATGACCTCCTGAAGTATGAGTCTTTGAATTGTCACAGGCTGTTTTAATGGAAAGATGGGCCTCCAAAGACCCCAGCGCCACCAGTTCATGTTAATCCCATATCAGCACTTCTTGAAATGTTGTATAGGGCTCCCCTGCTTCTCGGGTGGAAATGGAGAGAGGGACGAGTGCACAGTCCAGCCTTATAGGCCCCTACAGGGTTGCGGGTCACGGACGCCTTCAAGGCCTCCCCCCTCCTCACCCCTCAGTCCAACCTGCCCTTTCCATTTAGCAAGCGGAAAGAGGAAAAGAAAACAAGAGCCTGTATCAATCAAAAGAAGGTACTTGCAGTCATTCAGGGTCTGTGTCTCTGCCACGAGCTGTTTCCTCAATAAATTTGAGCGCTAACTCTGAGTTGGTGAAAGTCTTGTTGCCGAGGCCTTGCATTTTAATGATAAGGCGAGCAGGATACATTAGTGCAAAGGGACAGTTTAGTTCATGGAGCTTTCTTTTGACTGGGATAAATGATTGCCTTTCAAGTTGTAGCACCCGGGAATAGTTCAGAAAACTGCTGATTTTTTTACCATTGTGGCGCAGACAGTCGGTCTTCCTGGCAGCTTCCAGTATTATTTGCCTGTCCTGGTACCGGAGGAATTTGGCAATAATGTGTTGAGGCCTCTCGTCAGGTGTAGGCTTTCTGCCTGGTGAGTGATGAGCTCTCTGGATTTCTAGGAGGCAAGAGTCGGGTAGTGCCAGTTCACTTTTAAGCCATTTTTTCAAGAAGGCTGCGCAGTCCAGGCCCTCCGCCCCCTCCAGCAAGCCAACAATTCTAATATTATTTCTCCACTCCCTATTTTCATGGTCGTCAAGCACCACCTTGAGCCTTTTAATTTCTGTTAAGGCAGTCTGGAGTTTAGGATTAGTCTGGGCCTGCCAGTCCTCCTGTGTGCTCAGCCATGATTCCAGTTCGGTCAACCTTGAGGAGTGCTGGTCGACTGTTTCCCCCAATTCACTGACGTTCGATTGGAGATGGGCTAAATGGGCAGACATATTTTCGGACCCCACATGCATCTTGGAGGTAAGGTCTTGTTTTAGGTCAGAGAATAGCTTTTCCAGTGCCAGGTATGAGGTATTCAGAGCTGGGTTCTCTGGTCTGGAGTAGGTCCTTGGTCGTATTCCTCCGATGTAGTCGTGGTGCTCACGCGTGGTGAGGTGGCCTCCAGCCACTGGTTTTCTGGCTGCTATTCTGGCACGTAATGCTTAGGTGGGCTTGTTTTTTTGACATTGTGCCACCGGAGTACAAGCTTTGTCGGAATAGAGTTTTTGGCTGCAACTGGTCCCTGGAGGGAGGATGGACCCGAAATTGACTGGATTTGACACAGAGCACCAGGCTTAAGCTGCCATCCTGGTTGTCAGCTTGGACACCCCCCTCTGTTCCCCAACTTAATAACTCATTATTCACTACTAACCCCTCCCAAGATGCCTTCTGTTTCAACAAATTCTTCACTTGTGCCCTTTTGTTTCTTCCTACTTACCGCAGCCATTCCCCTTTAACCCCCTTCCGCTTCTTGCCCTCTCTCCCTCCTCCCTTTTCACTTTCTCACCTATTATCCCCATGAAAGTGTTTCTGCACTGTCCCCTTCCTAAATCCCCAAGAGGTTATACCCTACCAGACTGGACCCTAAATTCCTGTACCTGTCTGTTCCTGTAATATGTGCCAGAAAAGTGGTACAGGCGAAATCAGTGAACAGCATCAAGCAGAGTTGGGGCAGGTTTATGGGATTACTTAGAAAGGGGGGTGGGGGCAGAAACAAAGAGGAGTTATGGGCACTAGGACCAGTGCAAAGTATTTAAGTAGGGTAAGCAGACTGGATGGGCCTACGGGCCTTTTTCTGCCATTACTGTGTATGTATCTAGGTGCCCCTCTTTCTTCTCTTCTCAACCTTCCTTTCAGTCTCAGCGTCATCCCTCAAGTGTGGAAACAGGCCAAAGTTCTCTTACTTCACAAGGGTGGTGGTGACACTTCAACCCTGGGAACTACCAGCTTATTTCCCTGCTCCCTGTACTGGCTTAGCTCCCAGAAAAAACACTATTTTTACTCAGCTCTCGACTTTCTGTGAAGCCTCTAACTTTCTCTCCTCTTTCCACTCTGGTTTTGAAATTGCATTTCACAGTCTCCTCATTCCTTTGAGCCACTGACTCCCTCCTTAAGAAAATGGACCAGGGTCATATTACTGCTGCCAATTTCATTTACCTGGCAAAGGTTTTTGACATGGTAACTCGTCCACTTCTCCTTGACAAGTTGAGGGGTGTGGGATACCCTTCACTGCTGATACCTTGGTCAGTGATCTGGAAACATCGCTGCAGCATGACTTTAACAATGTTTAATGCTGGTTCCAGTCATGACAACTACGTTTAATGCCAACAAGACAGTTTTTACGTCCTTTTGGTATTAGTCAAAAGCTTGCAAGGCTGAGCTCCCTGCTAATTTTTTTAAATCCTGGACAGAACCCCATTTGATAAGTTTTCTCATTTCAAATACTTTGGTGTGTGGCCAGGTCAATGTTTAGACTTCTCTAACCACATTGATGGCATCCATAAAAAAAATCCACCCCAAACTTGGCACCCTCTATTACAATAAGTGCTGTGTATACCTCCCTGTCCACCATGAAATCCTCCTTAAGGTGATTCTTCCAGGAATGTGTCAGAGGCGTAGGCATAGCTGGGAGGAGCAAAGTGCGGGGGTAACAAGGAGGCAGCAAGTCTGGACACTTTGTTATTGATTTTTCGCTAGATAATTTATTTGCAGTTTTGCACAGTAAGGAACGGCACCTTATCCATTAGCACTGCTATTACACTTGTAAATCCTGTGATGTATTTCTGTAAGATGACTGTAGTGGCATAGCCAGTTTAATGAACTTTAACTTCCATTAAATGTGGGCACCAGAATAAAAAAGTCAGCAAGCTCATTTCCAGCTATACTGTATATGTCTGTAAAGTGCTTTATTATAGGAATACTGTGCTGTTATTTTTTATTTTTTTATTTAAAAAGTTGGTAACGGAGAGGCACACTGAGCCGAGGCTCGTGCAACCGGGGTTAGAGAGGAGGCAACTTACATAATTACAAAGTGTTAAGCGGGTTACAATAATACAAATCAACAAGACAGAAGTACATATTAGGCAGGTTACAAAAATTGCCTGGGCAAGAGGCAAATACACAGGTGCAGAATGTCATATAGTAAAACAGCAATGTACCACAAAATATGGCAGCTCGAACAAAGTGCAGGAATCGGGGGTTGTTGGACAAACACCAGGTATTAGTGTTAAGCATAAGTGAAAAAGAACATAACACCATAGGGCAATTGGGACTTTGGAGGAATAGGACTCTGGCAGGGGGTTAGTCAGGCTGGAGGCACGAACAGGGTGGAGGCGGCAAGTGGTAGAGGGTCCATTTAAAAAGGTTTAGCAATGGTAACATTCGGAGTGAAGAGGGGAAGGAGTTCCAAAAATTGGGAACATGGAAGGAGGAGAAAGCAGCCTTTCCAGAGTTAGAGTGAGGTCGAGGAAGGGCAAAGGAGCGAGGGTCACGTGTGCGGAGGCAGTAGGAAGTGTGGGGGAAGGGGACAAGAGGGAGGCAAGGTAGGGGGTGAGCGAGCCATATCAATATTTGGCTGTGATGATGGAAGTGTTGTGGTTTTGGTGGGAGGTTAGGGAGGGGAGCGATAGGGATGCATAGAGGGTGCAGTGATGAGTTCTGGGAGGGGCGTTTAAGGTGAATCGACAAAAGGCGTTGAGAAGGACATCCGATATGGAGAGGATGGATACAGAAGCAGACCTGTATACAACGCTGGTGTAATCGAAAAGTGGTAGGATTGTCAAAGTGAGGAGAATCCAGTGAATGGGAAGGGAGAGGGCATCTTTATTTCTGTAGACAGCACCCAGTTTTTCATATGGTGAGGTTTTCATATAGTGTGTTCTTGAAATAGTGGGATTTAACTGCCCCAATAGCTTTGGTACACATGTTTCTCAGAGCACAATAGGCTGAAAGGTCATTTCAGGATAGGGATGCTTTGTAGTGTGCCCAAGCACGGTTGTGTGTGTTGCAGAGTTTGATGGTGTCTGCCGAAATCCACGGATGGTGGAAATGTCTCATCCTGAGGCGACGTGGGGGGGGCGTGTGTGTTCCAGACATTATTTAGTATTCAACAGAAGAAGGAGCATGCCGTGTTGACATCTTTTGAAGTGTAGAACAGGTACCAGTCTGGGGATGCAAGCTCATACAGGAGATTTCAGGTGTTTAGGGAGCATATGGAGCATGTCCAGCAGTAGGTGGGTGGGTGGAGGGGGGCAGGGTAGCTGTAGTTTGCAAGTACAGTAAGTCATAAGGTGGTCACTGAATATGTCAAGGAGAATACCAGAAGTGGAGATTCAATGTGGGTGTAAGGCCAAGATCCAGTCCAGGAGGGTGTGGTTGTGGGAGTGGGGGTTGGGCCTGGTGGGTTTGTTGATTAGATGATGTAGGTTTAGAGACTGTTTGTTGAGTGATGAGTTTTAGGGCAGAGGAGACCCAGTTCAAGTTAGTCACCGAGTAGGATGAGTTTACCGGAGCTGGCAGTGGATGAAAAGGAGGAGATGGTGTTGACCACAGAAGAGGGGGAAGCTTTGGGGGAGGAGTAAGCACTACAATCAAGATAGGGGAGAGGATGGGGGTGGCAGCTTAATATGGAGGAGTTTGTGGGCCTTAGGGACCACCTCACTAGTAATGAGAGAGGTCGGTAGGTTCTGGCGGTTGTAGATTGCTACTCCACCACCTTGCTTGGAGCGGTCTTGCTGTAGGAGGTGGTAGTAGGGCAGAAAGAGTAAGGTGTCAGAAATTCTACATGATAGCCACAATTCAGTGATGCAGAGTATGTCTGGGGTACAAAGAGTATGTTTGGCTACAAAGTGCAAATATAACAAAGACCTGAGTTTGTAGGAGAGTGCAGGGTCAATTGACTTTGTAGGAGAGTGCAGGGTTAAACCTTTCTTGGAACTGCTTGAACAAACTATGAGCGAATTAGCCAGCCCTTTCTTTTCTCCCGACACTGTTCTTTTACAATGTAAGCAGCTCACACTTAGCACCTGAAAGGGAAGCACAGTCTGTAAGGACTTTAGTTTTATAGTGCCAGGGTCCGATTGGTATTGGAAGTAATAGGCTGCCAGGGTATTGCCCCACAAGAAATGAATGAAACCCTCACCCTCATGACTGGAAACCTGATTATAGTCTCTCTCACAGGTGGCTAAGGCGCAGAACACTGGAGTCCAAAAGCAGCAAAGAAGTCATAGAATGTCGAGACAAAGTGTAGGAAGTGCGAAAACATTTGACTGCTGTGGGGGGAGTGTCACAACTGTCTGTTGGTGTATTTAATAAAACGTTTTTATCCTGCAACACAACTGAAGTGTGTCATTCATGCAGTGTGGGACTGTGAGTCAAGCTTTACTGTGAGTACATTCTATAGCCTTTATGATTATACACAACCCCAAACTTATATTCTATACATGCAAACACAATAATATGCAAAATGCATTAAATTACAATTTAAACACAAGGGATATTTATTAGGAGACAGGGACAAGCTCTGGATGGGGGGGGGGAAACAGAATGAATTAAATAAAGTCAAACAGTTCTGAGATTACTCACCAAATCCCACCACCCTCTGGTAAGTACCCACACAGTATTTACTGTTTCCTCCTACTGGCGCACCACTACTCCAAAGTCCCTTGGGAGCTCTCAATGTACTCCATTAATTGTGTGCACACTGTGGGCAGTTGCAGGCTTGATGTTGGACCACAGTGTGGTACCGATTGAAGGCTGGTGGTTGGGGATCCCAACCAAATTATTTGCCATGAGTACTAGTTGCTCCTGGCTGTTGCAGTTCTATAAATGGGTTTTGAATAATAATAATCATGCAGAAATGCCCAGCAATTACTCTTATCTGTTCCTGACTAGCAGAAGAATTGGAGGGGTATTGACCCGGTACTCATGACCTTAGCAGACTCTGCAGGTTGGCTGACAGGAGGTCACCCACAGGGTTGCAGATGATGGTACAGGCGCAACAGACCCAAAGTGCTTTTGGGTGGTGAGGGGTGCAGCACGTCCTGGTCTCTGATGTCCTCTTCACAACACACAAGGGACTTGCCTTTATCAACCACCAAGGAGCAGACACTCATTCAGGGCCTCAGGTAATGTAGACCATCTGTCAGGGCAAGTCTTGATAGCTCACAATACCCAGGGCAGGAGCTCTGGTGTTGTTTCTGGAAGAAAGAGAAATCTTTTTGCAGAGATTCTTTAAACAGCTTTTTTCTAACCTCGTGACTGACTGCTGACTTTACTCACAGGTCTTTCTCCTTGAGACTCCCAGACAATCTGCTCTATTGCACATGTCTGTCCCTTGTGCAGATCCAGGGATCAAATATCAGTGACTAGCATTTCATGCATTATTCATTATTCATTATGCTAAACCCCTGGCTCTCAATGGCTGTCAGTTCCTGAGGAAAAGCATGCATACAAGTCCTGAGCGAGCTTACAAATTGAGATCAGTTTCACAGGAACAGGATGTACTAATTTAGCTGTGTCGCAGAGCTGAGCTAGTCTCCTGCTGGCTGGCTCAGGAAAGTTAAACACAAGAACACCCACTTTCTCCGCCAGGCTGTGTGTCCTCTGACCACTTTTCAATAGTCCTGGGGCTAGAGAAGCTACGAACATGGCTGCTTTTGTAGTCTTTCACTTTATCTTCTATTTTAACATGTTTCTGTCCTTTGGTGTGACATCTGGCAATCAGGATCAATACCTCCAAATCCCTGTTGTCATCAGGTGGGACTGGGGGTGAATTGGTGGCCAGGGAGTATTGTTGAGTATCCCAAAGTTTGTGCTCCAAAGGGAGGAGTGACTTTCCACTTTGTGCAGCTTTGAGAGCTTCTTGAAACTGAGCAACCTCTTTTCTGTGGGCTCTAAGGCAGTCCAGGGGCCAGTTGAGTGAAAAGAGGTGGTGGCATGATACCCACAGTGAGAAGGGTGCTGAACAAGCCCACAGAATAATGACAGTGTCCAGTCCAGCCCTGGATCCCACTGCTGCAGTCTGGACAGGGACCGAGGTGAAGAAGCAGTGCATGGAAGGTAGCAGCAACGTTCTGGAGACAGCCAAAGTAAGCCCTCTTTTGGGAGGGGGGTTACACTCCGTACACACCCCAAGTTTCACTCCCTGGATGAGAAAAGAGTCCTTAGATTTAACTTGGACAGGACCAAGGACTACAGAAAGGTAAAACACTGTTTCTTTTGACCACAATCAAAAGGGCCTACCTGTCACAATCAAGTACATTTCCTGTAAGATTGTGAATTGCCTTCACCACTACTATACCATGGCAGGGGTACAGATAGAGGGCAAAGTGCATGTTGTGGTAGGTAGCTGCTTTCTTGGCAGAGATACACCAGGCACCAATTGCAGAGGTCTGCAGGGCTGCACCTTGGAGCACAGAGCATACTTTTGCCAAGCACTGTGCACTGGATGTCCATGCTAGGCAACATGCCACCTTTGGCAAGACTATTCTGAATGGATTACTATCCTGAGTGAGCCCTGAATTCCAGACTCCCTAGTCCGGGGGAGTTTCTCTGAGCTTGGTACTCTGACCCATTAGCGGGAATCTATGGAGAAGATTGATTCTTGGAAGATATGAAAGTTACATACTTACCGCAGCTGTTGATCTTCCTGAATATCTTCTCCATAAATTACTACGGCTACCCACCATCCAATATTGTTGTGTTATAGTCTTCACCCTTTTACTCTTGGTTTGGGCTGAGAAAGCACTGTGTTACTGGAACTGGTAGCCTTTCTTACACAGGCCATCAGGGCTATCTTATGCCCTTAGCGCATACCATACTCGTTAGGTTCATGCTGCTCACCTCCTTGATAAAAAAAGTACTGTAGAGGATGGGGACTGGTGCCACTGTATACCGGTAGGCACGTGCCAGTCAGTGCTCTTGGGTGGCTACTGCTCCACCAGCCCCCGCCAGAAAAGTTCTGGCTCCCGCAGGGTCCAACTGCCTCCAGCTCAGACCCATTAGCGGTAGTCTATGGAGAAGATATTCAGGAAGATCAACAGGTATGGTAAGTATGTAACTTTTATTTACCAACCCAACAGTAAATTCTCTCAATTCGGTAAACTGCCTACTACTTCTTCTTTATGGTGACATCCATGCAAATCCTAGCCCAACCTCTCCCCTTTAATTACTATAAATGTCTTTAAAGGGAAAGGAAAGTGGAAATTATTTAACCAGGAAAGGCACACTAAGCCAGAGCTTGTTTCCAGGTGCGACATGGGAGCACAAGGAAGTTTGGTGACTTACTCAGGATCAGACAGTATGCAAGTGAGGGCTGTGGTATTCAAACCCAGGTCTCCAGGTTTGCAACTCAGTGTCCTTAACCACTTCGATATACTGCCTTTAAAGAGCGTGGTCTGGTTTTTTTTGCACAATTTAACACCAGAAGCTTAATACTGAAGTTTGATGCTATGCAGCAGTTGATCATGTCGTACTCCCCAGATTTGTTATTATAACAGAAACACGGTTAAATGACAGAATACTTGACTCAGCCCTTTCCATAGCAGGGTACGAGTTATGGAAGAATTATCCTGGAAATGAGGAGGGGCTGTGATAATTTATAGTGCCCTTGAATATAATGTAAAACAGTTCAACTGTTGAACAGGCTTGCCAGCATCCCTGGAAGTGAAGTAATTTCTCATGAAATTTCCCTTGCTAATGCCAAGCCACTAAAGGAAAAAGCTAATGGGAAAAAAAACACAGGCCAAACCCTTTGAACACTAACTGCAGAAGGCAACCCTGAAGATAAATGTCAGCAAAGGAAAAGTTCCTTAGATAGACTTACCATAGTCAGGCACGTAACCACTCCCTCTTTTTAAGACCAGGCGAATCTTGTTGCCACCCCTGCGGATGTGCTCAACGGCTTGAGTGTGTGTCATTCCTGTCGTGCTTTCACCATTGATCTCCATCAGCTGGTCGCCAACCTGCACCGACAAGGAAGAGAACAAGAACACTGCAATAAAGGGACTGGCAGAATGGGGTCTCAGAAAAAGATGACTCCTCTCCCCACCCAAAAAACAGGCCACTTCTAACATTTAGACTGCATGATACCTTCTTTATAAAAGTGTTCTAGTTGTCAGAAATGCAAATGAGTCATTTATTTATTGAAATGTATTTAATCCAGGCAGACAAGCAGAGATAAAATACAAATCTCATTTGCAGTTGTGGCCGGGGAAGGGGGAACAGATAGCAAAATGGGGATGGGGAGACAAGTACATCATCATCAGTGTGTAATTAGCATATAATTAACGAGCATAGCATGCAAGTTACTATGTTCAAAAAGATGTTGAAAAATGAGAACCTTCTAGTTTTTTTAATTCACAATTTTCTTTCCGTCTCACCCCAGGTGAGTGCTCCTTTTATTTTCTACTCAGCCCACTCCTGTCCATGTTTCCTGTCCTCAGCCCTGGCCCATTCCAGCAAGCTCTTAACTCAGACCTCAGCCGCTTGGCAGAGCATTGGTAGATTACCGGGGTATGGAGTGGCCCACAAGTCAGGCTGTAGTTGTTGCCAGGGAGTAGAGGGGGTGGCAGGCGGGGTCAGGTTGTTAGACATGAGGCAAGGAGTCAGCCATCATTTATGCTTGAGGGAGGATTTTTCCCCTTAATCTTCTCACACCACCCCTCCACTACTGTGGAGGGGCCAACATCACATGGGCAACCAACATGTGAAGGACTTGTCTGCCCAAATAAGGCACTTGTGCAGTGGGACGTGACTCTTTTCTGGATTTGAAATGTTCTGCCCATACAGTGCTGCCAGAACACCACTGACCTATGGGCAGGTTAGTACAGTGAACCTTGGTCACCCATATGGAGCGTGATGCACTCTGCCAGTGCCAGAAAGAGAGGAATATTTGGGGGGTTCTGATTAGAATTGGTACTAAGGGCCTGCTTTTTGGTACAATAACAGCAGTGCTGCCTGTTACACCAGCAACCCAGATTTGGGCACATGCCCAGCACAACAGGAGCAAGTTTAGGGGAGGAGGACAGAAACTCCTAGAAGTCATTCTCTGCTTGAAGTTAGGGGAGCAGCAGGGTCCACTACTAATCTGCCACCTGGGCGACCACAGGTGGCCATGAAGTCAGAGCTGCTCATCAGAAGGAGGATGCTGGCTGTTTGTTGTGATCAACCACACTTCTGCGTATCCATATACATTCGATGCTCTTGCCTCTGGCATTATGAATGCTGGGTGAAACTCAAGGAGGAAAACCCCGGTAGTGTATCAGTATGACGTCACAACTCATGGGCACTGCCCACTACCTTCAACACTTGAGGATTAGATGGGAGAGGCCTCGACCCCTGAGGGAACCCACCACGAAAGACCAGAAAGAGGAAGAGAATGGACTCTGTGGATCCCAGCCCACTACTCCCCCAGTCACAATTTGCGCTCCTCAGATTGCCACCTTCTGGCAGCCCCTCCCTCCAGACTGGTTACTTATGGCAGCTCAGCCTTCTCAATCTATGCCCCTCAACTCTGAAATCAGCTAGCTGCTGAACTATGACTCTGCTGATACTGGCAGTTTTAAAAGCAAGATAAAAATGTTTTTATATTGTTAGCTTACAACGTGCCTTGATGTTTTACCGTTTCATTTCATTTGCTGGTAAGTGCTTTGAAATTCTGAGAGGCACTACATAAATACAGATGATCATGATTCTTATTGTTATGAAGGTGAGTAAGAGACAGAGAAAGGAAGGATGAAGCAGGGAGTTAACCAGGCCTAAGAGGGTAGCTCTGGTGATGGGGATAACCAGAACTGAAAAAACAAACAAACTGGTTTTAAACAGATCCAG
Source organism: Neoceratodus forsteri (assembly GCA_016271365.2). Lineage (NCBI taxonomy): Eukaryota > Metazoa > Chordata > Ceratodontiformes > Ceratodontidae > Neoceratodus > Neoceratodus forsteri. The sequence continues at coordinate 421,570,999 of CM028138.1, forward strand.
AAGAGATTGGCCGGACTCCGTTTCCTCTCCCCCAACATCTTACGTCAAAGTTTGGCCCCAGTCAGTGGCGACCCAGCCCTGACAACCATGAATCTACTACAGTTGTGGCTCAGGGTCCCAAGAGTACCACGGATGTCAATCTGACAGTGGGCAACATTTTTCCCCATTTTTGCTCGCCCCCAACATGGTACCTCCTTGGCCTGCCACAAGGTTTGTTGCAGTGGCATAGGAACATAGAATATGATGGCACAAAGAGGCCTACTGGCCCATCCAGTCTGCCCAGCCCTGCCTATTACTCATTCTATGATCCTTATGGCCATCCTCCTCCCTTTTTCCCTCCCCCTTAACCTCTCCCTCCTCCATTATCAGGCATTTGTGTGTGCTCCACATATGTTTGTATCCACTCACTGTTTTGGCACAGACCATCTCCTCTGGCAGCCTGTTCCACTTGTTCACCCCTCTGCACCTGCAAAAAGTAGTTGTGGACATCCCTCCTGAGACCCCCCGCCAGCTTTAGTGGCTCATCCCTTCAGTTTGTACTTCAGGTGAACAACTCATTGCATTTCATCTTGTTAATGCCTGGAGTAGGGGCGCATCCACAGCTGATGCCAGAGCCACTCTTGGTCAGCCGACAGGGGGTTCATGAATGCAATGTGGCATGGGCCCCCCCCCACGAACCACATGCCTCACCTGCATGGCAATGAACCCCGGTCTACCAGGTGGCAACAAGACGTGCTGTCCCAGCACCACTCATCATGGCAACTTCCTTAGTTTTAAATATGAAATGAAAGGAATTTGGTTTGATAGAAACTCCTCTATGTGTACCATATCCTAAAGTGCTCAACAAGTCATTAAGAGCTGTAGCAGCCGTTAGGCGCAAACAGAGAGAAGATAAGATAGGAGGAGGTTAAGAAAAGCAGTGAGAGAGAGAGAGAGAGAGAGAGAGAGAGAGGAAGTTAAGGGCTTGTTCAAGCACATAGTAAGTACGTGGCAGTTGTAAGATTACGACCTGGGTCTTCATATTCATAGCTCTGCGCCCCAACAGCTAAGCCAAACTGCACCCCCTCCCCCCAACTTGGATATTCAAATAATTTACACATGCAGTCTGGCTGCTGAGGCAAATGTTAACACATATGTTGTTGTGATGGTTAATATTTTTTCCCACCACTGTAAAATGACTCTGGCAATCAACTTGCAATCACTGCTTAGCGCCCAAGTACTAGGTAAACATTAGGTGATGTAAATGGGGTGGAAGGGGAAGGTTTTTTTTTTTTTTTTATGTGCAGCACCAAGTTCATTTCCCTTTCCCAGTTATATCCGCCTATATAATGTCACGTGACGGCATTTACCTGTATCTTCCCACTGCGTTCTGCTGGCCCTCCCTCCAGAAGCCCCAGCACATAAAGTTGCATCTTGTATTCTTTGCCGCCCCTCAGACTGAAGCCGAAACCTGTGGGTCCTCTCTCCAGCTCAACCTTGTATATTCCAGAGTCCTTTGGCATTCAAAAAAAGAAGTGAAAGAAACGGTGTTAGGAAGCTTAAGTAATCAATGACGTGGGTACTGCAGCACTATAAGATTTAATGGGAGAGTTTAGCTTCCAGTTTTTAATTTCCAGTTGGCAGGAGCGGAATTCAGTTATACAAAATCTACCCCCCCCCCAAAAAAAAGATTTGAATTTCAGAACATTTCACCGTTTTTTAATTACTGAATACATTTTCATGACAATAAAATATTTTCCATCCCTGCTGCTTATAACTGTAATTAAGTCATAGTACTCTGCTTGTGACCTCACAGTCCGGTATAAAGAGCAGAAATAAATAAAATCTAAGGGAAAATACCTTGATTTTATGCAAATCTATTCCATAATAAAGAATGCAATGTCTGGAAACTCCATTGTTGTGGAGAATGCTATGTGATTTACTCCTGCTGATGTTAGCTAGCTGCTAGTGTTTTGCAGAAACCTGGAAAATCTATTTCAAAAAAGTTGCAAACACAAAACAGACTCAGAGAGAGAGAGAGTGTGTGTGTGTGTGTGTGTGTGTGTGTGTGTGTGTGTGTGTATATACGTGTGTGCCATGTGCACAGGCAAGACTGGGTGCAGTATTAGCTGCTACTCAACACTGGAGGCACTGATTCTGGACTGAAAAGTAACCTGACCTAAACGGGAACTGAACCCTGCCCCACCCCAATACTTCACCCGCAGAGCTACAGTATCTGGCTTTGTGGTTAGCCTCTATGCTTCCCTGTGGTCACTTTCTCATTGTGCAGATGGACTGCCTGGAACAATTCAGATGGAAAGAAGTTTGGTGTGTAGCATACAACCCACCACTAGGCACTGAGAACACAAATTACAGTCCACTATCTGCTAAGGCTTGCGAACGTCTCTTTCTGAGCATTTACTCACAGATCACTTCTTTTGTAGCTCGTTATTCTTAAAAAATTTTTGGTATGTTGCTTGCCAAAGAAAAGATTTAGGAGGATTCTACTTCAGAGAAAGGGACAAACTCTCAACATGGCAATTTCAGCACACCAACACAGTTCAGCTTTTTTTCTTACTAAATATTTCCATACTTTTTCCCTTTTACTTTCACAGGCAGTGAGGTGACCAAGGCAGGCACCACATGATGCTGCACTACATGTGCTCAGCAAATAATGAAATGCAACTGGCCATCCACTTTGTAAAATTGTTTCATGAACAGCTGGAAAACAGGTGCCTGTAGGGGTCCCTGTAGTGAAGTGACACATTCTTTTGTTTTTTGGGATACACTTTTTAAGAAATAGATAACATTTAAGTTTATTAAAAGCAGTGGGGGAGACAATGCAGAGATTGGGCTAACTCAGTTAATCACTTCCCCATTAGAACTAATATGGCTTTACCTTGTCACGTTCCTAGCCACAAGGCGCTTAAGAAACCTCTACATCTGAACCCACAAGGCCTTGCTAAATTACCTTCCACCTTATATCATGGCCCTGTTCCACAGAGACGTCAGTCCATATGACCTGAGGAGGAGCAATGTTACTCTCCTAGAAATACCTTAGTACTGCTACCATTATGGGAAAGCTGCTCTCAGCTTGCTTGTCCGCTCGCTCTGAAATAAACCATCTACGCAACTGCCTGTGACATGGTGCTAAACAGAGTACAGCTGATCTGTAATAAGGCATGACACTTTGTACTTGGTACAGATAACCGCACTCATATTGTATCCTTTACACACTCACTAACTGGCTAACCTTACCCAGCAGAATAAAGCTCCAGACCTGTCTGCTAGCCAGAAAGGCATTCCTGGTCCTAACACCCCTTCTTTAACAAACTGCTTCTGTACCGTCTCCAACCAATACAACCCCAAGAACATGACCAGACATGCTCTTAACAGTAGATCTTTGAGAGAAGCTCTTGCAGCAGGTATGATTTTCCCACCCTCCTTCCCCCAGGACCAGGCCTCTCCTGTATCGGCCATGTTCTCATGTTTCAGGAGTGAGAGTGTGATTAGGCCATATTCCATGTCGCCTCATGAGAACCTGCTTTTTGGCGTGCAAGAACTAGAACATGTGGGGACCGCCCCTCCTTTATATGGGGGACATCGGGGGTTGAGCCAGCGCTGGAGCGGGTGGTCCCCTAGGTACTGCTAGAGAAGAATTTGCCGTGAACCGCTGCCAGGTGGCGTCAGTCCTATATGTGTTACCTGCTGCAAGAACTTCTCTTGAAGATGTACTGTTACGGTACATTCTTACATAACTGTACTTTCTTTAACTATAGAGGTTCTCTTAAAAATAATCAAATGAGTATAGGCCCATTGAAAACTGACAAAGGGATAGTAATTAAAGAACTGGATATAGCTAATGAACTTAACAACTATTTTCAAAACGTATACGAGCCCAAGGAGACTACAACTAAGATTAATACAGATAATTCTGATAGCATAAGTATCTTTGCAATGAAGGAGTTATTAGAAGTCATAAAAACAATCAAAACTAACAGCTCAGCTGGCCCAAATGGGATCCCACCAAAATGTATTAAAGAAACAGCTTCAGTCCTGGTTAGTCCTCCAACTTTATTATTTAATGTGTCCATTGATGAAGGAAAGTCATTAGCAGAGTGGAAGGAAGCAATTGTGACTCCCATATTCAAGAGTGGGGATAAAAGTATGATAAATAATTATAGACCCATCAGCTTGACCTCGGTGATAGGAAAATTAATGGAACAACTGTTACGGCATAAAATTGTTGATCATATTAATACAAATGGACTGACAGACACAACACAATATGATTTTTACAAGGGTAGATCATGTCTCACAAACCTCCTTAATTTTTTCAAACCAATTAGTGCTGCGCTTGATAAAGGAATGCCTGTAGATATCCTGGTTTTGGATTACTCTAAGGCATTTTACAAGGTTTCACATAAAATCCTAGTACAACACCTTATAGAGAGCAATTTACACCCTAAAATAATAAATTGGATAATATCTTGGCTAGAAGACAGAACCCAGAGGGTTGTAATTAAAGGATATGAATCAACAATGGGAAATGTTACAAGCAGTGTTCCTCATGGGTCGGTTTTGGGACCAACACTCTTCAGTATACTTGTCTCATCCATGAGAATGAACAGATCAGCATGGATGAGCAAGTATGCTGACGACTGTAAAATTGACGTAATAGTATCAGGTCTTGAATCTCAAAAATCATTTCAAGAAAACATTAATCTATTTCAAGACTGGGCTAAAAACAACCATATGAAATTTAATGCAAGTAAATGTAAAAGTATGCACTTGGGCCATAACAATCCACAGTTTTCCTATACATTAAATGATCAGCAACTTCAAATTACAACAAATGAAAAAGACTTAGGAACTACCATTACCAACAATTTATCCTTTGAGACACATACAAGACAAAAAGTGAAACAAGCACATATAATCTTGGGATGTATTTTAGGAAACATTAAAAGCAGGATACCTGAGATAATAGTCCCCCTATATACAAGCCTGGTACATCCACACTTGGAGTGTTGCTCCCAGTTCTGTGTACCTCAGACTAAGAAGTGACAAATTATAATTGAGAAAGTTCAGAGAAAAGCAACAAGAAAGATTAAGAACATGCAAAATCTTAGTTATTGAGAAAGGTTACAAAAACTTGGAATGTACAGTATGGAGTACCAAAGAACCAGAGGTGACCTATGTCTGGCATATAGAGCAAATAATAACTCATATCTTAAAGAAACTATAGGTTTAGGTAACAAAAAAAAAAAAAAAGGAAAACATACAAGATCTCACGAATATCAACTAATGGGAGAAAAGAATAAAACAACTAAAAGGAGAAAATGGTTTTCCCAAAGAGTGTTAATTGATTGGAGTACACTATCCTGTTACATAATACTAAGTGATAATATTACTGAATTTAAAAATAACCTAGATAATTTTATGGGGAATAAGAAATGTGAATTCCAACCATAAGAAATAACAGGGTGGCAAGTTCATTGTGGGTGAAAACCAACTGAACTTGTACAAGAAACTATGAAACTATTCACGGGGGAGAGAGTCCTGCAGAAACTCACTAAATTGAAGTTGGACAAAGCAATGGGACCAGATGGCATACACCCAAGGATACTATGGGGGCTGTGAAGAGAGCTAGCAGAACCTCTGGTGGCATTGTTCACTGAGTCACTTAACACAGGAGTGGTGCCAGAGGATTGTAGGAGGGCACATGTCGTCCCTCTACACAAATCAGCCAGTAGGGAGGAGGCAGGCAACTATAAGCTGGTCAGCCTCACCTCGGTAGTGGGAAGATCATGGAGGCGCTACTTAAGGAAAGGATAGTGGGACAACTAGAAGCTACTGGTGCCCAGGACCGTAGGCAACATGGGTTCCTCTTCCATCCAGGGACCACCAGTGCCACTGCCGTTGCCTCAGAGGTTGCCAAGAAAGAGGAGCGGTTGGACCACAGTGGGCTCAGGGAGGGTGAGGGTGGTGGAACAGAGGTGCATCCTCCAGTTGTACTCCACATTCCCTATGCCATTCTGGCAAAGTGTGGTTCCTCTATGGAGGCACCCGCAGTGGAGACCAAGGAGGATGTTGGGAACCTCCACAAAGGAGACCCACAGGAGGGTGGCAGGGGACCCTGCAGGGGAAGGAAACAACTCCTGGTGGGGGACTCCATTGTTAGGAAGGTAGAACTGGGGAGGAAGGGGAGAGGGAGGTAAGGTGCCTGCCTGGCGCCATGGCTTGGAGGGACAGGGAGTGAATCCTCAGGATTGCCGGAGCAGCTGCACAGGGGAGGGAGCTGGATGTCATTGTCCACCTAGGGACAAATGACCTGGCTAAGAAAGGGATTAGAGAAGTGCAAGAAGAGTTTGTGGAATTGGGGAAGGGCCTTAGTCAAGTAGCATGCACAGTTACCTTCTTGGAGGTGCTGCCCATCTATGGCATAGGAGAGGTTAGGCTGTTCCACCATGGGATTCAATCAGTGGTTGAAAACTGGTGTGAGCTCAGGGATTTGGCTTCATTGGGGACTGGGGGTCCACCTGGAGTGATGCAAGCCTATACTGGCATGATGGGCTGCATCTGTCTGGGAGGGGAACCAGGATCCTAGGTGATAGGTTTAAATGCTTCATTGGCAAGCTTTTAAACTAGCCAAGGGGGGAGGCACTGGAAAGGAGCAGGGAAATACTAGCCCCCACCAAATAATCACAGTAGTAAGTGCAGCAAACACCAACATAGAGGTGTCGATAGGGAGAAGGGCAGGGGTAAATGGAGAAAGTGACGAAGGCAAGAAGGACAGGGATGGGGCAAAAGGGAGTAAGGCCATCAGAAAATGGAGGGTAATGAGTACCAATGCCAGTAGTCTGGGCAACAAGCTCCCTGAGCTGGTGGCCTTGATGGAAGAGGGATGCCTGGATATCGTAGCAGTCACAGAAACATGGTACACAGAGAACCATGACTGGGATGTTAACATACCAGGGTACATAACCTACAGGAGAGACAGGCAGGGGAGAAGAGGGGAGGAGAGCTTCTATGTAAAGGAAGGATAAAAGCAACTGAACAAAAGAGTAAACAGGGAGGAGAGGAGGCACTGTGGGTCACCTTGGAGACTGGAAAGGCACCACAACCGCACACGGGGTTATGTACAGACCCCCATGTCAGGGGAGGAATGGACAAGGATATGATAGAAGGCATTCTAGAATAGCAGAGAAAGGGAGATACTATTGATGGGAGACCTGAATATGCCAGATGTTAACTGAGCACATTTGCTGCAGCCACATCCAAGAGTAGGGCTATTCTTGATGCCCTACAGGTGGCAGGCATTAGACAGCTAGTTTCAGAACCCACTGTGAGGGAGCAATCTTAGACCTCATACTCTCAAACAGGGGCAGTGAGAGGATCTCAGATCTGAAGTGGGTTGCCATCTGGGGACAAGTGACCATCAAACAGTGTGGTTCACGTTAAACTCAGCTACAGAGTCAAGCCATACAAAAGTGAGGGTACTGGACTTTAGGAGAGCTGACTTTGGCAAGATGGAAGAGTGCCTCAGAAAAGCACTAGCAAACAGGCTAGAAGGAGGGTGGAGCAACAATGGGGAATCATCAAACTGCCATCACAGAGGCAACAAGCCTTTTGTGTGAAGCAATAAACAAATCAAAACGAAGAAAAAGCCACTATGGTTCTCAAAGGAGGTGGCTGTGGAAAGTCAGGAAGAAAAAGATAGCATTCCGGAAGTAAAAGGAACACAGAAGGAGCAGGACAGAGAGCTGTACCAGTTAAGGCAGAAGGAAGCAGGGAGGGAAGTCAGAATAGCAAAGGCCCAAACTGAGGAAAGATAGCCAACTCCATTAAGAAGGGGATAAAACCTTTATAGGTACACTCAGCGAGCGTGAAAAGACAAAGGGAGGGATAGTGAGGCTGAACTAGAATGAACGTGGTGAAGCAGAGGGAGAGTGAAAAGCAGGATACTGAACGAATATTTCTGCTCAGTATTCACAAAAGAGGAGGGGAAGTGCCTAATCCAACTAACAGAAGCACTCTTGATAGGGGGTCGATCCCAGTCCTTTCACAGAAGAAAGGGTTCTGCAAGAACTCCTAAAACTGAAGGTGGACAAAGCTATGGTCCTGATGGAATTCACCCCAGAATTCTAAAAAGAATTATGGGAGAAACTAGTGAAACCACTGGCTACTCTTTTCATAAATCATGGGAGGATGGTGTGGTACCCGAGGACTGGAGGAAGGCGGATGTGATTCCCTTCACAAAAGTGGGACCAAGACAGAGGCAGGAAACTACAGACCTGTCAGTCTGACCTCTGTGGTAGGGAAAGTGATGGAGTCACTCTGAAGGAAAGAATAGTTGAGTACCTAGAGGCCAGTGGAGCACAGGACCCAAGGCAGCATGGATTCACAGCGGGAAGGCCGCGCCAGACTAATCTAATAGATTTCTTTGACTGGGTGACCAAAGTAGTAGACCAGGAGGGGTCAGGACATGGCCTACCTAGACTTTTAAGGCATTTGACACAGTCCCACACAAAAGATTAATAGTCAAATTAACCAGCCTGGGAGTGGGTCCCAGGGTGGTAGCCTGGTAAAACATTGGCTGCACAACAGGACACAGAAGGTAATTGTAAATGGAGTCCACTGAAGAAAGAGGGGTTACTAGTGGGTACCAAGAGGTTCAGTATTGTCCAGTCCTTTTAATGTCTTCATCAGTGACATTGCAGAGGGACTGGAAGGAAAAGTATGCCTTTTGCAGATGACACAAAGATCTGCAACAGGGTTGATACACAAGGAGGCGGGAAAGGATGAAAAGGGACTTGGCAAGGTTGGAGGAATGGTCAGAAGTATGGCAGCTAGGATTCAATGCAAAGAAGTGCAAATAATGCACCTGGGAAACAAGAACCCAGGGAAGAATACAATGGTGAGGGAGTAACAACAACAAAAAGGAAAGGGACCTGGGGGGTAATCACATCAGATGACCTTAAGGTTAGCAAGCAATGTGAGAAGGCAGTAGGGAGGGCTGGGGTATACTGGGATGTATAGAGAGGCATCATCAGCAGAAGAACAGGAAGTTGTTATCCCTCTGTACAGACAGTTGGTGAGACCCCATCTGGAGTACTGTGCCAGTTCTGGAGACCCCATCTCCGCAAGGACATAGACAGGATAGAGGTAGTCCAGAGGAGGGCACCAAATGGTGCAGGGTCTGCAAGAGAAGTCGATGAGGAGAGACTAAAGGAGCTTAATATGGATACCCTTGAGGAAAGAAGGAGAGGAGGGACATGATAGAAACTTTAAGTACCCCAGTGGAATCAACAAAGTCCAAGAGGTAGCATCTTTCAGAAAAAGAGACTTGCAAGAACAAGGGACACAATTTAAAGATAGAAGGAGGCGGTTCAGGGCAATTGAGGAAGTATTATTTCACAGAGAGGGTAGTGGATGCATGGAACAGCCTTCCTGAGGAGATTGTGGGGTCTAAAACTGTGGAGAATTCAAGAATGCATGGGACAGGCATAAGACAATTCTTGTGGGGGGTAGGAAGAAATAGGCTGTTGGTTAACTAGGATCTACGGCCTATCCTGTAGGTAGGGAAATGGGCAGACTAGATGGGCCAAGCGGTCCTTATCTGCTGTCAAAGTCTATGTTTCTGTGTTTCTATGTTTCACAGTGAATAGGTCATGTCGGACAAATCTCATAGATTTCTCTGACTGCGTGACAAAGGAAGTAAATCAGGAGGGCACTGTGGACGTAGCCTACCTTGATTTCAGCAAAGCCTTTGACACCATCACACAGGAGGCTGGTTAACAAGATGGGTAGTCTAGGCATGGGAGACAAGGTGGTAAATTGGGTTAGGAACTGGCTAACAGACAGGAGACAGAGGGCGGTGGTAAATGGAGTACAATCTGGGGAGATTAGGGTGACCAGCGGAGTACCTCAGGGATCAGTCCTTAGACCAGCTCTGTTCAATGTCTTCATCAGCAACATTGTAGAAGGGCTGGAAGGAAAGGTCTGCCTGTTTGCGGATGATACAAAGATCCGTAACAGGGTGGATACTCCTGAAGGGGTGGAGAAAATAGGGAGGGACCTGGGGAAGCTTGAGAAATGGTCTGCAGAGTGACAACTGAGGTTTAATTCAAAAAAGTGCAAAATTATGCTCCTGGGACACAGTAACCCTGGGGAGAGCTACAGGATTTGGGGGGGGGGGGTGGAGTTGCTGACAGTCACCAAAGAGGAAAGAGACCTGGGGGTTACTATTTTAGATGACCTGAAAATGTCAAAGCAGAGCACAAAGACAGTAGGGAGGGCCAGTGGCATGCTGGGGTTCATAGCAAGATGTATCACCAGCAGAAGGCATGAGGTAGTGATGCCATTATACAAAACCCTGGTAAGACCTCACATGGAGTACTGTGTGCAGTTCTGGAGGCCGCACCTTCGAAAGGACATTAACGTGCTGGAGGCAGTCCAGAGAAGGGCGACTAAGATGGTACAGGGCTTGCACCACAAGACTTAAGAGGAGAGATTAAGGGACCTCAACATGTACTCGCTGGAGGAGAGGAGGTAGAGAGGGGACATGATAGAAATATTCAAGTACCTCAGAAGTTATAAACAGGGTTCCGGGGGTGGATCTTTCAATACAGGAGGAGTACAAGAACTAGGGGGCATGACATGAACTTGGAAGGTGGCAGATTAAGAGGGAATGTGAGAAAGTTTTTCTTCACAGAGAGGGTGGTGGACACATGGAACTGTCTGCCACAGGAGGTGGTGGGAGAGAGCACTGTGGTTGGATTTAAACATGCATGGAACAGGCATAGGGGAACCATAGAGGTTAAGCGGGGGGAGGGTCAAAAGCTGTAATCAAGTACAGGACTTACGGGCAGACTGGATGGGCCTAGCGGTCCTTATCTCCTGGCCATTCCTATGTTTCTATGTAAGCTAGGTACTTATTTAAGAGAGGGGCAACTGATGTGTGCTAAAGCGACCCTACTGAGCTGAGAAAGAATCCCAGCCCCTATTAGATAGCCTGTGCATTTTAACAAAACCCATCATAACTTATTTTGATGTCTGTGATTTTCTTCCCAAGTTCCATTCATGTATAACACTTATCTTGCATTCTACAAACTGTATAATATTATCTTCACTGTACCTTGTCATTATTATTCTGTGTATGTTGTATACTATGTCCCTCCAGTTACCCTCTCCCCCGGGACGCACCGAGAGATGAGCAACTTGTTGTTCAGTGTGCTCTTCTGGTGAAACTCTTCAATAAAGAAATACATAAATGTGACATATAGTGATCTCTATATATCTATAAAAAAGGATTTACGTGACACCACTTATGTGGTCAGGGGGAGAGGGTGTCCAAAAACTTTCACCCAAGTTTGGTGGAAAACACATTGAAGTTGTCAAAGTTAGAACTAAAAGAAATGTTAGTAAATAAACAAAGTCCCCATATGCATGTGTGGTATGGCTTTATGCGTTCTTAGTCTTTTTTTCTTTTGAGCCACAAGTTCTGTGTCGATATACAGATTTGTATAGTGATACAGAACATGTGCAGGTCAGACTGCAGCCAGCCAGGGAGGTGAGCAGAGGGTAAGTCCTGGCCACCATCTGGGGGGTCGTTTGGCATGGGGAGCTGGAGGCTACTAGGAGGGAAGGGTCCAGTGGACATGCAGAAATATTTATGGAGACAGGAATTGGGTGAGGGCAGGTGGCCCACCACACACAATGGAATCATTTATTTATTTAGTTATTTGTTTGCTTTTGTTTACCAAGTAAGCAAATTAGACAGTCAAGTGCCCGTTTTCAGGTCCAACCTGGGAGGATTACAAAATGCAGGCAAACAATACAAGATCATAGCATGATACAAAGGTAAAAAACAGTCATAACAACATGCAGCAGCTGGACGTGTGGAGCAGGATACTAGTTATGAGGTTACATGACAGTGGGAGAGCAGTTTACAAACAGTAAGGCCTAAGAAGCAGAACACAGCTAGAGAGTTACACAACAGGAAGGGTCATGTGACCTGAACAGAGTGTATCCTAATACAAAAGAGCACTCAGCATAACTTACACATAAACTTGAGGGCACTGACATAGCACATATATAAACATGAGATTAATGCCAAGAGGAATCAGGTAAGGGAGGGAGTCTCATTGGGAAACCAGGGGATTTATTTTCCCGATTTCTAGGGTGATTGAGGACCTATCAATAGGCAGCAGTTGAGAAAGTCTGCTAGGCAGGAAATTGAGAAACTGCTAACTGGTAACAATTCAGAAAGCCCACTCGGTGAGCTATAAAGAGCAGGCAAGTGAGGAAGAACTACACAGTAGCATTGCAAGAGTCCAGAACTGCTGGCATTAAGTGAAGTGTCAGCCAGTAACACAAAGCCACATGGCTCTCCACATTGGCCACGTTATCAGCCTCACAAGCAGACTGACACCTCAACCAATGAACTACAGGCTCACAGTCAGATTGACAGCTCCACTACTGAATCACATCCGAGTAACACATTGCCTCCGCAGGAATGGCTTTCGATAAGTCTCCTGTAGCCAATATTCCTTTACCCACTCCACACACTTTCCTACCTCAACACCCAACAGTTCTGTCTCTTTCCAGTTTCAACCATTCTCCTTTTCACAGGTGGAATGGTTATTTCAGAATCTTGATCCTAAGGAAAGTGCTGGAACTGATAACCTAGAGCTGTTGTTTCTAAAAATAGGTTTATTCTGCCTTGTAACATGGCGTTAATACAGCAGTGTGAAATCTTTGTAGGCATTGGTCAAAATGCATCAGGTGGTATGACAGCATCCATGGTCTAATTTCCAAGTAGACCATGGTTGCTGCTGTAGTACCTTCTCAAACCATCCAAAATAGTGGCAGTATATTGTGTCAATCCCACCCACTCCACCCCAATGGACAGTGACAAAATACTCCTTAGAACCCGTCTACTTAAATATTGTGGTACGAGAATCAATGTCAACCTCTGTATTAGAGCATGTTTTGAAAAGTTACACTTTTTCCCTTCACAAACAAATGTATCAGCTGTTGTAGTTTCTTTGTAACACTAATCTGTTAGCCTTAGTTAGGAGAAAAAAAATCGAAGTAGATGGTAGAGTAAAAACAAAGTTTGCATTGTCTAGAGGTAGAAGCCAAGATGCCGAAATCGCAGCTGCAGAAACACTTGCATGCAGATTTTAATGATGCAGTCACTCTCATCAATCCCAGCATGCATGTGATCAGCTTTTGGGAATGGAGTGTTGAAACTTCTCAAGTGATGCCAAAACTACAGTATAAGTGAGGTAAAAAATCTGAAAGCATCGCAAGATGTAGAAAATGTTTATTATTATTAAAAAACTAGTTTACAAAAAGTGTTGCTGACAACCACTATATTTCCAATGTTTGGACCTTTGTCTAATGTTTGGACCATATGCCCTGTTAAATCTGATTGACAGGAGCTAAACACAGAGGATAGTAGGGGGCGTGGAGTAGGAGGGGCATAAGGGGGAAGAAGTCCAGCCTCAGCACGACAAGTGTTTTGACTCATTTATTTACTTTTTTTTTTTTAAGAAAAGTATCTGAGGATCAGTGGCAGGATTTTTAGTACAGTAAATTAATAAAAAGGGAACTAGGAGAGCTTCAGTAACAGACAAGCAGTGGAATAGCAGTATAATTGCAGTATAATGTGGGGAGTGGTGCAATGCAGTGGCTGCAGGGCAGCCATATTCAGGCAGACCTTCTGGACGCTGAAGTGCTGCCCGATCTGCATGCATCTCTCTGGACTGAGGGATGATGTAGCCAGACTCAGAGTGGAAGTAAACTGGGTTAGGAGTACCATCACCCCTATCCAGAGACCACCCAGTCCAATGTCGCTGCCTCAAAGGATGCCGAGAATGAGGAGCACTGGGATGACAGTGGGCTCAGGGAGGGTTAGGGTGGTCAGGCAGAGGCACATCCCAGATCCTATTCCACCTCAAGAACCTCATATGCCACACTGGCAATGGGACAACCAAACAGAGGTACCCAGAGAAGTGGAAGGGAAAGGATGTGGAGGTTAGCCAAGGAGGTGACCTCAGTGGGGAGAGCAGTGGACCCCAGAGGGAGGAGGAAGCTAATCCTGGTGGGAGACTCCACATAAGAGGGATCCAGCTAGGAACACAGGAGGGGAGGACAGAGAGGTAAGGTGCTCACCAGGTACCATGGCATGGAGGATGGAAGAAAGATCCTGGGGATCTGGGAAGGCAAGACGGAGGGTAAGCTGGATGTCATTATCCACCTAGGTACTACAATGACCTGGCAAAATGGGGAGCCAAAGGAAGTTCAGGAATAGTTTAGGAAATTGGGAGGGTCTCAAGCAAGTAGATACTTCGTCACCTTCTGAAGTACCACTAGTAGAGGCATAAGAGAACATAGGTGCATGCACCAGGTACTTTAACTCATGGTTGAAGAACTGGTGCTGTGATGAAGGGTTTGGACCATTGGTGACTGGGGACCCACCTGAGGGATGGAGGTTTGTTCAAGCCTGACGGCCTGCATCCATCCTGGAGGGGAATCCAAGCACTCAATGATACGTTTAAATGCTACATTGACAAGCATTTAAACTAGCCAAGGGGGGTGGCAGGCCTGCAAGGAGGGTACCTACTTGCTCACCCCCCACAGCTGGCAGTAGAACCAGTGAACTGGAGAAGTGGATATCTCTACAAAGCAGTATGCAAAAGATGGAGATTAGCACCCAAGAGGTGGATAGGCAGAAAAGGGGCAAAATTCAGCAGAAGGGCAGACAGCAAGGAGAACCAGGGATAAAGGACAACCAGGGAAGGGGCTGGAGAAGAACAGCTAAACAGTCTAGGGAGGTCAAATCATGGAAAGTCATGTGTGCCAATGCCAGGAGCCTTAGCAACAAGATGGAAGAAGAAGAAGAAGAAGAATCAGCATTTATATAGCGCTTTTCATACATCCAAAGCGCTTTACAAGCAATGCTAGACTGGTAGTGAAGTGACTGAATGTGTGGTGGCGGCCATATCGCACATCATCACCCACACACAGCCTGGATAATTGCATGAACCGGTTTATGGGAAGGGGAATGTTGGCCAGGACACCAGGAATGTTCCCTACTCTTTGCGAAGAGTGCCCTGGGTTCTTTTACTTCCACCTGGACACCTACCAGGACAACACCAGGATGGGCAGAAGGGACCTCGGTTTAACGTCTCATCCGAAGGATGGCACACCCCAGCAGTACAGCACCCCCCAATACTGCACTCAGATGCCAGCGATTTTAGATGCAAGTCCAATCCCGGTGTGGGACGAGAACCCATGACCTTCTGGTCCAGAGGCGGATGTGCTACCAACTGAGCCACGCTGACACCTGGAAGATCTGGAGGCTGTCATGGTGCACTCAGACCTGGACATTGTGACCATCACAGAAACCTGGAGTAATGATAACCACGACTGGGAAATGGCCATACCTGGCTACAACATATTCAGAAGAGACAGGGCAGGTAGGAAGGGAGGAGGAGTGGCACTGTATGTGAAAAATGACATAAGGGCCACAGAGATCCAGGAGGAACAAAATGGGGAGATACTGTGGTTAAGCTGGAAAGGAAAATGGGGCCAGCCATCCGAACAGGTGTGGTCTACAGACCACCAGCCCAGGAGGAAAAAACAGATAGGAGTTGATGCTAGCCATCCAAAGGATGGCAGACAAGGGTGAGGTAGTACTGGTTGGAGACCTCAATATTCCAGACGTGGACTGGAGCATCCCAGCAGCAGCATCAACTAGGAGCAGATTTATCCTGGACTCCCTTCAGTGTGCCTTCCTCAAGCAACTGGTCATGGAACCAACTCGGCAGAAGGCAATACTGGGCCTTGTGCTCACAACAGGGACAGTGTTTTGGGGGTAACAGTGGGGGAGCACCTGGGGAACAGTGACCACCAGTCATTGTGGTTTGAAATCACAGAAGGAGCAGAACCAAACCTCACAAAAACATGTATCCTGGATTTTAGGGGGGCAGACTTTGGGAAAATGGGGAGACACTTGAAAGAGGCATTAAGGGGAATGGGGCAGGAATCAGGGGTTGAGGAACAGTGGGCAATATTTAAAACAGGGATTACAAGAGCAACAGAATCATGCATTAAGCAGGCTAGCAAGAGAAAAAGGAAGAGAAGACCATTATGGTTTTCCAAAGAGGTAGCAAAGAAAGTGAAAGCCAACAAGATTGCATTCAGGCAATACAAAAAGACACAGGCAGAAGGGGGATAGGGAGAAGTACCAGGAGAAGCAAAGGAAGGCAGGGATGTCAGTAAGGGCAGCCAAAGCTCAGACAGAAGAGCACATTGCAAAATCAGTGGGTAGAGGGGACAAAACCTTTTACAAGTACATAAGTAAAAAGGCAAAGGGAGGGATAGTGACACTGAAGGGGGAGGATGGGGGCCGCGTGGAGGATGACAACAGTAAAGCTGACATACTGAACAGGTATTTCTGCTCAATCTTTACTGAGGAAGAGGTGGGTAATGGGTCTGAAGGGAGTACAAGGGGTGAGAATGGTGCAGAAATGGACACAAGTCCCTTTACACAAGAAAGGGTCCTGAAGGAACTGGAAGTAATAAGAGTTGATAAAGCAATGGGGTCAGATGGGATGCACCCCAGGGTCCTTAAAGAACTAAGAGAGGTGGTGGCTGAACCTC
Organism: Neoceratodus forsteri; assembly: GCA_016271365.2. NCBI lineage: Eukaryota > Metazoa > Chordata > Ceratodontiformes > Ceratodontidae > Neoceratodus > Neoceratodus forsteri. Next base: position 421,587,655 of record CM028138.1, read on the forward strand.
TGGCTATCCTGTTCAGCCGATCACTGGAAACAGGGGAGGTACCCAAAGACTGGAGGGCAGCAGATGTAGTCCCCTTATACAAAAGTGGGAACAAAGAGGAAGCGGGGAACTACAGACCAGTCAGCCTCACCTCGTTAGTGAGGAAGATCATGGAAGCACTACTGAAGGAGAGATTGGTGGAACATCTGGTTGTCAATGGACTACAGGACCCAAGGCAGCATGGTTTCACCAGGGGGAGAGCATGTCAGAGCAACCTCATTGAATTTTTTGACTGCATGACTAGGGAGGTGGATCAGGAGTGGGCAGTGGACATGGCCTATCTGGACTTCAGAAAGGCCTTTGACACTGTGCCACATAGAAGATTATTACACAAACTGGGGAATATGGGTGTGGGCAGGACAGTAGTGTGGTGGGTAGGCAACTGGCTGCGTAGCAGGACACAGAGGGTGGTGGTAGAGAGAAGAGTGACCAGTGGGGTACCACAGGGATCAGTGCTGGGACTGGTCCTATTCAACATCTTTATCAGTGACATTGCGCAGGACCTAGAAGGCAGAATGTCACTGTTCGCTGATGACACAAAGCTCTGTAACAGAGTAGACACACCAGAGGGTGTAAACAGAATGAGAAGGGTCCTGCAGAAACTTGAAAAATGGTCAGGGGTTTTGCAGCTGAAATTCAATGCAAAGATGTGCAAGATAATGCATATGGGGCACAAAAACCCTGGCACAATATATCAGTTGTGGGGTGAGGATATAGCATGAACCTAGCAGGAAAGGGATCTTGGGGTTATCATCTCTGATGACCTCAAGGTAGGGAAACAGTGTGACAAGGCAGCAGGTAAAGCAAATAGGATGCTGGGATGCATAGGCAGGGGCATCACCAGTAGGAAAAGGGAGGTCATAATTCCACTATACTATACACTAGTGAGGCCCCACCTGGAGTACAGTGTACAGTTCTGGAAACCTTACCTATGTAAGGACATAGACAGGGTAGAGAAAGTTCAGAGGAGGGCAACAAAAGATGGTACATGGATTGCATAACAAGTCCTATGAGGACAGGTTGAAGGAATTGAATATGTACTCCCTGGAGGAGAGGAGGGAGAGAGGGGACATGATAGAGACATACAAGTATCTTACAGGGAGGAACAGGGTACAGGAATACACTATTTTTAAGCGAAAAGATGTTCCAGGACTAGAGGGCATGGGATGAAGTTGGAGGAGGACGATTCAGAGGAAACGTGAGGAAGAATTTCTTTAGAGAACGGATGGTGGACAAGTGGAACACCCTGCCAGGGGAAGTGGTGGGGACTGAAACAATCACGGGATTTAAGAATGCATGGGATAGACATAAAGGAATTCTGGAGGTCAGGGGTAAGGGGCAACAGACTTCTAGGAAAACATAAACTGAACTTACAAGCTCAAATGGACAGACTGGGTGGGCCATAGGCCCTTATCTGCCGACACTGTCTATGTATCTATGTACCTTTCAATGAGGTCCAAAGTAAACATTACAAATGCAAAGCTTATAATCATTGTCACTGTTTTTATTGAGGAAACATCATAGTAAAAATGCAGTATCATTACACTGAATGCCTTGTTACAAGAGCATTAGACCACTTGAAAGGATGGGTCTACTGTGGAATTAATCCATGGTTGGGTGGTTGGAGGCACTCGGCCAACCCCCAAACCATGGATTAATTCCACAGTAGACCCATCCTTTCTCATGGCTTAATGCTTACCTAACTACTCCCATAACTCATCTCTTTAATCTATCAACAACACATAGTAAAATTCTCTTGCTGTGGAAAACTGCTCACTTAATTCCTTTTTAAATCAGATGATAGGGCCTACTTAAGCCATTATCAGCCTATCTCCATACTCCCTGTCCTGCTAAATTACTAGAAAACCTGGTGAATGAGCAGTTTCGGGAGTATCTTGATATGTTTAACATTATCACTCCAACTCAATCAGGCTTTTGAGGCCTACATAGTATATCAGCTGGCCTGTTTTATGTTACTAACGACTGGCTTACAGCCCCCAGTCACAAACTCACCAATGCAGCAATCTTCCTAGGTCTCAATAAGGCCTCTAATACTGTTGATCATAACATTCTTCTGAGTCAGCTCATGAATACTGGTATCAGCCCTTCTGCTGTGGGTATCTCTCAGGGTGACAGCAGCAGCTAAAGCTGGAAGGCTTTACATCCTCCTGTGTCCCTATCCATAAAGGAGTGCCACAAGGATCTATTCTGGGGCCATTCTCATTTACGATTTATATCAATGACGTAGAGTCAAACAAATGCTAAGTGACACTTATGCCGATGACACTGTTCTGTATGTTACCACTCTCACCATGGCCACGCCAATGGATGACCTGCAAAGTGCATTTGACCAACTCCAGATCAATTTATGTACCTCCAAGCTTCTAATAAATGCTTCAAAAATTAAGCATATGGTATTCTCCTCTAACCAGTATCAGTCCTCTACTATTCCAGGCATTACTACCCTGTTGGGTGCCAAACTGGAATATGCAGAGACTTTCAAGTATCTTGGTCTGTGGCTGGATAGCAAACTATCCTTTAACATGCATATTGATAGTGTTTGACAGAAGCTGCGTCTGAGACTGGGCTTCTGTTTTGGGAACAACTTCTGTTTTAGCATGAAGGCAAAAGCAAAGCTCGTACAGGCAACCTTCTTTCATTTTCTCGACTATGGTGACATTCTATACATAAGAAGTAGTAGCAGATTTTATTTATTTATGGTGCCCTTCCTCAGACGCTCAGGGCACCAGTACAATAAAACAGAGATAGCAACTAAAAAATAATTAACCAACCAACATAAAACATAACACATGGTAAGGTTAATAGGGCAAGATTTGTAGGCTACTATACTGTCCTCTTTAGGGGTGGTTTCCATAGCCACCCCCAAAGCATGACTGGTAAACAGATCTCAGCAGTGCCTTCAAAGGGCATGGGGTCAGTATGTCGCTGACAAAAACAGTGCGGCAACATCCCCCGCTGTCAATATAGTGACAGCAACTACAGCGCTTGGGTAAAACATTAAGAACCAATAATGCCGATGACCACATGAAAGATATTACTTTTTTTTTTTTGTTAATCCTTTTTTCTCCCCTTGACCCCAGTCTGCCTACATTGATGTCCTTTCATCCCTTCGGTCTTCAGGCCACCATCCCGAAGATCCCTCCAGCTCCTATGTAGGTCTCGCAGCTGCTAACCCCACTGCTTGCCCCCGGGTGGGTGGTGGAGGGCCCTACCCCATGCTCTTCCACAGGATTGCCGTGGCGCCGCAGCCGAACAATCCTGAGACGGCCATCATGCTGCCACGACTGGATCCATTTTTCCTTTTTCTTCCCCCATGGACATCTGTGCGTGCAATGACACCAAGGACAGGAGCATGCATGCTACCACACGCGCCTTCCGGCATCAGTCACTGCATGTCCCCCGAGTCTGTCAATGGCCTGCCGCCGCCCAGCCACCACTAGAGGCCATTACCAGGCCACTGAGACATCCCCCACTAGAGAAGGAGAGCAGTCCCACGGATGCTCGATCCTTCTCCTCCTGCCAACCCCGACTACCCAGGCTCATTCCCAAACCCGGTCACGGCGTGAGCGAGTGTGGCATCCAGCACTCAACCCTCAGCACCACCAGGCCAGCAAAATATTATTTTTGAGGGGGGGCCTCCACCCTGTTACGAGGGGCTGTGCCCCCTGACTCCCGGAAATTAAAATAATCATCTCCAGGGGGAGGCAACTCCAGGATGGGGAGAAACCAGTGTGGTGGGGGGGGGGACTGCAACACCTAACACAAAAGAAAAAAAAAAAAGCACATTGGGAACGGGAATAGAACCCCAGTTCACAGACGCTCTACTGCCCTCTACTGCTGGTGGCTCTACCCTCTGAGCCATGGCAGCTGCTTGCAGGACCACCATCCAGCAGAGGTCTTATCCTCTGCAACACTACCACCCACCCACCCAAAAGCTACAGGGGTAGCACTACTGCTCCTCACTATTTCTTACATGCACTATTGTGTCCCCTGTAGCTGCTGTAATGCACGTGGTGCAAAGCTGCGCGGTTTTGTGTGTGGCATTATTCATTCTACATATTGACCTGGTACCCTCCAAAGATGTAACTGGGTCGCCATGTAACTTATGGTTACAGCCCTTGCCTTGTGGGCTCACCAAGCTTGAGGGGCCTGGGCTCTTGTTCTGGAGGAAAATGGGGGTTCTTTCTCAGATAAAGAGTAAACAGCATGGTACCTCCACCCAGAGTAAATTGTAGTGGGCCAGCTGTTTGCATGGTACAACCCCCTTGGATTCTATACCTCCCCACCTCCCCTCATAGTGACCCCACACATGGAATACCATAAACAAGTCAGTACTTTCACAATGCATGCAATTGATGGCTATCGCTAATAATGTGCTCACAGGCAGTTTGAAACAGCAACAAGAAACAATTTATTAAAAGGGGAAAAGGCAATGGGGCGTAAAGATAAGTGGCAGTTTGATTATCTGATGAACTGGCATAGCCATAAACAATAACAGTACCCACCCCCAACAGTTACACAGAAGCCCACCTCCCCACTGATACTAGCGTTCGCAAATGTCTATCTGGGTGCCCAAGAAATGGTGCAGGCCTGTACAGTGCAGCTGGTTGGCCAGTGTTGGTGCACTTTAAACTGAGAAAAGTTCGGAAAGAACTTGGTACCATCCCCAGGAACAGGGCAAGCCCTGTGTTTACTCACGATTCCATAGACAGGACACAGGGTCAAATAAGAATGGCAGATTCTGTTATTCGAGCCTGGGCCTCGAGCAGAGGAGTAGATTTGCAGCTTGCTTGGCCGAGACAGGATGCTAGCAACTTGTCACCTTCTGGCATGGCTGCAGGGTCTGGCAGAGATGCTGGATCAGGCCGGTACTGAGGACCAGGGCCACACACCTTCTCCACACGTCACGGCATCTAATTCCCAGGAAAAGATGATGGGTACTGTCTAGTGGTGACAATACCTGGCTGATTCCCCAGACCATCCTGGCTGATGGGGATATCCACTTCTGGAGCTCAGGAATCACTCAGTCTCTCTCTACTGCTACTGAATACAAGTACAGGTGCCTCTGCAGGCAGACTCTGTTCAATTTTTGGGCACCGCACCACAACAGCTTTCTGGCTCCCCCAGGAAAATGGGAACTCAGCGGGCTCTTCAAGATTCTGGCTTCAGGCCTAAGGCAAGTTCTTCAGTCTCTTGGCAAACACAGTCCAACTCCCTCACACAGGCTGAGGGATTTTCTCAGACAGCCTACAGATACTCTCTGCCCGGCATGCGGGACACCTTAGTTCTGGCTCTCCTAGGCAAATGGAAGATTCAGGCAAGTCTCCCCACTGGCGGCTGTGGAAGCCTGGGGCTGACTGTCAAACACCTCTCTCCTCTTCTGTGTTCTCCCCTAACTCAGGGAGCCTCCGCAGACTCTTTCTCTCAGTGTGCCTTTGGATGAACTGCTGCAAGCTGTGTACCCCCTTCCCCATCTGAGGGGAAGGACTGCCATTCCACATTGAACAACACAGCTGTCCATCACGGAAATTAATATACATTAGGCTCACTTGCTTACTGATTGGGAGTCATTAAAGGAGTCAAGAACATTGTTCACACCCCCCACCCAGGAGCCATAGCTACAGTCCTTAGAGCTCCTCAATTGCTGATTGGGTGAAACAGGGTCAGGGGTTACCAACATGGTGTTCATGTAAACAGTTTAGGTCTGTTCTCAATCTTACAGTCTCTTTTCCAGGCAACTACGCAGTTTTAGCAAATAAATGACCCACAGTTTAGCAGTTACATCTGTGCTGTTACCTGGTTGTGGACTGGGCTCTAATAAAGTCCTAATCTACCTGTTGTTAGCGCCATAGCACTAAGTCCCCCTGAGACAGGCAGAAACACATCCACAGGGCAGTCTTGGCGATTGTTAAAGTAACAGTACGCAGATAAGCACTTATACACTTTTTATAGCGTTCACTTTCCTTTTACTCCCAAAAAGTGTTTCCAAACCCCAACATACGTTCTGGGATCTCAGGAGTTGAAACACACAAAAACTGCTTGTCTTTAGCTGCAGTTACAGGATTACATTGGTGCTGTAGCACTAAGAGATATGAGCAGGACTGCCAGCTCACACGTTTGAGCAGAACCCATCTCGAACATGCGCACACTGAGTTGTTTGGCACTTCAAGGCTTGCTCAGCACAAACAGTGCCGTGCCACTAGATGGCAAAACTTCCAGTATTTACACAATTTCCCCAAGCCCCATAACAAGCAGGCACAGTGGGCTGGTAGGAGCACCTCTGGGCATCAGAGGCCGAGGGTTGGCAGGACCAGACAGCAGGAGGCAAATCCTAGTAAGCCCCATCGGGGTTACAATTGCTTCACCTGTTTTGCCCTGGTGTGAAAAATTGTTTGTCTCAATTGCAAAGGTCATAAACCCACTCATGCAATGCATCATTGGAGTTGATGATGCGGATCTGCACAAGCCAGCAAAAGTTATACTCTCATTCAGTTCTGTTACATATCTTGTGAAGTCCCTGTGTTCTCTAAAAGCATTTTTTTCTAACTAAGATACACTTTTACCTACAGAAAACAGCAGGGCACTTACTATGCCTTGAAACGTTTCATAGCCAGCATAAGACAAGAACACGGGGACTGCAAAGGACAGCAACAGCAGTGACTAATGCACTATTGCTACCGCAGGCTTTAGAGATAAAACATAAAATTCCAGGTTGCCTTACATGAGTCAGGTCATGACCTTTGCAATGGAGTCAAGCAGATTTTCACACCAGGGCAGAACAGAGTGAAGCAACCTCATTTATGTAACCCCTAGGTGGTGCTACCCCAAGGGATACTACCCCTGCCTGCGTGACTAGGCGCAGGTTGAGGGGCCTGAGCTCCTGCGGAACGGGAGCTCCATGCCAAGGGTTGGTTTGCTAGCGTAGCTGCTCTGGGTACAGCCCTCCGGGACACTGTTATCTCCCTCTAACCCCTGTAGTGGCTTACACTGGTCAGCAGATAAACAATCACAGTTAGCATCAGAATACAATATGGAACTCACACTTGGCACACTTACCACCAGGGCTGGGCCAGCTACACTGGCTCTGGAGACCCCCTGTAAAACAAGACCTGCAATAGAACAGTGCAATCGCAATACAGTATCCCCTCCACAAAGGTACACATTATCTAAGTTAAATGCAGAAATAATAGAATCTGATTTATGCAGGGGACGTGAACAAGGGGGGAGCAGCAATCTGGCATTTGATTTCAGATCTGATTTAGTCATGTTAAACATGCATGCACTTAGAGTCCCTCTAGCACAGTCACACACACTCTCTGGGTACCCAGTTGTTATTCAGGCTAGCCTGAAGCGTTGCCCGAGGTAGGCCAGCATTGCAGCTGTTGTTGGGGCCCTTAGGAAAGAAAACAACATGCACTTTAACCCACAATTTGTATTCCGGAGCCAGATGGCTCAGTTCGTAATGATCAACCAAAACAAGTAAATCAGATGACACACATTAATTTGAGGTTTGTTGCAGGGAGCTACCCTGATGGTTAGTCACGCTACCCAGACCAGGAGGCAGAATTGATGAGATGAAGACCTCAGGATGGTATGCTGTTTGCCAGGGGAAGCAGGGCCCACACAAAGCACTGTGGTGGTCGATCCTATTCGATGGTGTTGAGCAGGGAGCTGAATCCCTGAGTGGGTCTTTTGTCAGATGAATCTCTGCAGCATGAGCGGCAATCTAGGCCGAGATGGTGAGGCCCAGACCAGGTAAACAACTTGGATTTCAGTCAGTTTAAGGTGCTGGATGCAGCTTCCAACTAGCGTGACACATTCAGGGGTGTGGGGAACCAACTCACGACCCACACTACACATTCAGCACAATTATATTAAGAATAGCCAGTTACCACAGTTCGGATGACAGTCTGGTTGCAAATTGGCAGTATCTCTGCGCAAACTGTACACTCTGTGGTTCTCTCCAAGTCCTGACAGGCCAATCGCTCCAGGAGCAAGTCTTCGGTCCACACCAGGCGAAATTCACTCTCTCACAATTCAGGATTCTGGTTTCAAATAACAGCAGTTTGGATGAAGTCCAATATTAGATTGCAGACTTCTTCACACTGGAAGATGGTAGCAGGCAGGCCAGACACAGCATTCCCACTGAATCCCCACACTACCACACAGGAGCAGCTGTTCGATTTACTCAAGTTGTTCACTCTCTAAACTTCAGCTCTACACTGACACACTGCTGCAGGCAGCTCTGGGATTTCTCAGTGATCCAAAAGGTATGGTTGGTTGATCCATCTGTCTGTCACAGAAAGGGCTCCCCCTCCAGGTCCATTTAGGCACCAAACAGTAAAAACTACAATTCAGTGGTGGAGGAATAGCCAGTGCAGCTGGTGCAGTGGCACAGGAGCCCGACACACTTAGGGGCCCAATAAGTTAATCAGTGTTTCGCCTTTTTTTTTTTTGGTCAAATATTCCACATTTTTTGACTATCTGAGACGTGTCTGTGACAGCCAACCCAGTCCCAGACAGCTGACTGAGCTGTCAGTGTGCTGTGCCCGACGATGTACTGCAGATGGCAGCAGAGAGTCTTGCAACACAGAATGCCGAGAGGGACTAAAGCTGCTGCCTGCACTGTGATGGATTGTGCTGCGCCCACCTGCATGCAAAGTAGCAGAACCAGAGAAAGAGAGAGAGCACCCGACCCACAGGGTCGCTCGAGTCATTAAATAAATGAATGTGTTCATTTGCAGGGCCCTCCGGGGCTCTGCCTTCTCTCAGTGGTGGAGTGTCAGTGCAGACCCCAGTGAGTGGCTCCCATTGATAGCGGGTGGTGCCACACGGAAAACACAAACTGTGTACCCCTCCACACTCCCGAGTGGCAAGCGCCCCACATTCTTCATTCTGTAAATGAGTCCAATCAGAGTGCAGAATCAGTGACAGCGTATGCCGCTGTGTATTGCGTAAGAGCGGTAACGGCTGGCAGTTTTGGCGGTAGCAAGATCCAAGTAGTCAAGAGTTGGCAAGAAAGGTTCTTGAGAAGCGTCGGCCAGGCCGTCAGCAAGGAGACCAACTGATCCTAAAATATTTTTAAAAATATTACAAATTCCATTATGTGTCAGCGTCTGGTCAGGCAGAGAGCATTAGAGCAGCAGGCAGTGACAGGTAAAGAAATTCCATGCTTCATGGAATGACTGTCGATGGTGACAGGTGGTGGCCCACTGAGACTGCACTCAGGCTCTGATGAGTGGGACTACTGGAGGTCTGGTCCGGAGAGGATGGACAGCAGGACAACACCACCAGTTAGTACCAAATCAAGTATATTTAAACCTCTACTTTTCCCTTGATTTTTAATTAAGTGTGTTTCAGGCTGCATCTTTTAATGATATCTTGAAAAATATAACCCATTACTAATACTCCCACAGTTTCATGTTTTGCCCAATCTATTTCCAGGTCAGGAGATTAAAATCTCCCACGGTTAGAGCAGCAGATCCCCTTTTTCAGAATATGAGACTTCTGTAAGGTGTTATATATGAATCAGTCTCTGCTAGTATCTGGTGGGAGAGGTAACAATTTTCAGTGACTAGGTTCCTTGGCTTGTGGGTGGTTATTGGTTAGCAGAGGGAAGGAGGAGGAGAGCTTGAAGACAACTAAACCATATGGCAGCCTAATATTGCTATTTTTGTATTTTATATTTTTATTGAGACAATTCAGCACAGATTTATATATTATTAATCATCATATGGTTACATTAATTCTTCTCATCTTACCATTTACTACGTTGCATCTCTCTCTACAGATCATATTCATATGTTATGATTAGTTCTGAATTCCTGTTAGGTGTTCTGATTTTCGAGACCAGTCATAATTCCTTTGTTTCTGTTTAATCTTTCTGGGTAGGGCTGCATTTGTGACCCTGTGCGTGACCCTCCCCCAATCCATTCAGGCTCCTTTACAAGGGGCTTTCCCACACAAGGGTAATCCAAGAAGGACTGCTCCCCACCCCTGCCCAGTCATGAACCTGCTTTTCCTGGCCATGCCTGCTATTCCTGTTTTATTCCCATCAACTGCCTGCTGGTTCCCCCCTTTTTGATATTGTAAAATTTCTGTTGTTGGAAAGGCTTTGTGGTGGAGAATGAGGGAGAAGCTGAGCTGTAGTACACTTTGTAGAGCTTTGCCCAGGAGGCAGCAGTAACCAGGAAGGACAATCGGGTGTACTATAGTTTGCTTTACATTCCCTTAACAGACATCACTACAGTAACAGCGGGCTGTACAGTATAGTAGCTTTCAGAAAGTAAAGGCTGATGCTAGTTATTTGTTCTGTGGCAGTGTATTGACACTTGAAGGCAACAACGCATACAGTCATTGCCTGACATGAGAAGCACTGCACAAGAGAAAAGTTATTAATTTGCATACTCTATTTTCACTTGCTGAGAGAGCCTGCTTGGACCTGCATCTACTGTGACCACACAGGACTTATATTACGAACATACAGTACATAATAACATACCAAGAAGCCTGTAGAAGAAGTCCATTTGGTCTATCTAATCTGCCCGTATTACAGGGTTCACAGCTTGAGCTACTGTCCCTGCCCCCCCTTAACTCCTCACATCCTTTGTCTTGGAGCTCTTTTTAAACAGTCCAGCAAATCAGTCACAACACTCCCCACACAGAAAAACAGCAAAAGAAGTCTCAGGTATATTTAGCCAAACTTTCCAAAGTTTATGATCTCACCATAAGAGTGTACAGCCTTTCCAGGTACAAGCACAGAAATCAGCAACAGGTAGCTCCTAAAGTTTCATCAAATCTTTAGCTTTAACTCTTAAAGTGAGATACACTTTGAAAAGTTTGGTTAAAAATACCCGAGACTTCCTTTGTCCTTTTACTGTGTGGGGAGTACTGTGACTGATTTTCTGGACTGTTGTTAACTTGTCACTGAGCACCCTAACCTTGCTGAGGCTCTTTTTATGTCTAGCTTTTTTTAAAACTACATCTGTTTTTTTTTTTTTTTGGCTAACAAATTTATGCTCCTAAGTGGGAGGAGGGCTGATATTGAAGTATTGTTACTGGTGTCTTGTCCATCTGCTCATTTTGCTCATGGCAGTAGAAAACTTGAGGGAGGGCGAGGGGGCCCACAATAAAAATCTGCACTGGGGCCCATCTTTCTGTTCCTCTGCCACTGCTACAATTCCTACAGAAATTCAATCCCACAAGACCTCTGAGGTCAATCTCCATTTTAAGGTTCCCCAAGGTACCGATTGGTCCAAATTGGCAGTCCAGAACCAAAATGGTGGCTCTTAGCAGAAAGTCCATGCTGCAGCGGAAGGCAGGTTAGACAGATAATCAGCAAACAATCACAGATCCTATTAGGGCTCCCTCTGCGCACTTAGTGATTGCAGAATGAAGTGGCTGTATCGCAGCCCGGGTGGGACTCAAGCCTGAAACCACTCGGCCCCCACCCAGATTAATTATAACCTACGAAATAGATACCTCTTAAAGAGACAGGCACGGAGGCTAACAGGGCACTCTCATGCAAGCACATTCAAACTGTTAGACACAGAACACCAGCCTGGCAGCAGGCATTAGGCAAGCCCAGGAAGACATTTTAGGAACCCCCATTTGTAGGGGGTTACACCTATATTTAAATTTGGATGAAATTGGGGGATGCAAGAGAGGGAAGCATTTTTCATGTCTACAAACTATACAGGTGTACAGAAAATGGGTTGAGGGGACTTTCCCTTTAAATATTCACATTCTACTGTCAGAAGGGATTATTCACTCCCCATATGCCTACATGAATAAATAAGTTTCGAGTCCCCTTTTAAAGGCCTCCACCAAAGAGAGCTCCCTCAAAGCCCTCGGGAGAGAATTCCTCCTGCTACTTCAAAAGAATGGTCCTCCAAGGCTTTTAGTTTCGACCTGGGAACCATTAGGAAACCTTCCTCAATGGAGTGGAGGGAGTGCGTGGAACAGTAGGGATGCAAGAGATCACACAGGTAACCCAGATCCAGACCATGCTGGGCCTTATGAGTTAGTAATCCAGCTTTATAGGAGATACCCACTTAACCAGCAGCCAGTGCAGTTCCTGCAGCACAGGGGAGATGTGACTCGACCGCGAATGTCCAGTCAACAACCTAGCAGCCACCTTCACTCTGACTGCAGGCATTACAATGTACCTCCAATGACCCCAAGGTAAACAGCGTTATAGTAATTGAGCCGCAAAGTCACAAAGGCATGCACCAGACATTGAGGGAAAATCAGGAATCGAATCCAGCTAGTATTCCTAAAATGGTAAAAGCCATTCTGGACTACTGCTGACACCTGAGCCTCAAATGCCATCCCTTCATCCAGAATGAAAAAAAATAAAACAAACAAATGACATCCGGATTCTTAACCTTCACAGCGGCCATACACCTAGATGTAATGAGGCAAAGCCCATTCTCCGTCTCAGTTGCTGCCACTCCCCCATCCGACTGTGCTCGATCACCAGTACTTCAGTTCTGTCTGAGCGGAGTCTCAGCCAGCTCGATGATATCCAGTCCTGGGTCTCATGTAGCACATCCACTGCACCCAGCTCGATGATATCCAGTCCTGGATCTCATGTAGCACATCCGCCACACCAAGCTCGATGATATCCAGTCCTGGGTCTCATGTAGCACATTCACTGCACCCAGCTCGATGATATCCAATCCTGGATCGCATTTAGCACATTCACCGCACCCAGCTTGATGATATCCAGTCCTGGATCGCATTTAGCACATCCACCGCACCCTTTGTCTTGGGTACAAAAGACAGATAGAGCTGAGTATCATCTGCATAACAGTGACACCCAACTCCATACTATCTAATGATCCTTCCCAAGGGTAGCATATATACCACAAACAACATGGGCGAGAGGACCAACCCCTGAGGTACACCACACTACAGATCCATTGGGAGTGAGAAAAGCTTCCCATCACAACCCTCTGTGTCCTGCCCATGAGGTAGGATTCAAACCTGCAGATGACTTTGCCAGTGGGTCCCACATACTCCCTGAGTTGGTCCAATAAAAGCCCATGGTCCACAGTATCAAATGCTGAGGAGAGATCAAGGAGGACAGGAATTAACTCCTCTCCTCTATCCTTGGTCCTCAGCAGGTCATTTTGCACCCAGACCAACATGGTTTCTGTGCTGTGCTTTGACCTAAACCCAGACTAGAGAGACTCACAGATGTCAAATGTCATGAGGAGTGCCTCAAGTTGCAACACAACCACCTCCTCAATAACCTTGCCTAGAAATGGCATGTTAGAGGCAGGTCAGTAATTCACCAAGCTCTATCTGGGTCCAAGGATGTTTTTTCAAGAGGGGCTTCACCAATGCATTTTTCAATGCCGATGGGAAAATTCCCGCTGATGAGTAACACCTGATAACCTCGGCAAACACTGGGCCCAGCTGCTCAACACAGCCCATTGGTAGCCAGATCGGGACTGGATCCAGTTCACAATATGTTGGTAGCAGTTCCAAAATCACCTCCACAACCTCACCCATCCTCACCAGCTGAAACTCTCCCCAGGACCAATGACTGCTACTGCGTCTCACTGGCGCGACACTGTTGGCCCATAACAGCCCACTTGATGAGATTGAGGACCTAGTAGAGGACACTCTGTCTGAAAAGAACTACACAAACTCCTCGCATGTAGCAACTGAAGCAGCCTTCCCAGGCTCCATACAGGTCAGATGAAGAATCCTGTCCATCGCCTGAAAAAGCTGAGCAGGTTGGTTCCTTCCGGCCACAATCCCCCAGGACAGGAACTCTGCCTTCTTATATGTGCTTGCCCTTTGATATTCAAACAAAGCCCAAACAGGTGCTCCATTATCCTAATGTCTTTAAGGTGGTGGTGCAGCAGTTAAAACAAGAACCTGAGCACAGAGAACAGTGCATCCACCAGACTAGTTTTGTTTTGCACTATGTGCATACCAAATTATTAATACAGCACACCAAAGCCACTTAAGGTAAAAAAGACTTGCAGTTTATTTTCCTGACATTTCCTGCTCATAGGTGGCATACAAAAACCAGTGCAATATATAAAAACCAAGTAGAAGACACTTCAAAAAGGTATAGAGAGAGGAGGGAGGGAGGCAGTCCCACTACCAGCAGCAGTTACACCAGAACTCTGTGCCCAGGCCCTTTGATATTCACTATAATGAATATTCAGAGCCAGTTTGTTCTCCTCAGCCCCCTATCTTCTTCAACAATGCTGCAACCTCTGCCCCTTTGCTTTCATCTCTCTCAGCTCACCATCAAACCACAGGCGTACATGGACTGGTGCTACCAAGTTTGAAAGCTGCATCAACCACCCTATGATAAGCTGCCACTGCTTCCTCCACACCCCCAGCACATGCTGTCAACAAACCTGAGCAGTCCAGCACTGACAGAAGTGCATCCAGCCTAAACCCTCGCAAAGGGAGGTACCAAACCATCTCCACATGGGGTTGACTACAGAGGGGTACCCCTGAAGTCAAATTTAATGGCACAATGATCCAACCAGTTGATCACGTCATTTCTCAGGTTTTCCACCTCAAGCCCCAGGTAAAACATGAAGTCCAAAGTATGCCCATGCTGGTGAGTCACAGCACCAACTGCTTGTGCTAGCCCCAGGGATTTCATTCCCTGGGGGACATCTTGTCCAAAAACACAAGAGTTCATTATCAACCCAGGCACTGACGTTGCCCAGGATAATCCACCTTGGTGACTCCAACACCCAGTCAGTGATGAAGTCTGATATTTCCTGCAGGAAATCCCCCTCACTTCCTGGAGGCCAGTAAACAAGGACGATCTTGCACGGTAATGCATTCAGATGATGAGGTGTCCCCCACAGGGTGCACCATCAGCTTCATCTGCAAAGGTGGTGGGGGTAGAGGAACAGTGGGTGATACTTAAAGGAGCCATAGCAGAGGCAACAAACCTCTTTATAAAGCAAGTCAACAAAGCAAAAAGGAAAAAAAAACACTATGGTTTTCTAAAGAAGTGGCAGGGAAGGTCAAGGAAAAGAAATTGGCATTCAGAAGGTAACAAAGAAACACAGGGAGGAAGACAGGGAACGGTATCAGGCAAAACAGAAGGAAGTGGGGAAAGCAGTCTGGAGCGCAAAGGCACAAACTGAAGAAAGCATAGCACAATCAGTAAAAGAAGGAGACAAAACCTTCTTTAGGTACATTAGAGAGGGGAAAAAGACCAACGGGGGGGGGGGATTGTGTGGCTAAATAAAGGGAGGGGGATGTGCGGAGGGGGACCTATAAAAAGCAGAACTTCTGAATGAATACTTCTGCTCAGTATTTACAAAAGAAGGTGAAGGGAAGGGACAAAAATTAGATGAGAGAAACACACGTGGAGGAGAGGTGGACATCATTCCACTCACAAAGGAGAGAGTACTAAAGGAACCCTCGAAGCTAAAAGTGGACAAAGCAATGGGTCCAGATGGGACACATCCCAGAATACTGAAAGAACTCAGAGAGGTATTAGGGACACCATTAACAGCCCTATTCAACAAATCAATGGAGGAGGGAGTGGTGCCAAAGGACTAGAGGAGGGAAAATGTGGTACCACAACACAAAAGTGAGAGCAAGGTGGAAGCTGGGAACTACAGGTTGGTCAGTTTGATCTCAGTGGTGGGAAAAATAATGGAATCGATGCTACAAGAAAGGATTGTAGCATATCTTGAGGCCAGTGGGGCACAAGACCCAAGATAGCATGGATTCACAGCTGGTAGATCTTGTCAGACAAATCTGATAGTCGAAGAAATCTATGTAACCAGGGTGGTCAATCGGGGGGGGGGGGCATTGTGCACATGGCCTACCTAGATTTTAGCAAGGCATTCAACGCCGTCCCACACAGGAGGTTAGTAAACAAGTTGGACAGTCTGGGGGTGGGTCCCAAGGTAGTGAACTGGGTCAGAAATTGGCCGAGCAGCAGGACACAGAGGGTGGTTATTCATAGTTCAATCCCGGGAAGGAGGGTGACCAGCAGGGTGCCACAAGGCTCAGTACTGGGGCCGATCCTATTCAATATCTTCATTAGCGACATTGCAGAGGGGCTGGAAGGGAAGCCTCTTTGCAGATGACACCAAGATCTATAATAGGGTGGACACTCCAGATGGGGCGAAAAGAATGAGAAGAGACCTAGGCAAGTTGGAGGAGTGGTCAAGAGTGTGGCAGCTTAAATTCAATGCAAAAAAGTGCAAAGTCATGCATTTGGGGCACAAGAATCCTGGAGAGGAATTCAAGATGGGAGGGGAGACACTAACAACAACAAAACTGGAAAGAGACCTGGGGGTAATTATAACGGATGACCTAAAAGTAACCAAGCAATGTGAGAAGGCAGTGGGAAGGGCTGGAGGGATGCTGGTGTGCATAGAGAGAGGCATCTCCAGTAGAAAACAGGAAGTGGTGATGCCACTGTACAGACAATTGGTAAGGCCACATCTGGACTACTGTGTTCAGTTCTGGGGACTACATCTCTGGAAGGACATTGACAGAATAGAAGCAGTGCAGAGAAGACTAACAAAAATGATACGAACATACGAACATACGAAATTTGCCAGCAGATAAAGGCCTAGAGGTCTATCAAGTCTGCTCGAATGTGCAGCTAGCACCCCTTATTCTGCAGCTGCCCCTCCCTTCCACCCTTCCCCTTCATTAACTCCTCCCCTTGTCCTGTCCCATCCTCGCTTGAAGCAGTCCACTGTTCTACTGCATACCACTTCTGCAGGTAACGATTCCACCCAGCTACCACCTCTCTGTAAAAGTGTCTCCTCATCTCCCTCCTGAACCTTCCTCGCCCAGTCTCATATCATGGCCCCTGGTGGCCCTCCCCTCCCTTACTTTGAACAGCCCCTCTGTACCTGTCTTGTTTATTCCTTTCATGTATTTAAAGGTTTCAATCATGTCCCCCCTGTCTCTCCTCTCCTCCAGTGAGTACATGTTCAACTCCTTCAACCTCCTCTCATATGATAAGTCCCCCAGACCCTTGATCATCTTTGTTGCCCTGCGCTGCACTCCCTCCAGTAACTTAATGTCCCTTTTCAGATACGGACGCCAGAACTGCACGCAGTACTCCAGGTGTGGTCTAACTAATGACCTATACAGTGGCAGAATCACCTCCTCCCTCCTTGAGGATATACCCCTTGCAATACAACCCAGCATTTTGTTGGCCTTTGCAGCTGCCTTCCTACACTGTGCCGAGTTGTTCATTGACCCTGTGATGAGCACACCCAGATCCTTCTCCTCCTCTGTCTGGGCTAGCTGCACTCCCCTAGCTGTAAGTCCTCCTTGGGTTCTTCATCCCAAAATGCATCACCTTGACTTTTTGGCATTAAAGCGCAGTTGCCAGGTGTCTGACCAGGTTTCAAGCTTTCGCCAGATCATCCTGCAACCCTGCCATCCCCCTAGGTCATCCACCACCGCTCCAACCTTGGTATCAAGCAAACAGACTGATCTTGCTCTTGATGTCCCATGATATGTCTGCAATGAATATCCCAAACAACACTGGTCCCAACACCGAGCCCTGTGGGACACCACTCGTCACTGCCCTTGGGTGTGAGAGCTCCCACCCACCACCACCCTCTGTTGCCTTCCCTGCAGCCAGTTTCCTACCCATCTCACCAGCATTGCACCTGCCCTGTGCCTACTAACTTCCTTCCCAGCCTTCCATGTGGCACTGGAGTCAATGCCTTACTGAAGTCCAGATACAGGACATCCACTGCATGTCCCCGTCCAGTTGCCTAGTTACCCAGTCATAGAACCCGACCAGGTTGGTTTGGCAGGATCGCCACGTATGAAGCCATGCTGTCTGCTGTCCTGTAGTCCTTGGCCTCTAAGAGGGCCACCAGCCTCCTTCAGGATAGTCTCCATTAGCTTACCCACGATGGATGTGAGGCTCACTGGTCTGTAGTTTCCGGTTCATCCTTGGGCCACTCTTGTGGAGGGGCACCATGAGCCATCCTCCAGTCCTGAGGTACACACCCAATGTAGTGAGGCATTAAATAGGTCTGCCAAGGTCCTGCAAGACCTCTGCCAGCTCCTTCAGTACCCTGGGGTGGATGCCATCTGGGCCTGGTGCCTTGTCCACCCTCAGTGCCTTCAAACCTCTCGAACTCTGTCCTCCATGATTTCCCATCTGTCACCACTTCCCCCTGCGTCTGCCATTTCACCCATCTTGGGTGTCACCCCCCTCTTCTCTTTAGTAAATACTGAGCAGAAGTACTCATTTAGTGCTTCCGCCTTATCATACCCTGCTTCCACCCAACCCCCCTCCTTCCTAATCCTTACTATGTGGTCCTTACAGCTCCTTTTCTCCCTGATGTACTTAAAGAAGTCCTTCTCCCCCTTCTTAATGCCTTGTGCCAGCCTGAGTTCCGTAGATGCTTTGGCTCCCCTTACTGCCCTTGTCACCTCCTTCGATTCTGTCAAGTACTCCTCTGTCCTCCCCTCCCTGTTTTCTTGTATTTCCTAAAGGCAGCTCTTTCTTCCTTACCTTTTCCATGACCTCCTTGCTCAACCAGCTCGGTTTCTTAGCTCTAGCCTTCTTGCTCTGAGCTTTGCAGCAGGTTTTGGTTGCCTCCACTATCCCCAACTTTATGAGCTCCCATCTCTGGTTAGTATCCATACTAGATTGAATTCTGGCCAGGTACCCTTTTACCACTTCCCCCATCCTCCCAAAGTCAGCCCTCCTGAAGTCCAGCACTCTTGTGCCAGATTCCACTCCTTCCTTGCCCATATCCAATGTGAGCCATACTGAGTGGTGGTCACTCCCTGACAGCGGTTCCTCCACTGTAAGTTCTCTCACAAAGTCCCCATTTGCCAGCACAAGGTCAAGGTATTCCCTAACCTGGTTGGTTCACTGACCATTGCAGCAGGAAGCTGTCCTGGAAGGCATCCAGCAGTACCTGCTCCTTCTGTTCCTGGTTGTTGGGGTGCTCCAGTCCACTTCTGGCATGTTGAAGTCCCCACAATCACCACTACCCTTCTCGCAGGTCCTCCTGATCTGTCCCGCTAGTTCCCTGTCTAACTCCTCCATCTGAGATGGTGGCCTGTACACCACTCCCATTCTAAGACTCCTATTCTTGGAATCCTGGATTTGCACCCAAAGTGACTCTGTACTGCCCTCCTCCCCTTCCTCCCTTACACACTTCAGTCCTTCCTTCACATATAGTGCCACCCCCCCTCCTTTCCCAGTCACCCTGTCCCTACGAAATAACCTGTACCCTGGTACAGACAGGTCCCAGTCATTATATTGGGTGGCCCATGTTTCCGTGATGGCTGCAATGTCCACCTCCCTCTGCCATGAGAACCTGCAACTCTGCAGTTTTCCTCCCAAGGCTCCTAGCATTAAGGGTAACCACCTTCCACCCTTTTCCCTCCTCCCATCCTGCGCCTCCTTTCCTAGCTTCACCAATAGTACTTGCTATTTGTCCTTTGTCACTGTTATGGGGGTAAGCTCATATGATTTCCAACCTGTGGTCCCTGCATATCTCTTCCCAACTGCCACCCCCACTCCTAGTTTAAACTCCAAACTTCCTCTATATATTCTTCCATCCTCTGCTTCAACACTTTCTTTCCTTCCTCACTCAAGTGTAGTCTGTCCTTGGCATAGAGACTACTGTCCTCCCAGGTCCCTCCCACCCCCAACAGCCCATACCCTTTAGCACAACACCAGGTTCTTAGCCATCTGTTAAATTCTCTATTCTCAGCTTTCTTGTTGTGCTTGCCTTTGGCACTGGAAGTATCTCGGAAAAGTTACTGATCTTCCTGCCCCTCACATAATTGTGCTAGTTCCTCAAACCTCCTCTGGACTATATCCACTGTCTTGTCAGCCAGGTCGTTTGTCCCAAGATGTATAATTAAATGAGGCTTGTCCCTACCCTTCTAGCATATTTCAGAACAGACTGTCCCACCCTTTCCGCTGTCATTCCTGGCGGCCTCCACCCAAATCCGACTATGCCTCTCCGCCTTGCTCCACACTAACTCCTCTTAGTATTAGGTCCCCAGCACTAAGAATTCCACCCCTCTTTCCCCTGCTTGCTTCCTTTCATCTCCCTCCTCATTTCCAGCTCCTCTTCTTCCTCCTGCACATTATTTCCCCCTTTTACCCCTGTTGCAATTCTCCCAGCAGAACCTCCCCCCGCTCCAGTTTGGTCCAGGCATTTATCAATTACTCCTCTAATTTCATCACTTCCCTCCTCCACCTTCTTCCTCTCTAGCAGTGCACAACTACTTTCTGAAGGCCCTTCACAAATGCCCGCTCCCTCTCTCTGCATAGTAACCTGTTCTCTCCTTTCCACTCCATGACTTTTGCCACTGCTTCGCCTCCCCTCACAAGTCCCTATCTCCTCCTTCCATTTGACTTTTGTCTCCTGACCTGGTTTCCCCGGCAATCGTTCTTCCTGTCCTGGGCCCCTTTGTCTCTGCTTCCCTTCTTCTGACCCTCTCCTCACCACTGTTGGCTTAAATCGCCCTCCCTCATCTCCCCTTCCTCCTCCCTCCAGTATTGGGCTAAACCCACCCCCAATCTGCCTTGCCTGTCTTAGTTCCTCCTGCAGACCCTCAATCTCCTTTCTAAGTTTTTCTATGTGGTTGCACACTAAACATCCTCCTACTCTCCAGGCAATGTTTAGAAAGATTGGTGAACCGCAGTTGTTGCAGCCTACCACCCTACCCATTGCTGTCGTTGCCCACCAGCGACCCCCCACCCTTCCAGATGCAGGATACCAAACACTCCCCAAGTCCCCCTCTCCCTCTATCAGTGCAAAACATTCTTTATGTCCCTTACCTCCTTTGTTGCACACGTTTAGATATGTTGAGCAACTGCTTTGTATATTCCTATCCACACTCAAAAATACTTTAAGTAGCCATTGCACACCTTCTTCAACTCCTACTCCCCCTTTACCCAATGCAATAACTATGTGAAGTAGTAATAATGAAAGCGCCTAGATTTGCATTTACTTCCCTTCCACTGAGAGAGCCGTCACCTCTTCACTTGCTGCAGTTCCTTTCCTGGATGATGAAAGGAATGCACCAGAAAACACATGAGGAAAGACTTCAGTATGTATACCCTTGAGGAAAGGAGGGAGAAGGGGATATGATAGAGACATTCAAGTACCTCAAGGGAATAAATAGGGTTCAGGAGGGAAACATCTTTCAGAAAAAGAGAAATGCAAGAACAAGGGATCACAGTATGAGGCTGGGGGGACTCGGGTAACATGAGGCAGTATTTTTTCACAGAAAGAGTGGTGGATGCATGGCACAGCCTCCCTGCAGAGGTCGTAGTGGCAGAAACAATAGGGGAATTCAAGAATGCATGAGATAGACAGAAGGCAGCCATAGTGGTAGGAAAGAGAAGGTAAGCTGCAGAATCATTTAGGAACTGAAGCTTATGTAGGTAGGGAAATGGGCAGACTAGGTGGGCCAGGTGGTCTTTATCTGCTGTCAAATACTATATAACTATTTTATCTCACATCTAAAACAGATAGCACCCCCCCCCCCGATCCTTTGTCAGGCAGTGCACTACGGAGAAACCAACTGGGACATCTGCATCCCGAATCGGACCAGCATCATCCGCCAGCCAGGTCTCTGTGAAACAAGCCAGATCGACAGAGGAATGTGATGTAAAATCCACAATATTAGCATTGATCATCGAGCTGGCACTTTACAGTACTGCAGTGCCTCAGTTTCTCATCTGATCAAATTAGATGTGCTCCATCATAGGGCACTCCATTACATCTCTGGCCTGCCTTCTACAGCCCACCATTGTTTCCTCTATACAGCAATTGGTTGGACTTCTTTTGTTATTAGAAGGTTCAGAAACTTACTTATGTTGTCCTACAAGGCCCTTCAGAAATTTACTGCCACCATATAGTTCAAATCTCCTCAACAGGTCTATCGGACTATACAATCTAAGAAAAACAACATTATTCTTTTCAATGTTCCAAGGCACACCATGAATTATGAAAAAATGGCTTTTAGTTGGCTTGCCCCATACCTTGTAACAAATTACGAGAATCGCTTAAAGTGAGTTCTCTAGTTAGCCTTCATTCCTTTAATGTTTTACTTGGTCAGCACTGTAGACAATTGCTGCTAAATTACCACAAACCCTGTTTTTTTGCTATAGTGTTAAAAATTGCACTTGTACTAATCCTCTGTAAGCCTTTGTCGCCTTTCTTGCCACTGTATAATTTACGCCTAGAGTCAGATCTTTCATGTTAGCCTGTTTACCAACTTGATGTATTTGTTAACTTCAGTCCCTGTATTACGTTGCTTGCTTTCCTATCCATTGTAATGTTACCTTTCCTAACCAGGACCTCCTTGTAAATGAGCATTGCTCAGCGGAGCTTTTTTCCTGGTAAATATAAATAAATAAAAATTACTTTAGACAGGAAATCATTGGCAGGCAGTGATGTGGATGATTTTGTAATGAGACAGGCTAGAGCTCGCTGCACAAATGGTCACATTTAGGTATTCAAATGATCCCAGAGCCCCACAGCACCATTGGCTGGCAAGTAGGAGTGGCTGCTTCTTCCATCACTCACTGGTTAATAGCCTGACACACCTATAAACCCCAAACACTACACCGGTGTGTTAAAGAGTAGCTGACACATTTGGGAAAACTTTAAAAAACAATATTTAGACACAATTTAGCTTGCATTTCATATATATGCCATAGATGTCTCCTCCCCATTATTTATTACTGAACCAATTCCCACAAAAACAAGATGATCTTCCCTTAGAGTTCACCTGCCTCTATAGCTTATTCCCTATTTGAAACCATAATGCTCTGTTGTGACATCAAAGTCTGTTGCCATGGGAACACAGAAACACAGAAGTTGTCAGCAGATAAGAACCACTTGGCCCACCTAGTCTGCCCTAAATTTCCTACCTACTGTGCCACCGGAGATCCTACCTGTACTCTGGCATACACCCCCCTCTTGCCTCTAAGATTCCCTAGTGTCTATCCCATGCATTCTTAAATCCTGTGACCTTTCTAGCCCTCACCACTTCTGCTAGGAGTCTGTTCCAAGCATCCACCACCCTTTCCGTGAAGAAGTACTTCCTCATGTTTCCTCTGAGCCTCCCCCTTCCAGCATCATATTGTGACCCCTTGTCCTTGAGCATCTTTTCATTTGGAAAATGCTCCCTTCCTGTACCTTGTTTATTCCTGCGAGGTATTTAAATGTCTCTGTCATATCCCCCCATTCCCTCCTGTCTTCTAGGGAGTACATACTTAAATCCTTAAGCCTTTCTTCATAGGGCTTCTGATGCAGGCCCTGCACCATTTTGGTTGTCCTCCTTTGCACCACCTCCACCCTATCTATGTCCTATGATGTCACGAGCAGAGTATTATACCATTACATTGGGAAAATGCAATAGGAGCTGATGAACCATCAAGGAACAACTATCCTGTTTTCATGCATATGAGCTCAGTAATAAATAATGGAGATAAGGAATACAGAGTTAATGAGAAATGTAAACTGCTTTGTAGCTAAATATTATGTTTCACAAAGTTCTTCTCAAAGCGTCAGTGGCTCTTTAAAGTACTCTCCACTAGAAAGAGAACTGTAGTTGGCCCGGTGGTGCAGAGGGCTGAGGCTCTGGCGCCTTACCTCGAACCATGCCAGCGACCTGGGTTTGGGAGCGGACTCCAGGGGTGCCAGGGGCTGGCAGGGGAAGGAGGATTGAGCGTCTGTAGGTGCTCTCCTCTCCTCTCCTGGGGTGGGTAGTGGGGAGGCGTCGCTCTGCAGTGACCTCCGGTGGAGACCGGGGGAAGTACAGACGCAACGCAGGGGAACGTCACCAGAAAAACAGAAAATGGCTCCGCATTCAGCCAGATAATGGCCGCCTGGTGATCTGAGGCCATCAATGTCCCAGAGCTCCCGGTCCCTCAGCGGTTCCCCAGGACCAAGTATTGTGCTAGCCCTGCCTCTGGTGCCTTCCCCCTTGGAGGAGGGGGACTCACCTGGTGAAGGGTTACATCTGGGTTACCTTGGGGATGACTGCAATATGAGGGTCGGGGCTCGGGAACAAGACGTGTCAGATGCTGCCTTGGCATAGCCTGAAGGAGTGGCTGAGGCGGTAGCACATAGGGGAGGAAAAAGAAATAACACACAAAAAAAAAGAAAGAGAACTGTGATTTTTGGAGTGAAAACATTTCAGTCTTACCTTTTTGGAAGACATTTCACCATGAACTCTAATCACAAGCCACTGTATCTTATCTACTAGAGTAAACCTGTGTCCCCAGTGGCTTCTATCTACCACAGTTCGGCCCTGGGGTCTCACCTTGGCAGCCTATGATTATGGGGTTAAACATGAACCTCGGCGAGACTTAGGAAATGTGGATACCCTAAGCAGACTTCTCTTACCTGACAG
This sequence comes from Neoceratodus forsteri, assembly GCA_016271365.2. Taxonomy (NCBI): domain Eukaryota; kingdom Metazoa; phylum Chordata; order Ceratodontiformes; family Ceratodontidae; genus Neoceratodus; species Neoceratodus forsteri. The sequence goes on from CM028138.1 coordinate 421,612,102, forward strand.
TCCAGCAAATGTGCCTCAACCAGCCCAGACTGTCCTGCTGTTGAGTTGCTGTCAGAGTCTTTAGTGGATGTGAAGCACACAAAACATGAAACAGTGACAGATCCAGTAGTATCTAGAGTATGCCAGTTTGTTACACATGGTTGAACTGAGCCAGCAGATGGGGAACCCCAGCCTTATTATTCTCAACAGGAGGCCTCAGATATCCAGGTTGAATGCTTACTATGGTCAAAAATTGATCATACCCCCTACAGGGAGAGCAAAGGTACTGTGGTCATTGCATGAGACACACTCAGGTCTGGTACACACGAAGAGTCTTGCACACAGTTATTATCTGTGGCGGTTAAGCATAGGTCTAGACATAGAGAGAGAGTCAAATCAGTACCCACCCTCGAGAGCTCTTCTGCATGGCTGGCCCGTCAGCCAGTGGTAGTGCTACTGGTCACAACACCAGTGACCCGGATTCAGGGACAAGTCTGGGTCATTAGTGGGTGGTGGGGGAGGGGAACTGAGCTTCCCAGTGGACGCTCTCCTACTGGGAGGGAGGACTGTAACATCTTGCTCTTGTACTGCCATCCGTGTGTGCACAGGTGGTAGTGCAGTGGCTGAGGTGTAGGGAGGGGAGGATGCTGTTAAGAATCTGCGTCAGCATCTTCATGAGGAACAGGCTAACTTAATGAGGTAGGTCCCCTCCACCAGGTAGCATGATGGCCTACTTATCCAGGTGGTGGTATTTCCACTCGGCCACTGACGGAGAGAAAAGTATGTCTAAAAACAAAACATTAAAGCTCCTCTGCACTCTCGGGGAGTGGCCTCTGTAACCATGGGCAAGACTTCATGTAGACAATGCTGGTTCATATAGGGGTAGGGGTGTAATAACCAGGTTTCACTGTCTCCCATATGGAAACCCGTTGCATAATTTGTTGTTATAAAGGAGGGTTTATAATGGCAAACAAGTGCTGGGTTTCCCTCGCTCTGTGAATACGCCACACACAACTCTTCTGGGATTCTAATCGCTCGCCATTCTGCCTCCTCACCTGAAACCACACCACCACTGTGACTCGGCTGTAAGTTACTTTTTAAAAAAAGTGCTCTTTACAAAAGCTGCGACCAGACTGGGGGGGGGGGACTTCAGTGCCAGAAAGCGACCATGGACCGTGCTAAAACAGGACTGTGGCCACACCAAAACATCACCTGTTTTATATAACTGCTGTGGTAAGAAAACAAAACCCAGTAATTATATAAAATAAAATATGAGGTGGTGTGTAAACTTGAATTTTGCACACACCCTCAGTGTTGGATGCCGAGATAAACCCCTTGTGCTTCACTTTCGGGGTTTATGTGGCATCCAACACCTTGGGTGTGTGTAAAATTCTTGTTACACACACCACCCCATACTTTATCTTACATATAATGTTCCTGGTAATACCTGATGCATATTCAAAATGGATTGAGGTGTATGACATCACCACCTCCACTGCAGAAGCAACAGTTGATAAACTCAGATTTACATTTGGTACTTTGGATTGCCAGACATCCTTGTAACAGAAAATGATATGCAGTTCACAGGGGCTGTGTTTGAAGAGCTTACGTACAAGAATGGCATCAAGCACATTAAATCTGCACCACACCATCCTGTTTCAAATGACCTGGCTGAGTAGGCAGTACGAACCATAAAAACAGGGATGAAGAAGATGAGAGAAAGCTGTACAGAAGCCAAATTAACATGTGTAAGCCCCCCTCACGGGGTGAGCTTACTAGCCTCTGGTGCTCCCTAGTTTGGAAAGCGTTTGAGGCTATTTTCACCACACTGCAAACCAGGCAGTGTTTGGGCCCATATTTAAGCCCTGGTCTCCTGGGGTGGGGGAGATGAGGAGTTGGCACTGTGGTAGGGACAGTGTTTGGAGGCCCCCCCAGGCCTAGGAGTCGACAAGGTGCAGCGTCGGTGCAACGTGGGGTTGTCGGGTCTCTGAGGGAGGGCTTGTAGGAGCTGTGCAGCTGTGTCTGGGGAGCCCTCTTTATACCAGCTTCAAAGAAGAGGAGGCAAAGAGCAGTAAGAAGAAGGACTGAATGGCATCGGAATCCCTCTGTGGTGCAGGGCTCCCGGTATCCCAGTTTTAAGGTAAGGGGTATCCTGGCAGTGGGGCTGCTGTGGTGGTGGCAGGGCTACAGCAGGGTCACTTGAGGTGGCAGCTCTGATGGACCGTTTCCATGTGGCACATTGTCAGGGGAAACATTTAAGGCAAGGGGAGTGCGGCCTGGGATTCGCCATAAGGCCTGCCATGCCAGTGTCTGGGGCATGCCCTGGGACCTGCCATGCCCGTGTCTGGGGCAGGTCTGTTAGACCCATAAAGGGCCATGGCTCTCTGGGAACAGGAATATGGGAAGTAATGGAGTCATTCACCGCTATGCTTCGAGCAGCCTGTGTACTGGATTGGAGAGCAATGGAAACTATGGGCACCGTGTTTTGGATCAGGATAAGCTTATGGGTAGTTAATTGGGAGCAGCCATGGGAGGCTAGGCTGCAATCACCCCTGAGGCCATTAACTGGCACGGCTGGCACTGGGAGAAGTAAGGCACTCCCCGGTCTGGAGGTTGAGGTGTGAGAAAAGGGAAGGATTCAAAGGAAAGGCTGTTTCTAGTTAAGCGAGATCTCTGCCCAAGGGAAGAAAAAAATCAGTTCAAGTGGGGCCAGACTGGTCTAAGTGCTAGGCCTGGTGATAAAATCTTTGCTGCTGTGCTGATTTGTGTGCCTGAAAGAGCCACTTGTATTCCAGTGTTCATCTCCAAGCCACATGGAGCTGCTCCTAGTTAATTAAAAGAAGGTTTCTTTGGGAGCAATCACTTTCCAACGCCCAAGAATAAAGTTTTACATGTTTCTGTGGAGATGGTTGAGGCGACTGATCATTTGATTAATGAATTAAGATATAATGAATTTAATCTAATAACCACTCACAGTATTTATCCCTGTTTTAGAGGAACCGACCCCCCCCCAAGTGAGAGAGAGAGTAGTTGAAGGGTCACATGGTCAGAAGGTGCCAGCGTCTAGTCCTAGTGCCACCTGTAGCTGGGAGAAGCTGTTTGTAGAGGGAAGCCTTCCCAGAAAATAGAAGATGTCATCAGGTAAGGTCACCTTGGTTTCCATTCTTTGACGTGAAACTGCCAGGGAGTGTTCTGGTCCATGCCCCCCCCCTCCCAATTCATAACATCTGGACCCCTGGATGAATTTAGGATTGGGTGGCTACTACAAGGTTCCTTTCAAGTGATTGGGCTGCGCCACCCGCTACTACAGGGAAGTCACCCGCCGAGCTACTTATGGCAAGAAACTGAGAACTAAAGTGAGGGAAAACAGCCGCAGCAAAATACGGAACCATGAAGTGCATGCAAAGGCAAGAACACTGCGTGGGTGATGTGGTCTATGCCCGTAACTTTGGTACCAGCCCCCGCTGTATATGTAAGCATTTAGACACTCCATATCACAGATGTTAATTCTAAAATTTAATTTCAAAATAATATTAACATGCTCAAAAAGTGGGCTAGAGATAACCATATGAATTTTAATGAAGACAAATGTAAAATTATGCACTTGGGTCATAGTAATCCTAATTTTTCATATTTTTTAAATGGTCATAAACTTCAGTAAACATCAGATGAAAGGGACCTAGGTGTTTACGTTACAGACGACTTATCCTTCGACACAAACACAAAACTTAAAGCTAAAAAAGGGCAAAGCATTTTGGGATGTATATTTAGGAATATTAAAAGCAGAGAACCTGAAGCCATCATGCCCTTGTATGCTAGTTTGGTTTGGCCTCACCTGGAATATTGCAAGCAGTTCAGTGCACCACAAACATCTATGGGCTCCAGTATTATCGAAAAGGTTCAAAAAGAGGCAACAAAGAAAATCAAAAATATGAATAATCTTAATTATATTGATAGACTAAACAGACTTGGTCTTTGTTCTCTGCAGTATAGAAGAACTAGAGGAGACCTCTGTCTTGCGTACAGAGCAAAAGATGTTCCTTTTCTTATAATAATAATAAACTTTATTTGTATGGTGCCTTTCAAAAATTAAAATCACATTATCAGCACAGCATCTCAACAATATATAATATAATCACACAGATCTCATCCTTCAATTCAATTCAATTCTTGGAGCAACTATAGGTATTGTTAGTCAAACTTAAATTAAAAACACAAGATCACATAACTGTCAAATGAAAGGCGACAACAACAGAACGGCAAAAAGAAGTAAATGGTACTCTCAAAGATTAATAACAAAATGGAACACCTTACCTCAAGACGCAGTTGACAGTGAGAATATTACTTCATTCAAAAGCTGTCTGGATACATTTATGGGCGATACAAATTACATGAATTCCACCCATAAATACTGGGTGCAACTTCAAAATGGGTGTAAGCCTAACAAACTTGATACATGCTATGAAACTATGGGTGTGCATTAGATAGTTCTAACGCACAACCAGGTAGCTTTGTGCCTTCAGCCCCTGGCTGTGCATTAGAACTGTCTAATGTACACCCTCTGGAGTGCCTTATTGCACTTATAAAATGGGACTGTGTATTTTATATCATTTAAAATTTAAAATGAATAAATCAGAATACTAAAAAAATAAAATCTTTCATGTACTTTAATGTAAAACAGTTCCTCTGTCTGGATTAGTTTTCTCAGATTTTTTTTTTTTAGATGAGTTTTGACCCAGTATGCCCACCGTAGCTTGCTGCTGTGGCTTCCCACACACACATAGATATATTTAGCGTGGACAGTTTAAATATTGTGCTGGCAAACAATGGATTTATACAGAAAATGGCTCTTTTGTATTTAGATGAAATGGTGCTTATTTGAGATGAAAACCGGGATGCCACCATGCAAGCGAATGGGTAGGCGGGCAGCCAGAACAAAAAGCAGTGAGGCTGGAGCAGTGATGCAATCTGTAAGTGATTAAAAAAAAAAATCACAGAATCATCTAATCAGAAGCATGCATTCTTAAAAGCTGCCAGTCAGTTTGTATGGCAGTACGTCAGGGCTAGTTGTGGGTGGCCATCATAAGTGTGCCAGGGAGCAATCGAGTGGCTGTTGGTATAGGGACAGTGCGAGGCATTGAACAGGCAGCATTGAATGAGTGAGCGGGTGTCTCAGTAGCTGCATCTTCTCCACACAGGGACAAGAATATCACATCTAGCTCACTGGATAGCACTAACTTGAAACTGGCTGCTAGAGATGACATTTTTGATGGTTTTACAGTCTTTTTACTGATACCAGAAAACAGATGGCTAACTGAAAAATGGCAGCTGTTTTAAACTTCAAATTCCATATGGAATTTTGACATAATTGGGGACTGCTTTTTGGGACAATAGGCTCAGAAACGTTGTGTAACCTGGACTAGTTATAGCCACGCATTAGATACCTCTTAGTTAGCATGGCTATAAACCAATCAGGTTACTGGAATTATTCCTATCCATTTTATAACAGAAGTTACAGCAGCCAAGACAGCACCACTCTTTTTTTGTGATAGAGCTACTTGATACAGTATTATTGATCGAGGGAGCGCTCCTGACCAATCGGAGCACTCCTTTCCTCTGCGCATGAGACACTCTTGTTCTGTGAACAGCGCCTCACGTGCAGATGCCCTGGAAATGGGCACATTCGCAGACATTTTTTTTTTTTAAATAACATTGCGCACTCCCTCGATTTATTTTTTTTGCATGATCTATTTTACTCACCTCATGCTCCAGTGTTCCCCTCTCCTTCAGGCTCCACAGTGCTCCCGACTTACTGGCCATCCTCTTCCTGGGGTCACCTCGATCCTCAGATAGCAGCCGACTCCCGAGGGGTATCCCGGTGTATCCCTTCACCGGGTGGGTCCCTCTCTTCTGAGGGGAAAGGCACCAGGAGGGGGCTTACCCAGTGCACTATCTATTAGATCCCCCAGAAGCGCTGCTGAGGTAGAGGAGGCCTGTGGAGGTTCCAGTGTTGTCGCAGAGTGAGGGAGCCGTCATCCAGTGAACACATAGGAGCCATTTTCCGGTTTTCTGGTGTTCCCACATTGCACCACTCTAAACAGTGTCTCCAGTCTCCGAACGCTCAATCCTCTTCGTCCCCTGCCGACCCCCGGCGCCCCAAGTCCGTTCCCGAACCCGGGTCACCAGCGTGGTTCGAGGTTTGGCGTCCAGCGCCTCAGCCCTCTGCGCCACCGGGTCAGCCCCCACTCCCCTCGATTTATAATATATTAATATGTCCCCCATCACCACTAGATGCAGGTAAGAGTGGTTTCACTTGAGTTCTACTTGAGCCAGAACAGCTCAGCTTCATTTCACTGTTCTCTCTCGAGCAGAATGCGCATGAAACCACTCTTATCCTGCAACGAGTCAGCTCCGGGGGCCCTATTAATATATAGGTCTTTTCAAAGACATTAAAATCAACTATGTTTTCAGTTTGGTGAGTTTTCTGTAAATGAGGAGCCAGTGAGCTCCCAAGTCAGCGATGGCAGACATAAGTATCACAGAGTTGCAGGATTCGTGACAGCTACCCCTTAATGGGTTTAAACACAATTGGTACAGGTCAAGGGGACTCTCAGTCCCCAAGAGGGGACGGGGGGAAGGGATACAGGCCTGTGGGGTTAGGTAGTATAGCAAGGGCAGACTTGCTGGACCTTCAGTCTCTTTCTGTCATCAAATGTATGTTTCTATATTACATGGTACACACTGAGACTGTTGAGGATTCTGTGCTGAGTAGCACCTGAGCAGGAAACACAAATTACAGAGACTGTTGATGAACACAATAATCAGATAACACTTTCCAGTGGCAAAATTATACTGTGTGTGCTGCTATGCCATTCTAAATGTTTTCCTGAGCCAATGGTTCTCAAGCCCCGCGTTCACGTGGCCTCAACAGATCCCAAAGTGCAGCCACCAGAACGTACTGGTGGCCTTGCTCCTTACTCTGGTCACCTTAAACCCCCATTATACCCTAAATCCCATGTTATAACACATTTTCACACAGTATACAATAAATTGAGTTTCTGAAGGTTTTTTCCCCCACTTGAAATGTAGCTCCCAATGTTTTTAAGGTAAGAAATAGTCAGTTTCATTGCCCTTGTACTTGAAGTTCTAAAGAGCTCTGTGGCTGCAGAAAATTGTGCTGGTGACCTCACGTGGCCATGGTGGCCTCATCTTACTAACACTGTCCTATGCTAACAATCAGAATGAACGTGCAGTTAGTGTGACAATAAAGTGAAAACAAAAGGACAGAACAGTTTTTATAATTTGCCTGGAATGCATGGCAGGCTACCCTATGATGTTTCTGTCACATGTTCTATATTTCTTGAGTTATATGTTTTGTTATAATGTTCGGGGGTATTTATAGCCTAAATGGGGAGGAATGCAGTATTGTAAGCAGAGAATCTAGATTACAGTAACAAGAAAATGCCACCTTGTGGACACAGTGGGGATAAGCACTTTTGCCTTTTGTGATGGTTAATCTGTAGTGAGCAGGCTCCCAGGAAAGACAGACCCAAGATGGTGACTACATACTGTTGTACAGTACACGTGCAAATGATCTAGAATAAAACTTCTAACTCCCAATTTCTGGACACCTCTGCTTTAATATACCATGGAAGGGTTTACTCTCCAGGAGCACAAGTGCCACAACAGAATCGAAACCGGGCAGCCAGCCAAATGCAGCAGCTGTTTTTTTCTTCAGCGCTGGCAAACACCCAGCACCACAGCTGCCACCTTGACAAATATTTTGCCTGGTTCCCCCAACTGGGAACTGGGACCGGGCTCTCTCCCCAGGCGGCAGTGCTTGTCTTCTGTACTACGGGCGCGTCAGGATAATGGTCAGTGAACTGTGTGATGTGGGACTGAGATGTAAACACAGCCCAATACTCATAGCCGCCATCTTGACTCTGACTCCCCTACATGAAGGTCACATTTATTTGCTATTTCCCTCTCTCAAAGTAGTATCTGATAGCCCTAAGGTGATAATGTTAATAATCTGAAATATTCCTCAAAGAAAAAACAACAAAATTCACTGTTGTCCAGAACAGCAGCATGTAGCCCTCTTGGTGGTTTCGCTTATTTCCCAGCCAGTTATCATGCTAGTCGTTATTCCAACTCTACTGTACAGTGTGTGTGTGTGTGTGTGTGTGTGTGTGTGTGTGTGGAGCAATATCTTGTCTTGTCACTCCTTGTCAGGGAAAAAAGACATGCAGGAATCTGGGAATTTATATGTGTTAGAGGCAATGCAGTTGCTCTTGGGGGTTGGAAAGTAGATAGAGTGTGTCCCCTACCGCATCCAGACATTTAGTGAGGTAGTACCCACTATCCCCCTGTCTTAACTTAATCTGAGCCTTAAAGGTAACATTTTACATTTTGGGAGGATGTGTTCCCCGACAAAACTGAAACCCCCATAAAAAAATTCTTGATCCACCTCTAAGTATGTCACTCTCTAACACTCCCTGCAGCCATGCAATTAGTGGAACTGGGTAGGGCCTTAGATGAGACTGCCACTTTTAGCCCAGGTCAAAGGTGGCGACAAGTTCCATATTGGGAAAGGGGTGCAGGGGAACAGTACTTCTGGTACCACTCTACAAAAAATGGATAATTTTTTTTTCCCTTCTTGACATTTTCTTTTCTTGTACTTACCTATGTCCCGGGCACTTGCCTCTTATGAACCTCAATTAGAAAGTTGGGGACCCAACTGCAGGACTTCGATCCAGTGAGACTGGGAAAGTCCACAGAGGCAATTCCAAGTTGCCCGGTGGTCAGGTCCCAGAAGGTCAACTGATTTTCACATTTTCTCCTTCCCCAAGATGCTTGGATGCAGGTTCAGTTACAAAAGCCTATGTCTCCTCTGACCTCCCTATACCCACACATTATGCCTGCGGCACATGACACACCCAAGCCTCATGGCTGCAGCCTTGAATCCCTGAAGGCCCAGTGCCACGAGGGCATGCTGCAAAGTGAGAATGACAGCCCACCCCTCCAAGCCAGGAAGTGCTATTCCCAACAGGACTCCTGGAGCACACTAGCAGCAGGAATTTCCTGAGTCGTCTTGAGTGATACAGAAGCACTCCACTACTGGCAACACGGGCTGCCCATGGGCCTTGTAATAGATGTACTTTGCAGTGCTGACCTATGACTCCATCCGGTTATGGGGCCGCTGATTAGGTGCTGAGGTGGGTTAAGGAGAGTACCTGTAACTGCGATCTTTGCGGCTGCCTCCTCCTGTTGTCAACGTCAGCCTCACCTGTGTCAGATGCACTGGGCAAACCTGGTGAAGAGATCACAAAAGAGGAAATGAGAGCTTGATCTGGGGATTATGGCCTCAGTATTCTCACTGGAAACACCCCTGTAGTGCTGTGATAAATATAGCTGTCCCAAGGCTTTGGTTTCTTATTTTATTAAAATGAAATCTTGTGGGGTTGTATAACCGCTGCAGCGTCTCTTTCTCTGCACCAAAAAAAGCTTTTCTCATACAAGTGGACCCTCTTGGCCAATCGGAATCCAGAGCTACTTGACCATTCTTCCCTATCATCTGCACGTTATGCTGATCCATACATTATTTAACACTACAGCAGACAGTGTTCTTCCATAGGCAGCCCCCACCAAACCTTCAATGTGTCATCTGAACGAAAACATACTTGTGTAATAAATTATCTTTTTCTGTTTAATTTTAGATGCCTGTAGTACAGTTCAGGTAACCCACACTGCTGTGTCAGGCAAACTCTGCAAAAGGAACATATCTGGCTATATAAATACCTTGACCTTTCTTCGGCCACGGGGTGTAGGAGTATGAGACATGTGTTGCCACATACACCCAGCGTGTTGTGTCTGGATCTTTTCAGGCTCTCCGCCTCAATATCTGAATATTTCAGTTGAAACCACTTCCTTTTGTTTTCAAATAAATGCGGCACAGTGCTGCCACCCTATGGCCAGATAGGTGGAATTTGCAGGTTTCCTCTCCCCCACCAGCTGATTAAGTGTGTTTAACACAAGGAAACAGGACTTACAATGTAGAGGGGATTCGCATACCTCTCAACTGCTATGCATTTTTCATAGTGTTATGTATTTTATGCTCACATTTACCTTTGCATAGAAACATAGAAAAAGACCAGAGGTCCATCCAGTCTTCCCAAGTTCCCTATAATCCCTGGAACCTACTGTTTCTCCAGGGTACTAACCTTCCCCATTATCCTTCTGTTCTCCTCCCTTGTCCTGTCCCCCCCGGTAACTACTGTTCCATTCATTATGTCCCAGCCCTACTTGAATCTCTGTTTTTGCACCCACCACCTTGGTCGACAGATTGTTCCAAGGTTCCATCACCCTTTCCGTAAAGTAATACTTCCTCACATCCCTTCTGAACCTACCAACTGTCAATTTCCTTTCATGTCCGCGAGACTGCAAATTGGTAATCAGGCTAAATAGTTCCCTGCAGTTCACTTTATTTGCTCTGCAAAGATTCACTGACACTCCTCATAATGTTAGAGCTAATAATGGACACTCAAACGAGGGGGTGGTGCAGCTGTGGAACAGATTACCAGCAGAAGTGATAGTGACAGGGACTATACAGTGGTTCAGACACTACTGGGACAGGTTTAAAGGGCTGATAATTCCACAAGGAAGAGCTTGGGAGGTGGGGGGCTAGGCGGAGAGACACAGGGTTTGGAGTAGAAAATCCCTTCGAGACATTAGGTCGATGGGACAGGCAGGAAACTCCTTATGGGCAAACTGGATGGACCCGTGGTCTTTTCTGCTGGCAACATCTATGTTTCTACACCAACTTACTAGAAACGTTCCCTAGCACAGCACATATAGGGACCACTATTAAACTTATTCTTTAAAATAAGAACATGCTACACATTCTGGCCATTTGTTCTGCATTCTGAAGGTCAGTGCTATGCAGTTTAATGCTGGGAGGTTGAGCGGCACAGAGTGGAGAGGTTGTGCCTGTGACCCCACAACCCAGTAACCGTCTCACTAGTGACTGGGAAAACTACCTGGACCCTAGCCACCAGGGTCAGAAACGTCTGAGAAGCAGACTTTGCAAAAACAGCAGCAATTGGGCACATGCAGCAGAAAACGTTGGGCCAGAGCAGGTCCCCGTTGCACAACTACAATTTCTGCTGCATGCACGCAGTTTTCAAAAGAGTTGTCTTTTTTTAGACTTTCTCCATATTTTTACACCAGCTTGTACGAATTTCTTTGCACAGATGCTAAACCTGGTATTACCAGGCATAACACTGGTGCAAAAAAACCCAGATATTGCCACCAGTGTGTGGCATTTTTACCGGCAGTGAGTTACAAATGGGGACTAGTGGCTAATGGCCTGGAGCAGCTGCATAAGGTTGGTAATGTAGAGTACACGTGGTGTTGGTAAGAAGTTGCTCAAAGCAGCTGCAGAGGTCTGCATTTCTGTCAGCAATAATAAAAGGGGGCCCAAAGCCCCCGCTCAACAGGGACTTAATACAACTAATTCTGAACCAAAGAGAATGGGGCTTGTAGGAGATCACAGGTTCAAACCACTCTAGAGAAAAATACTCACCGCGTGTCCATGGGCAAATAAATTAACCCCTTAGTGCCCCCAGTCCATCCTGTTGTGGAAATAGAAGCAGGACACCACTGGAAACAAGATGTTGCATTTCAGCTGGACTATCCTGAGTAAATAAATTGTAAAATAAAAAAAAAAAAACAATAAAAAAGATCCATGAATGCTGAACAGAGACAGGTTGCTTCCAGGCTGGAGAACTGTTCAAACTAGAATTAAGAAAGCCAAGGAAGGGCTGGACTCCAGGATAGCAGCCTGAGCTACAGACAACACCAAAGCCTTCTTTTAGAACTATGAAAGAAGAAAGGAAAAGTAAGGGATCAGACCCATGAAAACAGGTGAAGGTGAAGGGGAGGAACCTGGCTGAGAAGCTGAATGAGTACTTTACTTACTGTAGATGTTCGCAAAAAGGCCCCTGGTAGGGGGCTCATTGGAATGGCCTGTAACAACAGAGGTAGCCCCAATGAAACAATTTGACATTAACTGTCTCTGATAGTGGACTATCTGGCAAAGATCAAGACAGGTAAGCCCCAAAAGGCTGAGGGGACACACATCAGGATATTTGTGGAGCTAAAGGAATGATTAGCAGTGCCATCTGCAAAAACCCTTTAGAAGTCGATCTCGACCGCCAGCGTGGTGGCGCTGAGGGTTGAAGCACTGGATGCCACACCTCGTGCCATGCCGGGGACCCTTGTCGGGGATCAGCAGGGGGGGAGGACACGGAGCAGTACTGAGGTGCCGCAAGGTGGCTCTCCTCTACCGGGGAGGGATGAGGGATTTCCCCAGCCCTTGACTGCCATCAGGTGGAGGACAGATGGTGGTTCAGGCTATGAGGGAGCCTGGCGATTGCCTGGGGTGGGGCGGAAGGAGCTGAGCCGGCACCCAGAGTGCGTGTGCACCTCCATGTGCATGCACTGTCATGTTGGCCGGAGTCCCAGGTATTATGAGGGAGAAAACAAGGAAAAAATTTAAACTGCATATATATAAAAAAACAAAAAAAAAGAAGTCCATCTCGACAGGTATGGTGCCAGAGCTGGAATGTGGCCAGTATGATCCCCATCTAGGGGGCAATGTCGGACCTGGACAACTACAGGCCAGTCATCCTGATATCACTGCTGGGAAGGTGCTGATGGCCATTATTATAGACAGAATAATGAAGTGGTTAGTTGAGGGCAAGGTTCTTGCCCCCTCATGGCATGGCTTTGAGTAGCAATGGCAGATCATGCCAAAACAACCTGATCACCTTCTTTACGGGGGTGACCAGGGAGGGGAACAGTGGCATGGCCATGGGCACAGTTTATCTGGAGTTCAGCAAGGTCTTTGATACAGTAGCACATGCTTCTGGGCAAAGCAAGCCAGTGTGATACACAAGAGACATACAAATGATGGATTGCTAATTGGCTTGGGGGCAGGAAGCAGAGGGTAGTGGTTGATGGGCACTATGAATGTAGGGGGTACTCAGCGTCATCCCTCAGGGATTGGTGCTGGGGCCATTGCTCATCATATTCATCAATGATCTGGAAGCTGGGGTCTCTGGCAGGCTGCTTGAGTTCGTGGATGGAACTCAGCTGGCCAGGATGTTGGACTCCCTTAAGGATGAGGACACGCTTCCAGAGGACCTGAACAAACTGGTAGATTGGTCTGACTCTTGAAGCCTCATATTCAAGGTAGCCAAATGCAAGTGCTACACCTGGGGAGGAAGATTGCAGGTAGGACCCCCTGTACACACCATGTGGTGCTCCTCTTGCTGCAGCCGAGGAGGAAAAGGACTTGGGGGGGCCATAACAGATAAGGTGCTGAAGCAGGATAAGCAGTAGGAGGATGCTGTGAGGAGGGCCAGCAGAATGGTGGGCTGCATCAAAAGGGAGGTGACCAGCAGAGCAGGGGAAGTAAGTCTGCCACTTTGCAATCCTTAGTCAGGCCCCTCATGGAGTACTACGTGTTGTTTTGGTCTCAATACAAAAGCACATTGGATGTAGTCGAGAGAGTGCAACACGGTCACCAAAATTATCAGGGATTTGGCAAACAGAAGCTATGAGGAGAAGCTGAATGTCCTTAACATGTTTACCCAGGAGAAAAGGAGACCGAGAGAGGACATGATGCCAGTACTTTGCATACTCCAGGGTATCGACAAGACTGAACAGTTAAAGATGTTTGATCTAGTGTCCTGCAGCAGGATGTAGGGCACACACTGAAGCTCAAAGGTGGTAAACTCAGGGGTAACATTAGGAGACACTTTTTCTCCCACAGGGTGGTGAGTCTATGGAACAGTCTATGAAAAGGGACAGTGGACATAATGACAGTACAGGACATTATAAAAATGGGTAAAGACAGCCCTCTAATGTGATTGGCTGAGGCGCCATTCCAGCCATGCCCTTTTTGTAAATATAACACAGGTAAAAAAAAAAAAAAGTCCTAGAGCCATGTCCTGTTTACTACAGATATAATCCAGTAGCAGATTAAATATTTTCCACAAAACTAACAACAGTTAAATATTTTTACATATTTTTCAAAAATGTAAAAATAAAAGCAATTTTATATTCGCAATACCCATTTTATAAACACAATCAGGCACTCTGGGATGTTAGTTATGCTACCTGCAGTGTCATACCTCACTTTGCCCCAAGGTGTACATTTGTACCTCCATAACCAGCACCCTGTTGTGTCTCATTGCTTACTTGGTTGTACTTGCCCTTTAATCAATTCTGTACCCCACTGCATTGGGGATATATCAGCCTGCATATGAGGTGGCATGCTGATTTGTGCAGTATGTTCTGCAAATTTAATAAATAGAATATTTAAAAAAACTATTAATTTAAAAATAGGTTCCATGGGAACCCATTCTGCACATTCCAAGTCATTCTGCATGGTTCAGAGTTCTGAAAAAATCATTCTGTATGGTGGTTCTATGTGCAGAACAACTTTTAGAAATCACTAGCAAAATGAGTTAATCACTGCAGCAGCCATTCTTCCTGCTTAAGCAGAAATAATGTACAATGTACTTTGAACTTCTGCATTCTAGTTTCAGAATTCTTTTCACAGCACAGTCTCCTGTAATGCCAGCACGTGAGAAAATACAGATATAGAATCATAGTCTTTCTATATTCAAACTCAAACTTCGTCAGCACATCCTAACTGAAAACTCCTGTGACTGCACCACTTAACATCCTTGTCCCTCTTCCCAGGACCTCACCCCCAACATTTTTCCACTGTTCTCTTTACTTGTCTTGCCCTCTCACTCTCCTTTCCCTTCCTGCCCTCCCATCCCCCCACTGTCTTCCTTGCCTTTTGTCCCTTACTGTCCTAGCTGCTACTTGACAATGCCGCCTGGTTGCTCTCCACTTCCTTGATCTGGCTCCCCTCTTAATTCCCTTCTCTTCTCACTCCCTGCCTTGAATCACGTGCTAAACTAATGTGTATTTATTTGCTGTTCTCTTATTCTGTATTTTGTAATACAAATTGCTTAATTGTTTGTGAAACCAGTCTGTTTTCCATTATGGATCTGTACCCCCCATTGACGTGGAGCCTTTGTAAATGAGCTGCTTGGTGCTCAAAGGTACTTGTAATCCTAGACTGAAAAAATAAATACATAAAATTAATATTATAACACCATACTTCTCAAAGGAGATATACAACGACACTTACAACGAGTGATGGACTTACCCCCATTGAAAAAAAAGTAATTTCAGTACCTTGTATGAACAACAGTTATTACACGATTATTCCTAACCAAAACTTGAGACACCTTGAACAGTCTGAGGTTCTCCCACTCCTAACTAGGGCACAGGCTTTAGATCTAGGTTTAAACACTACTCAGTCTTATTAATCAAATTATTGTTTCTCCCCTCCAGCCCTGACCCCTTTCAGTGTCTCACCCATGACCATTGTTCAGTCCCGACAGTCGATCTGAACCTCAGAGACCAACTAACATCCTGCCGCCCTGATTGACCTTTCATGGCAAAGGCTTTTGGGGGTGGAACACCCCCTCCAGAGACCAAATTCAGTGGAGGAGCTGGTCTTCATGCTGGGCAGACAGTCGCTGAAGGGCTCGAGTGTACCACGTAGCAGGGCTCATCATCCTGTTGGTGCCCGCTGTTCCCATGGTCTCCCACCCCACTAAGATGGCAGCAGCATCAATGGGCATGCTCGGTAGTTACAACCTGTGTGTCTCCCCCTTCCTTTTACTGTTCCATGTGCCACTGCTCCCAGCGTTGTTCCATGAGGTGCTGTCCTGGCAAGAGTTGGTCAACCTCCCACCCTGAAGGAGGGGAGCATCCCTGCTGGCCACTCACCCCCCCCCCACTACCACCAGACCTCTGGCAACCTGGGCCACCAGCCTTGCCAATGGTAGTGCTACCACTGTGCTGCTAGTCTGGCTAAACCTACTCCAGTCTTAAAGGAAGTGAAGCGCAACACCAGTAATTATAAAATGGCAGGAGAGCTACAGTACGCGATATCCAATAAGATCGGTCTTACCATGCACCTGGTTCTCAATCAAAACAGAAGTTGTGTATTTTTTAAAACTTCAAAGCACATCTTATTCAAACATTTTTCTGTCTAAATAAGATATAACAGCAATAACCTACTCCAGGGTGTGCAGTAAGAGATCTCACCATTCATCCCGGGTGGTTTAAGAAACTTGGCTTCATCTCTTGCCTCACAATGCACCTGAGGTGTGTGGTAAGACCTGTCTTACTGCACACCCTGTTGTGGGTTATTACTTCTCTGACTTCTAGCACAACCCGTCATGAAATCCCTTTTTATCTGCTGTTAGTTATTTTAGATTTTGTTGACCGGAAAAGGAGGCCCAAGAGAGACTTCCTATTTTGACCCTTGTCCCGGAGGTAGGGGGATACAAATGAAAGCTGACTGACATTGAACCAGGAGATGAGGCACTGTAATAATTGGCTCAGATGGAGCAACCCAGGGGAAGTGTATTGGTACCATGTAGGAGCTCAGTTAGGCTTGCTGCTGCTTTTTCTCAGCTTGTAGAGTTCCATGTCTGGAGTCGCAGGGTTGCAGGTTCAAATGCCCGTGCACCCCACTTTAAGAAAGGATGCTATATCATCAGGGAGAGCTCAGCAGGCGGGATGCAGTGGTGAAACGTCTTTGCAGACACTGGCTTGGATATTCAGAAGAAAACAGAAATCCCACCATCTGCAGATGGAGCCACTATTGTAGTTTAATTTTTTTAGTTCCTGCATGCTTACGATTAACAGAACGGCCGCATTTCCAGATGTTTCTAGTCTCACTATGGCCATCTGCATGGAAAACATTTCCCGGTTTGGCCACAGGATGGCAGTGCCACACCTTCTGTTTTGGTATCACACAACCACTCTTTGTGATGGTTCTAAAAAAATGCACAGATTCATAGAAACTAAGCAAGTGAAATCATTCGGACTGATAAGAAACAGGGAAGTCTGGACCAGTTCAGACTCCCATATGAACGGGACATACAGTCACAGTTAGGCTCTGGCAACATTCCAGAGTGGCAATACCTCAATTTTATTTACTAAACAGCTTGTGCAACCCAAAATATATGCCATATTTTTTAAAGTAGACAGCAATTGTTTTTGGTTTTTGAAATAGTAATTTTATTGATTTTTCCTTTTTTTATATTCAAAACCATTATACATCTAAAGTAACACATATGACAGTTAATAAATCAGGAACATGCTTTCAAAAATTAATTAAATCATAATGGCAGTGTAGTTTCCCACATTCTACATGACAGGTCTGGTTGGAAGCTCAAGCAACCCTGAAATAATAACATCTCCAGTCTCTTCACTGCGAACAGGACATAAATACATACATCTAATAAACAATAAACTTTAGACAGACCTACACAAACAAAAACGTATATATGCTAAAACAACAATACTACAACAGTCCCTCCCCCCTCCTGCCCAGGTCACTTCCTTCCCCCCCTCTCCCCCAGCAGCAGCAGCTGTCTCCTATTACAATTAAATTAAGGTGAAGTCTTAGGTAAAGGAAAAGTATAATGGCTGACAGTTAAAATAAGGATCTAGCAGTCACTGGGTGCAGGTCATTGGGTAGATCTAGTATCCCAGGGAGTCGCTGGCTAATAATTCTTTGATGGAAACTCCCTCTTGTGTACTAAGTAAACACTAAGTAGGGTAGCTATCTCGCTTTGTGCAGTTCCTGCTGAAAATGCAGGTTAGCAGTCATTTGTTCCATACCCCTGATCTGCAAACAGCCTGCCAACCAAAGGTCTTTTGTGGGGGATTTGTCAGTCAGCCATAACTTAGTTATGGCTTTGTGGGCTGCTGCAACCAAGATAGGGAACACGTACCAAGCTTTATGACCCTTCAACCCTGGTGGGGGTTCTCCCAATATCAAGTACTGGGGATTCTCAGGCACCTGAACTTGCAAGATAGATGTCATACTTTGGGCTACTAAACTCCCAAAACTTCTCAGTTTTGGGCAACCCAAAAAAATATGTTCATGGGTCCCCTTTTGGCCGCCGTTTCTCCAACAATTCTCCGAGGTCAACCACCAAAGTGTTTTGTAATTACTGGGGTTCTGAAATACCTCGTCAACGTCTGCCAAAAAAATTCCCTCCACAAAGGGGAAGAAGTGGTCCTCTGTGCCAGCTCCCAGACCATGTTCCAATGTACTTCATTTTCTGTCAGGTTTAGTTATCTTTCCCATCCCTGTTGAATGGGTTCCCTATGCTGATTCAGATTCCCTCTGCACATCTTAACAGGTTATTGAGACTAGGTGGGATTTCGATGCCAAACCCCTAGCAATATTAAGAAGAAATTCAACTACCTGGGGGTTGGGATGTGAGGACTGGCGGGTTCCCTTGAATGTCCTGTGTAAAAAGTGTCAGTTGCAGGAAGGTGTAAAAGTCTGCCTGTGGTAATTTAAATTCCTGCCTCAATTGAGTGTAACTTTCAGTATGTCTTTTCCATACAACTGAGAGAAGAATTTTAGACCTAGACCTGCCCACCTCCTAAAAATTGGGTTCTCTTGTTTCTGAATAAAATCTATAGATTTAACTATCTGCCCATGTAACAATATCACCCCCTGAAGTTTTAGATCTTTCAATGTCAGGGGCCATACTTTCACCATATTTTTAAACCAAGGCATAGGAAGAGCCCCCAGCAGCCTTACAGACTGCCTACTGAACAGGACAGGGTCCTGTTTATCTGGTTGGGATGCTTCCTTCTCCATGATTGCCCAGCTAGGTATATTCAAGGTATTGCTGTAGGTTGCCAGCTGTTGCAGCTGTGCTGCCTTATAATATAGCCTTTTAGGTCTGGCACTCCCAATCCCCCCTTGCCTTTATCCAGATTCAGTAAGGCCCATTTCAACCTGGGCTTCTTCCCTGTCCATATAAACCTCTGAAATACTTTGTAGCTCCTATCCCAGAATTACTTTGGTGGACTTAGGGGGATGGAATCAAATTGAAATAACATTCTGGGCAGAATACTCATCCTGACTGTCTCTACTCTGCCAGAGATGGTGAGTGGTAACGCTGTCCATCTCTCACAGTCTTTCCTTATGTCCTCAAGCAGCCTCAGATGGTTGATCTGGTATAGTTTGGTCAAATCTAGGGGGATCTGGATGCCCAGATATTTAAAACTCCCCACCACGCATTTCAACTTGGTTAGTAACCTCACCTGCAGGGGGATGGTCCCTTCTATTGCCATGATCTCAGATTTGGTCTCATTCATCTTCAAACTGGAGACACTTCCATACTTCTCCAATAAGGCCATGGAGTTCGGGAGAGAGGTCTCCGGGTCTCCTAAGCAAAGAAGGGCGTCATTGGCATAGAGTGAAATCTGGTTGTCCACCGAGCCTATCTCTGTATGTTTTATAGTGGGGGATGAGCGAAATGCCTCCACCAGGGGCTCCATACTCAGCGCAAAAAGGTGGACACCCCTGCCTGGTTCCTCTCCCAATGGTAAAGGGCCCAGAATGTGTTCCGTTTACTCTCTCACCTGGGCCTATGTATAGCGCATCTATCCAGGCTCTAAATTTGGGGCCAAAATTAAATTTCTTTAGGACTGCTGTTAAAAACGACTATTCTCAGCAGTCGAACGCTATCTCGGTGTCCAATGTGACTATGACCACTGGTGTATCCCCCAAATGCCCCAAAGCCAGAGACATTATGGTGAGCAATCTTTTGACATTATCATGAAGTTGTCTGCCTGGCATGAAACCTGCCTGGTCATGATAGACTAGCTGGGTGACCACCGCCTGGAGACGGCTGGCTATCAATTTGGCAAAAATCTTAACATCTACATTTAGAAGTGAAATGGGTCGGTAACTACTGCACAGTGTCTCATCTTTGCCTGGTTTAGGTATTACGGATATTAGAGCCCTGGCCCATGTAGCTGGGATTTCCTGAGGCTCATGTACCAAGTTGCAAACCTGGAGTATGACTTGGGACAGCTCAGCCTGGAATTTTTGATAGTATTCACTTATGAAACCATCCGGGCCTGGGGACTTATCATGTTTTAACATTTTTATGACCACTGCTAACTCCTCCTGGGTGACGGGGCGGTCTAACAGTTGTTCTTGCAGGGATGAGAGACTGGGGAGCTTCAGGGCATTCAGAAACTTCTTTATCTTCTGTTCCTGATCTGCAGGTGCTTCTGAAGGGTAAAGGGTTTCATAGAACCTCTGAAAACACCTCGCTATCTCCTGGGGCATGCTTTCCAGCTTTCCAGGAGTACTGGGATTTTTAATTACTGGAACATGTCTATCTGCCATCTGTTCATGAAGCCTGAAGGCCAGTAATCTCCCTGTCCTATTGCCTCCCTCGTAGCATTTTTCGGCCACGAACTGGAGAGCATGCTCCGTCTGGACTGTTAAAACTTTTTGCAGTGACTAGCTAGCTTTTTTAAGGTCCTCCTGAACCTCCTTCCGATCCCCTCTTTTATGTTTTGTTTCAAGTTCATGAATTTGTTGTTCTAGAGTGTCATGTTGTTGTCTTAGTGCTTTCTTCTTGTGTGCCACAAATGCAATGGCCTCTCCCCTCACCACTGCCTTCATACCATCCCACAGATATTTAATTTTGGAGGGCATCCCAGTATTTTCAGTGAAATACATACATAGATACATAGATACATAGACAGTGTTGGCAGATAAGGGCCTATGGCCCACCCAGTCTGCCCATTTAAGTTTGTAAGTTCAGTTTATGTTTTCCAGGAAGTCTGTTGCCCCTTACCCCTGACCTCCAGAATTCCTTTATGTCTATCCCATGCATTCTTAAATCCCATGATTGTTTCAGCCCCCACTACTTCCTCTGGCAGGGTGTTCCACTTGTCCACCACCCATTCTGTGAAGAAATTCTTCCTCACGCTTCCTCTGAATCGTCCTCCTCCAACTTCATCCCATGCCCTCTAGTCCTGGAACATCTTTTCGCTTAAAATAGTGCATTCCTGCACCCTGTTCCTCCCTGTAAGATACTTGTATGTCTCTATCATATCCTCTCTCCTCCTCTCCTCCAGGGAGTACATGTTCAGTGCCTTCAACCTGTCCTCATAGGACTTGTGATGCAATCCATGCACCATCTTTGTTGCCCTCCTCTGAACCTTCTCTACCCTGTCTATGTCCTTACGTAGGTAAGGTCTCCAGAACTGCACAGTGTACTCCAGGTGCGGCCTCACTAGTGTCTTGTATAGTGGAATTATGACCTCCTTTTCCTGCTGGTGATGCCCCTGCCTATGCATCCCAGCATCCTATTTGCTTTACCTGCTGCCTTGTCACACTGTTTCCCTGCCTTGAGGTCATCAGAGATGATAACTCCAAGATCCCTTTCCTGCTTGGTGCATGCTATATCCTCACCCCCCAACTGATATATTGTGCCAGGGTTTTTGTAGTCAAATAGTTGGTTAGGACCTCTTTTATTTTAGATACAAAAGCTGGGTCCTTCAGGAGCCCCGCATTTAAGCGCCACACAGATTGCTTGCTCACCGAACCCAGGTCCAATGTCAAGCCTATTTTGGCATGGTATGACAAGCAAATTGGATAGATCTCTTGGTCAGCAACTGTATGCAGCCAAGATTTCCGCATATAAAATCTATCGATGCAAGAATAAGTGTCTTGGGGGTGAG
Source organism: Neoceratodus forsteri (assembly GCA_016271365.2). Classification (NCBI taxonomy): domain Eukaryota; kingdom Metazoa; phylum Chordata; order Ceratodontiformes; family Ceratodontidae; genus Neoceratodus; species Neoceratodus forsteri. Next base: position 421,633,753 of record CM028138.1, read on the forward strand.
AATAAAATGTGTAGTCTCTGCTGGTGGGGAATTTCTCCCTCTACGCGTCCATCAATCCCGCTTCCTTCCTTAAGTGAGTCAGAACTCTTGGAACAGTCCTCTCAACTGTATGGCTCCTGCTGTAGCGGTCCTCATGGGCACTTTCTATGCAGTTCCAGTCGCCTCCCATGCTTACCTGACCCTCTCCCAAGGAGGCTTGCTATTTAACCAAATACTTGTCGGAAAAACTGCAGGACACAAAGGGTGGGGGCATAGACATTGACCACGTGAATGATCCTGCCTGCTACGTTCCTGGAGATGGCAATTATCTGTCCCTGGGCATCTGCAAATGAGTTAAGCTTTTTAAAACCAAGGCCTTTTCTAATTAAAATAGCCACTCCGCCCTTTTTAGCTGTAGGATGAGAGGAAGCCACCACGTCTGCCACCCACAAGCGCTGCAGCTCAGAGTGCTCGCGGGGGAGATGTGTCGCCTGTAGTAGACCTACGTCACATTGTGACCAGGCTAAATCCCTTAAAATTGCATATCGCTTAGTGGGAGTAGTAAGTCCCTTCACATTTAGGGACTGTATTTTTAGTGACCCCATTTAATCCTTAGTCAAGTGACCTACTTCCTCCAGATGGCCACTGAACCCCATCCGTGTCCTGCAATTGAGCTGCTACTGCTTTTATAAACTCTAAATTATTAAACTGCACTTTTGCCATTATTCGTTGCTGCATCCCAATTTCCCCAAAAGTGACCACTACCATTAGCCCAACTCCCTCTCCCTGAATCCCACAACAAAGAACTATAACTATGTACAAAACACAAACAACCTTGTGTCTCTCCAACAAGTAGTATTGTCTCCACTGAGACCATTAACATGGCCTGGAGCGTGAGCCAAGCAACTCTGGCTCCTTGTCACTCTCACCGCTGCTAGAGCGGTGAAAGTGTACTGTCCCCAGATGTGGGCAGCAGGGATTTAAAGCTCCCCCTCCAAGTCCCCCACTCAATGTTAGGGTGAACTCGGTGAGAAAAGCAGACTCTGCTGCTCTGGCTTCCGGTGGTCATGTTCTGAATGGGAGAAGGCAGAAGTCCCAACAGCAGGGTGTTTCCCTGGGACCCCCCACCTCTGTTTCTGCAGATGCCATCCCGTTCCTTTCAACCTCCTCTCCGAAGACATGCATTATTTTGGCCCTCCTATCCTTAAGGCTATTAACTCCAGCTGGGAACACTTCAGAATGGCTGTGAGACCTGGTTGAATGAGGGTACCTTCCGCTACTCCCCCTCGGGTCTCAGCACCTGTTTAAAAAAAAATTGTGTCTGGTGTGTCAGTGGCATTAATTATTCTGGAGAGGAGAGCCCCCCCCCCCCAAAAGGAAAAAATAAAAAAGCATAGCATTTTCCCCTGCCTGTGAGGGGCTATTCAAGGGCCTGCTACAAGAAGTAGGTCTCCGCTGCCCCCCCAGGAGCTGTGAGCAGAGATCAGTGCGTTTTCGTGCCGTTTTCTCCATGGGAACTCTTGGCACACTTTAAATTTAGGGGATAGCAGCCATCCTCATATGGCGTTGCTACGTGCCTTAGTAAGATACCTTTTTTAAATTTTACAAAGGCCCTGCCAGTTGTGTTTTTTCAGCAAGTCTTTTCACATTTAAATTCTCTCAGTCCGTTAATCCACTGTGTGTATGTCACAGTGTGACCTGTGATGAGTAAGGATTATACGAGAATGTTAACCCCGCTCCCTCATTTCCTTAGGAGAAATAAATGAAGTACCTTGTTGTTAAAGCATAGGTAAAAGATGGGGTTAAAATGATTTACCTAACAGAGGCAGAGAGTAGTAGCACATAATGGTGTAGTATAGGATTGTTTGACAAAATGTAAACGCGGCTGATTTACCTTTTTCTCTGGCCTTGTGTTATAAGGTAATGGGGCTGGAATATTTTCCTTTTGGGGTATTCTCTGGGGATTCGTTTTTCTATTAACGATTTTAGGTGCCTTTTGGCAATATGGAAGTGAAAGCACCGAGGATAGAATTTCCCCATTGTTCCTGAGTATATATAAATAAATTATAAATAAATGTGCAGAAAAAGGTGCTCTGCTAACAGTCCCTAAGTTGAAGTAGGAAGCAGGGGCACTCTAATGGGATAGTATAGTATCTTTACTGCCTTTATAGTAAAGTAACAAGAGAATCATGCTGAACGAACATATTGGAAGCTGCCACTCGAGGAAATGTAGGTGTTAGAAATGGTTTGTTTCCTCGTGGTGGTGCGGCTTCTCTAATTTCATTTTAATACAGGCTGCAGGATTTAACTGACACTGCAGGATTTAACTGAAAAGAAGGCATTTGTATAAGTGTACAGTTTAGCTGTTTTGCAGTACGAGGGTAATCACTTGAATGGGAGACTGGGTTATTGGATGTCGTCCCAGAGTGAAAGTGGTGAAAAGCCTTTGAAACCCTGTGTCTCTCTAGCTTCTCAGGCGTTTGCTCGGTAGTATATTTTAATTTAGTGCCTTGCCTGTTAAAAGGAAAAGAATGCAGTCAGGAGAAGCAAAGCTGCTGCCCGGGAAGCCACACGGATTAGGTGCAGTTGCTTCATGGCGGTGCGGCTTGGCAGGTTGCACAGTTCGTTTCCCGATTTTTTTCTCTGCACTCGAACACTAGTGATGGCTAGGAATATGTGCATGTTTGTGCTGCTGGGGATGCTGCTACTGCAGGGCTAGTTTAAATACCAGGTGAGCACGTGTATGAAGTAGTATGTAGGGCACTGCAGAAAATGTCGTTTTATGGTTGGGAGCTGCCCTTTTCCCGCACCTCGTGGAAACTAACATTTAATTAAGGGAAAACACTTTAAAAAAGGGTTATAAGGTGAAGTTTTGTTAAGGTCAGACCGGGTAGCAGTTTAAGTATGTATTTATTACATTTCCCCTTTCTGTAGCATAATGAATAAAAGGAATTTGGAGTACAAAGATGTATTTGCACTTACTGTTGGTTTTCTAGCTGGGGCTTGATCAGAATGCTGTGGGGAGGATTGGTTCCTGCTCTGTACCTAGCGCTACAGCGTCGACTGACCCCTGCTTTCCCATATAAATAATGTTTAAGTGCTTGGAGGCCAGTGTGTGGTGCTTCAGGGGCTGTTATGTGGATATTTCTTTGGAATTATTTTATAAACCCAGTGTGTTACAATGTACAATATACACTGATGAATTAAATAATGAATCTATTGAAAAGATCACATTTAAAGATATAATGAAAGAGTTTTCAATGTTAGATAATTGTATGGGTGGCGTTAGCTCATCACATGGTACAGCTTTCAGTATAAAGCCATGTTAGTCAAACTGTGAGTCAGATAGGTGTTGGGTCTGGAGGCAGACTCCTGTAGGGAGCTCAGAGCATTGCTCCCAGGTGTTGAAGTAGAACACCTGGGATGGCTAGCCCTTTCTGGTCTTGCATTCCCAGTGACTCCTATGATTTATGGTTGCCATTTATGTTTCTTTATTTATGTCGTACCAGTTTACTGTTATATATATATGTCCTGCTAAAAGAAGAAATATGCTAAAGTAAAATAAACTTGTCGATTTTTTTACCCACATCTGTGTCACACTACTGTGCAGTCTGTTCAGTCCACAAAGTCACCCGCACCCTATGACAGTATAAACCGTAATACAGTACTTTAAAGAAATTCCCCGCTCGTGAGGCAGTTATCCCTGCCGCACATGCAGCTTTCTCTCACAGTCCTTCAGTGCAGTAAGACCGAGAGAGGAGAAGGCTTCTTGGCGCCATCAGCCTCTCTAGGCCATCCTCAGCGGACCAAAGTCCCACAAATAATGAAAGTCAAGTGTCTACTTGCTTGATCAGCCTCTTTCTAAGATGTACCAGGTCCTGGCATAGTTGTTCATCCGGCTCTGTTGCTCCTCGACCCAGCAACTGTTTTTTTATCTGATTTTATCTGAAATACTGTCTTTTTCATTTTGCTAATTAGAGCATGTTCTGCTTAACAGCACTAGGTGCCGAGTGTGTGTGTGTGTGTGTGTGTGTGTGTATGTGCGCGAACATTACTGCACTCAGTTCTTAGTCGCAAAGGGAAGTGGCACAAAATGAGGTGCAGAAAGCCATACTGTTGGGCCGACACCATTTGAGGCTCTACACAAAGTGCACAGTTTCTTCCTTCTTATTTTTGTTATCCCTCATGTTCTGTGTGACTCCCATCTTGCTGGCCATCTCAGCCCTGTCACCAGGACTTCTCCCAGGCCTTACCTGCAGCACCTTATCCCAGGGCTTGCCCCTCTAGTGGGGCAGCAGAGCTCCCCAACCCCCATCATGGCACAGATCACCTTGGCCATCAGGTGCAGCACTTGCGGAAGGCCAAAGTCATCCTTCTGGTCAGACTGTTCCCGGGTTTTTGCCCCATTGGTTTGGAGAAGTGTGCATGCAGTGCTGCCACGACGCATGTCACGTGTTGCTGCGCAACATGTATTGATGGTGACTCTCCTCCTCCTCCCCCCACGCTGCACTCCTGAACCACCTTCCCTCTAGCCTCGGCAAGGGACAGGCTCCGTGAACCAACCCCCTCTTCCTACAACAGAAAGAGTGCAGTTCTATGGACACTCAGTCTTCCTCTGCCTGGCCAACCCTCTGGCATCCTGAGCTCGCTCTTGAATTCGGCTCATTGGCACCACAAGCAGTAGCGCTGCCACTGCACCAGCGGGCTGGCACACAGTGCACAGTGATAAGGAGAAGTAGCCCACCCTGTGACAATGTTGCAATGCAGATGCGTTAGCCAGATATTAGCTGGCACAAATGGAGATTTCACCCACTGACATGCTGCTTAGGAACTGTCATGGAGTCGCAACATAGCACAGCAAAGGAAAAGAAACCCATGACTTCACACATCTTCCAACAATCAGGACAAAGCGCATAATGTATCAATGCCTCCCAGAATTTGAGTTCCTGGCAGCCATGTTGGCTTAGTAAAAATCTGAACCCTCCCACTTGCCAGTACTTAAAAAAATACCACATTTGAACATTGTCCTGACCCCATCCCCCTTCACACAAATTGTCAAATATATATATAAAATCATTTGATAACTTTTTTGTTCTACTCTTCCAGGCTGCGGAAAGGCCATTAAGTATTATTTTCAATTTCTCCATTGCCCGCTCACTCTACTCTACTGACCCTTACACTGGCTTCCACTGGATCCCACGCATACTGTCTCCACCCAAGATCCACTTGATTTTATTTTTTATAACCAGTGTATAGTACAACTGAATATGTTTTTTGTTTGTTTAAAGAGGTTTGCTCTAGTGAACACATAAATGAAATACAGTATTGAATCCACGAGAAAGAAACTGACAGGCACAACGAACATGCTTCTTGTGTAGTCCCACTCTTCATCCATTCTGATCGCTAACTTGCCTCTCTCTTTCTCCTGCTCAACGTAACAGCCTGACACTAAATAACAAAGGTTTCATACAAATACCACAGCCTTTCATGCTCACAAGTACCTCTGCTCTTTCTCTTTGTTCCTTTGATAATTACAGTGTATCACTGGTGGCTATTAGTTACCGTCTCAATGTCCCCCAATCCACGGCCAAACCAAGTAGCTGTCCCCTTTCCCCTAGTTCACGTGGTTCTCTGAATAAACACCCCACAATTATGTCTCCGGGGGCCTCATACTGGAAAATGGGCAAAAGCAGAGTGCAAAGGTTTGCGCTGCGCTTGCCTATGACCCTAAGGATGCTATATTCAGTCAGGTAGCACACTGGCAATACCCAACTGAATACAGGGGCATGTCAGCGCAGTGCTAACTCCAGTAGCTCTGCCCCGACATGAACCTGGGAAGTGCATGGAACAGCGTCCCCAGACCCAATAGCACCAGGAGCTCCCAGCGCAATATTCGGCTGGCACCATGCAAATGAACCCATGAGGCATGGAAGATGCAAAGGGCCATATGTATGCCCATTATGGGCTCATGTGCATGGAAAGCTGCGACAGGTTTGTGCCCCTCCTGTGACTACCCCCTCCCCAACCCAATCACCCATCCACTTAAAGGTCTACAGATTCCCTGATGTCTAGTGACACCCCCCCCCCCATCCTCCAGTCACGGCCCAGGTAAAAAGAAACTAGTCACTGGTGTTCTGTGGTACCCCCTGCCCTCTGATCCCTGTCCCCATACAAAACTACACATTCCCTGGTGTCCAGTGGCACCCCCACCCTCTGATCCCCATCACTGGTAAAAAGAATACAATCTCTAGTGTTCAGTGGCAACCCCACCCTCTGATCTCTCACTGCTATCGAACAATGACATTCCCTGGTGTTTAGTGGCACCCCCCACCCTCTGATTACTAAGTGCAGTTTAGTAACAGAAGTCCCTGTGTCTAGCAGCCCCCACTGCCCATACCAGGTAAACCACCCTGCCACTCCCCCTCACCAAAGATGCTGGCACCGCAGGGAGCCCATACGGCAGCCGGAACAGCCCTCCTCACACCACCTCAACAGGCGCTGTATAGAAACATAGACTTTGACAGCAGATAAGGACTGCTTGGCTCACCTAGTCTGCCCATTTCCCTACCTACAGGATAAGCCGCAGATCCTAGTTAACCAATAGCCTATTTCTTCCTACCCCCCACAAGAATTGCCTTATGTTTGTCCCATGTATTCTTGAATTCTCCCACAGTTTTAGACCCCACAACCACCTCAGGAAGGCTGTTCCATGCATCCACTACACTCTCTGTGAAAAAATACTTCCTCACATTGCCCCTGAACTTCCCCATCTTTAAATTGTGTCCCCTTGTTCTTGCATGTCTCTTTTTCTGAAAGATGCTACCCTCTTGGACTTTGTTGATTCCACTGAGGTACTTAAACGTTTCTATCATGTCCCCCCTCTCCCTCCTTTCCTCAAGGGTATACATATTAAGCTCCTTTAGTCTGTACTCGTATGGCTTCTCTTGCAGACCCTGCACCATTTTAGTTGCCCTCCTCTGGACTGCCTCTATCCTGTCTATGTCCTTGCAGAGATGGGGTCTCCAGAACTGGACGCAGTACTCCAGATGGGGTCTCACCAACTGTCTGTACAGAGGGATAACACCTCCCTGTTTTCTGCTGGTGATGCCTCTCCCTATGCATCCCAGTATACCCCCAGCTCTCCCTACTGCCTTCTCACATTGCTTGCTAACCTTAGTATGCAACGACATTGAGAATGCATCCTGCATACTTTAAAGGGAGTGCATGTACTGCACAGTATGTGTGCTCCCTTTACAGTATGCAGGACGTGCGCTCCATATCATTGCATAAGGCAGCTGGCCAAGGTGGTCAAAGGAGGGCTGTGTCAGTTACTGCATGGGCCCCCCACGGTGCCAGTGTCTTTGGTAAGAGGGGATGGCAGGGTGGTGTACCCAGTGTGGGTGGTGCAGTAGGGGGCTGCTAAATGTCAGGGACTTCTAGTACTAAACTGCGGCAAGTGACTGGAGGGTGGGGGTGCTACTAGACACCAGAGAATGTATCCTTTTCACCACAGACAGGATGGAGGGTGGGGGGTGCCACTAGACACCACAGAATGTCATTATTTGATAGCGGCAAGCAGTCAGAGTATGGGGGATCTCACTGGACATCAGAAACTGTATTTGTTTTACCGGGGATGGGGATCAGAGGGTGGGGGGTGGCACTGGACACAAGGGTCTGTATTTCTTATCATCGGCGATGGGGATCAGAGGGTGGGGGCTGCCACTAGACATCAGGGAATGTCACTGTTCGATAGCAGTGAGCAATCGGGGGAGGTGATACCACTGGACACCAGGGACTGTATTCTTTTTACCAGGGATAGAGATCAGAGGGAGAGGGGTGCCACTAGACACCAGGGAATGTCATCGTTTGACAGAAGTGAGTGATCAGCGGATGGAGAGGTGCCACTGAACACCAGGGACTGTGTTGTTTTGTGCAGGGATGGGGACCAAAGGGCGAGGGTGCCACTAGACACCAGGGACTGTGTTGTTTTGTATGGGGACAGGAATCGGAGGGCAAGGGGTGCCGCTAGACACCAGGGAGCAGGTGTGCTTCCCAGAGCTTAGACTTGGTTGTTGGTTGCAGTGGCTCCACCGGCCACTACGGTTGCCCAGTGTAAGTCGGGCTCTTTCTCAGTGGTAACTGTGTTGTGAAAAGTGGACTGTGCTATTCCCTTTGCACATGCTACAGTGCTGAATATTGCACTGCACCTGAATTCATGTTCCCGCCCCTCCCATTGCTCACCATATACATTATTTTTTAAATGCACGCACTAACCATTTTGCTGCATGCAACTGCCCCCTTTGAATATTGTGCTTTGGTGCAAACCTCGGGCAAACAGGGTGTAATCACTTTGTCCACCGGGCAAAGTTTTGAATATCTGGCCCCAGTTATTTTCAGGTTACCAGCACCTCTACAGTAAATAATTTCTCTGTCATTTTAATTGCCTTCTTTTATATACTTCTGAATGAAGAACCTCTATTTCCAACAGCTAATGGTGGCAACTGATCAGGCTTTTCCTAGATATCTCAGTGCATGTCTGTTTAAAATGCTCTGTTGAATTTTTGCTGCAGTGTTACATCCCCACCCCCAACGTAGGCAGCAGCTGTGAAAGCGCCTATTTCTGAGTACTGATACAGAGAAGGCTGAGTGTTCATACTCCCCACATCTCTCAGATGGACACTAACCCCTGAATAAAGGGACCTGTCTTTTCCTAACCTCACATTAATTAAATAAATCTGACTTTATATTTAAACTTTAAATGTAGGAGTACTGGTACATTTTTTCTTTTATGTTACCAACTGCCAATTTTATAAAGCGCAACAAAACACTTCACAGTGTGGGTTTCTATTTGTAAACTGCACTTCAAAGTGGTTGAAGGCACTCAGCCTTAAGCAGCTAAGTGCCCTCCTGGTAACCCACTTGGGCATGTAATTTACAAAAAGCAACCCACACCCTGTCATGCCTTATTGCTTACTGGTTCCTCTTCGCAGCTTGTCAGCATTGTGACCTTACTGACTGTGACAGGAGTGAGGTCACAGAGCTGATGCTGTCTAAAAAGGAACAGCGTTAAGTATGCCAGCTTCCAGGTACAGGCGGTTCTACACAGAATACTATCAGGTAGAAAATTGTGTAATTTGCATTCCCCTCTCCCTCCATGGCAGCACCCTTTTACTTACCGTTTTTGCCCTGAGGAAAGATCCGCAGCCAAATCCTGTTCCCTGCCTTCCGGAATAAGTTAGCGATGTCTCGATGGGGCATGCTCACAATGGACTGCCCGTCTACTGCCTCCAGCTCATCCCCCACGCTGAGCTGCTCGCAGCGGTCCGCAGGACTGCCCTGCCGTATCTCACTGATCTTGTGCTTCACTGTGGACCTGCCTGTGAGATGAAAAAGAGGAAGAACATGGGAAACATACAGGCAAGTAATAAAGATCCTAAGCCACCCACAGTCTGACCCGCAGGCGCTGCCTGTTGAGACCTTGAACAAGTTGCTGGACACTCTGTGTACTCTGCGTCTGACGTAGAGCGTAGAGCATTGCTAGGCTTTCATATGGGGTCCAATACCACCCAAGGATGCATGAAGTAACATCTGCTCAGCTGGAACTTGTTCTGTGGTACCCTGTTGTGTGATTGATATGCAGTTACTCTGCTCACCACATTCCACGGCACTACATTTTTTTTAACAATTTATTTTCCCATATTAGCCCAGCTGAGATAGTAGCATAATGTATAGAGAAGCAGAATACTCTGGTGACAAAGGTTCTTATACAATTCCGCTAGTCTCATCATGCTATTGCATGACAGTATTAGGTGAACCATTATTCTGTATGGAAATTGGCCTGCTCAAAATCCTTGTTGTACATGTTTTAAACATTTGGGGCAGGACTTTTAAAAACTTGCATCCATTTTTTGGGACGCGCGTGCAGAACTCTGGCCAAGAAGTTGGATCACAAAAAGTTGGTCCAAGTCCCGGGACGAAATTCCGCAGTTGCACCTGAAAAACAGACGCAAGTCCTGCCGTGGCAGCAGAAATTGTGACAAATGCATCCAGATGTCTGTGAATAGGATGCAGACATCCGAATGCATCTGCATGGATGCAGCACACATCCAAAATATGCATGCATGCGCAGTGTCCACTCCAAGAAAATCCCGCCCTTGTTGTCTACAGGTTAAAGGTCATAAAATGTTGTTGTACATGGTTATGAAGTTACAGCCATACATAACAGCTTTTTCATCATCTTGTTCCTTGTACCATTTCTGTTTTCAAATGACTATTAAATATTCTTACTTTAAAAAAAATGAGTGGGAATATAGTGAAGGGCGAGGGCATGGCCTGCACTGTAACCACTTCTGTCTCAGAACCAGCTGTAGGGGGAACTGCACTCTTGCTCTTCACTCGATTTTCATTTGCTAATTTAAAAGTAAATATATATATATATATATATGTGTATATATATGAAATAAGATATGGGCAACCATGCCCATTTCAGCATGGGTTTCCATCTCGGGGCTGAGACAACATTATGGACCTCTCAGGCTTCGCTGTCAAGGTCCATATGCTGTCATCTCAGGTCCCTGATGGAAACATAGCAGCAATGTGTATGGTTGTTCATACATTATTCTATACATAATTACTGGTTACCGTTAATAACAAGCTGAAATCAGTGAGCTGTATTCAGAATTACACACCCCTCGTTACACTTAAGCAGGTGTAATGCAACTTAGCATGCGCTCTGCAGCTGCAGCCCACCCTCCTCGCATATCTGAACATGCACAGCATCAGTTGTGCATGAACTGTAAGCTGAAAGACAGGATAGCACGCTCCCTTACTCTCTTTCAGGTCTCTCCCCCCCCCCACAGTGGTTGCCATGCCAACGCATTCACGATCACAGCTAAGGACAGACGCTGTAAGTAAATAACTATGCTTTGAGTGAAAACATAGTAATTATGAAAAATAAGATATGGGTTGCAGTGCAATAACTAATTTTTTTTCCACGCCCTTGATGTGCGATACCAATATCGGTTTACATACTAACATACTAATTGCCATCAGATTAGGCCTTATGGTCTATTGAGTCTGCTCGAACCTCAGATCCCTAGTTGGGTACCGAGGCCCTCCCCATCCCTTGTGTTCCAGAAACCCCTATCATCCATCCCCAACCCCTGGGCCAGGCCATCATCTGATATATCTGCTTTCTGTGTCTGTCCCACTCTCTCTTGAAGCCCTCCACTGTGGATCTCTGAACCAGCTTGCTAGGCAGCACGTTCCAAGGATCCGCCACCCTCTCAGTGAAAAAACTCCTACTCCCCCCCCCTCACCCTTCCACCTTCCAACTTCAAACCATGCCCTCTGGTGATACCTCCCTGCTTTAGTCTAAAGATCCCCTCCGTGTTTACCCTATTTATTCCCTTGAGGTACTTGAAGACCTCAATCATGTCCCCCCTGTCTCTCCTCTCCTCCATTGAAAACAGGCAGAGCTCCTCAAGTCTGTCCTCATACGTCAAATCCCCTAGTCCTCGTATCATCTTAGTTGTCCTCCCCTGTACCCTCTCCAGGAGCCGTATGTCCCTCTTCAAGTGTGGTCTCCAGTACTGTACACAGTACTCAAGGTGTGGTCTAACCAATCCATTGTACAGCAGCAGAAACATTTCCCTGCTCCTAGAGGTGATCCCCCTTTTGATGCATCCCAACATCCTGTTTGCTTTGCTAGCTGCTCTCCTGCGCTGCTCGGAGTTATTCATACATGCATCCACCATGACTCCTAGGTCTTTTTCCCCTGTTGAGGTCTCCAGCGCCTCCCCTCCCAGGGTGTACCTGTGTTTAGGGTTTCCCCGCCCAAGATGTAACACCTTGCACTTGGTGACATTGAAATTTAATTTCCATTTGTGAGCCCACCTTTCCATGGTGTCCAGGTCCCACTGCAGTGCCATCCTCCCCTCTTCCCCCTCAACTACTGCTCCCATCTTGGAGTCATCAGCAAAGAGACTCATTTCACACCCTATACCCTCCTTGATGTCCGAAATGTATGCATTAAACAGGACTGGACCCAGGACCGAGCCCTGCGGTACCCCACTACCGACCTCTTTAGGGTTTGAGAGCTCCCCACCGACCACTACTCTCTGAGTGCATCCAGCTAGCCAGTTTTCAATCCACCTCACCATCAAAGGGCCTACTCCCAACCCCATTAGTTATGGTTTATGTGATATCACACATCTCAGATGTGTAAAAAAAATTGTTGTACGTGGTTCAGTGGTAGAACACTTTGGACCGGCTTTTCTGGTGTTTTCAAACCTTGTTCTTCACGTTTCAGAATTTAGAGCCTGCTATTCTTAACATTTCAGAATGCAAAGAGCAAGGTTGCTTCCTTCACCAATTACAGCAGTGATCACCAGTAGTGCTGTGGAAGTGCTAAATGAGCTCTCAAAGCAGCAGACAGCATTGCATGCCAATTCAAAGTCAGCAGTTTGAACCTTTCAAATGCATTCCCATCACAACCTACTGTCCACGTATAGTACATGTGTAACGGAAGAGTAGTTGAAACTCAAAGTTTCATTCTTCCGAAACAACTGTACCATAATACTGTTGAAAAACAGTCTCAAATTGTATTATAAAACATAACCCTCCCCCCCCCATTGCAAACTTGCCAGATTCTCAATGCCTTGTTAGTTCGGTTACATAAGGAGGGTGCTCAAGCTTCGCTTTCATGTCTCTGATGTCACCAAACTAACTTGGCATTGAGAATCTGCTCATTCTCAAGAAATGGGGGGGGTTAATTTTTTATATGGTATATGATGAAACCCGATTGTGTATGGACATCCATACACCATAAAAATTTGTTCTGCTGCAGTAGTGATGTCCATACTAACTCAGAATGACTTTTCATTCTGCATTAGTATGGACGTCACAATACAAGCGACCCCATCAGAGCTTTTCATTGGTCAGTGGTGGGTGAAAAGTTGCATGTGTGAACTGGCCAATGGGTGGTTGTTGGTGAAGTGTGGGCAGCAGAACAGAGAGACTGGGTGCCGAAAACAAAAACAGTAGGCGATTCTGGGTTTCTGTACACCATATACTATTTAGAATAGTGTATGGTAGCCCCAATACACGACAACGCTCTTCTGACACCTTGTAGTTACTATGATGTCAAAGGAACCTCTTGAGCCTCGCTCTTGAGGTCCTTGACTTCATAGTAACCACTCGGTGTAAGAATAGCGTTGCTGTGCATGGGCTTCTATACACTAGCCTATATTTTATTTTATTTATTGTATTTGTTTCACCAGGAAGGTGGATTGGATCCAAGGACCCTTTTTCAACCACGCCTGGGGGAAAGGGTAACAGGGATACAAGCACAATTACAAGAAACAGATAACATAAAACCACTAACAATAATTACAATATGTCAATCTTGCTTACTGTTATACAACACACTTTACAAATCACAAAACACATACAATTCAATAAATAATGCTGGTTTCATAATTCAACTACATCATGTCACCCCAGTACACTTACAACTAGATACTACAATCAGATGGTTCTCAAGAGTTTTCCTAAAGACAAGTCTACTACTGTTACTGTCCAAATTTATGTGTGTTAAATTGTTAATCATTTTTGGGTCATAGTTTATTACAGAACGCTCTGCAATTTTTATGTTGTGCATGGAAATCCTTATGATTCTAGATCAGTGGTGGGCAACCTGTGGCATGAGGGCCGCATGCGGCCCCCCAAGAGGTTAACCTGCAGTCCCTGCATCCATCCCATAATATAACTCTAATGCTGTTTCCAGTCCTTTAAATAAAGTTTATTACATTATAACTTATAACTTTTAATGCTGTTTCAAATCCTTTAAATAAATTTAATTGCATTATAATGTATCATTTCTGCTTGATACTGAGGTAAAGGGGGTCTTGTGGCCTCGGGCGTGTTTGGGGGCCACATCTGTGGCCCTCTTGTTATCTTGGGTTGCCTAACACTGTTATAGTTGCTGTACCACAGTAGTGATGTCAGAATCCTGCTGAGCCACAGTAGCTGTGTCACTACTGCGGTGCAGCAGCACAGAATCCTGCAGCAGCACAGAATCCTGCTGCCCCACAGTAGCTGTGTCACTACTGGGGTGCAGCAGCACAGAATCCTGCAGCAGCACAGAATCCTGCTGCGCCACAGTAGCTGTGTCACTACTGCGGTACAACAGCATAGAATCCTGCTGTGCCACAGTAACTGTGTCACTACTGCGGTACAACAGCACAGAATCCTGCTGCACCACAGTAGCTGTGTCACTACTGCGGTACAGCAGCATAGAATCCTGCAGCAGCACAGAATCCTGCTGCGCCACACTAGCTGTGTCACTACTGCGGTACAGCAGCACAGAATCCTGCTGCGCTACAGTAGCTGTGTCACTACTGCGGTACAACAGCACAGAATCCTGCTGCGCCACAGTAAGTGTGTCACTACTGCGGTACAACAGCACAGAATCCTGCTGCACCACAGTAGCTGTGTCACTACTGTGGTACAACAGCAAAGAATCCTGCTGCGCCACAGTAGCTGTGCCACTACTGCGGTACAGCAGCACAGAATACTGCTGCGCCACAGTAGCTGTGTCACTACTGCGGTACAGCAGCACAGAATACTGCTGCGCCACAGTAGCTGTGTCACTACTGCGGTACAACAGCACAGAATCCTGTGTTGATTAGGATTCCTCACATTTACCTATGATGCAGAGTCCTGTGAACAGTTTGTTAAAAGATAAACTAGTAAAAATGTTGCCAGTTCATGTAGCTATTACTTAAATCACATTAATTTTTATCTTATCCTGTAGTTTGTTGTTTTCTGTTGATTTGATCGCAGTTCAAGACCGTTACAAAGAAGGTAAATGAATTAAAACCAACATGTATTATTTATTTATTTGTAATTTTTTGACACGTCCCTCTGTGGGGTGAAGACAACGGCTTGCCTACCTGTCGAGGTGGGTGAAGAGAAGTCCCTCTGTGGGGTGAAGATAACTGCCTGCCTACCTGTTGAGGTGGGTGAAGAAAAGTCCCTCTGTGGGGTGAAGAGGATCATCGTCTGCATCCACACCAGTTCTACCTGTTCTTCCCAGTTGCCTGCAAGGGGAGACGTCCCCCAACTCCTGCATCATCTGTTCACCAAAAGGTCATGAGTACTGGGTTTTACCCAAACCAATCCTTTTCTAACTGTTCAGCTAGCTAGCTAGCTAGTTAACTTATCATCTGGGCTTTCTGCACAACCTTAGCTAAGCCCACGGCAACAGTTACAGCCAGGATAAACTGTATAGCTACATCCACTGGTGTAGTTTATAACTTGCAACTGCAGCAGCCAACCATTGCAACAGTGCTGCACCCAGTGTCTACTCGTCACAGGCCTGCAACTCCTCGGTGTGTGCGCACAAAAGTATTTGGGAGCTCCCACAGGGACTGTGGGGTCAGCTGTTGCACCAATGGGGGGAGAGGGACTGGGACAGGGAATACTGGATTGTAATGTACTGTGGTTTCTGATTATTTTGCCTGATTGCAGTATTTATTACAAGCTTGTTGTTCAATGTTTTACTACCCTTTGCTCCCCTTGTTCCTCAACTCATTATCCATATCCCCCCCCCAAAAAAAACCTGTGTTTACTGTCCTACAATTGCTGAATTATTTGCATTATTGTGTAGTGTAATATTTGCATGCTTAGAGTGATAAGTTGGGAGGGGACTGTGTATTGTTCTACCTGTCACCAAGGGAAGGGGCTGTATTTTCATTTACTATGGGGAAGCACCCTGGCAGTACACTGCTATAAGGATCCCCATAGCTTCTCGGGTAGCCCAGAGTTATGTTGGAGTTTTGTTTGGCAGTATTTGCGCTGTGCAAAAGGACCATGCTAAACCCTTTTGCACAGCGCAAAGCCATTGTATATGGGGTAGCACGCATATATTCATGGCCACGCCCCCTTCCCTTGCCTGCACACATACATTATGTTTTGCATGAACACTAACCCTCTTTGCCCATGCAACAGCCCCTTTTGAATACAGGGATCCAGCACAAACCCTGGCTTGCTCAGGCAATGACCTGTTAGTGCAGCGCAAACTTCTGAATATTGATTCCTTGATGCCCTGATTCCTCAGAGGCTGAGCCTGACAAGGGTAAAGATAAAGATGATAAAGACGGTGATCAGACACAAGGGGTACTGGAGGATAAGGGGGATGGAAATTGCAAACGAAGAAGTGGAAGCAAATATTTCTATGGTTGAGGAGGAGAACAGTGGGATAGAGGAAGGGAATAATGCACAACAGGAACAGGCCCAAGAAAAATCCAGTGGAAAAAAAACTGAAAAAGTAACTGAGCTGCGGTGCCTACCTGGCAAAAAAACTAAAAGATGCCATCTTGTGTTTGGTCATACTTCATCACTGCTTTTTATGAGTTGGTGGCAATATGTGCTATTTGTAAACAGGCAATCAGCAGGGGTAAAAAGAAAGGAGCATTGGGAACATCAGCCCTGAAAAGGCACTTAGGCAGATGTTATAACATTAAGGAGAAATCCATTTTTTCAGACTAAAAGAGAAAGTGACAACGATGATAGTCACTCAGGGGTAATTCCGATAGATGACAGTTGTGGCAGCCCCACAGTTGAGAGTTCCCCTTTAAGCTAAATGTTCTATGCTCTCTGACTCCTCTGGTGGCATACATTGATACTGCATCTTTAATAGGTACGATGTGGAAACCGGTGTCAGCAATGATGTGCATACTGCAAGAACCAGAACAGATGCAGTGCAGGACCATTCCAGGTGTGTGGCAGCGAGAATCAGGCGAAGAGGTACCTGATCAAGTATGGGTAAAAACAATTTGGGTGAGTAATCAGACAACCACCTCTCTCAGAGTTAGGGAATTTAAATGGAAAGCTCTGATGAGTTTTTTTCTCTCACACCCTCACAAAGTAAATACTATACCACTAACTGATCTGATAGATGCTGGAGGGGCTGTGTCCAGGAAGTCACATGCACCACAATTTTTTGGGGGAGCCCATATCTTGAGACCTTCTGGAAGGAGTGCTATGTCCTTTTAAATTAGGTTCTTCCCATCCCTGTTTCACGGTCCTTTCAGGCAATTTTTCTGGGAACATTCAGTCATAAAACAATGGGCAGACAAGAGCGCTATATCTGTTGCTTTACTATAGCTGTGGCCCAATGTCGGCCTGTCAATGCAGCAGTAGTGCTACTGCCCACGACACCGGTGACCCGGGTTTGGGAATGAGCCTGGGTTATCAGGGGCCAGCCTGGAGGGAGGAGATTTGAGCACACCACAGGACACTCTCCTCCTTCTCCTCTGGGGGGGGGGAAGGCTGTCACATCATCCCATTCCCGCTGTCGGGACTAGCACTGTCTTGGAAGGATAAGACGCTGTTATGCACTTGGCCGAGACGTGCATCTGCATGTCTACAGCTTGGACTTCTGTCCTGCATGCTGGTGTCCTCGGGGGTGGGGTTTCAGGGGGGAAACAAAAGGTTAAACGTCCCCACTGCTGCGCAGCATGATCCCCAATAACTGAGGGGGAATGGAGCATGGATGGTCGGTGTAACCGCCACCACCGAGCCCCACCAGCACTGGGTGATAAACAGTGTTTAAAAAATAAAAAAATTATAACTGTGGCCCTAAAAGATACAACATTGTAATGGCTTGATCCCCTGCCCCCGACTCTGACTAGTTTCATTAAAAGACTATAGGCTTATTAACACGGCAGACTGTGAGCCATTGTCAGTGCTCCTGCACACGTGTGAACGCTTCCATTTGGGCACTTTTCCGTTGCGTGGTGTTGCGTCCATGTTCCCCTTCTCCCTGTGTTTGCGAAGTGGTGTAGGTGGTTTCCTGTGCCGTCTGAACAGCCAAACCACCTGCACCACTAAAAAATCCCTAGTAAACCAACAGTCACCGGAACAACAGTCAATTCGCCAGAAAGGAAAAGGGCAGCAGCAACACCGATGCCGTGTGAACATGACTCTCTAATGTTTTATTAAAATTTGCTTGAACGAATAAAAATGAGCCACTGGGGCGAAATGCAGTGTGAACAAGCCTTAAAAGACACTAAGAGTACTGAGGGTCGTACAGCAGTGTTAAAGGGGAACTGTCAGCAATAAGAGCCTCACACCCAAGTGTGAGGCTGATCCCAATTAGCCTTTTGTGTGTAAAAACACTTTTTTTTACCTAATGATTACTGCAGTGTAGTGGATTGTATCAGGTTAATTTCACTGACTTGTAGGCTGACATTTCCTGTAATCAGAAATACCAGACTCCCCTGCAGCTGACATCACAGGAGGAGTGCAGCAGTGGGAAATTCGATAGCTTACAGTGAATGTCAGAGTTTTTTTTATAAGATGTAATCTTCTGTTTGCTGGTCTGCTGTTCTCCTGGGGCTAGGTATAGTCACAGAAAACTGTATCAAGCCCTGTGAGCACAGCAGGACCAGCAAACATCTGATTTTAGCTTACAAAATCTTTAACAAGTATACTGAGAGCTAATGAATTTCCCATCTCTGTAGTCCTCCTCGGATGCAGTTACAAGGGATTCTGGGATTTCTGGTTACAGGAAATGGAATCTTAGAAGCCAGCAAAAGTAGCCTAATACATTCTACTATATTAGAGTGAACAGTAAGTAAAAGACATTTTTTTTTACACAAAGTGCAAATTGGAATCAGCCTCACACTTGGGTGTGAGGCTCGTATTGCTGACAGTTCCCCTTTAAGTATGAAAATGGGTGAATTCCGAGCAATGTGGTCCAACCTTAATGAAGCATTAGTTATAGTGTACAGTGGGCCCTTATTCAGCATATATTTCCATCCTTGCTGAAATGCTGCTGCAGCACAGTTCAAAGGTCATAGAATGTGGTTGTACACCTCTGTGGTACAACAACATATCAACTTATCGGAGAGCTGTGGCCACCTGCGTTCAGAACCACCACATGCACAGTTTTAAAAAATTGAACTGTTGAGTCACCAGGTGCGAGTGATGCTGGAAGTGAAAGTGGAGCCATCCCAAGACTTGCAACCAGTGGATCAGCAGTTTTACTTAAAAAACACAAACAAAAAAATACCCAGAAAACAAACACACACAAACTATACACTATATAAAATACTGGTTGGGCAACAAAATGCTCAACCAGTCTGTGCCGCTACCTTGAGCTTCTGATTACATCCAACCACTCGAGCTTCACCTTCAAGGTCTGATATAATCAGAACCCCTCTGTGGTAGAGCAGGAAGTGTCGCTTGGTTGCCCAACCAGCATTCTCTCTCTATACTCATTTCCACAGTAGTAACGATAATACTGCAGGGGCCTGCACTACAGCTTGAGGTCCTATGGTCCTGGTCCTTTACCAGTGTAAGGTGTACACATTGCTTATTCCACATTTCTGTGTATCTGACTGAACAGCGCAAGTTGCATGTGTCCTTATTGTAAGTACTGTTTTCTGTTGTAAAAAACAATGAACAGAAAGTTTTACAAAAAAGCCAAGAGGGTGAAGCAAGCTCAGTACTAACAGGAAGTACATTCCAGAGCCGTGGTGCTACTACAGCTACAAAAGGTACGATCCTAAATGAGCACATAAAAACATAGACTTTGACGGCAGATAAGGACCGTTTGGCCAACCTAGTCTGCCCATTCCCCTACCTATAGGATAAGCTGCAGATCCTAGTTAACCAACAGCCTATTTCTTCCTATCCCCCACAAGAATCGCCTTATGTCTGTCCCATGCATTCTTGATTTCTCCCACAGTTTTAGACCCCACAACCTCCTCAGGAAGGCTCTCTCCAATGCGTCCCACCACCTTCTCTGTGAAAAATACTCCTCACATTGCCCCTGAGCCGTCCCCTCTATCTTCAAATAGTGTCCCCTGTTCTTGTGTAACCCCTTGTTACCCGGGGTTACTAGAATCCCAGTAAGACCTAGTGGTAGGCAGGGAAGGCAGCTTGTGAAACTCTAGTTAAATGGGTTTCACACTGTCTCACTCTGTTCTCAGTCTCAGCTGAGACTGAGGGATGACATCACCATAGAACTATCGCAGCTGCATGAGCCACAATGGAATCTGCAGCAGGGAGTTGGAATAGACTGTTGGGAGGCTTGAACAGTAGTCTGTGGGTCAGTTGGAGTTTGGAGCTTTCTGACAGAGGCGCACAGCAGCTCTGTGTTAGGCTCTTGGAGCCTCAGCCCTGACATAGGGCTACATTTAGGAAAAAGGGGTGTGTTTCCACCTAAAGAGAGACACAGAAGATAGTTTTAAAGTGGTGGAGCCCGCTGATTTTGGTCTCAGTGCCCCATCCCTCAGGGGATGGGGCAGGAAAGGTTGTCCTGCATATTCTAGGGGCAACCCCCTGGTTTTCTGCTAGTGAAGAAGCTGCCTATTTGGTCCAAGAGTTTGGGGAAACAAGAAGATTTCATGAATCGCCTGTGGGGCACCTGCAACCGGAGGGTGAGTTTCTGCTCTTTCTAAAGGGCCCATGTTTTCACCCTGGGACTTGTATGATAGTGGGGATTGGACTACTGAAGTGGTGGGAGGCCTAGAGTAATAGGCTTAGCCAAAAGTAAAAGTATGTTCAAGTCCAGCACATAGTGGAAGTCAAGACATGTAGAGGAGATGTGACATACGTCTACCCAGTAATCTACATTGCCAAGCTTTCAGAAAAGAGTTGTTTAGTTTCAGAGAAATGGCCGGGTATGGATTGTGGGAGCTGGAGGTGGGAGACCCCCATCTTTAGTGACCAGGTCCACTTCTACAGATTTGCTCTGTGGATTTCTACTTTGCCTCATGCACTTGGCCAGTGATGAGGGAAGTACCCAGATGTGGGATTGGAAGGAAAATTCCCTCTAGGAGTCGAAGGCTCTAAGGTGGTTTGGGGAGCCACCAATTGGATAACTGGTTAATTTCCCAAAATGGACCGCGGATCAAGTGGCCGGTGGGGGAGCCAAGCCAGTGGGGAAAACCCAAGTAGTGTACAAGTCGGGCTGTGTACCCAAAGCTGCGTGCAAGTCCAGGCTGTGTGCCTGGTGGGTTCAGAGCCTGAGGGCTGGAAAATGTGAAGAAGTGTTCTGTTGTCTCTAATCTGCATTACCAGGAATGTAGCCCCATGGGGGTCCGTCTATGCTTTGTTTGTTCAGTTTGGATGTGAATAAAAGCCACACTGAAGAATCCCATTCCTGGCTCTGGACATTACAGTTATTGCTTCTTGTGTTCAGATTTACTTGCGTGCCCCTGTGCAGAGTAGCCAAACCTAGGCTCCCTGTGCCAAGTAACCTTATCCTCCCCGAACCCAGTCCCCACCAGGTACTGCTGTCAGCTTCAGCAGCATGCCACCTGTCATTTTGCAAGAAGGCAGGGGTCCGAGGGTTATAGTTGCACATCTCTTTTTCTGAAATATGCTATCCTCTTGGACTTTGTTGATTCTACTGAGGTACTTTAAAGTTTCTATCATGTCCTCCCTCTCCCTCCTTTCCTCAAGGGTATACATATTAAGCTCCTTTAGTCTCTCCTCATATGGCTTCCCTTGCAGACCCTGCATCATTTTAGTTTCCCTCCTCTGGACTGCCTCTATCCTATCTATGTCCTTGCGGAGATGGGGTCTCCAGAACTGGATGCAGCACTCCAGATGGGGTCTCACCAACTATCTGTACAGAGGGATAACAACTTCCTGTTTTCTGCTGGTGATGCCTCTCCCTATACATCCCAGTATCCCCCCAGCCCTCCCTACTGCCTTCTCACATTGCTTGCTAACCTTAAGGTCATCTGATATGATTACCCCAGGTCCCTTTCCATTTTTGTTGTTACTACCCCAAATTGTGTAATCTTCCCTGGGTTGTTTCCCAGGTGCATTATTTTGCACATCTTTGCACTGAATCCAAGCTGCCATACTTCTGACAGAAAATCATCCTGGACAGTAGGCAGCACCTTGCTCAAAGACCTCAGAGGGAATGAGGGAATGGACTACTACAGATGGTCCCTAGCAGATGTTCTGTAGAGTAAGTGAGTTGGCACCTGATGCCATCCTCACATGGGAAACAGTTGGATATCAGATGCACACAACTGAAGTGCTTCACAAGCTTCTCAAACTGCTGCTCTGTCCAGTCAGAAATCAGCATGCTGGTACAGAGGGGCAATGACACTGCCTCCTGGGAGACCAGAGATTTCCTATGTGAGCCCCAGAATCCCACTCTGGGGCCAGGGGCATGCAGAGGTGAGGCTCTTCACTTCCAGAGGTGGGTGGGGGGGAGCAGGCCATACAGACGCTTTAAAAAAATGAAATTATACCTTCAAAACAATCTGATTTTAACTTCATGTTGAAGAAATCCTGAAAAAGTATTCCAACCACCTAATTTGACTATGCTACGTACTACATGACATGGAAGACAAGCAGTCAGATAGGAAAATATATATTGCATGTTACATAACTTCATCTTTTACAGTCAATGAGAACTTCCAAACTGCATTATATTACATACTTATAAAATGAGTAAGAAAAATGAAGTCAGCTAATTGGCTACCAAGCCCTCAAAGATGTGCAGTTGTCACCATAACTGCACACTTTAAGATGAGGACTTGTTAGCAAACACATCACCATTAACAAATCAATTCTTCTACACTCAAGAACTGACCTGCAATCACAAACATTGACTCACTTAAAACCTTTCAACTTGACCCTTGTGGAATTGTACAGAATTTTGAATTCCTATATCCCATGATAAATATCCTGTCTAGTCAATGTGGGGGAAAGGAGAAAAAACAAACTGGATAAAAGAGAGTCATTACTATAAAGAAAGAGAGAGAGAGAGAGAGAGAGAGAGAGATAGGTGGGGAAACACAGTTAACTTGACAGAGGTAGCCCCAAAAGGGTTAAAGAACAAGTCCTAAAGTTTTTAACAGCATATATCTTGAAACCCTGGATGGTGAACCTGTTCCAGAAAAATCTTCTCCCTTGGCCCTCCCCTGCAACCTGGCAGGATCAGTAATTTTGAAAACATTACCCTTTCCATTAAAAATACCTACAGTAAAGTCAGCCTGGGGGTGGGGAGGGCCGAGGTGCTGAGCACCTCACCTCCTGCCACAGCAGCGACCCAGGTTCAGGAATGGATGCAGGTCACTCGGGGACTGGCCAGGGCAGAGAGGATTGAACATCCCAAGGACGGCTCCCCTTCCTTAGGAAGAGAGGCATGCACATCCCGCTAGGCAGCTGCAGTCTGAAGGCTCTAGGTGTCAGTGCAGCAGGACATAAGGGAAGGAGTCCGACTCACTTGATGTTGGGGGAGTGTCACCGCAGAGGCGGTGCTCGCACAAGTCATTGCATGGGTCATGGCTCCGGAGAGAAAATGGAGGAAAACTCCTGAGTGAGGCTAAATGAAGGTCCGGTCCCCTGCAGGCCCCTCACCAGCGACTGGGCATCTCCAAGTTATGCGGCAGAGAACGGTGCATGTGATAAGTCCAAGGGGAGCCAGTGGATTGGGTTGGGGAGAGCGGTCTGGATGGGGTCAGGTTGGCAGACAATAAGGCAATAAAGTATTGATTAAAAAACATACGTGTACTGGAAATGGAAATTTGATAACTAATTAAAAAAAAAAAAAAATATTGCCACATCGGTTTTTTACTGCTTTTAGCTACCACCACCACCCTAGCTACCAACGTAGGGAGTATTTTTTCTCTTCAGAGTTAAAGCAGCAGTATGTTTATTTATTTTATTTATTTATTTGAACAATCGCCTTTACAACCTTTGAGCCAGAGACTCGTTTACAAAGGCACCTCGTCATAGAGAGGACAAAACAGTGGTACAAGGTCACAGAATGTGGACAGACAGAATTACATATATTTTGTACAGTCTATATACATAGTTACATATGAATCAGTATAGGACACCCCAGATATACAGATGTCTAGCAGGGGAGGGATAGAGGAGCCAGCGGAGAGGAGCAGGGGTGTGTGTGTGTGTGTGTGTGTGTGTGTGTGTGTGTGTGTGTGTAGGCAGTCCAGAGGACTTTGTCAAGAACTGAGTGCACTGGAGGGCATGCGAGCACCAGTTAGTGACAATTACAGCAGAGGGTGTTGAAAAGGTGCTCATCTCCATACAGTTTTTTTTTTAGCAATAATGTTTTTCTGGCAAAAATACAAATATACCCATCCTTCTTTTCATTTTCTTTCATTCCTGAACTAAGATACGGGATTTTGAAGTTTTAAGAGCTCCCGTTCACGTGTCATACCGGCCATGAAAACATTTAAATATCTTGGTACACTGCTTCACTGTTGACCATCAGAAATCTGTGGTAGCACCATCTTAATACAGTCACAGTATGTATCTAGTATGTGCATTTAACAGGTAACATCAAGGGAATAGGTTGTTATAAACTGTGAGTGGTGGCTGTCATTAACGACCTGAGTCATTAATAAAAAAACAGGCTATAAAAGTTATTTTAACAGATATCTGAGAAAACTATAAATACACCAAGGATGGATCTAAGGATGTCAGAAATTCATTTTTGTTAGAAAACCATATGATGAATTTTTTTGCCGACTAACAAATATTGCTGTTTTAAAATGGAAGCATATTTCAATGAAAGGTCTTTTTGGTACCTTTTTTAAATAGTTTTTTTCTTACTTGTATTCATTTTTAATCAGATATATTTAAAAAACACACATAAGTGTATGATGACACAACTGTGTGCAATCTGCCAGCTGTTGAACTAAATGCAGTTCTCCTAGTTCATATATTCTGCTATATCATGTATACCTTACAGTCTGTATATCAATCAATCAATCAATCAAAAGTCTTTATTTAACCAGGTGATCACCGTTGAGCAAGCTCGTTTTCGAGGTGGACCTGGGTTTGTTATCAAGGAACAAGGGACAATATACATGGGATGCAACACACAAGAAAATAGTAATAATACAAATAAAGTGAGATACAATAATACAGTATATACAAAGTATCAGCAGGTAGCATTGACAGTAGTATATGTTTGGAACAGAAGATACAGCTAGTTTTGGGTAGGACACAATTTTTCATAAAAGTAAAGAAATATACATATCAGGTCAGTGCACTAAACACAAATAAAACCTAATATAAAAAGATATATAGTGATACGGTATGGAGAATTTAGAGCTGGAACCGGGGTCAAAGGAATGTGGAAGGGACAGACATGGGGTAGAAAAAGGGGAGAGGGAAGAGTCGATTATAGTTGTGATCAGTCTTTTAACAGTAGTAATTAGAGCGTGCTTGGACTTATAGGAGTCACTATTTAGGGTAGACAAGCACAGGACTCCTTATTATGATGTAGATATAGAGATTTAAAAGCTGCTAGGCTGATGGGGTGAGTTAATTTCAAAGTTTTTTGCAGCTTGTTCCACAATTGAGGGAGCACAAAGCTGATGGCTGCTCTGCCAATGTGAGATTTTGCTTTGTAAACATAAAGGTAGATATATGAGGTGCTTCTCAGGGCATACTTCCCAGAGTGCACAAGGTAAACAGACAGAGATATACTGGGGCAGTTTATTTGAGATAGCTTACTATGTCCAAACTGCAGCATTTTTTTGCCGTTTGTAAGCAAGGGATGACCATCCCACTGCCGTGTACAATGCACAGTGGTGGGTTGAGTATGGAAGACCTGTGATGAATCTTATGGCTCTGTGATAAAGCGTAACGAGTTTGGCTAGGGTACCTGCAGGTTCCTGACTACGTAGAAAGTCTGCATAATCCAATTGGGAAAGAAAGGTAGTTTGAACCAGTTTCAGTTTAGCGTCTCTTGTGAGGAGATTATTAATCCTAAAGAACAGACCAAGTCTTTGTTTAAGTTTCTTTGCCAGTTCTTCTAAGTGATCTGTGAAAGTAAGTCTATGGTCTAACCAGACCCCCAGGTACTTGAACTTTGGTACATAGTCCAACTGCTCACCTAGAATGGTAGTGATCTGCGGGAGTGTCCCAGCAATTGTAGGATTTATTGCATTTTGAAGGGGCGAGAGGAACACTGCTTTGGTTTTTTTTGCATTTAAGAGCAGTTTCTGGTTTATAAACTGATGTTGCAGCAGATTAAATTCATTTTGAAGGGCTTTACAGGCCGCTTCAGGTGTGGGGCTACTAGCACAGAGTACCGTATAATCCGTGAATAGGTGTATTTGTGCTTCTTTGATGGGGGCATCTACGCTGTTAATATAAATGGTGAAGAGCAAGGGACCAAGAATGGAACCTTGTGGTACACCCCTCAATAGGGGTTTTGGTGGAGAAACTTTCCCTTCTGCCTTTACTTGTTGAAGTCGTCCTGAGAGGTAGTTGGAGAACCATTTAAGGGATAGGGAATCCAAACCAAAGTTCCGGAGGGACGACAGAAGCAGTCTGTGATCAACGGTATCGAATGCCTTCCTTAGGTCCAAGAAAACTGCTGCCAGTCATTTGTCACCTTGGCTAGAGCAGAGATTGTACTGTGCTGTGCTCTAAAACCAGATTGTAACAGGATGAGCAATTTTTCTGATTCCAGGTACTTCCGAAGCTGGGAGTTCACTATTTTCTCCAGCATCTTTGACAGGATTGGAAGTATATAACTGCTAGACATATGAATTCAGTGAATTTACTTTTTGTGAATACTGCTCTATGGTTTGTATGCCTGTACCTTGTACCACTGCCTCTAAACATTGTATGCAGTCCTACCCAGCACCTCCTTGTAAATGAGCTTGCTCAGCAAAGCCTTTTCCTGGTGAAATAAATAATTACAAATACAAAAATGCAAATAATCACACTTTCAGAACACAAATGTGGGGTTCACACTAATAATCCACATGATAATGTCTCCTGTTCTTTATGATGTCTATACACAAAAACAATACGATGGGGCAAAGTTTTGTGGCCAATGCGCCACTTTGTCAGGCCCTATCATTTTAAAACTCTCTAGAAATGTGCCCGACATGTGTGATTATCTTACTGTAGCTGCACACCCTGTTGTGTTCTTTGCTTACGTGGTTCAGAGCTGCAGCACAGAATAACCTTAAGAGCAAACTGCATCAGTAGTACAACCACAATATAAAATAGTGTTTTGTAAGTGTGTTACTTTAAAATAGTAACTCTCAACCAACAGAGGTAAATTGCAAACAAGAGTTCAGGTGTGTATTGACTTTATGCACTGAACTGAGTCTGCCACCAAAAATCCCAGAAACCTTTATAAACCATACTGTCCACAATATACTGTAATAGTGGTCAGTTCGCCATTCCTAGACGTGATTATCTTCGGCCCTGAATGGTTGCAATCAGCTTCATACTCCTATATGTGTATATATATATATATATATATATATATATATATACTCCGTGGTACTTAAAATCATTTCCCTCCACGTGTGGTTCACATAGTAAGGGGAACTTGCACATCAGTGTTAATGACCAGTACGGTTATGACTGTACTCAGTGTAATTTCTGTGACCAGTCTCCTCCACAGGGATTTATTTTTATTAGTTTTGTGCAAAAGCTAATTAAAAATAAAAATGCAGGAGAAGCCAATGCAAACTATCTCAATGGATAAGAAAGTGGACAGAAGGTAAACTGTCCTTAAGGAGGGCCTTAATTTTCTCCATACAGACTGCAGCTGAGGGCTTGGTACCAGCAGCAGTGGACTCTAGATCTGCCATTTGTGCTAATACTCCAGACAAAGACAGTGAAAGGGTTGATGGTCTGTGGGGAAGATTTTAACTTATGCTTCTATAGTTTACAGGCAGGCTACGTACCTGGCCTCTGCAACCAAATATCAGCATAGCCTCTGGTCTTCCCTTCTACTCTTAGTAGATACAGTTCCAGAACACCTAAGGGAGAATTTTCAGCACATTGTACAATTATAGTAAGGACGCATCTAAACAGATGCTCCAAATGGCAGTGGATGTTAATGACACTGCTGCTCAAGGGTCGACATAGCCACTGGGGTTGTAGCCCGGAGACAAGTTTGGCTGAAGTGTACTAACTTGTCCCAGCTGCAATGGATGGTTTGTGACCTGCCATTTGAAAGCACAACCGTTTTTGGGACTGCAAATCCTCTCTGCAGAAAGCCAAGGAAGCTAAAGTGACCACTGAGTCCCTGCTGACTCTGGTAAATGGTGCACTTTCCAGACTGAGAAAGGTCGTCAGCCCTTTCATGCTCTCCCCCACACACAGGACTTCAGACATCAGGCAAGAACCTTCCCTGGCAACCATGGTAAAGAAAAGAGATGTAGCAAGGCACACACTGCCTCCGTTTTGACTGCCTCAGGACAGTCAGAAGAACAGCAGACCTGACTCTCTGCCTGCCACCCTTCTGGTCCCCTCCAACCTCCTGGTGGGAGGCAGGATCTCCCACTTCTACCCAATCTGGCTTTTCATCACCACAGACAAGTGGGTACTTAAGATTTCAGGGATGCTCTGACTCTGGAATTTATATTACTTCTTCCTCACAATCATATGGGAAAGTGTAGAGTTTTCCTGGCTTACAGCAGGATTGCATAAGCAAGGAAATGCTGAGCCTTCTGCTTGCAGAGGTGATAGAGGAGGCTCCAGAGACTGAAAGGGATTCTTTTCCCAATACTTTCTGGTCCCCAAAAGTCAGAATGATGGCAGTCCATCTTGTATCTCAGGGGGCTGAAAACATTTCTGAGATACGCAAGGCTGAGGAGCTTTTTGCTTTAGGGAGATTATTCCTTCCCTCTAGAAAGTAGACTGGTTCTGCTCCCTGGGTCCAAAGGATGCTTGTTTTCACATCCCATCAGACTGTCTCATCAGAAGTTCCTCCAGTTCAGTCTAAGAGATATATTAGCACAGAATGTTGCCATTTGGACTATTCTCTGCTCCCTGAGCTTTCACCAAATGCCTGCCAGTGGTGGTAGTCTACTCCGCAGGCAAGGGGTGGCCGTGCATCCATATCTAGATGGCTGTCTAATCAAAGGTGGCTCACCAGAGTCAGTTGTGAGTCAAGGCCGGAGACCGCATGGTGGGTACATTTCAGAAGCTGGAATTCCTCCTGAAACTACAGAAGTACATAGACCAATACTCAGAACATCATGTTAACTGAGGCAGAACTAGATTCGACCCTAGCCAAGGCTCTCCTGTCTCTAGACTACTTGGCCCTAATGTCCTTTGCAGGGTCTTTTCAGGGTTTTCAGTAGTACACAGTCAGGGAGTTCCCCAAACTTCTTGACGTGGTGGCTTTGACCAGATCACATTTGTAGTTCCTTAGGTCTGACTTTACATTCAGTGGTTCCTCAAGGAACAGTAGTCACAAAGGAGGGTTCACAAAAACTGCAAGGCATAGGTGACCCCAAAATTGATGGAAGCCCTATTCATGTTGGTGATAGTTATCTGAGATCCAGTCTTAGCCTATAGCAGAAACATCTTCTGATACTTTTGTCACAAACCAAAAGGTGTGTAATTTAAAGCTGCTTCTAAACTCTGATCTTGGTTCATAATTTTTGAAGGGAGGAAGGGAGTTTAGTTTCCCACAAGTTTTCCTCTCCCTTTGGGTGGGGGTTGGGGAGATATTGTTTTCCCTTGAAGGGCGGGCTGTCTTTGCCCTCCCCAGTTCTGGGGGTGAAGGCAGTAACTACTAGGTGTTTCTAACTGGCTGGATCAGGAGAGGGACCGATGGATCTGCCAGTCTAGTTTTGTGATGGGGTCTCTGGGAGCAGCCAGACTTTATATATAGATAACTTAGGCTGGCAGCCTTAACTAATTATATTTGTGACTATAAAGGGATTGGGCACGAGGAGGTTTGTCCTTCTCAAGTGGTTGTTCTACCTCCATCTGCTGTGCTTCGACACCATAAGTGTCATGGAATGTCACTTACACTCTGATATAAGGGATCGGGAGTCCAACTTTAATCACCTAAGGGCTCTGGATGAGAGTTGCCCAGATGGGTGACAGCATGACTCCTTCGGTCCGTCTCTCCCCCAACTGGATTTGGAGCAGGAGAGGGGGTGGGCCACAGAGATTCCTAAATTAAGGACTCTCCAGTATTGGAAGTTCTTACACAAGTTTAATCTGGTTAAGGTTCTACTTATGGTTACACTGAGATTTTTTCTATATTTTTGGTTGCAAAAGGTTGCCACGTGGTTACAGCTTCTTTTGCAGGGATTGGGTTTACTTTTATTAGGGATGGTAATCATTTCAAACTCAACAGAAACATGGCTTAAATTAATATTAGACAATGGGTAAGCAGGGCACTCTTGTTCTGTAATATACTGTTCATGGTCTAACATGCCCTATAAAGAGAAGTAAGATAATGTCCTTTCTTAAAAAAATCAGAGGTGGATTTTATTCTATTACAGGAGACCCATCTGAGTCCAAATGAGCATGAAAAATTGAAAAAATGTGGATATAATATAGCCCTGACTTCATCTTATAAAACATGTAGACACAGGGGAACAGTTATTTTAGTACCCACTATGGTACCTTTTGAAATAACAGACTCACTGACGGGTAAAGAGGTTGTTTTGTACTTCTGAAAGGTCATTATAATGGGGAGAAGCTTACTCTAATATCAGTCTAGCTCCCCCAGGGTCACCTTTTTAATTTTATAGAGATTTTTTGTTAAAGGTGGCGGGATGGTCTGGGGACATCTGATTATTGGAGGGGATCTGAATCTGCATCTTCACCCTCATCTGGACACTTCCTCACAGATTCAGAAGAAAGATAATGGAGTAGCAAAACAAGTGTCTAAATTATTAGAGGAAATAGGATATATAGATATATGGCGCCAATGCAAAGGTAAAACACGGCAATATACGTACTATTCTTCCTCCCACCAGACCTATTCTAGGTTGGACTATTTCTTAGTACCAAAAGTATTTATTTATTTATTTATTTGCTTTTGGTAACCGGGTGAGTGCACTAGGCATAGCAATGCCTATTTTCAGGCACGACCTGGGAGAAGACAGTTAAACATACAAAATGAAACATGCATGTGATGCAGCACATGAAATAGGTGGAACACGTTAAGGAATGCAGGCAGCTAACAACAACTGGAACAGTAGGATCAAAGAGCAGTTATATTATAAGGTCACTGTTTAGAATCATGGGTCGGGGATATGGTTCTCTCCAACCATTCTCCCATATATGATCTGGGCTTTTCTGATTGGTGTGGCTCCTCAAGTGCTGAACAATGATTGGACCGCCGGCCCTGGGCTGTCGTGCTCATTGGTGTGCCTTTTTCGGATAGAGACTACAGCAGTTTCAGCGCCTTTTTTAACTATCAAACCTAGCTCTTCTAGCTTAAATTTTCTCCCACCCCCCCATCTCTTCCCAGGTCTCCATTAAATACTCAGTAGCTCCTCCCTCCGATGTCCTCCCCCTTGTATCATTGGCTTATCTCCAACCCTGATCTGAGCTGTCAACTAAACTACTTAGTTTGTATTCCCCTTTCGACCTGTTTTTAATTACATGCTCTTAAGCTCTCAGCTTCTAACCCACTTTAACCAACCTGTCAGTTTCTTGCCAAAGTCTTCTATGTCTCTCACTATAATTCTGCTTTCCCAGTGAGACAACCATCACTCGCAAAGCTCCTAGGTTTGACCCCCCACACCTAAGTGGGACGTGCAAAACTACGCCTGCTCAAATACCCTCCATATTTCTTGTCTACCCCGTTTAGGCTTGTACTTTTGTGGACTTTGTCTGACCCCTTACGAGGTGCCTCCTCATGATAGTCAATCCAACATAGACAAGTGCACGACTTTCCTCTGGCTTGTTGCTGGGGGTACCTATCCTCTCTGCCTGTCTATAAGGATACAAAAATGTCCCACAGATGATATTGTATCTTCTTGCGATAACGCTACCCCTACTCCACTTGTCCATGCCTATGGCACCTCAAACCGAAGCAACCCACCCTGGCTTTTTGCCACAAGACTTCTACTACTCTAGGCTTCTGCTACTTCCTACCACTTGCTGTGACCCAACCCCAATACTACTAAATAGGATACTGATCCACATGGTTGCCCATGTCCAAAAGAAATGCCACTGGCACCTACATGCCCATGGTTACTTCTTGCGCCGCAAGCTATGGTATTTTCTCCTACTTGCTCTACTGCTGTCAGGCGATGTTCAACTAAATCCTGGACCGGCTAATGTTCTACCCGGCACTATTAGTAATGCTGAAGTCCTTATTATAGCACAACACAATATTAGGAGCCTTGCACATAATCTAGCTGAGCTTGAATCCTGGACCACCCTATACAAGCCTGACATTATATGCATAACTGAAACTTGGCTAAAACTGTCCATACCTGATTCTCTATGCCCCCTTCCTCAATATAATCTATTAAGACTTGACAGAGCTGCTCCCAAGAGAGGGGGTGGGACAGCGGTCTACTTTAGAGATAATCTCGATGTCTCTGCCCTAAAAGCATCTACCTCACACCACTGTGAGGCACTTCATGTCCTGCTCACTCTTAGGACCAAAAAATTATATATTGTATGTGCCTACAATTCCCCAACCAACAGACAAATAGGACCGGATGAGCTAGTAGACCAAATCTCATGCCTAGCTGGAAGAAATGAGGTCCTCATACTTGGGGACCAAAACATTAATTGGCTGGGTAGTAACCAATCCACAATAATGGCTAAATTACAGAGTTATAACCTGTACCAACTGATAGGCGAACCTACCAGACATGCCCCTCACTCAAACACAAACACGCTACTAGACTGGATCATGACCAATCGCCCTGAAAATGTAATTACTTCTGGAGTACTACCAGATGCCATCACTGATCACTCCCCAACATACTGCATCTGGGGCAAAAACAGACATACCCAGATGGGACCTCGCTTCATTACCTTCCACAACTATGCAAATTTTAACCCTCAGTCTTTCTTGAACGACATTGCTGCTACTGATTGGTCCCCCATTCTTATGTCCGATGATGCTCAGACTGCCCTTAATCTGTTCTTGAAACCCTTCCTAGCACTCCAGGATAAGCAGTGCAAACTTGTGACCCATCAGGTAAGGAACAGGCAAACCCGTTGGCTGAAATCTGACCTGCTAGCTAAACTCAAACTAAGGGATAAAGGCTGGCTCCGCTATAAGAACTCTGGGCTAACCACTGATCTTAACACCTACAGGGCTCTGCAAAATGCCTGCAAAAAGGACATCAAAAAAGCCAAGAGCTCCTACTGCAAGGACCCACTAACCAACTTCTATGGTGACCCCAAAAAATGTTGGTCCCATATTAAATCTTTCCTTGGTTCTAATCTAGCATCCACCCCTAATGACTTGTCACTTGATGGGGTGCACTATAATAATCCCAGAACCATTGCCAACTTCTTCAACAACAAATTCTCGGACTTAACTAACTACACTTCCTCTTTCCCTGTCCAACCAGTCGTATCCAACTGGCAAAATGCAAATGGTCCTCATTTCTTCTTCAAATCAGCAACTAAATGTGAAGTGCTTAGACTGCTAAACAATATCCTGGAATGCAATGTAGCTTGCTCTGACAATCTAGAACCAAAGCTCCTCAAGATCGCAGCACCCTTCATCGCTGCTCCCCTAGCCAGGATTTTCATGCTTTCCCTGTGCCAGAGCTATATCCCTGAGATATGGAAGACACCTAGGATTACCCCTGTTTTCAAAAAAGGAGACCGTAAAGATCCCTCAAACTACAGGCCTATTGCCATACTGTCTGTCCTAAATAAAATTCTTGAGAAGCTTGTAGCTGCCCAGACAATTGATTTCCTTCAGAAACATGATCTACTTTCCCCTGCCCAGCATGGATTTCGCAAAGGCCATAGCACCACTACTGCCCTTCTCAAATTCACGTCAGATACACTAGTGGCTATGGACTCCGGTCTACTCACCAGGGCAATTTTCATAGATATGACCAAGGCTTTTGACCTTGTTGATCACTCCATCCTTCTTACCACCCTTGGATCACTAGGCTTCTCGAATAACGTCGTAATGTGGTTTGGAAACTACCTATCTGATAGGACTCAATTTGCGAAAATACAACTCTACTGTCTCGGACAAGACCACTATAAATGTTGGGGTTCCGCATGGCTCCATCCTTGGGCCCCTACTTTTTTCTCTTTTCATAAATAACATCTCCACTGACCTCTGCAGGACAACCTCCTTACTTTATGCAGATGATATTGTTCTGTATGCTAGTGCAAAAAGCATTGAGGACATAAACAAATCTTCTCTCTCGACTTTCAGTTAATACAGGAGTGGCTATCTACTCACAAACTTGTTTTAAATGAGTCCAAAACCCAAGCTATGCTCTTTGGGTCAAATACTAAACTCAAACATGCACATCCTAATTTTAAAGTCAACTCACTAAATGGCTCACTAGTTGGGATGGTAAACTCTTTCAAATATCTGGCCTCACCCTTGATCCGTCTCTAAATTTTGACTTACACATCAATCAGACCTGCAAAGTGATCAACTCCAAACTTGGAATAGCCTATCGAACCAGCTGTGTGCTCACCCCCTCAGCAAGGCTTGCCATAGCCCGTGGCATACTCCTTCCATCACTTACCTACGGTGCTGCAACTTATGACTCGGCATGCAAATCTATCCTTCAGAAATAGGATATCACATATAACAATATCTGTCGATACGCGTCCTCCTCATACCGTCTGAAACACCACTGTCTTCTCTATTCAGACCTTGGTTGGCTTCCTCCTAATGAATTAAGGCTTCATGCATATGGCTCTATCACTGATAATATTGTCCGCCTACAAATACCTGCATCCCTTGCAGAACTTTTCCAAAATCTGACACCTTGCTATGGGCTAAGGTCTGCCGACCAGGCCCCCGTCTTCATCCCCAGACACAAAACCACAAAAGGCGCTAGTGCTTTCACCTGCCATGCCCCCAAATACTGGAACTCCCTTCCACTAGCTTTGCGCCAATCATCATCTCATGCATCTTTTAAAAAAGGGCTGCAAAACTATCTTGATTCTTCCCACAAGTGCTCCTGTTTCAAACCTCCATAGCTTCTTTTCGTTCCCAGTGGCATTTATTAATCTTATCTTCTATACGCTATGCACTTCTCCTTCTTATCTGTCCCACCTCCCCCCTTATTTTCACTCTCACCTCTCTTTTCTTGGCTATAACTTCTATCACTTACTAGTATCCTTTCCCTAGGACTTTATTCTTTCCCTTATTAGCACTAAAATGTTCAATCTGGGGGGCGCTGTGGAGCCCGAGCTAGACGGTTGCAAGGATTAGTAGCTCTGCAGAAACTACGAATTAAAAGATAACTTTTACATTTTATAAGGCGGTTTAAATACTGAAAGTGACAGGACAGGCAATCGGAAGATAAGCTGTATCGCTATGGGCAATCCAAGGAAGGAGCAAAGAGCAAGCAAAACGTAGCCCCGCTCGCCACGAGGTCTGCCCAAGGCCCTGCTACCTCTGAGCCCGAGATACCTCACAAAGAAACTCTTCAGAGTCTGGGAATAAAAATGAATTGTCTTATTTCTTCGTAGAGGGTCTGGCTTCTCGATTTGATTCCTTAACCAGTAGAGTAATAGTATTAGAGACGGATGTATCATTTATTAAAGTGGAGACTGAGAAAGCTGGAAAATGCTCAGAATCAGCCCTGGGAGTGACCGCAAAACTAGTGAAAGAAAATACCCATCTTCGTTCAAGGCTAGAAATGTTGGAGAATCAGGCAAGGGCGAATAACTTGAGAGTGCTTGGAATCCCGGAGCAAGCAGAGGGTGATCATTTGCCCCTATTCATGTTGGAATGACTGGAATCGCAATTTGGGCAACACCTTGCTGAATGGAAGATTTACATTCAAAAAGCCTACAGGGTCACAACAAGGGGTCGCCAAGTAAACTCAGAAGCTCCCAGGGCTATTGTGCCAGTCCTCGATGGAGTCGGAACTAGAGATTTTCTCCTTTCACTGGCCAGACAGAAGAGAACTTTGTTATGTGATGGGGAGAAGGTTAGTCTATATTCGGATCTTAGCTACGCGACTTGGCAAAAGAAAAAGAGGTTTGATGGAGTTCGATCGATATTGAGAGGGGCAGGAGTGTCGCACAGTATGATTTTCTCGGCCTGTCTGAGAATCGCGCATCAAGGGAAAATTTATATTTTCACCGATCCACAAGAGGCCTTGAAGTGGACTCGGAGATGTGTGCCAGCTAGTCGTCTTCGCGAACATGTTTCACAGTCCTCTTCAGAGGACGAAGACGAAGAAGGCGGCACAACCTGAACACTCTCCAGTAAACAGTAAGAACACTTCCAGAGCGATCTAACGAACTTTAAGTTGCTGAGAACTTTATGGTTTGGGACTATAGCTTACAAAGTGGTATGCCAGTGTAATATGGGCATGTTTAGTTTTACTTTTAATTAGTCCCTAGGAAACCTTCCTTCATAGTAGTGACAGGGCAGTGATACGGTTAAGAGACAGCCTGATACCTACTTATTTTTTCCTGCTGTCTTGTAAGTAGAATGCCTTAATTTGAAATAGAATTTTAAATCTAGAGCTTAATCCTTTTTTGTTTAGTACCTTAAGGTACCTAGTATTATGATGAAGCATGATCTCTCATTTTCTTTTATAAGAAGAAAAGTTTGGTTAATAATCTAGCCTTTTGGCTAGGGAGTTACTTATATGGAAATATATTCATGCTGCTCCTGGGTTCAAGAGCACAGCAAGATTCAGCTAGAATGTTGTTAATGGCTTGTCTAGCCTCTATAGGAACCCCTGATGATGTAGCTTAATGATGGAGTACGGATATTCCTTTTAAGTTTATCTGCGTGTATTAAGAGGGGTGGTGCCCTCAATGTAGTATTCATTTTTTATGTATGTACTTCATCAGTGATATGTAGCTTGTATAACATTGATAAACTCAATAAATACAAAATAAAAAAAAAATGTTCAATCTGTTTCATGTTTTTCTTCCTTAAAGCTCATTGTAGTGTAGTTTTTGGTTTGTACTGCTCCTCTCTTACTTTTATTTTTTCTCTCTACACTGGTATTACATTTGCTAATTGCTCTGTATACTACTGTTAACTATTTTTGTACTTGTATTGAAATGTTTCCCTGTATTGTTGCACTGTACCCTCCCGGGTCGTGCCTGAAAATAGTCATTGCTATGGCTAGTGCACCTACCCAGTAAACAAAAACTAAATAAATATATTTAAAATTCAACTTGGGTCACTTTAAACACACCACGGTCTGGAGACTAAACTTCTCCTCATTACAATATGAATCTGGCCAGAAAATTATAAAAGACCTAATAAAACAAGCAAGTGGTGGAGAACGAGAATCCCTCTATTTCTTCCACAGTGATCTGGGACACTGTAAAATCATTGGTGCATGGCAAATTTATCCCGCTTTCTTCCCAAAACTAAAAACAAGAAGAAGCCCACAGGCTTCCGCTCCAGACTCAAATAAAGGAACTCGAAACTTTGCAACGAGAGAAAATAGACAAAAATAGAGGCTCCCAACTTAAGGTTCTTAAAAGAGAATTTATTTCTATTTTAGATTATGTATTTATGGCAATGTTTCTACGAAGGGACCCCAAGAGTTCATAGACTACTGGCAGGAAGGCTCCACCGACAGCGTGCAAAGGCCCTAATAGCCACAATCCGCCATCCAATTAGTAAGAAAATACATCACACAAAAAATATAGCTGAAGCTTTTCATGCATACTATGCAGAACTATGCAATGAAAATAATCCCCCGCACCAGAGGCAGTAGAGGCTTTTTTGGAGCTTCTGCATTTGC
Source organism: Neoceratodus forsteri (assembly GCA_016271365.2). Lineage (NCBI taxonomy): Eukaryota > Metazoa > Chordata > Ceratodontiformes > Ceratodontidae > Neoceratodus > Neoceratodus forsteri. The sequence goes on from CM028138.1 coordinate 421,671,426, forward strand.
CTAAAATCTCAGAAGAACAAAAACAAATGCTTTCAGCCCCCATACTTCAAACAGAAGTATTAACAGAAATTAAAAGATTATAATCTGAACAATGTCCAGGGTCTGATGGTCTACCCTATGAGTTCTATAGACAATTTAAGAACACCTTAACTCCCCTACTATTTAGTGCCTTTAACTCAGCTTGGTCCCTCCGAGGTAAATTGGCACCTTCATGGGCGCAGCCAATAATATCTGTTATTCCCAAGCCACCCAGAGACCCCACACTATGTTCTTCACATAGGCCAATATCTATCTTGAACACAGACTGTAAGATATTGACGGGTATCTTTACCAGGAGACTGGAGCATATCATTCCAACACTTACACATCAGGATCAAATGGGTTTTGTCATGCAGAGACAGGCCATGGATAACATTAAAACATCAGTTCATATCATTGACCACCTGGCCCACACAAAACAACCAGCCTACCTGATGAGTTTTAATGCAGAGAAGGCCTTCCATAAAGTTTTGTGGGCCTTCCTACATGGGGTCCTGGCTGGCTTTGGATTTCCCTTCGCCTTCCTTACTTTTATAATTAAACTATATTCTTCCCCGACAGCTCATGTTTGCACAAGTGGCCATATATCCCAACCACATAAATTGCAAAGGGGTACAAAATAGAGGTGCCCCCATCTCCATTCCTATTCACTTTATACATAGTGCCACTGGTGCAGAGCAGATTCTGGGGGTCGAGCTGGGAAGCACCTATCATAAATTGGCACTTTATGCAGACGATATTCTGCTTTATTTTATGCACCCTGAAAACTCCCTACCTGAAGTTTTCCGACATATTGAAACCTTTTCAGACCTATCAGGGTACATATTAAATTGGACGAAAACAGAAGTCCTTGTTTTTTCACAGGACGTCTCCCAATCAACACAGAATACATACCCAATGAGATGGGATTTAGAAGTCATTAAATATCTGGGTATTAGGCTGGGTCGTACCTCCTCTTCTTTACATGTAAATAATTATGCTGCACTGCTAACCAAAATTACGGCAGTTCTGCAGATGGTCTATCCTTTCTTTGCCCTCTCTTGCCAGGATACAGGCAATCAAGACTAATGTCATTCCAAGGTTTTTATGTTTGTTTCAATGTGTACCTTACCAAGTTACACAGAAAGATTTACTAAGCTGGCAGAAACTTATCTTAAATTTCCTTTGGGCTTCCAAGCAACCACAAATCTCCCAGAATATTCTGTATTTACCTAAAACAGAGGGAGGAAGAGCAGTGCCAAGCTTGCCAGGTTACTGGGTTGCAGCCCAGATGAAGCTGGCCCTTCTTTGGGCCCAACCAACCTACAAAGCCCACTGGCAGCAAATTAAGCTAGCTCAAGGTACGTCTCTCTTCTCCCACTTCAGGCCGCAATTTTTCAACTATAGATATACTTCAGAAGCAATTCCCTATTTGGGTACTACTACGGTCCTAGATTGCTGGGGTATGGTAGCAAGGAGGGGGATCACTGCCCAAAGTCTTTGGAGATATGCCTGGTGGATTTATGACCTAGCCTTCTGCCCAGAAAAATATGATTTGTGGCATAAAAGGCAAGCAGATCTAGGTTTAGTTGCCCCTTGGCAGCTTTTACAAAAGAATATTCACTAGCGTGTGGAAGAACTTATGCATTATTATCAACTGAGGGATTATATAAATGCCCGGATTCATAAGGTGGCCCATCTAAAGGACATTTGCCCATACCCCCAAGAAATAGATCAAATTTGGGAGACAACACACAGAAAGGGAGCAATTACCTAACTTTATGCCAGTTTTATCACAGATCATCAGTATAATACGCAGGCACTGCAGCACAGATGGGAACAAGAACTAAAGTTGACCTTAGACACTCAAGAATGGGCTAACGTTTGGAAATATGTTTGCTTAACTACTTCTTCTCCAATGTGGAAAGACTTTGCCTGGAAGCTGAGAATTAGATATTTTATAACTCCACAACTACAATTTGGGAGAGGTACAGCTGTCTAGTCCGGCTTGTTGGAGGAGGTGTGGGGAGCCGATTGCCACACATGCACACGTTTTTTGGGAATGCCCTCAATTAAAACAATACTGGGTTCAAATACAACAACACCTTGATGCCACCATTACCCTCTCGGCTCCATTAGGCCCAGAGAACTTAATCTTAGGCATTTGCCCTTCAGGTATAAAGGGAAGGAGGGACATTATCTTTGGGCTATATTGGTAATAGCAGCTTATAAAGCTGTAACAAAGAAATGGTGTCAAGAGCCCCCTCCCCCCCCACACACACCTCAGGACTGGCTTGTGATTATACAGCAGATACAAGCTATGGAGTGAATTACCTTTGCTGTTTAACACAAGGCCACAGCCTATATGAACCACTGGACGAGATGGGAACTGTATCAAGAAAATGTGTGCCTGGGTAATGTTTAGTAAGCATTTGCTGATATACCTGTCCCTAGATTACTTTATTAACAAGCCCAGAGCATGAACTCATTAAGTAATAAATAAATTGATCTTTTTATGTCCCTTAATGACAATAACAAAAATAGATAACAATAATGTTTTAAATTAAACATCTATGTAACCCCCCTACAAATGGGGGTCACCAAAAAGCCTTCCTTGGGTGAGCCTAAATGCCCTCTGCCAGGCTGGTGTCCTGTGTCTCAGCGGTTTAAAAAAAAAATAAATTGTATTAGAGTGCCTAAGTGCCTCTGCATCTGTCTCTTTAAGTGCTACCTGCTTGTAGCCTTAATTAATCTGAATGGGGGTCTGTGTGTTTCTATGCCCGAATCCCGCCCGTACTGCTGACTTTTCACTCCGTTTCTACCATCGCTACTTGTGCAGAGAGAGCCCTGTTAAAAGATGTAACTAATTGCTCGGAATCATTTAGAATAGTGATGATAATGTAAGTTGTTCTAACCTGCCTTCTTGCAGCACAGACTGTTTCAGTTTAGCTTCACCATTTTGGTCCTGAACTGCTGAATTGGACCAATCAGTACTACGGGACTCTAAAATGGAGCCTGCTGTATTAGAGATATGTGGAGAAGACTCCGGGTATTGTAGTTCTAGGGACATGGATATGCTGTTCAATCCACACTTACTGGCAGGTTCCTTGCTGCTTTAAATCTTGCCGGAAGGTCTTCAAGCTGGCTCCTCCCACCAACTCGGGTGATAAAACTCTCGGCTCCGCCCCTTGACGCCAGATCTTCCTTACCACTTGGAAGTTCAGGTTCCCTCCTTTGCGCTCTGTGTTTTAGGCCTGGATCCTAACTCTTCGGTTAAACCAAAACTTATCTTAAAGTTTACAAGACTTGGTCTTTTCTTCTTCCTCGCGATGGACCAAGTCGACTCAGATTTCGTGGTGCCCTGTGGGCAGAAGATGTCCTGGACCGATCCGCACTCCATGTGCGTTTACTGCCTTGGGCTCAATCACAATTCGCAGGCCTGAGAATTGTGCAAGTCCTTTTCGGCCACGGTTCTTGAGGATGGCGCTGCCAGATTGCAACTTGGGCGCCCCGAGAAATGTTATCCTCCGGTAAAGTTGAAGGAGGCCCGTTGGGCAGTGTCTGTGGTGGCGGGTTTGGCTGAACAGCTCGAACAAATGATCGCCCTCGAGGAGGAGGCGGCCCAAGCTGCATCAACTTCTTCTTCGGTTGCGGCATTTATCCCGCTCTCTTTGGGCTCCTCCTACACGGCTTCGTTCAAAGAGCTTTGTCAATCCCTCTCCACCAAGGGAGAGGGCCCTTCGGGACATTCCTCTCGGTCCAAGAAGAAGGACTCCAAGGGTAAGTCCCACTGTCGACGTTCGTGGAAATGGGAGAGGTCCCTTTCCCCGGATAGTCGACACTCGACTTCGGTCGAGGTTGCGGCTAAGGCCGCTGGCTTCATGGTGTCCCCGTCAGGTCAGCCGTCTGAGACACCCGTCGATGCAGGTTGAGATTTTTCTCAACCTGTCAGACGGGCTATCGACTGGAGAAGCTGACAACCCTTCTTCACCGGTTCCCCCGGGGGAAACCGAGGACTTGCCTGTGCCTCCTGTGCCGAAGTCCCTGGTTAAGGTCCCCGAACCTAGGGGGAGGAGCGGGTTTCCCCTGCTTCCTCTCAGACCCACCCTCGGAAACACCGAAGGTCTCGGACCTCTTTTCAGTCCAGCCGATCCCGTCAACATCGGCAGTCTCGGTCTCGGCACCGAGGAAAGCGGTGGCACCGCTCATCCTCGTCTTCGTCCTCTTCAGAGGATAGACTCTGGTGCAAATTGCATCAGCGCTACAAGGATCTGATGTGGCAGCAGCTCCTTTTGACCAGGAACAAGCTGACTCCGTTGCCTTCCCCGGCCATTAAGTGGCTGTCACCAGAGCGGCTGAAACAACCCCTCGTTGTAATCGAGGAGCCGAAACCGGCACCGGTTGTTCGGCTGAAACCAGCTGCGCCACCCATTGTGGTGGAACCCCCGCCTCCACAACCTAAAACTGGGGCACTGACCAAGGATTCTCATCAGGTCAGGGTTTGCCCCATTGGTTGTCAGTCACCCTCACTCCCGACTGGCCTCGGCAAGTGGAGGGTGGCTCAGGCCCTCGGCAGCTGTTTGCAGACTCCTTGGAGTCTGTCGATGATTCCTCGCTGTTCTCCAGGCCCCTCGACCTGGAGTCTACTGGGGGTCAATCGGTGGACGAGAGCCCATCCTCGTTCCTGAGAATGCTTTGGCTCATCTCAGACTCTACTGGGATGAAGCTTGAACCCATTTCAAAGCAGGCCAAGTATACCCTCACGGAGATACTGGACCAAGGGGATTCCCCCACAGAGGCCTTTCCAGTGGCCAAAGCCATTGTTGGCCCGGCTCTGGAGCTATGGCAGCGACCAGCTTCTTGTCCAGCACCTTCGGCCAGGATGGCCTGAAAGTATGCCGTTCCCACTAGTTCACTCTCTGGATTCTCAGAGCACCCCTCCGTGGAGGGGCTTGTGACCGACAGTGTTTTCCGGTGCTCTGGAAATGCTCAGGACGTGGACAAGCCACCCGATAAAGAGTCCAAGAAACTGGACTACTCAGGGCGTAAAGTATATGCTGCGTCAGGTCAGTTCGTCTGTTCTTATGGCACACTTTTCCCACACCCTTTTGGGCTCCCTGGATCAGGTGATTCCTCATCTCCTGGCTGACCTTCAGACTACGGTCAAGCAGGTGCGGGATCAGGGAAGGGCGGTGGCTAAGCAGCGGCTCCAAACTGCCTTAGACATTGGAGACTCTTGTGTCCAGTCAGTAGCTTGGCTGCGGCTCTCCACTTTCATAGCGGATACCCAGCACAAGATGACAGACATTCCCTTCCTGGGTACCGACTTGTTCGGTCCCAGGGTGGAGGATCATCTGCAGAGGATCGAGAAGTCCAATGCCACCTTGGACTCGGTCACGTCTGCCCAAAAGGACAAAGGCCACCAGCAGCAGCGTAAGCCCTTTCGGCCTTCTGCCTCTGCGGCACGTCCGGCCCAGCAACACCAGCATCAGGGCCAGCAGGCTCGCACTTGGCACCCCAAAACCAAGCCTGCAGCTTTCTCCAGCAGGAAGCCGGGAGGGAAAGGTCCAGGAGGCCCCTCAGCCGGTCCTTCCTCCAAGCCTGCCCAGTGACAGATTGAGGAGTGTCACCCCCACCCTTGTCACTCCCCCTTGGGTTCCCCCCATGGGGGGACAGCTCCGGCACTTCCTTTCCACCTGGTCCAATATCACCATGGACTGCTGGGTGCTGGAAGTGGAGGGAAAGGGTCTACCTCTGGAATTCGAGCAGGCCCCACCCTATCGAGCCGTTGCCCCACGGGTGCTACGGGGTCCGCAGACTCTCTGTTAGCTCGTCGAGCCGACATTGCCCTACTCCTCCAGAAGGAGGTGATCAGGGAGGTGGCAGATCCTCCACCAGACCCAGGGTTTGTGTACAGGTATTTCCTAGTCCCAAAACGGATGGGGGGCTGGTGCCCCATTCTAGACCTACATGACCTGAACAAGTTCCTAATGTCTCGAACCTTCAGGATGGTCACTCTGGCTCAGATCATTCCATCCTTGGAATGAGGCATGTGGTTCTGTTCTCTGGACCTCCAGGATGCGTTCTTTCACGTCCCAATCTGTCCGTCCCACCAGCGATTCCTCTGCTTTAGGGCAGAGGGGTCCCTTTACGAGTTCCGGGCCATGCCCTTTGGCCTCTCTCCAGCTCCCAGGGTCTTCACCAAATGCACGGCAGTGGTGACAGCATTCCTGTGGCGCCAAAGGGTCTGGGTGTACCCTTACCTGGATGACTGGCTGATTGCAGCCCCCTCCAGACCGGAGGTGGAGCGGTCCAGGGATCTGGCCTTCCAGGTCTGCTCTCAGATTGGCCTCCTCATCAACAAGGCCAAATCAGAACTCATGCCAACGCAGGTGATTCAATTCATCGGGGCAGAGCTCAACTCTCTTCGAGCCAGAGCACGGCTCCCGGCGGACAGGGCCGAGGTTCTTTCCTCCTTTGCCCAATCATTTCTGGTTGGGCAACTGCGCCCTGTCCTGGGACTTCCTGCGCCTCCTGGGCTTCATGGCGGCATGCACCAGCGTGGTCCATTGGGCCCGATGGCACATGCATCCCCTTCAATGGGGGCTAGCCTGCCAATGGTCGCAGCACTCCGGTCCTCTGGACCAGCCAGTGATAGTGACCCAGGAGATGGGGAACACTCTCCAGTGGTGGATCGTTCTGGCTCATCTGCAGGAGGGTATCCCATTTGTCCGCCCAGAACCAACGGTCACTCTAATGACTGACACCTCTCTGATGGGTTGGGGTGCCCATCTGGGGGAGCTCAGACAGCATGGCCTCTGGTCCCCTCAGGAGTCTCGATGCCACATCAACCTACTGGAGCTTCGGGTGGTCCGACTAGCCCTCTTCGCCTTCGCTCCGTTTGTATGGGGTCAAGTGGTCCAGGTCCAGATGGACAGTACCAAGACCATGTACTACCTAAACCACCAGGGTGGGACGCACTCCTTGCCTCTATGCAAGGAAGTTGTCCGCACTTGGTCTTTCATGAGCAGACTAAAGGCGGATCTCCTAGCCATCCATGTGGCAGGAGCCTCCAACACTCTGGCCGATGCCCTAAGCCGGATAGGTGCTGCATCTCACGAGTGGTCTCTCCTGCTGGAGGTAGTACATGATCTGTTCTCCCATTGGGGCACACCTCAGGTGGATCTGTTTGCCTCCAGGGAGAATGCGAAGCTGAGGCTGTTTCATGCCCGCCCCCCTCAGCAGGGCTCCTGCAGGGGGATGCCTTCTCGAGGCCGTGGACTCCGGGCCTCTTCTACACCTTTCCCCCATTTTCCTTGATCCACAAGGTGCTTCTCAAGGCGAGGAGGGACAAGGCACAGGTGATTCTGGTAGCCCCAGACTGGCCCAACCAGTTCTGGTATCCAGATCTCCTCAGCCTCAGCTCCAGGCTCCCGAGGCGGCTCCCAGCCCGCCTGGACCTGATCTCAGTCAACAAGGGGGAGGTACTCCAACCGGACCTTCAATCCCTGCACTTGACGGCCTGGTTCCTGAGCGGCTAGAGTTCCAGGCCTTGGGTCTTTCTGACGAGGTCCTCAACGTTGTTGAGGCATCTCGTGAGGAGTCGATCAGGAAATGCTATGCCTTCAAATGGAAGAGATTCTCCATTTGGTGTCAGGATAAGGGGTTGGACCCTTCCTCCTGTTCCTTGGCCAGCATTATGGACTACCTGTGGTCTCTTTCTCAGCTAGGGCTTCATCGGCGACCCTTAAGGTGCACCTGGCAGCCATCTCTGCTTACCGGGCGTGGGCCAGGAAGCAGTCATTGGAGCAGGAGAAGGTGGTCGGGCGCTTTTTCAAAGGGCTTGATCACATATCCCCTCCGGTGCGAGAACCTCCACCTCCGTGGGATCTGCTGCTGGTACTGGCTAAGCTCATGGGCAGCTATTGAACTATGCACAGGTGTGATATCTCTCACCTGTCGTGGAAGACTGCCTTCTTAGTGGCTATCACGTCAGCCAGAAGGATGGGAGAGCTCCAGGCGCTTTCCATCGAGTCTCCTTATCTGGTCTTCCACAGGGACAAGGTTGTCCTGCGCCCCCACCTGAAATTCCTTCCAAAGGTGGTGTCGGAGTTTCACCTTAACCAGGTGTTGACTCTGCCGGTGTTCTACCCCAATCACACCTCGGAGGCTGAATATAGGCTCCATACTTTGGACCCTAGAAGAGCGCTCTCTTATTACAAGGAGTGGATGGCTGAAGTTCGGGGCCAGGTTCGCCAGCTGTTTGTCACCTACGCTGAAACCGCACCTTGCAGACCTGCAGCCAAGCAGACGATAGGCAGGTGGGTCACCTCCTGCATAGATCTCTGCTACAGGTTGGTGGGCATGGAGCCTCCCAGAGGGATAAGAGCTCATTCTACCCGCCATACCGCTGCATCGTTGGCTGCTTCCAGGGATGTCCCTATCCAGGAAATCTGCAGGGCTGCTACCTGGAAGTCAGCACACACCTTCATTACCCACTACCACATCAACCTTGAGTCACGCCGGGATGCTGGTTTTGGGACCTCGGTTCTCCAGTCCTTATTTCCTAAGTAGGGGGTGTGCGCCTTGCCTCCTTCCTCCCAGAGAACTGCTAGGAGTCTGCCAGTAAGTGTGGATTGAACAACATATCCATTTCCCTAGAAATTCAGGTTACTCACCTGTAACAGGAGTTCTAGGAATGGTATATGTTGTTCATCCACACAACCCACCCGACCTCCCCAGCTTCGACGCGCAACCTGGCTTCCAGCGGGCTAGATCTGGCGTCATGGGGCAGAGCCAAGAGTTTTATCACCCGGGTGGGTGGGAGGAGCCAGCTTGAAGACCTTCTGGCAAGATCTAAAGCGGCAAGGAACCTGCCAGTAAGTGTGGATGAACAACATATACCATTCCTAGAACTTCTGTTACAGGTGAGTAACCTGTATTTTTGGACAATTGCCGCCTCTTTGCACATATATGGGGAGCATGTTGTGACTGACAGCTGAATCAGCCAACAGGATCTTTTGGACCTAAGGGAAATTCCCCAGCTGCCTAATCTGAGAGGCAGAACTGAGATGGAGCTGGAAGAGTGAGCAGCTCGTTGAGCTGGTGCCCCACGGGGCAGCGTGGGGACTTGGCGGGAAGGCTAAGTCTGGCCTGCCTGCCTTCAGTTCTCCTATCTGGAGAGAAGAGGAGAGTATTATTTTGGACCATGTCTCTGAACATTTCATTGTGCCCCAAGTTATGGGCACGATGAGCAGAGAAGAACAGAAAAGCCAGATTCAAGTTGGGAGCTGAAGGAGCAGGACCTGTGTGTGTTCAAGCGGCCGTTTTGCTGCGTAGTTCGCGTAGGAGAATCGTGGAAGACCTGACTGCTGGCCTACTTGTCTGATTTCTGCCCTGAGAGGGAGAAGAGGACGTCTTCAGACGGAATCTGAAGTTTGTGTGAAGGAAGCAAGCTGCTGCTGTGGGACGAGGCTTAACCTGTAGAAGACCGAAGATTTTGCTGAATGCGATCGGCCTGTCAGGACTCTGTGACCTGGTACAGTAATACAATTTTACATATGAATGTGCTATGTGCTGGATGGGGATCGCAATCTGATTTCCCCCATTGCTGTAGACTGTGTGTTAGTGCTGGAAGTTGTTTTCCCAGCTAAAATGCGGACTGAATCCATGCTGCCTGACGCAGACAGGCCCAGCCACGAGGGCCTTGCTCACTACCCTGCTGCACAGGAAAAAAAACATTGATGAGGGACCAGCCCCTTGCACCCTGCCTGAACAAGCTCAGAGTCAAAGCACCGTGAGTGGGTCTTGCTTCCTCTGGCAATCCAGAGAGTTCATCCATCAGCCCTCCTGTGTTTAGCCTGGGTACCGTAATTTATCAGGGTAGCTCCCTGCAACTTTTGTCTAATCACAGTGTGTCATTTGATTGCCTTGTGTTTTTCTTTCCATGAACTGAGCCCTCCGGCTCTGGATTACAAACTGTGTGTGTGCATGTTCTTTTTCCATCACAGGGCCCCAACCAGCTGCAACGGACCTGGCTATCCCCTTTCTCCATCCTGGGTACCCAGAGTATGTGACTGAGTGGGACTCTAAGTGCATGCACAGTACTGTGATTATTAATGTGTTTAAGCCAATTAACCCGATTTTCTCCCTTCCTTGTTACAGCTCCCTGAATAAATCAGATCTGTTTGTTTCTGCAAATTACATTGACTGTGGTGTCAGTTTATGCTAAAGGTATTGCATTGTTGCTCTTGTACTGCATCACCTTATTTTACAGGGGGTCCCCAGAGTCAAGCTGAAGGAACCAGCCCTGGGGGTAAGTGTTAAGTACAAGTGTATGTGGCCTGCATATCTGGGGTATTGGGAGAGTCACTGTTGTGTATGGTGTGGGCCACTAGTGGGAGATAAGGGGGGTCACAGTGTTCCAGAGGGCTGTGGCCTGGTAAGCGTAACCCAAACCAACCCAGACCTTTGGGTGGAGGCACCCATTTCAGAACTCAGGCCCCTTAACCTGTTAGTAGCCAAGCAGGCAGGGGTAGTAGCCCAAGGGATAGCGCCACGTAGGGGTCACATCTATATTAACCCTGCCCTGAAAATAGAATATACTTAGCATATTTAAGAACTAACAACAAAATGAAATCTTGTAACCTTACTTAGTGGCAACAAAGGTTTTTTAAGTTGTGAATTATGTTTAACTTTAAAGTTCACATCCTATATTTTAGTTCATGATGTCTTTTTATAATTGCATGAATAATTAACAAAATTGATATAACATTTTCCAAACTGTTTTCTAAAAACCATGGAATGTAATTTGATAAATTGTGGAACATGTATTGTTATGAACTGATTCAAGAAAATTCAATAAACAAGTATAAAAAAAAGAAACTGCTTCTGAATAAAATCCATAAACCAATGGCAATGTTGTATCAGTACTGAACAGACACAGTCATGTATTCAGTGCTGCCAGATTTACGTGGATCCCCGTATTTAACAGGGTTTCAATTTCAAAAACAGGATATGGGGATGAAAACCAAATCCTGTTATTTTCACGGTGATTCGGCTCAATCACTACAGGCATCAGTCTCTCCTGATAAAAATTAAAATCACTGCCCAGACTGCATGGACTGACTCATTGGAAAGCACAAGTCCGGTCTGGCCCACAGCACCTATGAGGCGATATGATTTTTGGCGGGATCCAAGAGGCACTATAATAAATTATGTGCCGAGTGGGAGATGGTTTACTTTGTTCTCCCCGCTCAGCTCGTTACATGCAGCATCTCCGTCTGTGTCAGCGGCGGGTCCCAAACCATGTCCTGGTATGCAGTCCATCTGGTCCACTCACTTATGTTAGTTCAAGCTGGGATTTTGTCCCTTTAGTCCACCAGATCTAATGAGCAAGCCATACAGTGGAAGTGTAGCTATGCGAGCTGCACGAGTCAGTGTGTGATTCTGTCCCGATCGGATCAAGAAGCAAGACAGAGTCAGTGGCAGCAGAAACAACAGAAAGAGGGACTCAGGGCTTCATTAGCCCTCTCCAAAATGGTGCACACAAACAATGAATGAATCCGGAGCACCCAAGTGGCAGCAGAACTGGGCGGTTTCAAACACAGAATCCCAAATCAGCAGCCTTTTGGAAAAGCTTACAGGTATTTTGCAGTGTTTGTGATGCACTTTGGCTGGTGCGGACATTGTGGGGACTTTGGGAGGATTTTTGTGAGGGTGAGGGGGGCACCTGACGGCAGCCATGCACTGTCTACACCCACTGCAACCCCCACCCCACCAGACTTTCACTAAGTATCTCTCCCACATCATACTAACATCAGCCTTCCTGAAGTCTAATACTTTTGTCAGTGAGTGATTTCTTTCTACATGTTATCCTGTTTCAAACCACACAGTCTGGAGATCACTCACTCCAAAAGGCTCTGAAACTGTGACATCCCCACTACTGTCCTGGTTTGTGAGGCCCACATCTAGAATAGCCCTCTCTTGTGTGGGTTGCTTTACTTTATGTACCAGAAAGGTCTCTTGTAAGGCCTCTATCACCATATACCTGCTCTAGTCAACACTTACTGTTTGCTTTCCCTCCCTCCTTCACCGATTCTCTTTTTACTCCCCCTTCCCCTATTGTTATGCTAGCAGTTAATTCCCCAGCTATTGCAAAATACATTAGATGTTGCAACAGTAAATACAATGATACCAAAAAAACAGAATGTGGTGCATCTTTGTTAATAGGCAGAACAGTGTGTTCTCTGGAAAACTCCTGCAATGTCTGCAGAGTGCAATGATATAGAAAACTGGATTTTTTTGGGGAGGGGGGAAGAACTAAATCCATGCGTATCTCTATTGTCTTTAATTACAAGTTTGACATAACTTTACTGATATCTGACAGACACATGGCATAAAACTGAGGTCATAGACAGTCCTTTCTTAGAGACATAAGCAATGCAACAGAATGTCCATCTCAATGTTATGGTACAAATGATAGTCTCAACCCAAGATAGTTGGAAACAGAATTAACATTAACTAGACAAAACAATATAGATAATAGATCCTTCTTTTATTCTAGCATTGCAATGTTCCCAGCCCAACACAATAGGGCTTGCAGTACATGGACCAGGCAGTCAAACTGTAAAAAGGTTGCTGCTTCTGAAAATAGCTCAACTTTAGCTGATTTGTGGCTTTTGACTTCAGTAATGATGGGGAGCAGGTGCTAGAAACAAAAACAGACTGGCTAGAAGAAAGAAAAATGAACTTTGGTGTTTGGGAAAGAATTGTTGAGTAGCTACAGGCCAGTGGGGCATAGGACCCAAGGCAGCATGGATTCATAGCGGAAAGGTCATGTTAGAAGCTAATCGATTTCTTTGACTGGGTGACCAAAGTAGTAGACCAGGGAGGGGCTGTGAACATGGCCTACCTAGACTTTAGCAAGGCATTTGACACAGTCCCACACAAAAGATTAATAAACAAATTAGCCAGCCTGGGAGTGGGTCCCAGGGAGGTAGCCTGGGTAAAATATTAGTTGGACAAAAGGACACAGAAGATACTAGTACACAGAGTCCACTCTGAAGAAAGGGGGGTTACTAGTGGGGTACCGCAGGGTTCAGTACTGGGTCCAGTCCTTTTTAATGTCTTTATAAGTGACATTGCAGAAGGACTGGAATGAAAAGTATGCCTCTTTGCAGATGACACAGAGATCTGCAACAGGGTTGATTCACAAGGGGGTGTGGAAAGGATGAGAAGGGACTTGACAAGATTGGAGGAATGGTCAGAAGTATGGCAGCTTGGATTCAATGCAAAGAAATGCAAAATAATGCACCTGGAAAACAAAAACCCAGGGGAAGAGTACACAATGGGGTGTGAGGTAGTACCAACAACAAAAATGGAAAAGAACCTGGGGTAATTATATCAGATGACCTTAAGGTTGGCAAGCAATGTGAGAAGGCAGTAGGGAGTGCTGGGGGGGATACTGGGATGTATAGGGAAAGGCATCACCAGCAGAAAACAGGAAGTTGTTATTCCTCTGTACAAGCAGTTGGTGAGACCCCATCTGGAGTACTGCATCCAGTTCTGAAGATCCCATCTCCGCAAGGACACAGACAGGATGGAGGCAGTCCAGAGGAGGGCAACTAAAATGGAACAGGGTCTGCAAGGGAAGCCATACAAGGAGAGACTAGAGGAGTTTAATATGTACCCTTAAGGAAAGGAGGGGGGGGACATGATAGAAACTTTTAAGTACCTCAGTGGAAGCAACAAAGTCCAAGAGGGTAGCATCTTTCAGAAAAAGAGATGTGCAAGAACAAGGGGACACAATCTGAAGACAGAAGGGGACGGCTCAGGGGCAATGTGAGGAAGTATTTTTTCACAGAGAGGGTGGTGGACGCATGGAACCGCCTTCCTGAGGAGGTTGTGAGGTCTAAAACTGTGGGAGAATACACGAATGCATGGGACAAACATAAGGCAATTCTTGTGGAGGTAGGAAGAAATAGGCTGTTGGTTAACTAGAATCTGCAGCTTATTCAGTAGGCAGGGAAATGGGCAGACTAGGTGGGCCAAGCGGTCCTTATCTGCCATTAAAGTCTATGTTTCTATTAGCTTTTGTCATCACCACACTGTTTGTTTTCTTACCTGGCCTCCCAATCGCCAAAGTTTGTTTTTCTTTCTTCTAGCCAGTCTTTTTTTTCTTTCTATCCAATTAAATTAAATTGCTGTTCTTGATATTTTTGGAATACAGCTGAGCAAGCTTATAAGTATTTATGTGAACTGTGGGATGGGGGGTTAATTGGGCCAGGAAGGCCAGAATTAAAGCATGAGCAGGCTGCTCCTTAAAATACAAAACAAACAAAACACTTATGTGTCGCACTTTTTTTTTTTATGGGGGGGGGGGCTAGCAGGTAACAAGGTACACAGAATCTTTGGCATGCTAATATAAAACAAGGCCTCTATGCACAAGTCAGGTCTTTGCTGCCCATCATACTGCTCAACCTTTTATCACTGAAATGAGGGTCTGACACTCAAAATGAGGGACAATGAAGGACAGTGGCCCTCATAATGAGGGACATATCCTCAGACATGGATACAAGCCATTGTGTTTAGCAGTACAAAGTTTAGTTTTGATCTAGCACTGTATGATATTATGAATTTCCACTTTACAGTCTAAATTTACGGCACAGTCTCTGTGTGGACAGCACTTTTTTCCATGAGAGATGGATGTGGGAGAGAAATTTTGAAGGGTAAAATGACGGAAGTCCCTCCTAATTAGGGACAGTCGAAAGATACGCAGACCATCAGTTTACTACTGTGTTTGGAGTTGGTTTTCCTGCTGTGTTTTTGACTTGTACAGGTTGGGGAGGGAGGTGTTGTTGGGCCAGGGCCAGCAGCAAATTAGCCTTTTACAAGTAAATCCAAATCATTCCAATGCCATCTTGAGATATAATATTAATACCCAACAGGAATTCAGAGCTATTTTCCTTATAAAAGGCTGAAGATATATTAAATAGAGAACAAAATCATAAACAAGGAACCAGTGGCTTATGGAAAAATCTACAGGGATTTATACAGGGATTTGATTCTGCCTCTGTGGGGGAAAATACAGGAAAAATGAGGACTTGTTACAGGGAAATGGTTATTTGGATCTGGGAGCACTGTGTATTGTGTATCTCTGGACCGATGCCAGCTACAGTTAATCCAAATACCTCATTTAAAAAAGCTTTTTATGGGCCTTCATTATGTGATGGTCAGTGTGCAAAAATGTTCCTTTTCCAGTTTCTACCTAAGTAGGACACAGCCCAAGAGGGACTTGGCCAAATAACTATTTGTCACCTATAGAGGTGCTTTTCTAGGTCTTCCAGTAGCTAAGAAGATCCTACCCTGCTGGATAGTTTCCTGCATTTCTAACTGCTATATGCTTACCTTACACCTTGTCCTAGAAGTACTGCTCACCCCTTCTACTAGAGGTGCAGTCACCTCAGTGGCACCTCTGGATCTGTTCTCTATGCTGAGATTTTCAAAGCAGCCTTGTGGGTATTCACCCACACATTGACCTGACCCTACAATGTTAGTCTCCAGTCCCATTAGGATGCAGACTTTGATTCCGCTGTACTGAAGAGCTTATTTTCAAACAGCTTCACTGCTTCCCTCCTCATGTGGTACCGCTAAATCAATCCTAGGTGTGTGGCAAATCGATGAATCTTTGTTGTTAACAGTGTAATTGCCCCACTTTCGAAGTGTGCCGACTAAGCCTTGAGATGGTAAAGGGCAAAGTATGTCATGCCTTGTGTGGATGGCACCTGGGTTTGTGGTTAGAAATGGGCTTGGAAAGTGGCATGCTGTCTCCACTAATGGGAAGCCTTATTACAGAGCACTGTCATGGTGTTTCTCCACTGGAAATAAATACAACCCCCACCCTCTGTGACAGGGAACACAATAACACAGTTTCATCCCACATATCACTCTAAGTATGCAAATAAACAGCAAGTCAATAATGGCAAAATACATCAGCAGGTAAAAATACATAACCAATGAGAACAAGGCAGAGGACAAGGGAAGCAAAGATAAAAAAATAAAGAAAGACAGCTGCTTGCATTCACCTCCACAGTAAGGCATGTCTCAGCACCTCTTCCCCCACTGGTGCACCAGTTAACCCCACAGTCTCCCTGGGAGCTCCCACTTATAGTTCGAGTGTGCACACAGATACAGAGTTGCAGGCCTGTGATGCTTGGACCTCGGTGCAACACTGTATAAATTTGGCTGCTGGCTGCCACTGCTGGCTGGTGGACTATACAGTTGGATAGACACTAAAACAGTTGCTCCTGGCTGCAAGCTGTATTTGTGGGCTTGATTCTAAGGCCATGCAGGAATTCCCTGAAAGTAGCTAGCTAGCTAAACAATAAGAATGATAAATTCTGTAGGTAAAACTCAGTAAGATGACAGGCTGGTGCTGTTTCCATGGGGAATGTCTCCCCTGCTTATGCAGATAACAGCTAGATGGTCTTTTCTGTAGACTGGATACAGGTGCAGTGGACCCAATGCACTCCCGGTGGTGAAGGGTGTGGGCCATGATGCTACAGATGATGATTCTATTCACCCAACCAGGGGACTTGCCTTCACCCACCCCGACAGGTGAGCAGTTACTTAGGACCTCAGCTGGTTCAATCCCCTCAGCATAAAATCTTTTTTTTTTTTTTTTTGTTAATCCTTTTTACCTGGCACTGGTCTGCTTTTTCAATGTCCCGGCATCCGTCCCATCCAGCCACCGTCCGGTCTGCCATGGCCCCGGAGAGCCCCACCGCTAATTACCTCCGTGGCTTGACCCCAACAGCGGGACGGTGGAGAGTCCCCTTTACTCCCCACCAAACCAGGATCCAGTAGCCACAGTGGAGTCCCCAGGCCATGTGTTCCTTAGACGGCCATCAAGCCGCTGCGACCGTGGGCCCTTATTTTTTCCTGTTTTCTCCCTTGTACGTGAGTGGGGCATGCAATGATAGCAAGGGGGGGGCGAAGGCCTGCACGTGGCTCCTCCCGCGCCGCAGGCCCCCACTTACCAGCCCTCAGTGAGGCGTCAGCACCGTCCCCCAGCCTCCGCTAGAGGTCACCAAGGCGCCGACGCCTGGAAGCCCCCCTCCCCGGAGAGGAAGTGCAGTTCTACGGACAGTCAATCCCTCCCTGCCCCTGCCGACCCCCAGTGACCCGAGTCCGTTCCCAAACCTGGGTCATGAGCGTGGAGCAAGGTGTGGCGTCCAGCGCCTCAATCCTCAACACCACCAGGCCAGCCACTCAGCAGAAAATCTTAACAGCAGTAGAAGCCAGGAGCTCACCACTTTCCCAGATGCAGAGCAGCTTTTAAGGCAATCCGGCTCTGCAAGAGCACACAGCTGTATCAATCCCCTTTTCCAGGGGTCTCAGGTCTCTTTTGGACAAACGTTTCAGTCAGACAGAAAAAGCAAGTGAGAGCTATTCACAAATGCTCTCCTCTCCTCTCCTCTCCTCAGAGGTTTGATTTCAGACAAATCTGCTCTATTTGCACGTCTCTCCCTTGTGCAGAAATCCAGGGATTAAATATTTATGGCTAGGATCTCATGCATTATTCATTATGCTAAATCCCTGGCTTTCAGTGGCTATCAGTTCCAGAAAAAAAGCATGCATACAAATCCTGAGCCAGCTTGCAATTCAGAGTTGTTTTGCAGAGCTGAGCTCCAAATAGATGTCAGTTTTACATGGACAGGATGCACTAATTTAATTGTTTTGCACTTTGTACAACTTTGAGAGCTACTTGAAACTGAGAAACCTCCTTGCCGTGGGCTCCCCAACCCTGAAGGTAGTCTAGGGGCCGGTTAAGCAAACAGAGGTGGTGGAGTGCTGGCCACGGTGAGAAGGGCACTGAACATGCCCATGGAACAAATGACGGTGGGTCCCACAGCTGCAGTCTGGACCTGGACTGGGGTGAAGAAGCAGTGCAGAGGAGGGTGGCAGCTGTGCTCCAGAGAGAGACAAAGTAAGCCCCCTTTTAGGACAGGATTACAGAAGAAAAGGTTACTCATCTGTAACTAGGTTTCCTCTAGAGATATTCATACATAGCAATGCACTGCCTACACATCCTCCCCTGTCTAAGCTATTTGGATTTACTATATTTGTAGTGTACATGTTTTACCTGCCTGCAGGTACTGCTACAGGAACAGACAGCTCTCCAGTCCAGAGCTGCATGAAATGAATGGAGTGACACAAAACGACTCCAACAAAGGCTGCTTTATTCCTTGAAAAAACTCCAGCATACAGTGAACATTCCACCACAGTCGATAACTTGGGAAGTAGTGCTGTATTTGTAGTGTACGAACATACAAAAGTTGCCAGTAGATAAAGGCCTAGAGGTCTATCAAGTCTGCTCGAATGTGCAGCTAGCACCCCTTATTCTGCAGCTGCCCCTCCCTTCCACCCTTCCCCTTCATTAATCCTCCCCCTTGTCCTGTCCCATCCCCTTTTGAAGCAGTCCACTGTTCTACTGGATACCACTTCTGCAGGTAACGCATTCCACCCAGCCACCACCCTCTCTGTAAAAAAGTGTCTCCTCATCTCCCTCCTGAACCTTCCTCCCTCCAGTCTCATATCATGGCCCCTGGTGTCCCTCCCCTCCCTTACTTTGAACAGCCCTTGTACCTGTCTTGTTTATTCCTTTCATGTACTTAAAGGTTTCAATCATGTCCCCTTATCCCTCCTCTCCTCCAGTGAGTACATGTTCAACTCCCTCAGCCTCCTCTCGCATGATGATAGTCCCCCAGCCCCTTGATCATCTTTTGTCACCTGCGCGCCACCTCCAGTAACTTCATGTCCTCTTCAGATACGGGCTACCGTACTGCACGCAGTACTCCAGGTGTGGTCTAACTAATGACCTATACAGTGGTAGAATCACCTCCTCCTCCTCGAGGATATACCTTGCAATACAACCCAGCATTTTGTTGGCCTTTGCAGCTGCCTTCCTACATTGTGCTGAGTTGTTCATTGTCCCTGTAATGAGCACCCCCAGATCCTTCTCCTCCTCCATCTGGGCTAGCTGCACTCCCCCCAGCTGGTAACTCCTCCTTGGGTTCTTTATCCCAAAATGCAGCATCTTGTACTTTTTGGCATTAAACCCCAGTTGCCACGTGTCTGACCAGGTTTCAAGCTTTGCCAGATCATCCTGCAACCCCTGCCATCCCCCTAGGTCATCCACCACCGCTCCTACAATGGTATCATCAGCAAACAGACTGATCTTGCTCTTGATGTCCCATGATATGTCTGCAATGAATATCCCAAATAACACTGGTCCCAACACCGAGCCCTGTGGAACAACGCTCATCACTACCCTTGGGTGTGAGAGCTCCCCACCCACCACCACCCTCTGTTGCCTTCCCTGAAGCCAGTTTCCTACCCATCTCACCAGCTTTGTACCCACCCCTGTGCCTAATAACTTACTTCCCAGCCTTCCATGCGGCACCGAGTCGAATGCCTTACTGAAGTCCAGATACAGGACATCCACTGCATGGCCCCTGTCCAGTTGCCTAGTTACCCAGTCATAGAACTCCACCAGGTTGGTTTGGCAGGATCTGCCCCGTATGAAGCCATGCTGTCTTCTGTCCTGTAGTCCTTTGGCCTCTAGGAGGGCCACCAGCCTCTTCTTCAGGATAGTCTCCATTAGCTTACCCACGATGGATGTGAGGTTCACTGGTCTGTAGTTTCCCAGTTCATCCTTGGGGCCACTGCTGTGGAGGGGCACCACAAGAGCCATCCTCCAGTCCTGAGGTACACACCTTGAATGTAGTGAGGCATTAAATAGGTCTGCCAAAAGTCCTGCAAGGACCACTGCCAGCTCCTTCAGTACCCTGGGGTGGATGTCACCTGGGCCTGGCGCCTTGTCCATCCTCAGTGCCTTCAAATCTTCCCGAATTCTGCCCTCCATGATTTCCCCATCTGTCACCCCCCCGTTTCTGCCATTTCTCCCCCCTTGGGTGTCTTCCCCCCCTTCTCTTTAGTAAATACTGAGCAGAAGTACTCATTTAGTGCTTCTGCCTTACCGCACCCTGCTTCCACCCAACCCCCCTCCTTCCTAATCCTTACTATGAGGTCCTTACAGCTTCTTTTCTCCCTGATGTACCTAAAGAAGTCCTTCTCCCCCTTCTTAATGCCTTGGGCCAGCCTGAGTTCCGTAGATGCTTTGGCTCCCCTTACTGCCCTTGTCACCTCCTTCGATTCTGTCAAGTACTCCTCCCTGTCCTCCCCCCTCCCTGTTTTCTTGTACTTCCTAAAGGCAGCGCTTTTCCTCCTTACCGTCTCCATGACTTCCTTGCTCAACCAGCTCGGTTTCCTAGCCCTAGCCTTCTTGCTCTGGGCCTTGCAGCAGGTTTTGGTTGCCTCCACTATCCCCAGCTTTATGAGCTCCCACCTCTGGTTAGTGTCCATACTAGACTGAATTCTGGCCAGGTACCCTTTTACCACTTCCTCCATCCTCCCAAAGTCGGCCCTCCTGAAGTCCAGAGCTCTTGTGCCAGATTCCACTCCTTCCTTCCTTGCCCATATCCAATGTGAGCCATACCGAGTGGTGGTCACTCCTTGACAGTGGTTCCACCACTGTAAGTTCTCTCATAAAGTCCCCATTTGCCAGCATAAGGTCAAGGGTATTCCCTAACCTGGTTGGTTCACTGACCATTTGCAGCAGGAAGCTGTCCTGGAAGGCATCCAGCAGTACCTGCTCCCTTCTGTTCCTGGTTGTTGGGGTACTCCAATCCACTACTGGCATGTTGAAGTCCCCCACAATCACCACACTACCCTTCTCGCAGGTCCCCCTGATCTGTTCCGCTAGTTCCCTGTCTAACTCCTCCGTCTGAGATGGTGGCCTGTACACCACTCCCATTCTAAGAATCCTATTCTTGGAATCCTGGATTTGCATCCAAAGTGACTCTGTACTACCCTCCTCCCCTTCCTCCCTTACACACTTCAGTCCTTCCTTCACATATAGTGCCACATCCCCTCCTTTCCCAATCACCCAGTCCCTACGAAATAACCTGTACCTGGTACAGACAGGTCCCAGTCATTGTATTGGGTGGCCCATGTTTCTGTGATGGCTGCAATGTCCACCTCTCCCTCTGCCAAGAGCACCTGTAACTCTGCAGTTTTCCTCCCAAGGCTCCTAGCATTAAGGGTAACCACCTTCCACCCTCCCCCATACTGCCCTCCTTTACTAGCATCACCAATAGTACTTGCCATTTGTCCTTTGTCACTGTTATGGGGGGTAAGCTCATATGGTTTCCCAACCTGTGGTCTCTGCATATCTCTTGCCCAATTGCCACCCCCCACTCCTAGTTTAAATTCCCAACTTCCTCTATGTACTCCTCCATCCTCTGTTTCAACACTTTCTTTCCCCCTCACTCAAGTGTAGTCTGTTCTTGGCATAGAGACTACTGTCCTCCCAGGTCTCTCCCACCCCAACAGCCCATACCCTTTAGCACAACACCAGGTTCTTAGCCATCCATTAAATTCCTCTGTTCTTAGCTTTTGTTGTGCTTGCCTTGGGCACTGGAAGTATCTCTGAAAAGTTACTGATCTTCCTGCCCCCTCACATAATTGTGCTAGTTCCTCAAACCTCCTCTGGACTATATCTACTGTCTTGCCAGCCAGGTCGTTCGTCCCAAGATGTATAATTAAATGAGGCTTGTCCCTACCCCTTCTAGCATATTTCAGAACAGATTGTCCCACCCTTTCCGCTGTCATTCCTGGCATGGCCTCCACCCAAATGCGACTATGCCTCTCCCCCTAGCTACCCCACCTGACTCCTCTTAGTATTGAGTCCCCCAGCACTAAGATTCCACCACTCTTACTCCCTGCTTGCTTCCATTCATCTCCCTCTCTCATTTCCAGCTCCGCTTCTTCCTCAAGCACATTATTTCCTCCTTTTGGCCCTGTTGCAATTCTCCCAACAGAACTTCCCTCCGCTCCAGTTTGGTCCAGGCATTTATCAATTACTCCTCTAATTTCATCATTTCCCTCCTCCACCTTCTTCCTTTCTAGCAGTGCAAAACTATTTTCTGAAGACCCTTCACAAATGCCCGCTCCCTCTCTCTTCATAGTAACCTGTTCTCTCCTTTCCACTCCATGACTTTTGTCACTTCTTCACCTCCCTCACAAGTCCCTATCTCCTCCTTCCATTTGTCTTTTGTCTCCTGACCTGGTTTCCCGGCAATCGTTTCTTCTGGCCTGGGCCCTTGTCTCTGCTTCCTTCTTCTGACCCTCTCCTCACCACTGTTTGCTTAAATCGTCCTCCCTCATCGCCCCTTCTTCCTCCCTCCAGTACTGGGCTAAACCCACCCCCAATCTGCCTTCCCTGTCTTAGTTCCTCCTGCAGACCCTCAATCTCCTTTCTAAGTTTCTCTATGTGGTTGCACACTAAACATCCTCCCACACTCCAGGCAATTTTTAGAAAGATTGGTGCACCGCAGTTGTTGCAGCCTACCACCCTACCCATTGCTGTCGTTGCCCACCAGCGACCCCCCACCCTTCCAGATGTTGGATACCAAACACTCCCCAAGTCTCCCCTCTCCCCCCTCTATCAGTGCAAAACATTATTTTCTTAATTTCCCTTACCCCCTTTGTTGTACACATTTAGATAGATTGGGCAACTGCTTTTTATATTCCTATCCTTCCTATCCACACACAGAAAGAGACTTTAAGTAGCTATTGCACAACCTTCTTCAAACTCCTACTCCTCCTTTCCCCAATGCAATAGCAATGCAAAGAAGTAACAATGAAAGCTCCTATATTTGCAGTTACTTCCCTTCCACTGAGAAAGCAGTCACCTCTTCACTTGCTGCTGTTCCTTTCCTGGATGTCTGCTTCTGCTATGACAGGTGCATATCCTGTGCCGTTTGAGGAAGTGATGTCAGAACCCCTGGTATAAAGGAAATAAAGGACCGGGCGGTGGGGTGAGGGGTTGGGGTGGGGCCAGCCCAAGTCTTCCAGAAACAATCAGGTAGCTGAGGCACCTGGTCAGACCATTAGCACCCTTCCCCCACTCTGCACTAAACTTTACAGCTAGTGAAACCAGCAAAAATGAATCACAATTCTACTCAAAGCCCCCAAAATAGGTTTGCTACCAAAAGAAACAGGACTCCAATTCAAACAGCTTCACCAACAACACATCAAAATAGGCTTGAAATTAGAAGATATAGGTCTCCAATTCAAAGAAACAGCCCCAGTTAAATCACACCAAATAGGTTTTAAATCAGAAGAAATAGGCCTCTACAAATGCAACCTGCTACACAGTGAAACATCAAACAAATGAGCCCACTTTTAGCTACCGAAACAGGTTTCAAAATTCCAACAGCCCCAAAACAATACCCTGCTAGCCCTTAGAAGTAGTAAGAAAGAAAAGAAGTAACCTTCTACCAAGTAGAATCCACAAGAAACAATGTAAAAACAAGAAGAAGCTACTGTACTGTTCAACAGATCTGATCCTGTCCCCTTCTCCCTTCTGTGGGTAATACTTGATGGCTGGAGGGAACCACGTGCAATATGGGGCCATGTGGTTGTGGTTTGAATCTGATTAGATGGTTCTGGGTTCTGGCTACTTGTGCCTAAATGATGCTAAGTGCATGGCTACAGATGAAAACCTTGAGAAAAAAACACAGTTCCAGGTATGTAACCTTTTCTTACTGGGGGTAAATCTCTTGCCTTTTTCTGACTTTGTATGGCACTGATGTCGAGTTCGCTCTTGCAAATCCCTCACTGTGCAACAATCCCCAACATTTGTATTCTTCCTGCTCTTGTTTTTTCCCGCACGTTGCTCAGACCTAGGGAAACCACAGTAAGAACAAATCCACCAGGACAGAGTGACAATCTCGATGGGCAATTTGCCAATTCTGATATGGGCACAACAAAGACTTTATGATACTCTGGTCTTTTTTTTTCATTTTACAGTGGACTTCTTGTAACTTGTGCAGCTTTTGAAGCTAAGCCAGCATTCCTTTGGAATAGATTGAGAGAGAGAGAGAGAGAGAGAGAGGGAGAGAGAGAGATATGAAATCCCTCCACTTACCTGCTTCAACTCCGACCACGAGTAGACTGCATTTCAGAAACAGAAGCATATAGCCAAAGGTGCAGCTTTAGTTTTTTGGGAGTAATTTGGAGGGAAAAAAAGTACACTGTCTATTGAAATATGAAAACTATGAATACCACAAATGCCTACAGTCGGATTCCTTGCACAACATCAAGCTGATCTAGTTGGCTTTTTCACAATGTCCTCCCTCCGCTTGGCTGATTAAGTCCTACACAACAATGCAATAACAAGTGTATTCTAAAGTTCCAACCCCTGGAGACAACCCTTGCAATGAATTTCCAGTATAATAGTTTTCTTTTCATGGATCGGTATTTGTTGTTTTTCTTTATTTCTCGAACAGAAAACTGGACTAGGGTTTTTTCGTTGACAAATCTGTGGAGATGGGGGCTCGAACTTCATTATAATGAGGGCTTCTCTCTCTTCCAGTATCTAGTCCATGTGACTAATCTGAAAGGGATCATGTTTCAAAATGGAACAGAAAGTAATACCAGCCTTCATAGTCACTTGTCTGTGCTGTATGGCAGGCATCGTTGGATAGCTTGATACCTTATATTAGACCAGCATATATACTGTACAAAGATGACATACTACACAAGCTTTCAGGGTCCAACAGGTCCCTTCATCATGTGCAATAGCCATAGCACAGTGGTAGGACACTGGGAGTAAATGCAAGGGATGCAAGGGCTTAGCAAGTATGTCCACAACTGGGTCTTGGCCTGTGGATAAGCAGGGGGCGCCCTGTTTCCAGTATTCAGGCCAGCACCTTTCACCAGCACTAAATACTGTACACCACTGTGCTGAGGAACCAAGCAGACACTGTACCAGCTACATAGTATACCTATCATTGTGGTATAAGTTATTAGAGCCTCTGAGGGGTGTCTCTTATAGTGGAAGAGACTCTGCGCGTAAAGTTTCAGCAAAAGGAACGCAAAGCCATATTATGTTATTACAAATCACTCAAGTTTAGCTTGCATGAGTTATAATAACTTTAGTCTTTTTTTAAAATGATGCTGCCCCAAATCCTACCCCCATGCTAAAGTGGAACCCTCTCTCTTAACAGTCCCGCACAAGAGCACACTGTACATAGGATAAGAGGTACAGTGGCTGTTCGCACTGATTCGCTGAAACCACGTCAGTGATTCATAAGAAAAAATTACTTACGATAGTATAGAGAATAATGGCTATGCAACTGTGTGTTATGGAATTTCTTTAGACACCCGAGGTGTGTGATGACCCAGAAACCTTGAGAGCGAAGCCTGAGAGGTTTATGAGGTCCTCACACACCAAGGGTGTGTAAATAAAAATCCATAAAAACACAGTTGCATAGACTTTATTTTTATAATTACTGGTGCAGGGAGATTTTTTTGTACTTCGAACACTTCAGTCCTTTGAGCACTGGTGTCAGACACACACACACACACACACATACACACACCAGGCAGCTCTGTCTGTGTCTCTCACTAGTGGAGTCATTATTTATTTATTTATGTATATTTTTTAAATTGCACTGTAGAAGCGCCCGGGTAACCGTGGTAACTGACGGCATGAGCAGTCAGTCACCATGGTCGTTTCCCAGCTGGAGTCACCATATTTTGAGCAGGATCAACCAGATAAATATGCATGTTTTGTAATGGCAGGATCAACTAGATAAATAGTGGGAAAATAACTTACACTTGAAGAGAGTGGCAGGTGAGCTGTTGGTCTCAGCGGGCGTTCAGCACAACTCTGGAGAAACGGAGCCACCATGTTTTTTTTAAATGTTCAGACCACCCACACGCAGACTAAGAGCCAGTCAGGTGGTGTGGAATGAATAATTGACACCGCTGGTAAAGAAAGATTTTAGAATGCCGTAATAACTCGTTTTTGGGTTATTACGGCATTTTGGAGAGCCTTGAAAACGGGCTGATAAAGGGGGTCACCAGTAATTATAATATTGTTTCTTCCAAGGGATGCCTCAGTATGCTTAACTAATGCAGTTAGCCTGGTAGGTTCAACTGCCCCGGAGAGAGTGGAACTTACGTAAATTAAGGAACATTGAAGTGGAACTAGAACAAAGTTCAAATCTCTGCCTCTAGGTGCTGTTGCATTCTGAAGGCTAATGTCAGATTCAGTTCAAGCTACTTGGGCAAAACCCCCTTAATACTAATCTAAACTATCCTATGTAAAACAATCCATTAAAACTCATTCTATCTTGTGTGGCCATTTTGGGTTGGGTTAAGCAATGGATGGTTCCAATGCCGTATGGTGCTACCGGTAAGAATGGGTTAACAAAAACAGTTAGCCCATTTGGGCTATCTAAGTCAGACAAAAACTGGAAAAAGAACAGCGAGTGAACAGTAAACAATGCTCAGCAACCAGAAGAAAATAAGCTGGCACTGCTTGTAGAACTTTTTCAGGTTCTGGAAGGTGAGGTATGGAGGGAGGGAGATTTAAGCATACTGAGGAATCCCTTGGAAGAAACAACATTACTATGGTAAGTATTTTTTTCTTCAAACCACAGGAATCCCTCAGTATGCTTAACTAATGCAGATTACCAAACAGTGCCTTGGGAGGTTGGGCACAGAACCTATTTGGGGAAAAGGTTCTGCAAGACTACAGTGCCAAATCTGGCATCACATCTGGACTGGATGTCCAAATAGTAGTGCTCTGTAAAAAGTGTGCACTGACTTCCAGGTAGCTGCTTTGCAAATTTCCGACAATGGGATATCCCTTGTAGCTGCCACTGAGGCAGCAGTACCCCATGTAGAGTGGGCCCTGAGGCCTTGATGTGTCTGCTTGCCAGCTTTGCTGTAGCAAAACTGGATACAGGAGACTATCCAATGAGCAACAGTCCTCTTTGAAGCTGGCCTGCCTTACCCACCACACCATAAGTAAGGAACAACTGTGAGTGGGAGGATCTGAGGTTCTTGATGCTTTTCAGGTAATGAACCAGTGACCTTTTGACATCCAGACTGTGCAGCTTTAGCTCACCAGAACTGGATTTTGCTGTAAAGACAACTGGAAGAGTAATGAACTGGTTAAGGTGGAATTCAGAGACCGCCTTGGGAAGGAATTTCCTGTTTGTCCTAAGGACCACCTTATCCCTGTGGAAAATGTAGTTTGGATCTGTGCAGAGGGCTTAACTTGCACGCCCTTCTTGCTGAAGTAATGGCCACTAGCAAGACTGTTTTCCAAGTGACATACTTGAGGTCTGCAGTAGTCATATGCTCAAAAGGGGGTTCCATAAGCTTGGCTATGCACACACATTCAAGTCCCAAGGGGGTACTGGCTCCCTGAGAGATGGGTACAAGTGGAAGAGACCTTTGAAAATAGGATAAGAAGCTATAGTTTTTTCTTTACCTGTTGAAATGTAAGCAGAAAATGCAGCCAGGTGAACTTTCAGGGCTGAAGTCTTGATACCAGGCCCTGGAGGTGAACCAGGTAATCCAACAGGACTGACAGGTCTACCTCTGAAGGGTTGATCTGCAGAGGCTCACACCACAAGGTGAATCTCTTCCACTTGGAAGCATAAGTCTTTCTAGTGGCAGGTTTCTTGAAAACTCTGAGCACCTTGAGTACCTCCTAGAGAGCCGAAGATTTGAAAACTCTAGCTGCTCAAGAACCAAGCATTGAGGCAAAGGGACTTGAGGTTGGGGTAGTTATCCTGCCCCAAGACACAGTCAGCAGAGTGTGTCCCAGGGGAAGGTGAATGAGCTGACACAAGGACAGAGCTAGAAGTAGAGGGTACCATGGTTGCCTGGCCCAGTCTGGGGCCACCAGAATCATAGAGGCTGTCTGGCTCCTTAGCTTTAGAAGGACTCTGAGCAGCAGAGGGAATGGAGAAAAAGAATACAGGAACCTGCCTCTCCAGTCCAGGGCTGAGGCATCCAGAGTGAGGGAACCCACAGCTGGGGGCCTGCAGCAAAACAGGGGAAGCTGATGATTCTCCTCTAAGGCGAACAGATCTATTTCCAGAGTACCTCACCTCCTGAAGATTGTTGCCAGCACTTGTTTGCTTAGGGCCCACTCGTGATGCCCTTGACCGATTCTGCTGAGAACATCCACCAGGGTATTGTCCTTCCCTGGTAAGTGACTTGCTGACAGGTGCACATCCAAGGAGTAGGCCAGAGACCAGATTCTCATCGCCTCTGTGCAGTCTGGAGGATCTGGTCTCCCCTTGTTTGTTGATGCAATACATGGTAGTGGTGTTGTCTGTCCTGACTTGGAAAGACTGACCTTTCATCTAAGATGCAGAGACCTGCAGGGCCAGTAGTACTGCCCTCAGTTTGAGGAGACTGATGTGTAACCTGGACTCCCAGGGAGACCAGGTACCACTGTCTGTCCATATGCGCTCCCCACCTCAGAAGGGAAGCATCTGTAGTTATAACCACAGTGGAGATCTGCTGTTGGAAAGGGACTCCTTCCCTGAGGGTGTCCCCTCCCTTCCACCAATGTAGTGCTTGTAACAGGGTTTTTGTAACTGGTACCAGCTTTGAAAATGGGTCCCTTCTCTGAGACCAAAGTGCTCTGAGATGATACTGCATATCTCTCATTTAAAACCTGGTGCCTGACACTACTGCTGTGGTGGAGGACATATGGCATAGTAATCTGATGAAGTACCTTGCTGGCCTGGGCTGGCCAACAAGCAGGGAGTTTGCTAGATTTTGCAATCTCTCCTGAGGGAGAAAGGCTGTCTCCTGTACAGTGTCCAGCTCTGCACCTATGAATTCCAGGGATTGCATTGGCTGTGTCTGGGATTTCTGTTGGTTTATAAGGAATCCCAGGGACTCCAGAGATTCCTGAGTGAGCCAGAGGTAGTCTCTGGTCTGTTGGAGGGAATGCTCTATGATTAGCCAGTCGTCCATGTAGGGGAAGACTGAGACCCATTGCCTTCTTAGATGTGCTGCCACCGCAGCTAAGCACTTCATGAAAACCCTTGGAGCACAGGAAAGTCCGAAGGAAAGGGCTGAGAATTGGTAGTGCCCTGAGGGCAGCTGGGAAGTATGGTTACGTAAGAACTTATCCTAACAGTAGATGTGCAAGGAGATCTCTTGCAGCAGGCCACACCTATAGAACTACCACTGTCAGGCACTTGGAACAGTCAGAAACTTTTTATAGCTAGCAGTCTAACTGGGAACCACCCACTCTGATATCACCCTCTGATGTCGGCCAACCCTATAAAAGTGTACGACCCCAGATCCCTCCTCAGTTCTCCCACCGGAGACCAGAGCAGCAAGGCTCCTACTGAGGAACCGAGTAGGTACCGAAGGTTCTCACCAACATGGAGGAGAGCAGAATCCACAGGATACAGAAAGGTTCCAGTAAAGTTAGGGGGAAGGAGGGAGGGATGGCATGCTGCAAGAGATCCCCTCGCAGATCTACTGTTATGGTAAGTTCGTACATAACTGTACTATCTGACGTTGGAGATATCTCTTGCTGCAGGCCACACCTATAGAACGAGTCCCAAGCAGTTGTAACATAGGTAGCCAGTCTGGGTGGTAGGAATGAAGAGCCTATGAAAGAAGGCCCTGAAGAACAGCTAGGCTGAAGTTGGCCCTGTGCCTAGAGGCAATGTCCAGACTGTAGTGCCTGGTTAAGTTGTGGACAGAACTCCAAGTAGCTGCTGAACAGATCTCTGCAGCGATGTTCCTGAAACATACAGCGGAAGTGGCCATACCCCTGGTGGAATGGCCCTTAACCTCCCAGAAAGTTGCTTACCATAGTTCCTGTAACAATATGTGATGCCATTGGCCAGACACTGCTTAGAAACAGGGGTGTCCTCTTTCCCAGGGGCAGAAGAGACAAACAACTGTTTGGACTTCCTGCAGTCTTTGGTGCAGTGTGTATAGTACCGCAAAACTCTATGCACATCTGAAGTATACAGCAATATTTCCCCCGAACTGGCATGCTCTGGAAAATAAAGAGGTAGGTGGATGGATTGATTCAGGGTAATAGGACTGGTACACAGAGACACTGTCTTTGTGGAAAACCACATACGGTTGCTCACACATGAGCGCTTGGAGCTCGGAAATCCTTCGAGCAGAAGTAATGGCAACTACAAATAACACTTTCCATGACAGAAAGCATAGCTCACAAGTTGTGGCAGGCTCAAAAGGAGCAAATTTAAGCTTTTTCAATACAAAATTCAAGTCCCACAGAGGGGCAGGATTGCGGATAGGAGGCTTCAGGTGAAGGATGCCTCTCAGAAAGGAGTGTGTCACATCCAATTGTGCCACTGTACAGCTATCAATGGGTACATGGAAAGCAGAGATGGCAGACATGTGCACTTTAAGAGAGAAGTACCCCAGACCCGAGTCCGAAAGGGGCAGCAGGTACTCCAAGATCTAATTCACAGGACAGGTGAAGAGGTCCAGCTGGCATGAAGCAGCCCATAATGAGAAACATTTCCACTTCATGAAGTAAGTGGCACTGGTGGATAGTTTTCTGGCTGCCACCAGAACATCAGCCACCTTGGTCTGTGGCTATGTCCTCAGTAGCCAGGTGTGAAGGTGCAGTGACTTGAGGACCAGATGGACCAGGGTACCCTGGTTCTGGGAGCGCAAGCCAGTGCACAGAGAAAGAGGGACTGGAGGTTCCACTGCCAGTTGCTGGAGTAAGAGGAGCCAAATCTGATGAAGCCAAAAGGGGGCAAGGAGGATCATCATGGCCCCATCCATCTGTAGTTTGCTTAGCACCCTCTGACACAGAGGAAAGGGATGGAAGGCATACAGAAACCTCCCTTTCCAAGAGAGGGACAACACGTCTCACCAGAAAACTCCAGGCCCTAGCAAGCAAAAACGTGGCAGTTTTGCGTTGAGTGGGGACACAAAAAGTCCAACTCTGGATGATCCCATCTGTCGAAGAGGTCTTTGACGACCAAGGTCAGAAGCTCCTACTCATGGATTTCTTGACTTTGACTGGCTTAGGTTGTCCGCCAGGATGTTTTGGACACTGGGAACATGGATGGCTGTCAGCTCTAGGCTGTGGTCCAGAGCACAGTACCAGACTCTCATCGCTTCCCTACAGAGGGGGTGTGAGTGAGTACCCCCTGCCTGTTTATGTAGTGGACAACAGTCATGTTGTCTGTCTGTACCAGCAGAAGGCCCAAGGACATCTAGGTCTGAAAGGCCTGGAAGGCATAAAATATTGCCCACATTTCCAGGACCTGTGCAGAGAGGACTCCAAACAGGACCATGTCCCCTGTGTTTGGGTGAGCCCACATGTGCCCGCAGCCCATCCCCGAGGCTTCTGTGGTCAGAATCTGCTGAGGGGAGGCAATAATAAAGGCCCTCCCCCGAAGGTTGGTGAGCTCCATCCATGAAAGCAGAACCTTCTTCATTGGAAAGGAAACTAGAACTTCCTGTTCCAGGTCATTCATACGTTGGTCCCACTGGACTCTAATGTCCACTGGGGAATCCTCATATGGAGTCTGGCCAGAGGCACCATGATTATGGTCACTGTCATCATGCCCAGGAGCCAGAGGAAACCCTGGTGGAGACAAAGTGGCTGTGGAACACTACCCTGGCCTAAGTTATGAGATGGTTTGCCCTGTCCTGGGGAAGGAAAGCCATGGTGCCATGTCCAACATACTGGAGTCACTGTCTGGACATTAGAATGGACTTGGGCAAGTTGACCATGATGCCCAGGTCCTGGAACAGACAGATGGTGTGGTCCAGCTTGAGGACTGGGCTGTTCCTGGTTGAAGCGTTGAGTAGCCAATCGTCCAGGTAGGGAAAAATGTACAATCCCTGTCTCCTGAGAGAGGCTGTGACTACTGCCAGGTACTTGGTAAACACCCGAGTAGCCTGAGGATAAGCCAAAGGGCAAGGCCCAGAACTGGAAGTTTGCCCCCGGAACTTGAATCTGGGGTATTGCCTGTGCAGGGCACAAATCTTGATATGAAGATATGCATGCTGCATGTCTAGGGAGCATATCCAATTCCCTTTGTTCAGGATGGGCAGCAGTCTCTGAAGGGTAACCATCTGGAACTTTTTGTACTGGATGAGCAGATTTAGCTCTCTGAGGTCCAGAATGAGCCAGAGGTTGCCCATGCATTTTGGAACCAGAAAATAGTGGGAGTAGAACCCCTTGCCATATTGGGCCTCTCACACAGGTTCTATCACTCTTTTCCAGAGCAGGGACTGAATTTCTTCCCAAAGAATGGGGATGTGAGATGGGGGGGGTAAGATGAAGAGACTGGGGTCTTTGTGGGTGCCACTCTATGAGCTCCAGAGTGTGGCCGTGGCTTATGAGCTGCAGCACTCAGCTGTCATTTGTGATCTCTTCCTAACTGTCCCAGTGTAGGGAGAACCGACCCCTACCACCTCCACCCGGTCCACTGGGGGGGCCAGGCAAAGAGTCATGTTGAGGCAGGGGCTGGTGCCACCCCTCCTCCCCAGGAGCCTTTGCTGGAAGAGGGGGTGGGCAGGGCTGAGGAAGCCTTGCATTTGGCAGACTTAGAGGCAGGTCAGGGCCAATCGATTGCCTGACGAAAGGGTACTCATGGGCAGGGCCCCTGGTGTTCTGCGGCAACATTTTCTGATTTCTACGGCATGATTTATTTATTTCTCTGGCAGAATGTAGTCCTGTCATGGGCTAAATATGATGTGATGTCATTGATGACATCATATGCTGAGCATAGAGGAGGGGCTTTAGCATAAACGAGGTGGGAAAGAAAGCCTGACACTATGGAAAAACATGATATTTATATGAAAATTCACCAAAAACAATGAATTCTGTGGCACTATATATATTCTGCGGCATGATGCAAATTCTGCAGCAAATTCCGCAACCGCAGAACCATAGAATTCCAGGGGCCTTGCTCATGGGACACTCTTTTGCTGGGTATGGTACAGTGAGTGAAATTATTTTAGAGTGCATTCAAAGGCTTGTAGATTGGACAAAATGTCCTAAACATCAGCCACAAACAGTTTATACGCCCCCTGAAGGGAAGATTCAGGATGGACATCTGAACATCCTGAGCAAAGCCTAACACCCACAGTCAGGAGTGCCGATGAAGGCATATGCCCACTGCTGCTGCCCGAGCTGAGGCATCTACAGCATCACAGGCTGAGCACAGGAGGTGTCGGCTGATGTCCGACCCCCATTTGAGAGCCTGGAGGAGATACTGTGTAGCTGGACCTTCAGACGAGGATCTGACCATCTCTGTGGTCTGTTCCCACAAGACATCTTGGTATTGGATCATGTGGACCATATAGTTAAGGGTCCTGAAGGCCAAAGTGGTGAAGGCAAAAGCCCTTTTTCCAAAGAGATCCAGTCTCCAAGATTCCCTATTGGGAGGAAGGGAACACAAATGTGTCAGTCTCTTGGTACGGTAGTGCACTGCAGTGATGATGACTGAGTCCACTTGGGGTTGTTCCCCAAAAAAGGGCTTGCCCACCGGCGTCTTGTATAATTTATCCACCTTCCTTGGCATGGCCAGTATGAGGTTTGGATGATGTCAGGCTGCCATGGTGGCATCCTCGAAAGTGTCTATCAAGGGGAAACCAGCAAAGGAGAAGAGTCTGGCAGCATGAGGTAGGTGGACAACTGATGTCGGGAGGGGTCCAGCTCCTTGGTTTCTCAGATCATGGCTGACTGTATCTGGTGCATGACCCCACAAAATGACAGGTCATCCGGGGGAGACCTGGGAATGTACTTGGGGGTCTCTTCCATATCCGAGGACACCGTCGAGGGGCAAGGGGAAGACCCCTCATCCTCATCATCACAGGACTCCTCGGACCGAACCAGGGGTTGGAGTTCTGGGTGATATTCCCTTTCATCCACTGCGCGAACAGGAGGAGTGTAAGAAGCCAGCTGACATGGGACAGGAGGAGTCACTTGGAAAGTCAGGCAGTGGCATCGGGTGTGCAGGCCTGCATGGGGTCTGGTCCTGTGGCGGTGTCAGCTGAGCCTGCATAAAATCTCAGAGGGATGACAGCATTAACTCAAAGTCCACTGTCACTGACTTTGGGTAACCCAGCAGCGTCGGTCGAGGGACCGGCGTCGGTGGTGGAAGAATAGGGGCCGGCCTACATAGAGTAGCCAGCGTTGGCATAAGCAGAGAGGCCAGCTTTGGTTGAGGGGGCCAGCACCAGTGCGGGTTGTGGCCAAGTAGGTGTCAGGTGTAGGAGAAGCCTGGCTGACGCAGGTGCCGGGTTAGGAGAGACTGGCATCGCTCGGAGGATGGCGTCAGTGATGTGCACCGCAGGTGTGGGTGAAGGTGACCTTGGGATGGCTGGGAGAGATGCCAGGGAGGGCGTAGGGTCCACAGCCATAGAGGAGGTCACCTGCACTGAAGCGAGTGGTGGACGGACAGCCTGGGTCGATGCGGAGCTCACCGAACCCATGCCTGCCTGAGAAGAGCCGGCGGAGCCTCCTGACTTCTGCCATGCCAGTAGAAGGGGCCTGAACAGTAGAGGCTATGGGGACTGGGAGGAACTAGCCCCCAAAGTACTGCCACCCAACAGGGAGAGGTTGGTGGGTGGCACTGCCAACTGTAGCCCTTTGGAAGAAAAGGTGTGCGAGGCAGAGGAGGCCACCCTCGAGGAGGCGGCTGAATCCGCTGTGGTCTTAGATTTGTGCGGGGACCGCGAGCAGGACATGGACCAGTGTTTTTCACAGTCCTTTTCCAGGTGATTGTGTTTGCCACCCAATTTCCCCCCAGAGGAGGATGGTTTCCACCCCAAAGACAGGGCTGGAGAAGAAAGAGGAACTTCTGGCCTGTGATTCCCGTTCCATGCTGGTGACCTTCATCTAGTGATGGCATCGAGTAGCTTGTTTGAAGCCCTTACAGATGGTGTAGGCCTAGGTGTTGTGGGTAGGCCCGAAACAGCAGACACAGGAAGAGTGGCCTTCTTTCTCCGGGAGCTGATTCCCACAAGCGCACTTCGTCCTGGAGGTCGGATTGCAGGAAGAGGACAGGTTCGACATACAAAAAAGAATCAACAAAATGTTGGAAAACTAGTGTGAGAAAGAAAAAATTTGACAGAAAAACCTGAGGAAAATGGTGGTTTACTGAAGCTTGCAGTGGTCTCTGGAGGTCTGATGGGTGTCGGTCGACAGCAGGAAAAGAACTGAGGAGGGAGAAGGGGCCGTCCACTTTTATAGGGTTGGCCGTCGTCAGAGGGTGACATCGGAGTGGGCAGCCCCCAGTTCGACTGCTAGCTAGAAAAGTTTCTGGCTGGTCCTAATGCCTGATGGCGGTAGTTCTATAGGTGTGACCTGCTGCAAGATATACCCCCGATGTCAGATCCTCAGGTACTTTCTGTGACTGGGTCTGACTGGGATATGGAAATAGACAACTTTCAGATCCAGAGAGGCCAGTCAGTTGCCCTGCTGCAGGGAAGGAATCACTATAGTGAGAGTGACCATCCTGAACTTGGGCTTTGCCAGGTGTCTGTTCAGATATCTGAGATCCAAAACAGGTCGCCATTCCCCATTCTTTTTCCAAGAGAGGAAGTACCTTGAATAAAGGTCTTTCCCCCACTGAAAAGGAGGCACTCTTTCTTCAGCATTTGCTTGTAACAGCTTTCTGATCTTTAACTCCAGAAGAATCTTTTCTGTTGGAGTTGAAAGTGTGAATTTTCTGTGAACCTGCAGTTTTGGGACTCTTCTGAACTGCAGTGAGAGACCCTGGCTCACCACCTCCAAGACCCATTTGCCTGTGGTATTGCTTTGCTATGCTTGGAAGTAGTGAGCCAACTTCCCTCCTACTGGTAATGGGTTGGTGACCTGGACAGGGCAGTCAGGGATTTTGTTTGGGGTTGGCCCTGGTGGTTGGGATTGGGTCAGTCTGTTTGGCAGCTCTTCTGCCTCTGCCCCTGAAGTAATCCCTCATCTGGGAGTACTCCATAGACATGGGGGCAGGATAGTAAGCTCTGGGGTAATACCCTCTACCCCTGCCTTCCGTAGCTGGTACCTGTAGGAGGTGGAGGCCTTTTCCTTAGCAGAATTGTTCTTGTAGGTGGTCTTATACTCTTCCACCTTCTTCATGTAAGCCTCAGGCTTGTCACCAAATAAAGAATTGTCCTCACAGGGAAATTTCATGGCCTTGGCCTGTGTGTCTTTGGTCAAATTAGTGGCTCTTAGCCAGGCAAACTTCCTCAGGGAAATGGCCAGAGCCATGAATCTGGATGCAGAGTCATTGGCATCCACTGCCATGTGGAACTGGTTTTTGGTCACATCCAGTGCTGTTCTATCAGTGTCTGCTATATTACGCCCCATATCATTAGGGATCCTATCGCACATGGCCAGTACCAAATTTCAGAGGACCCTCTGATACTGGGCAGTGTAAGCCATGTAGGTGGCCTATCTCAAGAGTAGAGAGGCTGCTGTGTATCCCTTCTTACCCATTCTGTTCAGTTTCCTGGAATCCTCATCTGGAGGACAGAGGATAGGGGAAGCTTGGCCTTATCCCAGGCAGCTGCCTGGGCCATCACTTCTTGACTGGGATGGGAAAAGAGGTACTCAGCATTGGTTCTGTCCAGCTGATACTTGTTTTCCACCGTTTTGTCAACTCCTGGAATCGAAGTAGGGGTTTGTAGAATTTTCAGGGTTGCCTTCCTAAGGGATTTATAAACAGGCAACGGCAGCTGTTTAGTGGGCATCAGTGCCATAATTTCTAGAAAGTCAGCTTCCTCCTCCTTCTCCACTGACTCTTAAGTGGTGAGGTCAAGAGTGTCGACCAACTGTCTGATGAAGGCATGGTGGGAGGAATAGTTCTCTGGTCCCCGGGGAAGGGAACTGAACCCCTGCTCAGGAGAAACCTCCGATTCTATCAGTTCCCTATCATCTTCCTCTTCCTCCTCACAGTGAAACTCAGGTCCATTGTCAATGGGAACTGGGGCCTGAGGAAGCACCTGAGGGGGAACCGGGGTAGCCACAGGGAGATCCATAGCCTGCATGGCCTGAATGACCTGGAGGGCTTTAACTATGTCCTCTGCAGAGGGTAGTTTCATTTTGACAACTGAGAGCTCCCTTGTATCTTCATGGGAGGTGCAGTGACATGCTTTTCTTTTTGTTTTCATTTGGAAGAAACCAGGTCTGAACCCTGCTCTGCAGGCTTATAGTGTTTGTTTTGTTGTGTCCCTTTTTCAGAGACTTTGGGGTCAGACGAATCCTTGGAAGGCTGGTTCTTCAATTTACTGTGGGAAGAACCCACCTCTGAACACTTAGGTGATGATGAGGTAGACTGAGAGGCCTTATCTTCAAGCTTTTTGGCCCTTTTCTTTATGTTTTTTGGGCAAAACTTACTGCAGAGCTTACAGTTGGCAAAAATATGGTTTGCACCCAGGCACTTTAAGCAAAAATCATGGCCATCTTCCCTGGCCAGGAGTTGGAAACACCTTGAGCAATTTTAATGCCTGTAGGTCCTGTTCTCTTTTTAGGCCAATCTAACATGCTATTTGTCAGAAACAGGCAAGATTTAAGGTCCCCTTAAAAATAAAAAGAATTTGTTATTCGGTTCCACTGAACAATACGAACATACTAAATTTGCCAGCAGATAAAGGCCTAGAGGTCTATCAAGTCTGCTCGAATGTGCAGCTAGCACCCCTTATTCTGCAGCTGCCCCTCCTCCCACCCTTCCCCTTCATTAACCCTCCCTTGTCCTGTCCCATCCTTGTTCAAGCAGTCCACTGTTCTACTGCAAACCACTTCAGCAGGTAACGATTCCACCCAGCCACCACCCTCTCTGTAAAAACGTGTCTCCTCATCTCCTCCTGAACCTTCCTCGCCTCAGTCTCATATCATGGCCCTGGTGACCTCCCTCCCTTACTTTGAACAGCCCCTCTGTACCGCTTGTTTATTCCTTTCATGTATTTAAAGGTTTCAATCATGTCACCCCTGTCTCTCCTCTCCTCCAGTGAGTACATGTTCAACTCCTTCAACCTCCTCTCGTATGATAAGTCCCCCAGCCCTTGATCATCTTTGTCGCTCTGCCTGCACCCTCCAGTAACTTAATGTCCCTTTTCAGATATGGACGCCAGTACTGCATGCAGTACTCCAGGTGTGGTCTAACTAATGACCCATACAGTGGCAGAATCACCTCCTTCCTCCTCGAGGATATACCCCTTGCAATACAACCCAGCATTTTGTTGGCCTTTGCAGCTGCCTTCCTACATTGTGCCGAGTTGTTCATTGACCCTGTAATGAGCACACCCAGATCCTTCTCCTTCTCCATCTGGGCTAGCTGCACTCCCCCTAGCTGGTAACTCCTCCTTGGGTTCTTCATCCCAAAATGCAGCAGCTACTTTTGGCATTAAAGCCCAGTTACCAGGTGTCTGACCAGGTTTCAAGCTTTGCCAGATCATCCTGCAACCCTGCCATCCCCTAGGTCATCCACCACCGCGCCTACCTTGGTATCATCAGCAAACAGACTGATCTTGCTCTTGATGTCCCATGATATGTCTGCAATGAATATCCCAAACAACACTGGTCCCAACACTGAGCCCTGTGGAACACCGCTCGTCACTGCCCTTGGGTGTGAGAGCTCCCCACCCACCACCACCCTCTGTTGCCTTCCCTGCAGCCAGCTTCCTACCCATCTCACCAGCTTTGCACCCGCCCCTGTGCCTACTAACATCCTTCCCAGCCTTCCATGTGGCACTGAGTCGAATGCCTTACTGAAGTCCAGATACAGGACATCCACTGCATGGCCCCTGTCCAGTTGCCTAGTTACCCAGTCATAGAACTCCAGCAGGTTGGTTTGGCAGGATCTGCCACGTATGAAGCCATGCTGTCTGCTGTCCTGTAGTCCTTTGGCCTCTAGGAGGGCCACCAGCCTCTCCTTCAGGATAGTCTTCATTAGCTTACCCACGATGGATGTGAGGCTCACTGGTCTGTAGTTTCCCGGTTCATCCTTGGGGCCACTCTTGTGGAGGGGCACCACATGAGCCATTCTCCAGTCCTGAGGTACACACCCAGAATGTAGTGAGGCATTAAATAGGTCTGCCAAAGGTCCTGCAAGGACCTTTGCCAGCTCATTCAGTACCCTGGGGTGGATGCCATCTGGCCTGCGCTGTCCACCCTCAGTGCCTTCAAACCCTCTCAAACTCTGCTTTCCATGATTTCCCATCTGTCACCACCCCCCGCTTCTGCCATTTCTCCCACCTTGGGTGTCACCCCTTTCTCTTTAGTAAATACTGAGCAGAAGTACTCATTTAGTGCTTCCTCCTTATCGCACTCCTGCTTCCACCCAACCCCACCTCCTTCCTAATCCTTACTATGTGGTCCTTACAGCTCCTTTTCTCCCTGATGTACTTAAAGAAGTCCTTCTCCCCCTTCTTAATGCCTTGTGCCAGCCTGAGTTCCGTAGATGCTTTGACTCCCCTTACTGCCCTTGTCACCTCCTTCGATTCTGTCAAGTACTCCTCCCTGTCCTCCCCCTCCCTGTTTTCTTGTACTTCCTAAAGGCAGCTCTTTTCCTCCTTACCTTTTCCATGACCTCCTTGCTCAACCAGATCGGTTTCTTAGCCCTAGCCTTCTTGCTCTGGGCTTTGTAGCAGGTTTTGGTAGCCTCCACTATCCCCAGCTTTATGAGCTCCCACCTTTGGTTAGTGTTCATACTAGATTGAATTCTGGCCAGGTACCCTTTTACCACTTCCCCCATCCTCCCAAAGTTGGCCCTCCTGAAGTCCAGCACTATTGTGCCAGATTCCACTCCTACCTTGCCCATATCCAATGTGAGCCATACTGAGCGGTGGCCACTCCCTGACAGCGGTTCCTCCACTGTAAGTTCTCTCATAAAGTCCCCATTTGCCAGCACAAGGTCAAGGGTATTTCCTAACCTGGTTGGTTCACTGACCATTTGCAGCAGGAAGCTGTCCTGGAAGGCATCCAGCAGTACCTGCTCCCTTCTGTTCCTGGTTATTGGGGTGCTCCAGTCCACTCCTGGCATGTTGAAGTCCCCCACAATCACCACACTACCCTTCTCGCAGGTCCTCCTGATCTGTCCCACTAGTTCCCTGATGGTGGCCTGTACACCACTCCCATTCTAAGAATCCTATTCTTGGAATCCTGGATCTGCATCCAAAGTGACTCCGTACTACCCTTCTCCCCTTCCTCCCTTACGCACTTCAGTCCTTCCTTCACATATAGGGCCACCCCCCCCCCCCTTTCCCAATCACTCTGTCCCTACGAAATAATCTGTACCCTGGTACAGACAGGTCCCAGTCATTGTATTGGGTGGCCCATGTTTCCATGATGACTGCAATGTCCACCTCTCCCTCTGCCATGAGAACCTGTAACTCTGCAGTTTTCCTCCCAAGGCTCCTAACATTAAGGGTACCCACCTTCCACCCTTTTTCCCCCCTCCCATCCTGCCCTCCTTTCCTAGCATCACCAACAGTACTTGCCATTTGTCCTTTGTCACTGTTATGGGGGGTAAGATCATATGGTTTCCCAACCTGTGGTCTCTGCATATCTCTTCTCCAACTGCCACCCCCCACCCTAGTTTAAATTCCCAACTTCCTCTATGTACTCCTCCATCCTCTGTTTCAACACTTTCTTTCCTCCTCACTCAAGTGTAGTCTGTCCTGGCATAGAGACTACTGTCCTCCCAGGTCCCTCCCACCCCCAACAGCCCATACCCTTTAGCACAACACCAGGTTCTTAGCCATCTGTTAAATTCCTCTATTCTCAGCTTTCTTGTTGTGTTGCCTTGCTCAGGAAGTATCTCTGAAAAGTTACTGATCTTCCTGCCCTCACATAATTGTGCTAGTTCCTCAAACCTCCTCTGGACTATATCTACTGTCTCGTCAGCCAGGTCGTTTGTCCCAAGATGTATAATTAAATGAGGCTTGTCCCTACCCTTCTAGCATATTTCAGTACAGACTGTCCCACCCTTTCGCTGTCATTCCTGGCATGGCCTCCACCCAAATGCACTATGCCTCTCCCCTTGCTACCCACCTAACTCCTCTTAGTATTGAGTCCCCCAGCACTAAGATTCCACACCCTTACTCCCTGCTTGCTTCCATTCATCTCCCTCTCTCATTTCCAGCTCCTCTTCTTCCTCCTGCACATTATTTCCCCCTTTTACCCCTGTTGCAATTCTCACAGCAGAACTTCCCCCCGCTCCACTTTGGTCCAGGCATTTATCAATTACTCCTCTAATTTCATCACTTCCCTCCTCCACCTTCTTCCTCTCTAGCAGTGCACAACTATTTTCTGAAGACCCTTCACAAATGCCCGCTCTCTCTCTCTTCATAGTAACCTGTTCTCTCCTTTCCACTCCATGACTTTTGCCACTTCTTCGCCTCCCTCACAAGTCCCTATTCCTCCTTCCATTTGTCTTTTGTCTCCTGACCTGGTTTCCCCAGCAATTGTTCTTCCTAGCCTGGGCCCTTGTCTCTGCTTCCCTTCTTCTGACCTCTCCTCACCACTGTTTGCTTAAATCACCCTCCTCATCTCCCTACTTCCTCCCTCCAGTATTGGGCTAAACCCACCCCAATCTGCCTTGCCTGTCTTAGTTCCTCCTGCAGACCCTCAATCTCCTTTCTAAGTTTTTCTGTGGTTGCACACTAAACATCCTCCACATCCAGGCAATTTTTAGAAGATTGGTGCACATGATTGTTGCAGCCTACCACCTACCCATTGCTGTAATTTGCCCACCAGCGACCCCCCACCCTTCCAGATGCAGGACACCAAACACTCCCCAAGTCTTCCCTCTCCCTCCTCTGTCAGTGCAAAACATTTTCTTTATTTCCTTACCTCCTTTGTTGCACACCTTTAGATATATTGAGCAACTGCTTTTTATATTCCTATCCTTCCTATCCACACTCAAAAACAGACTTTAAGTAGCCATTGCACAACCTTCTTCAAACTCCTACTCCTCCTTTCCCCAATGCAATATCAATGCGAAGAAGTAATAATGAAAGCTCCTAGATTTGCATTTACTTCCCTTCCACTGAGAGCAGTCACCTCTTCACTTGCTGCTGTTCCTTTCCTGGATGTCTGCTTTTGCTATGACAGGTGCATATCCTTTGCCTGTTTGAGGAAGTGATGTCAGAACCCCTGGTATAAAGGAAATAATGGACCAAGGGTGGGACCAGCCCAAGTCTTCCAGAAACAATCAGGTAGCTGAGGCCTCTGGTCAGACCATTAGTACCTTCCCCACTCTGCACTCAAACTTTGCAGCTAGTGAAGCCAGCAACAATGAATCACAATTCTACTCAAAGCCCCCAAAATAAGTTTGCTACCCAAAGAAACAGGACTCCAATTCAAACAGCTTCACCAACAACACATCAAAATAGGCTTGGAATTAGAAGATATATGTCTCCAATTCAAAGAAACAGCCCCAGTTAAATCACACCAATTATGTTTTAAAACAGAAGAAGTAGGTCTCTACAAATGCAGCCTGCCACACAGTGAATCAAACAGATGAGCCCACTTATAGCTACCAAAACAGGTTTCAAAATTCCAACAGCCCCAAACAATACCCTGCTAGCCCCTTAGTAGTAAGAAAGAAAAGAAATAACCTTCTACCAAGTAGAATCCACAAGAAACAATGTAAACAACAAGAAGCTACTGTACTGTAGATCTGATCTTGTCCCCTTCTAGTTCCTTCTGAGAAGCCAAAGCACTGAGTTCCAAACTCTGTGATTTCCCTGTGCTGCTTTCAAAATCAGACAGTTCCAAACTCTGTGATTTCCCTTGTGCTGCTTTCAAAATCACAGTTCCAAACTCTTTGACTTCCCATGTGCTGCTTTCAAAATCAAACAGTTCCAAACTCTGTGATTTCCCTTGTGCTGCTTTCAAAATCAGACAGTTCCAAACTCTGTGACTTCCCTTGTGCTGCTTTCAAAATCAAAAAGAAGGGAGATGCGGACCGGGAGGTATGTAGCCGACATATGTCATGAGTGGGTAGGGGGGTGGAGGAAAAAAAACAGAGGAAAATGAAGCTGGCAGGCTCCGTAATGACCTCCCAGTGCCTGTCCAGCTCCCCGAACATCTGGATTTCTGTCCGGGGGTGGGGGAAAAGCCGGGACCCTTTGCCTCAGCCCTGTCATGGGGGGAACCGTGGGATCACAGGACGGGCAGGGGAATGGGGGTTTGAGACCGAGTCTCTCCAAGGAAGAGACGGAGCCATCTGCCAGGCTCCCAAAGCGATACAAAGATAAAAGAAAAAAAAAGAATGCAGCACCACCTAGAGGCAGAGATTTGAGTTCCACTTTAACATTCCTTAATTTACATAAGTTCCACTCTCCGAGGCAGTTGAACCTACCAGGCTAACTGCATTAGTTAAGCATACTGAGGGATTCCTGGGGTTTGAATTGGTAAACATAGGCCTACAGATACCAGTGCTGGCATCTTTTACCAGCACTAAATCCCTCACAGTGTGGGTAAGCCTACGCTGTAGCTGCTGCACTATGTGTCTGGCCCTGTGGATAAACAGAGGGCTTCAGTCTCTAAATCCAGTTTCCAGTGCTGTTAGTCACTCACCTGTCACTAGTACTGGATCCATCACAGGGTAGGAATGCAATATCTAACTGTCATTGTGGGGGGGTGGACTCTTGTTTCTACCCAGATT
Organism: Neoceratodus forsteri; assembly: GCA_016271365.2. Taxonomy (NCBI): domain Eukaryota; kingdom Metazoa; phylum Chordata; order Ceratodontiformes; family Ceratodontidae; genus Neoceratodus; species Neoceratodus forsteri. The sequence continues at coordinate 421,715,027 of CM028138.1, forward strand.
CATTGCTGAGAGGGCCTGAGTTGAAAGGAGGTCAATGGATTTGCTCCGGATCACTCAATGAGCCCAACCCAGTGGTGGGATTTGAACCTGGGATCTCCTGATTCAAAGTTTAGAGCTCTGACCACTAGACCATGCCAATGTTTTGGAACTCAATCAATAAGAGACCCCAGGAGCTTCAGAGTACTGGTTTAACTCTCCTTTTCCAATGCATAAAATAGTAAATAGTGCTGAGATGAACTAGTGCAGTAGGTCATTGTATATCCACTAGTAACAGAGCTGAAAACTGTTTTTTATTTAGATTAGTATCCCCCTGTTCATCCCCAAGTCGGGCTCACTTGTTACCTTCCTGTTCACCTGTTCAGCAACATTGCAACGTGCCCCCCTTTCCCTACTTATGGCATGTGGCCTTAGAGTACTGGAAACTATCATATTGGCTGTCGTGATCGTTCCTCTTTTTTTATTTTATTTTAGCTTGTTTTATCCCTGTCCTTCCACTTGCATTGTATGACAACACAGCCACCACAGCATTCCTCTGGATGAGGCTGAGTTCCTTGCCAAACCACAGGGGTCACTGTGGCAGTGCTGCCCTTCCCTGGCCTGTAAAGGTTGTCACCTGTAGCACTCCCTGACCACAGGCTGGCCAACCGTGTAGGCTTAGGTTAATTTCCAAACCCTGGTCGCATACCCTCCACCAGTGACTGTCCCACACAGTCCAGGTTTTCAGACCACCCTCTCCCCTCCTGCCACCAGCTGTCTATGACTTCCACCTCATAGTTGGGTTCCAGTAGATGACCACAACCAGCATGGAATTTTACAAATGTGCATGATCTGGAATGCAAAGATCAGAATGGACCTAATCCATCACTCACAACTAAGGGGGGTGAATTTCTTCCTCCCGTGTATAGACCCACCCCTGCAACATCAGTACACAGGAGCCCAGTGGAGTATCCAGTCGATGTTCTGCCCACCCCAGTGTCTCTGATCAACTGCCTCGGCAACTTCCTACCATTAGGATACAGTCAGGCACCGAGACATGCCTCCCTCTCTCCTTGGAAAAGAAGCACATATGTTAAAACAAAGCTGCCTTCACCACCTTGCCACCATGGAAGTCCCAAGTGTGACACTGGGTCTTGTTAACACAGTAGTTGACGGCAGATAAGGATCGCTAGGCCCACCCAGTCGGCCCGTATTCCCAACCTGCATCAGCGGCCGCTGACCCTACTTGATCATTGGCTTAAGCCTCTCTTCCCTACATCTAGGGTTCCCTTATGTCTATCCCATGCATGTTTGAATCCCCCCAGTGTGTTAGCACCCATCACTTCCTGAGGTAGGCTATTCCAAGCATCCACCATGTACAGGCCACCAGAACCTGTTTTCAGGCTTGTGCTTCTTCTGTAAAGGAATCCTTTGTCATAATAACCAGGTCTGGTCCTTTGTCCAGGGGCATCATTTCACTGAAATCATAGGGGTTGCAAGACAAACTATAGGCCAGGGGGCTGGGGCCCACCAAGGCCTCCAGAAATGTTTTTTAAATTTGATGCATTCTGGTGCTGTTTGGGGATCACTGGAACTGATTTTGTTACCTTGTTACCCCTTCCTCATGCTCAGTAGGTTACACTCTAGCCCCCTTCACAGAGTCCTCACAGTCCAGTATGTTGCCCAAACCACCTTCTCCATAGTATTTCACCAAAACCCTCGGGGTTGCAAGACCATTGATAAAAACTAAGGATCAGTTGAGGGCAACACCCGTACCCATTCTTACATAATGTACTTAAGTTCCTGGTTATTTCCTGTATACAACATTAACACTCCGCTCGCTGGACACCCCATTAAGTTTGGTTTACCTTTATTACTCTTAGAAGTACTTACTGGTGACATGTTCTATTACTGTTCTGTCAAATTGTTACATGTTCCGTAAATCAAGTGTGGATAGTTGCTTAGGATCCTTTGAGGCTTTCTTAGATAAAGGCTTTTTAATAGTCAATAGTCACAGGCTACCACTAAGTTTAGGCAAATTGCAGCATACGCCACCAGTATGACAACTGGTTAGTCTTATTTCAACTAGTCAGCCTTTTTGGGGTATGATTCAGTAGCTATCCAGAAAAATCAGTGTACAAAAAGCTGCACTGTAGCAATAACGTCAGTTCGAATGACTTATAAACCTGAGAAATGACAAGTGTGGAGAGGAAAAGGTTAAGAAGAGTCAAGCGAACCACAGATGATTGTGGTGCCATTGGCACTTAGAGAAACAAGCCTGCTGGCTAACATGACACCACAGGCAAAAATAAACACTTATCTTACCCTGCCTTGGGCATAGGACACACACACCTAGTGAGAACATTAAATACAAGACTGAACTGCAGCAAACAGTAGCCTGCTGAAGACGTGCAGGCACTTCACTGCTTGTTTTAAAAAAAAAAGAAAGGATTGCAGCAGTCTCAGTTACTGAACAATCTCACTCCAAGTTCTGCATTTTTTTTAAACAGCCAGTAGCACTTGTGAGTTACAGGTGGGGCAACGTAACCCTGGCAAGTTAATTGGTTATATTCTCAATATAATTGCATTCAACTGGGCTGCAGACGCAGTGGTAGAACTACTACTCACAATGCAGACAACCCAGATTTGAGAATGAGTCTGATGCATTGCAAGGCTGGCCAGAAAGGAATCACAGGTGTCCACTGAAGTGCTCTCCTCCAGCGAGGGCTACGGCACCAGGAAGCTACCTGGCTCCTAGTGGTGGGAGTGTGTGGGAGGGAGGCTGGTGCTGCATGATTGGAGTGTGGGATTGATGGACATCATGGCTCCACATGCCTGGTATACCCTGGCACGGTCATCCTCCCCTCATCCCTGCAATGGTTCTCCCTGGTGTCCAGTGACACGCTCCACCACAATGAGCACCCAAATCCCCCCTCCCTTGTCCCCTGTGGTGCCTGGCAACTGTCCTCTAAATGTTGCAGAAAACTATAATAGCATAACTAACATACTTTAAAATTAGAAGGAACATTAGAAACAACTAGAAAACTAAAACACTTAGTCTTTCTTAATTACGATTATTTAGAGTAAACAAATCTATTGCATTGGTCAATGTTACAGACTGTCCTGTAAAAAATGATATTTCAGTAAGAAATGTCCCACTTTTGACTTCTCAAAACATGGTAACCCTTAACAAACATGGTCTTTTTGCTATTGTCTTACCAGCTTTCCAAAGAAATAAATATTTCAGAAACAACAGCTAAAAAATGTCTGATAGGGAATCAGTGTGTGTTTTGCTTAGAACCATTTGGCCTGTCAGAAGACATGCTTTTTTCCCCCTCGTCCCCCCTCTCTCTCCCTACTTACCCTTCACACTACATGCTAGGTTCTATTACGCAGATCACAAGAGTTATGCATGTTTTACTATTTCTATCTCATATATATTATATATGAGAAAGAAACAGTAAAACATGAATATATTCAGTGAGTCTTTGAAATGTTTCTCTCCTTAAGAGTTTTAGACTAAAGCTCCTGATAAGGAAACACGTAACACAGTCATTCAATATATAAGAGAGAAAACAGCAAAACATACATATTTTTCGAGGTGTACTATTTGGCTTCTTGCTATCCAGCAGCACAGGTTTAGAATGTGTTTACCACTCTGTTAATAATGTAACAGCTGTCTACATATACGTGTATGAAGTTCACACCCATAAATGTAAACAATTGTCATTTTTATGTTTGCTTGCATGCATGTGCAAGAAACATAGTGCCATCATCCGAGTTTTCGGTGGTGTGTCACTCCCTCTGCCAATTCAGTCAGTGTGTTGGCAGGCGGCGCCAGTTCTCAATGCCTGCTGGGCTGTCTGTAACGCTCGAAAATGCAGTGGAGTACAGTTGAAAGAGACTCTCGCTTCCAGTGAGCAGCTATAGATATCACCTGCTTGATGCGCTCCCCTACACATACACACACACACACGTATACTGTGTGCTGCCCCTCCACACACACTACGGCAGGGGTGCCCAATCCCCCCATCGGCTGTGCTCGCCCAAAAGCCTTCCACATGCCAGCTGGGTGCCCCCCAGCGTGGCAACTCGCTCGTATATGCCGACAGGGGTGCCCAATCCCAGTCGGCTCCTCATCCCAGGTACAGGGTGCCACAATGGAGCCCACCCCAGCGTGGCAAGCGTCCAGCGTCGTCATTTTAGATAAAAAACCTGGAAATAAAAAACTGTCCCTCGAGCTTCTCTCTGCCCCCACAACACGCACCCACCCACTGCGCACCCTGCCTTCCCACACCCCTCACCCCATACTTACCTCCGGACCTTGGCGCGATGATCTTCAGTGGACCGGGAACACGTCTGCACTCTTCAAAGCCGACCGCGAACTGAGGAAATGCCAGTAAGCTGTATAATGGGATAGATAGGGTTTTTTCAACTTTGCTGCATATTGCAGGCATTTTTTGGAATTTTTGCACCAAATTTTCAACATGGGGTTTTTGGGACCCCTTCTCATGAATGATGTCACTGTCATGGCGTTATTGGGTCGAAGGTGATTTCACAGTCACTGCGCCAAAATCACCTTTGGAGACGGATTAATGAAATGTCACTGCCAGTGTTCATAAGGTGGGCTCTCAAGAAGCCTATTTTGAAAATTTGGTAAATCAAAAAAAACTTTGATTTATGGCGTCGTTAGCAATTCCTCATGAGCTCGTAAGTTGCAAATTTTCAATATTTTCCTCCAGACTTTCAACATTGTCATTTTACCACACCTTCTTATGAGTAGTACAGCTGTTATTTTTCACATCTCACCCAAAACGTGTTTCCGCCCATGTAGCACACAATGGCGCAGTCGGTGTGCGAAATCTATGTACAGGACAAATTAAGAAAATCACAGTGACACTGTTCATGAGCAGAGGTCTTAAAATGGCTATGTTGAAAATTTGGTGAAAAAATTCCTAACAAGCATTTGTCAATGCCGAGCGTTCGCTTGCAGGTATTTGCAGTGGTATTTGGCACTTGGACATGGCTTAAAAAAATCAGTGACAAAGAAGTACAAGCATTTGTCAATGCCAAATGTTGCGTGCTTCTATGTGCTGTTTAGGTATTTGGAAGTCATTGGAGTGCAAATATTGAAAATTTGCGAACTTACGAGCGTGCGTGGAACTGCATAGCATAGCTGTTGAAAACAGTCATTTTAGGAATTTTTCACCAAATTTTCAACATAGCCATTTAAGGCGTCTGCTTATGAACAGTGTCACTGTGATTTTCTTAATGTGTCCCATACATTGAGTTCGCACACCGACTGCGCCATTGTGCGCTACATGGGCGGAAACACGTTTTGGGCAGGATGTGAAAAATGACAGCTGTACTGCTCATAAGGAGGTGTGGTAAAATGGCAATGTTGAAAATCTGGAGTGAAAATATTGAAAATTCGTGAGATTACGAGCCTGCGTAGGAACGCGTAGCCGCTTCGTAAAGCGGTCATTTTAGGAATTTTTCACCAAATTTTCAAAATAGGCTTTTTGAGATGTCACCTTATGAACGCTGGCAGTGTCGTTTGTAATCAGGCCCGAAGGTGATCTGGCGCAGTGACTGCGAAATCACCTTCGGCCCAAATAACGCCATGACAGTGACATCATTCATGAGAAGGGGTCCCAAAACCCCATGTTGAAATTTGTGAAAAATTCCAAAAATGGCTGAGATATGCATAAAGTTGAAAACTTTAATCTATAAAGTTAACTCTCTAATCAGCCCATTATACAGCTTACCGGCATTTCCTCAGTTCGCGTCGGCTTTGAAGAGTGCAGATGTGTTCCCAGTCCACCAAGATCGCACGCCGAGGTCCAGAGGTAAGTATAGGGTGAGGGGTGTGGGGAGGCTGGGTGCGCAGTGGGTGGGTGCGGGTTGTGGGAGGGGGCCAGGGAGAAAGCGCCGTGGGGACCGTTTTTAATTTACAGGTTGTAAAAAGATGACGCGGACGCTTGCCATGCTGGGGTGGGCTCCCAGCATGGCAGAAGGACGCTGGGGCGTGAGCCGAGGGGATTGGGCACCCTACGCCAAAATAAGTTTGCCACACTGAGTGGCCTTCAGCCGTGGCACCAAAGCTTTGGGGGCGAGGCGGTGCGACGCGTACGCTTGCCACACTGGGGTGGGCCCCAGCGTGGCAGCAGGGAAAGCAGTTTGGGGGCGTGGAGCCGACCGAAGGTTGGGCACCCCGTCCCGGCCAAAACAAGATTGCCACACTGGGGTGGGCTCCCAGCGTGGCACCAAAGCTTTGGGGCGGGGCGCTGCAAGCAGACAGCGTGGTTTTCTTGAAGTGAAGACCACCACTGTCATACACAGCACCCGCATCCATTGGTGCAGGACCGCCACGCCTGCTCAATGGAGCAGGGAATGCAGGGGAGGGCACACCTCCAAAGTGTCCCTATTCTCCCAAGGCGTTCCTTGCGCATGCTGCAAGTGAGACATAAAAATGACGTTCTGGCGTGTGTTGTGCAGTTCCTCTACTCTCGTAAGTTTGCTAATTTTCAATATTTTCACTCCAGATTTTCAACATTGCCATTTTATTACACTTCCTTATGAACAGTACAGCTGCCATTTTTCACATGTCGCCCAAAAATGTGTTTCGCACATGTAGCGCACAATGGTGCAGTCGGTGTGCAAAAGCAATGTTTGGGACAGATTAAGAAAATCACAGTTACACTGTTCATGAGCAGAGGTCTTAAAATGGCTATGTTGAAATTTGTGACAAAAGTCCATAAAATGACTGTGTTACGAGTCAGCATTGCGCAGTTTCCACGCACCTTTGTAAGTTCATGACTTTGTAATATTTTCAGTCCAGATTTTCACCAGTGGCATTTTTCCACACTTCCTTATGAACAGTACAGCTGTCATTTTTCAGAACATGGCGAAATGTGTTTCACACTTTCAGGCGCAGAGATGCGTGGTCGCTGTGGGAAATCATTGTTCGGGACAGATAAAGAAAATCACAGTGACACTGTTCATGATCGGAGGTCCCAAAATGCCTGTGTTGACAATCTGCTGTAAAAATCCCAAAACTAATTACATTATTGGTGTGCGCTGTACAGTTTCTGTGCACGCCATGACTTCATCAGTTTTTAAATATTTTACTGCAAATTTGCAACATTGCCATTTTTTACACCTCCCCATGAACAGTACAGCTGTCATTTTTTACATCCTGTTTGGAATGTTTTTGCACCTGTGGTGCTAAATGCCGTAGTCGCTGTGCATAAGCAGCTTTTGGCTAACAAACTGATATTGCCACTGTTCATGAGGTGGGGTCACAAAAAAAAACATGTTGAAAATTTGTAGTGAAAATTCCAACGAATGCCTGAGGTATTAGGGTTTCCAACAATAACGCCCAACCCTGTAGAGAATGACAGGCATCAGGGATGTGACTTGGGATTCTTGCCTGTAATGCTCATACCATTTCACACCCTGCAGCCAGTGAGAGGCATCGAGGTATGCCTTGGACTCTTCGGCCCCAAAGTTTACCACATTCGCCTATACCGCACCCATCTCACCGTACTTCCTGATGGAATGGGGTGCGCATAAGCGTCAAAGACCCCAAGGCACGCCGTGACACTTGTCAGTGTCTGCAGGGTGGGGTGTGGTGAAATGGCGTGGCCGTTATGCCTGACGACCCAAAGGCACACCCCAATGCCTGTCACTCTCTGCAGGGTGGTGGTGGGGTTGGCTTCAGTTCAATACTTCACTGCCATTCCTATTACGCAGCTCTGTAACTTCTACACTACCACTGCCAATGCCAGCAAGCAAACATTCAGCATTAACAAATGCTTGTTGACAGTGCGGTAAATGTACCGTGAGAGATTTTTCGTGGCTCCACCACGAGTTTACTGAGCCACTCAGCTCCTGATGTAAATTAAGGGTGTGACCACTGATGGCACGTATGCCATGCCACGGCTTATAGAGGCAGAAGAAGATCATGGAGCTTATCTGGGTTGCCTGCCACTATTTGGTTGTTGAATTTTAAGCACCTTTTAGCATTATGTTGGTAAACTGTTTTTCTGTCTTTGCTATCCACTATGGCCTTTGGTTACCAATTCCACAGTCACTCTCTGAGTAACGAAATACTACCTCTGATTTGTTTGTTGAGTTACTGGGAGCTAGGCCCAACCATGCCTCTCATAGGACAGGCAGTGGTACATTGACCTTACATTGCGGGGGGGCAGGGCAATGCTAAATGCTATTCATATTCCACACCCTGCCAGGGCATGCAGCACAGGCAGAAGCAGTAAGGGGGTAGTGAAAGTGGTGACAGCATTGGTAGCAGTATAGAGATCCAGCCAGCCTGCTAGGAGAGGCAGTGGCAGGTTGGGGATAGAGAAGGCAACAGCACGGCATCAGTGCCCTGTCTTGGTTATGATTCCCCCTTTCAGAACAGGCAGCAATCAAGCAGTTGCATTTAGAAGGACACAAAGGTCCAAAGTATTTGAAAGCAAGAACGGATTAGCCTTTTTTGGACCTGGCACCAAAACGTTTTCTGGGCCTCCATTTTCACGGCGTGGAGGGGCAGGGGGCGTTGTTCAGACGCCCTACCTAGCTAGGATCAGCACTGCACATGTGAAACCAAAATTCTCAAAGCTGTGATAACAAGGGGTGGGCACCATTTCAGATTTCAACAGGGCAGAGGGGGCATGGGGCAACAACCAGTGGGGGGTCAGGTGCCAGTTAGGCACCACGCTCATTCACGCACAGGCACTGTGCACTGACTATTGTGCACACGTTCAAGCAGCCGCCTGCCTGCTTGAACATGTGAGCTGATTCAGTACAGCAGAACTGTACTGAATCAGCTCACATGTTTGAGGTTGCAGGTGGCTGCTGGAACATGCACACAGTGCAGAATGACATGTTAAGATTCAAGTAAATAAACACAACCTACACGTGTGGATGGGGAGCAATTCTGATAACTTACTTATCCAGCCATCTGGACAGAACCTTTGGCCTGCCCCTTGCCACCAGCCCAGTGAGCCCACCAGTTAAGACCTCTTTGAGGTCTATCCTCCTCCTGGAACTGAACAGTCCTGACTCCGTCCCAACCACAACCAGAATGGTTCCATGTTTGTCTGCAGCCAGACCCACAATGTATTTGAGTGAGAATGAGAAGACAAAAATTATTTTTGCTGCCACCAAGAAAAAGCTCACCTCATCACCAACCGAGCTGTAGGTGTGTCATGCAACTTACACACTCTGCTCCTCAACATCACACAATGCCATTGATGACTCGGCTGCAGCATGAGTGCACACAAGAGTACGCAGGGCACATATTGTGCAAAAAAACCAAAAATTGCCACACAACAACATTCCATAACTTCCACAAGGCATGCGGGCGGTGGCTGCACCTGGGACAGTGGGCCCACTTCCGAGTGTGGGTCTGGCTCCATGGAGCCACTGTTAATCCACTACGGTTTGAAAGTACAGTATGGGAATCAGGGATTGGGAGTCAGGGTGTGGGGGCTGTATTCTTGTATCTTTTCCCTGTTCACAATGCTGCTAAAAGCATGTAATTGAAAGGGGCCACTTTTCACCAGAACGAGTAAACACAAACCAAACTATTTGAACTTTGCTAGATTTCACAACAAATATTTATGCCAGAATCGGAGACATTCACAGAACTCTACTACCAAGACATGTGTGCTTGGATCAGGGGCTAGTTGGAGAATTCAAAGGCAACCATAGCCTCCTACTTGCACAAAGTGTTTCTGTGTGGCATATAACATACCACACTTGTTTACTGAATTTACTGTATGTGATGGGTATTTGTTTTCATCATAATTTTCTTTACTTCGGTAACAACAACAGTAAGTGAACTTAACTGTCGTGCATGTTTGCAAACCTATTGGCCAAGCCAAGCTATATGATGGGGTGCAGTGAATGCACCCCATTACATAGCTCAGCCAATATTGATGCCTTCATGTATGAAAAAGAGGCAACAAAATGAAAGTGATATGGGTTTAGACAGTTTGCTTTGATATCTTTATAAAATGAGCTTGTGTTGCACTTTTTCTATTTCGGTTTAAAGACATTTTGTCCTTTATAAAGTCATATTTATATTTAGCCAGCACTGAAGGACAGTTATTCTCTAGATTAGCACTCACACAGTAATTGCTGCATTTCTTTGTTTATACTAAAGCACTTTAATGAATAAGATAGCAATTAGTCCAGTAGTGTTCAGAAATTAATTCATAGAGAATTATCAAATGCAACATTCAACCGGTTACATTTTGTTTAAAAGATAGCTATATTTGTTCCACGTTTATATAATCTTTTCACACTTACATGTTTCATATCAAATACATAAGGCATTTAATAATTTTCTTGGGTTTTGTTTCTAAAAAATTTACTGCAACTGCCCATTTGACATTTTTTTTTTTCTTTTTTCTTTTACCCTCCTGATCGCCCTTGTTGTTCCACTCCTTCAGGCATTGCTCATGCCACCCATGTCCCTGACACAGAGTCTGCCCCTAGAGTGCCCCGGTAACTCCTACCTTCCTCTCACCTTCTGTGGAGCACCTGCACAATGAGTTCTGCCCATGGATCCTGGACTGGATGGCTTGGAGTGGCCATCATCTAGGACCGCCGAGGGTTGTTTTCTGTTTTTCTTGTGGTCCCCCTTCCATCCTCCTGAGGACGCCGGCTTGGGCAGGTTACGTACTTCTTCATCGCCTGCCAAGTGCCCTTGGCGTCCTCCCACCCCGACTCCAACTCATGGGAGCCACCAATGCCCCAAAGTCGGTGCTCCCACCAACCCCAAGGACGTCAGGTACATAAAGCACCCCTGGTAACCCGTCCTGGAAGGAGAGGCGTCGTTGGGATGCTCAATCTTCCTTCCCTCCGACCCATACAGGTCCCATCGTGAACCCGGGTTGCGGCATGAGTACGGTGTGGCATCCAGCGCCTCAACCCTCAGCGCCACCGGGCTGGCTGAAATGTTTTTATGTAAAAATGTAACCCATATTTCCAACAAAAACTAAATAAATAAATAAAGCAATTAGCCAGCCTGTCATGTAAGTATGAAACCAAGTTAGCTGCACTCCAAACACGAGCAATACTCAGTGGTAGTGGTTTTTTTTCAAAAGTCCATTTATTTCTTGCAAAGTGACAGACAGACTGAGTCAAAGCCAGTCACTTAAGTCAGCATACACCCCAGTGCTTCGCCCCTAAAGGCCCACAGACAAACTATTATGAATTGACTCTTGCAAAAAAAAAAGGAGTACTCAGTATTGCTAGATGCACTTGTCTTTAGCGTCAAGTACATCTTTTTTTCTATGTTCCCTGGCTGAATAACTAACACGCACATTGCAGTAAAACTGTCTTACCTCCACAGTTAGATGGTTCCGCCCAAACGACCCAGCAAAAGACCGCAAATCACTATTCTGAGTGAGCGGGTCCAGCTCCTAGGCTAGTACACACTGGTCTGGGCATGATGGAAGTTCCTAAATAAGTCTGGCAAGAAGCTAGGTTAGTGTAAATCATGTGAAGCTTCTGCCATGTATGGAGGGCTAAGGTGAGGGGTCTGTTCAATGTCTGCGAGTGCACATCCAGTGTCTGAGACATCAAACATGTGGGAGTGTTGACAGCAACAGACAGCAGAAAAGCAGAGAGCAGAATTTCTTACCGGATGACTCATGACTGTAGCTTGTTTTTCTGGCTTTTTGCAAAAACAAAAGCAAGGAAGAAGAAATGTTGAGCCAGGAACCAGCCACCTGAAACACCCACAGACCAATACAGGGGTCTCGGACAGATTATAGGGGCCACAGGAACATTCATAGAGGTCACAGTTGTGACCTCTAAATGACACCCCTGTCTTTGTCACGTGAGCCCAAACAATAATACTTGTCCCCAGGAGCTTTGAACCCTCTGTATGTATGTATGTTACATAAACATAAACCATTTGACAGAAAAAGAGTCAGTTTTACAACGCACAGCTTAACTCCTGCAGTAGTAACCCTGAATGATTCTGGAGCACCATTAAAAAATCCATGGGAATGCATGTAGCCCCCCCCCCCAAACACACATACATGCCTACTGACACTGAGGTTGACAATGTAAACTACAATAACCCATCCACCATCTCCAATGCATTCAATGCATACTTCACTGACCTATCTGCATACTCATTGGCCTTGCCCCTACATGCCCACTCAACCACATCCCCTCGATGTGGACCCCAGACAACACCCCCCTTCTACTTCAAGTGGGTAAAAGTCTCAGAGATCTTTAAGCTCCTTAGAAACATCATTGAGTCCAAATCTGCAGGCTCAGATGGCATAGAGCCTGGACTATCAAAACTGTCAGCCAGAAAGTTGTCCACACCTTTCGCCAGAATCATGAACCTATCTCTTACCACTAAAATAGTACCTACCATCTAGAAAACCTCAATTATTGTCCCAGTGCCCAAGAAAGGCAATAGCAAAATCATAAATAATTACAGACCCATAGCTATTTTACCTGCCCTTAATAAGATCCTCTAAAAAAACTGTGTCAACGCAAGTTACTAGCTAACTTACAACCTACAGCCTCCTTTCATCAGTTTACCATGGATTCCACTAACACTACAGTACAATCACAGCCTGCTCTCCTTCACCAACAGTATTGCCAACACACTAGACAAAGGAGGACTTGCTGGTGCTGTTTTTATCGCTCTAACAAAGGCCTCTTTGATACGGTCGACCACTCCCTTCTCTGTAATAAACTCAGGGACCTAGGAATCTCTTGACTCCACTCCCCCCTGGTTCAGTAACTACCTGACTAATAGACAACAGCGTGTATGCTTTGCCCATCTTTGCCCACCCCTGCCTCTGTCAATAATGATGTCCCTCAGGGCTCCATATTAGGACCTCTATTCTCCTCCCTCCACATCAACATGGTTCCTCACTGCCTTTACCAACTGTACACCCCTCATGTACACTGACAACCTAGTCTTTTACACAAGTGCCAGTAACATCACCAACCTCAACAGAAATTTGACTATGGACCTAAGGAGTATCCAATTTTGGCTCCAGCTGAACAAATTACTAATGAACACAACCAAATCTCAGGCCATGCTATTCAGTACCCCTTCTCATCTAAAGAACACCCAGGTGCCTTTGCAGGTGAGTAGCACTAATGGCACCCTCTTAGACACCGTCCTGTCAATCAAATACTTGGGTATCACCTTGGACCCTTCCCTAGATTTCTCCCTCCATCTGACCAATGCCTGTAAGGATGTCAGTGCCAGACTAGGACAAACTTGCTGAGCCAGTCGAAAATCTCACCCACTCTGCCCATGTCAGTGGCCAGGAGCATGCTACTTCCCAAATTATCCTATGGCCTTCCCGCATTCTCAAACACCTCTAGCCACAACCTTCACAAATGGGGCATAGCATATAATATCTGTTGGTTTGCACTATTAAGCAGTTGACTTGTCCACCACTGTACCTTATATTCAAAGCTAGGACAGCTGCCCCCTGCTGGACAGCAAGATTTCTCCCTTGGAAATATCATTTACAGTGTGCTTAACAATCACGCCCCCCCCCATCCCTCTCCTCTTTATTGGTACCATATAAAAACGGCATACCCTCTCAGGTCTGCAGACCTGGATCTACTCTCCACTCCTAGGGTTAAAACCAAATTATGGTAGCCGGCCCAGTGGTGTGGAGGGCTGAAGCAGCGATGCCTTACCTCCTGCTATGCTGGTGACCAGTGTTCGTGGTGCGAGCGGGTCATCGGGGGCCGGCCGGGGTGGGAGAGGATCGAACGTCCAGAGGACAGCTCTATTCTCCCAGGGAGGGTGGAGAACAGAGGCCGGTGATTGCCTGACACCTAGTGGAGACTAGGTGTTGGCACGCCTGGCCCTGTACAGTGGGGAACAGAGGTGGAGCAGCCAGCGGGCGTGCGGCATGTGGACGCACATGGCATGCCCACTGTCAGCATTGCACGCTCCACCCCAACAGAAAAAGCAAAAAGGGCAGCCCTGGTTGAGCGGGTTGATGGCTGTCTGTCTGTTGGGAACGCACCACTTATAGAAGGCATCACCACAATACTGGATCCAGTCCTGGTGGGCGGTTGAGGGCTCCCGCCACTGGGGTGTTTATGGGGAGAGAAGTGACGCCCTAAAGGTGAAGGATGCGATGTACTGTGGCTGGAACACGGATGCCAGGTAAGAAGAGCCAACCGGGGAGCCAGTGGGAGAAATTGCCAACAAAAAAAAAATAAAAATTACAGTTAATCATGCTTTGCAACACCTGCCCCGAAACTCTAGAATAAGCTCCCCCCCTAACATCAGACAGTGCACTACTGCTGGCACTTTTTGGAAACAGCTCTGAACCCACCTCCTACAATCATATGCTTGTTCCTGTACCTAGGCCCCATTACTATGGACTAAATGTACAGGGTAATGTTATAAATGAGCAACTGTACCCTGCTTCATACCCTGTCTTGACACACCACATTGTGTCATGTTTGAATGTAAATCTAGACCCTTACTGCTGACGTGGATCATATTTTAAATGTTTGGCCGGCCTTTGTTTATTGTATGTTTAAAAACCTTGATCTCTCCGTTGATTTGATTGTATTTCAAATGTTTGTATGTACTCCTCCAGGGTCGTGTCTGAAAATAGGCAACTGTTTTTCTAATGCACTTACCTGGTTAACAAAAACTAAATAAATAAACTGATTGTCAAGAAACAACAGCATTGTTCCAACCTGCCTTCAGAACAAAAGACTTTGACTTGATAACACACAAGGAGCGGTTTTATGCAGATGTTTGTTGTGATTACTTCAAGCAAAGGTGACCTCCAACTCAGTGCAGTCTGACCGTTCTTTTTCCCTTGCCATGGTAACTATTAACATGACACATAACCTGCCTTTGTCTTCAGGCAAGAGAAAATGGCTACACTCCTCCCACTTAATTCATTTCTTAAAAAACTGCTTTTCACCTGGTTGAAATGTTAGGTACTGAAGACAAAAAAAAAATCACATAACTAGAAATGAAAATCTAGAAATCTAGCCTCTTCATTGGCAGGCAGCTGTGTGTTTAACAGAGAGGTCTCCCATGCGTGCCTTGCCATTGCATAAAACAAGGAAGCGCATGCATAAAAATGCCTGAGTTATATTTTTCTTAATTATTTTTTTAAATGCCTTACTACACTATCAGCAGTGGGGTTAACTTTGGATGTGAAAACCACTTTGTCATGGGAGGGAGGTTAATTACCGAAGGGTAAACTCACTCACCCCTAGCATCCCTTCTATATCCTTTTAACAACATGTCTACAAGAAACCACATTAAACTAATCTAGAACTCAATGAGGGGAAAGGCAGTTTATTTCCCTGTGATAGCCAGCTGAGATGCAACATCTCCTTTATAGTGCAAGGGATGGTCCTGCTTCTATCCAGCTTTATAGATGAGCAGAGACTGAAGCACAAAGAAAAGATCAGATGAGCTGCTTAAGGACACACATGGAGTCTATGGGCTGTGGTGAGATTCGAAACTGGGATCCTCTGGTTCACAGTTCAGTACTGTAACCACAGTGTCACATGCTAGCCTTCCCTTAATGTTTTGGGAATAAGGGCCAACATAAGCATTGGCTCAAGGGACTGTCTTGTCAGCACAGTGGGCGGGCTGACACTCACAACGACAGAGACTCAGGTTCAAGAATGAGCCCAGGTTGTCGGGGGCCAGCTGGGGGAGGAGCTAACATTCCAGAGGATGCTGTCTTACAGGAAGGGAGTGTCACTGCTTTTGCTGTAGTGCTGCTGCCTGCATAACCACAAGTGGTAGGGCAGCGTTAGGCAGAGACAATAAAAGGATGTCAGCTGTGTGTGTGGCTAGTGCGCCATTGTGGGCTGCTCACCACTGCACTCCTTGCATGCCTACATCCTGGGGTTGGGACAAATACAAGGTAAATGACCCCAGCTACCTAGACAATGCCTCACACCCCTCGGGATAGCCCGACTCCGCATCACTGCCTGAAAAGCCACCTGACGAAGAAGATTTGGGGGTAAATCCTCCACCCCAACCCCACCTGGGGGGTACAATCAAAGTCACGTGAAGACTGATATTCAGGTAAAGAGCACAGGGAATCAAGTGTGCCTTGGGATGTGCTGTGCTTGAGGTATCGGAGCGGGAGATTGGAAAAAAAGCATAAAATATACATAAAAAATAAATGTCGGCTCAATCTTTATATCACAAATAGTAACTATGTAAGGGATAACACATGACAGGGGGTGGTCAGAATATTACATGACTCTGCTGGCTGTTAGGTACTTGGCATAGTCAATCGCTGCAGTTACTCAAGAAGTGTGTTATCCCGCTTAAATGTTCTTTTGTTTGTAAAAAAAAAAAAAAATGTAGCTCAGATAATTTATGCATTCGAAAGAGAATAATCAACGGCCATTTGATGCATTTTCAACCAGTGAGATTGTGAGACTTTTGTGAGCCGTTGAAAAAAAAATATTACAGAAACAAAGTACTGTAGAGGAGAAATACCATGCCATGCTTACCAACAAATGACAGTACAAAAGTAATTTGAGGAGTCTTTGCTGCAACCTCCCTTTGGGCTCTTGGCTTACTGGCTCATTATACCACACTTCTCTATCATTTACTGTACATGTAGAGAGATAGATAGATACTGTAGATAGACAGATAGAGAGAGACAGAGATAGATCGATAGATAGATAGACAGACAGATATATAGATAGATAGATACAGACAGAGAGAGAGAGAGAGCTAGACAGACAGATTATGGACACAACTGTAAGAGTCACAAATGCTGTTCTGTATTAAATATCTATTTTTGCACTGTAATAATGCAGCCTGAAATTTAGCAAGTGTACTCTTCCTGAAAAGTTGGCAGTGAGTGGCTCAGTGGTTTAAAAGTTCTATCAGGCTGAAATTAAATAAAAAAAAATATTTTTAAGACTCTTTGCTCACCAGTAGCTCAAAAACGGCTGGCAATTTAAACCTGAAATGTTCAGGTTCGTTACAGTTTGACCCAAGGAGGTGCCTTCTATAAGTGGTTTTACTAAAAAGCTGTAGTTTTTAAATTACCAAGAAAATAAATGCATTTTTGCACATGCGCAGAACATTTTTTCAACATTCTAATCATAAAATGTTTTTCACAACAACACCTTCCATTTCTTTGACTCAGAACCCATTTTTGCGATCCATTTTCATGAGTTTTAATGGTCATGAAAATATGTTATAGAAGGGAAAACATTGTGGATAAAACCAAAAACCCTGTTACCAGTATTCCCCTCCTGCCCAATATGTAAAGAAAGTAGCAGCAGGTGCCCAATCACGCGACCAGTACCACCCCACCGACCTGATCCAGCAACAGCCTGGCAGCAGGTGTACAACCTCACTGTCAGTACCCCCCTCCCACTCACCAAATCAATAAAGAAGATGATGGTGTGAGCCCAACCCCACCACTGTTGTCCTTTCTTCTGCCCACCCAATTTTTAAAGAGAACAGCAGGGGGTGACCGACCCCACAAGTGGATCAACCTTTCTGCCTGCCTGATCTGTACACAGACCTATGGTGGATGTCCAACACCTCTGCTGGTACATCTTCCAGCTGCCCAATCTGAAACCCACTGGTGGTGGGTGCCCTACCCTTCTGGCAACACCCCCCTTCCTGACCATCCAATCTTTAAACCCACCAGCGGCAGATGATCAGTACCACTGGTACCTCCTCCCACCCAGCATGTGCTAAAAAACACACCTTTCAGCACCCCTGCCACCCTACTCCCCCCCCACCAGTTCCATGTCATAGTCCTCAATGACCCATACTGCCAATCCTCAATATCCTCAACATGGTTCCTCAAAGTCTGTTGATGCGCTCTTCTACCTGCTGACACACGTGTCAGTGGCTCAGTAGGTAGCACACTCGCCTCTGAGGCCGGGAGATCAGAGGGCTGTGGGTTCAGTTCCCACAGCTGGCACTTGGGTTAATATCCCAGTACTGACGCTGTAGTGCAGCATGGCTGAGGTGCCGTCTTTTGGATGAGATGTTAAACCGAGGTCCCATCTGCCTAGATTGGTGGTATTTCAGGTGGATGCTAAAGATCCCATGGCACTTATCGAAAAGAGTAGGGGAATTTCCTCGGTGTCCTGGACAAATTTCCCTCATTCACTAAAAATACCACCAACAGCTTAATCTGGTTCAAAGACAGTTGGCATTCATCTGTATCCCCCTCCCCGGGTCGTGCCTGAAAATAGGCAGGAATTGTCTAGCACACTTACCCGGTCAACAAAAACTAAATAAATAAAACACAAAAACTGATAAAACCCC
The DNA here is from genome assembly GCA_016271365.2 of Neoceratodus forsteri. Classification (NCBI taxonomy): domain Eukaryota; kingdom Metazoa; phylum Chordata; order Ceratodontiformes; family Ceratodontidae; genus Neoceratodus; species Neoceratodus forsteri. The sequence goes on from CM028138.1 coordinate 421,733,316, forward strand.
TAAGTACCAAAATGTGGACTTGGTTTTTTTAAGGTAAACAAAACTGGTAAAAGAAACCCTGTGGACAGCAAGCTACAAGTCCATGCCATGCCCCACAGGTTGATGCTTCATATAGGACTTGCAGAGCACTGTTCGATGCTAGCTACAAATCTGGACCCCTGCCTTACCGGACTGCTGCTGGGCATAAGGCCCATAGGGCCCTGCACAAAGCAAGCTCCAGGTCTGGCACAGTGCATGCCACTATGCAATTGCTTCATGTGTGGTCCGTGCGGGCACTCACAAAGCAAGCTACAGGTCTGGAGCAGAGAGTGTCACTATGCAGCTGACTGACCTGCAGGGCCACTCCACTCATGAAGCAAGCTACAGATTCCCTGGGTATCCCTAAAAACATCAGGAGGAAGATCATTTGACTTTATGGCTCCTACTGTGTGGAATTCTCTACCGCACCGGATACGAGATAGCCTGACCATGGAAGGATTTCAAAAATCCTTGAAAACATATTTGTTTCATCAGGCATTTGAAAGAACCTAGTGAGTTAGAGCTGAAATATTGTATGTATAGTTATTGTTTTAATGTATAATGGAGACTATTTGTTTTAGGGATGATTGTTAAGGCGCCCTGAGCTCTGGAAGGGCGCCTGATACAAATAAAGTTTTACTTACTTACTTTACTTACAGATGATCCAGAGAGCATCATTATGCAGCTGCTTTGTGAGCGGCCCACAAGGTTACTCGTGAAGCAAGCTACAGGTCTGCTACCCCCCGGGTAACTGTTAAGCCCATTGCTCTGTCCCAGCCATGCTTGAACCCATTGATGGTATTTGTGCCCAACCCCTCTGCTGGTAGGCTGTTCCACAACTCAACCACTCTCTATGTAAAGTAAAACATTCTCACAACCCACAGGAATCCCCCGCTGCCGCCACCACCACCACCACCACCTTAAATTCATGCCCCCTTGTTTTTGACCCTCCAGCCCTGCTAAATAGTTCCTTGCAGTTTACCTTGTTTATTCCGTTCAGGAATGTGACAGTCTCTAGCATGCCGTTCTTCTACTTTCTTGGCTCCAGCAAGTACACCAGTGCCCTGAGCCGATCCTCATAGGATTGCCTTGTTGGCCCTGAATCATTCTGGTTGCTCTGTGCTGCACCGTCTCTAGTATGTTTGTGTCTTTCCTCAGGTGAGGACACCAGAACTGGGCACAGTATTCCAGATGGGGTCTCACCAGTGACCTATAGGGAGGTAGTACAGTATTGCCTATTCCCTCCTGCTATCAAAAACCCTTCCGATACACCCCAACATTCTTGCTGTTGACCAGGTGAACCCTTTTTATTTTATTTTTTTATTTATTTACAATGTTGATAACTGGGAAAGGCACACTGAGCGGGGCTCATTTCCAGGTACGACCCAGGGACAGGGGAATAAATACAGACAAAGGGTGATACACGCAATTAAAAATACAAGTACTGAGCCGCAGTAGAGGCAAGGGTAGTTACAAGGCATACAAGATATTGCAATGTAACAGTATATGCATTCGAGTTAAAGGGAAACTCCAAGTGAGTCACTCAGTGCAGCAGTGGCTGTAGAAATGCCTGATTAGGGCTTTCAACATAAAATACATTTTTTTAGTACCTGGTGCCCTGGAATTTTAATAGAAAAGATCCGCTCGCTCCATCATGGCGACAGACCCGAAGGCGGACATCTCGCGCATCTTGGGTGACTAGGAAAGGAGTTTTCAGCCTTCCTTGTACTGTCCTAGCCCTCCCCATTTGCTTCATTCACTCCCCAGTTTCTGCTGCCACTAGCAACCACTACTATGCCTCTCCTTCCTTCCTTCCTTCCTTCCCTCCCAGTCGTACTTGAAACCACCAACAGTTTTAGCAACTACCACCTCAGCTGGCAGACTTGTTCCAGTGTACCACCCCTTCTGTAAAATAATTTTTCCTCATATCCCATCTGAACCTCCCTCCTGTCATTTGCCACTCATATCCATAGGACCATGAGCTAGTGTTCAAGCTAAAATGTTCCCCTTTAAGGAACCTGAAGATGTCTTATCATATTTCTCCTCTCCCTTCTGGTTTCCAGCGAGTACATGTTCAGTGCCTTGATGTGCTCCTTGTAGGACCTGCACTGTTGGCCCTGAATCATTTTTGTTACTCTGCACTGCACCATCTCCAGCCTAGCCCTATCTTTCCTGAGGTGAGGACTCCAGAACTGGGAATAGTGCTCCAGGTGTGACCTCATTAAAGATCTATATTGAGGAAGTATGACCTCTTCCCTTCTGCTAACAGTCCCTCTCCCAATACATCCCAGCATCCTATTCAGTTTGCTGTATGCCTTGTTAACTGACTCAGTTGTTTGAAGGAGTCACTGCTGATATCTCTGGGGTCCCTTTCCTCAGCCATAGTGCTAAGTCTCAGTAGCGTAGCAAATTCCCAGAGGGCCTGGGTGCAAGGCGATGTTACAGGGCCCCTCCCCAGTTTTGAATAAACATCAAAATTATGATTTGGGCCCCTCAAACCTCTTGGACCTGGGTGCCACTGCACTCCCTACACCCTTGTAGCTATGCCCCTGCTAAGTCTCACCCAATCCATCCAAAGCTCTGTCTTGGGTTTATTGTTCCCTAGGTGCATTACCTTGCACTTTTTGATGTTGAATTTCAGCAGCAAAACCTTAGACCACCCCTCTAGCTAATTTAAGTCACTCTGCACTTCATTAATTCCCTCATCACTAATTATCCACCCTCCCACAGAGCTTACCATCATCTGTGAAGATACACACCCTGCCCCGGATGCCCTCACCAGTGTCACTGATAAACATATTGAAGAGGACCAGACCCAGGACAGATCCCTGTGGTACCCCACTCGTGACCGCCCTTTCTTCTGATTTGACCCTGTTGACCACAATCCTCTGCTGCCTCGGTACCTGGTTTGCTATGACCTTAGCTGCACGCAGATCTTCCATCTTCTTCTGCAAGTGCCTGTGAGGCACTGAGTTGAAAGCCTTGCTGAACTCAAAGTAGAGCAAATCCACAGCATGGCCCCTATCCAGTTCCCTTGTCCTTTGTCAGTTTGACAAAACCTCCCCGCCATGTCTGTGCAGTTTACTATCCTGGAGACTGCTGCTCTCGAAGTAGTCCACGAGGTCTTTTTTGACCAGTGAATCCATCAGCTTAGCTACAATAGAGACAAGACTGACAGGTCTGTAGTTCCCTGCTTGTTCCTTGCCCCCCCAACCTTTATGGAGCAGAACTACGTCCGCCACCCTCAAATCCTTTGGAATTACCCCCATCCTTAGTGAGCTGTTGAGTTTCATTTGGCTAAAATGTTCAAGTGACTATTAGGGTTGCTGGGATTCTGACTCACAGAATTGGATTCTTCAGGTTCCAACCCGGTTTTTGAAATTAAGACTTTTGGAATTGTAGTCCAAAAATCCTAATTCCAAAATTTAAAGCTACAACACGTTTTTATATAGGACCTCAGGATTTTGGAATTAGGATTCAAAATCTGATTTTAATTTTGAGATCCTTTTCAGAATCAGATAGGAACTGCATTCAGAATTGAAAATTCCTACACAGTCCAATTAGATCAGTATTGGCCAATTCAAAGCACCACTGAGTAAAATTTAGGCGAAATTAGACTTTGGTCATGAATTCATGAGACCAAACCACTTTTCAGATGTTGCCTCTCTGTTTTCGGGATCAGTTGCTTACCCTTGCCTGGCTTTTCACCACCCCTTACTTCTCCCTCTCCCCTAACCTCATAGATAAAACAATCTCATTGAATTTCATCAATCTATTCTGACTCCTACTTTCACCACCAGCTCAGCCTCCCTTCACTCTGGTGCTGTGCACTTTGAGTTTGTCCAATTTGCACAGATGACTTGTATGCTAATTCATTTGTCCTCCATGTGCAATGTTATGCCATGTTGTCTGTACTGCACTCATTTTACGCTCTTTATGTCCCCCTCAGTGTAACCACATCACCTGACTGGCTGTATTTTATTTGTAATTGTACTTCTTCCTTTCTCCTTTCCCCCGGGTCACAACTGGAAACAAACCTTGTGGTGGGGGGGGGGTATTGGAAGGGTTTTTGATAGCAGAAGGAAAGAGGTAATAACTACCTTCTCTGTAAGTCATTGGTGAGACCCCATCTGGAATACTGTGCCCAGTTCTGGAGTCCTCAGCTAAGGAAAGACAAAGACAAGCTGGGTGGAGCAACCAAAATGATTCCGGGCCAACAAGGCAGATCCTATGAGGATCGGCTCAGGGCACTGGTGTACTTGCTGGAGCCAAGAAAGTAGAAGAACAGCATGCTAGACACCCTCACATTCCTGAATGGAATAAACAAGGTAAACTGCAAGGAACTGTTTAAGCAGGGCTGGAGGGTCAAAAACAAAGGGACATGAATTTAAGGTGGTGGCGGCAGGGAATTCAGGAGGGATGCGAGAATGTTTTATTTTACGGAGAGAGTGGTTGAGCTGTGGAACAGCCTACTGACAGAGCTGATGAACACAAATACCATCAATGGGTTCAGGCATGGCTGGGACAGAGCAAAGGGCTTAACAGTTACTCAAGGGGGTAGCAATAAGGGAGGGTGTCAGGTGGAGAGGCAAGGGCGAAAACCCAGTCTAGATAATAGGTCACAGTGTAGAATAAGGTAAAACTGAGCAGACTGGATGAACCAATGGTCTTTTTCTGACATTGTCTATGTTTCTATATATACATACATAGTGTACAGGTGACACGTACTCCATGTCATCACATATGGCAGCTGACTGAGGTGGTGGGAGGAGGGCTGTGCCAGTTGCCATATGGGCTCCCACTGCACTGGCACTGCAGGTAAGGGGGGGTGGGCAGTGGGTTGGGGGAGACCACTGGACACCAGGGAAAGCATTTGCATTTCATGGGGCTGGTGATCGGAGGGCAGGGGGGCCACTAAGCACCAGAGAGTTCTGTTTGTATACCAGGGCTGGCAAATGGTGGTGGTGGGGGGGGACCACTAGGTACCAGGGAGTTATATTTGTATACCGGGGCTGGTGATCTGAGTGCAGGAGGGACCACTAGGCACCCAGGAGTTCTGTTTGTATACCAAGGCTGGCAGCTGGTGGGGGGTGACCACTGGACACCAGGGAAAGAGTTTTTATTTATCAGGGATGGTGGTCAGAGGGTGGGGGGACAACTAGACACCAGGGAATGTTTTTATATTTAGCGGGGACGGTAATCAGAGGGTGGGGGACCACTAGCCACCAGGGAGCAGATGTGCTCCCCCACTGCCAATGTGGTTGTTGGCAGCAGTTGTTCTGCTAGCCATTTGGGTTGCTTGGATTAAGCTGGGCTTCTCGGCGGTATTTGGCTACGCAAAGTGGCCTGCGCTAAGTCTTCTGCAGCACAAATGCACTGAATATTGCACTGCACTGGTATTCCTGTCCCCACCCCTCCCTTTGCCCAATGCATACATTATTTTATTTTTTTTTTTTTTTGCGTGTGCTAACCCTGTTAGCATGTGCAAAAGCCCCTGTTGAATATAGCATATGGGCGCAAATCCTGGGCAAACAGGGTGCAATCACTTTGCCCACTGGGAAAAGTTTTGAATATCTGGCCCCTGGAGATTTTCAAGTGCCTTCCCAGATAAATCTGTCATAGGGCAGCGAGGTATGCCCTCACGGTTGACTGTGTTTTTGTTTAATCTGACTAGAAAGAGACTCTGATGCAAACTGGATAATTTGGGGGAAAAAATACATTAAGTGCACATAAATGAGCTTATATTTCATATACATACAACTGCAACAAAAGAAATGGTGGCTCCTGAGGAAACAGTGCAAACGTTATAACAATAACTGAAGTGAAAAGAGAAAATAACCCACACTCATGCCAAAAGTAAAGGTAAACTTCTTACTTTAAGAAGTGCAAAAAGCATTTGTGCTAAACGAGATGTTTAGTGGAGGGGCTGGTCTGCCGTTGATTGCACTGTTCACTGGTTGCTGAACTTTTTTAAAGTAAGAAATTTACCTTTACTTTAGCATGAGTGCAGGTTATTTTCGCTTTTCATTTCATATACTTACTTCCTCTCATATATTTAAAAGGTACTTAAGGAAGCATGACTTCACCAAGAGGGTTGTGGAGAAGTGGAACAGACTGTCATGCGAGCTGGTACATACAAAGTCTGTCCAAAGGTTTAAAGTGGGCTGGGAAATGTACAGGGGAATAGTAACTGCGGCCTCAGGACGCAGGGAGGTGGACAACGTTTCAGGTGGGGCAGAGTTTACATCTGAGCACCATAACTAAACATCACTCAACAATAGGCTGCAATGGGTTAAAGTAGTACACATCAGATAAGATGGACTCCATGTCTTTTCTGTTTGCAAAATTTCTGTGTTTCTCTGTACACTCTTACAATTTTTATTACAACATGATCTCTAATCTGGCCTGGTGGCACCGAGTGGAGTGCACTGCATTTCCAATGGGCAACCCAGGTTTGCGCCACACATTTTGGGCCAGTGGGGCTGAGGAGGCACTGCAGAAGTAGTGCTGTTTGACTCTGAGAAGGGAGTGAGACATCTCCCACTGCAACAGTGCCCACCATGGACTGAGGGGTGACCTCGACATTGTGGGTGAACACACAACATCAGCCCCTGTCCTTAGGTCACTACACAGTAAGAGACTGATGTGTCAGGGTAAGGAGACGGGGAAAAAAACAGGGGACAAAATGGCGTGCCATACAAGCAACAACAGTTGGACCCTTACCTCTTGTCATAACTTTGGCTCAGTAGCACATGAGAGTTGGCGCCTGAAGAGCAGGCGCTGTCCGAAACAGCGTGTGGTGTGAAAGCCAGAAAGCGAGGGTAGGAGAGGCTGGATGTGGGGTTGTGGGTGACCCTAGTGACAGGATGTCACTATACGTATACACATGCGGGGGGTGAGCACGGTGAGCGTGGCCTGGGAGGGGGTGGAGGGGATGTAGGGGGTGGCACTGTGGTCAGCTGCCGAGCTGCGCCGTGGTGTCGAGTGTTGGCCTCCACTTGCAGTGCATGGGGTTCCGGGTCTGGGTGCTACTGTGTTTTTGTTGTGCCCTGCCCAAAACATAACTTTATTTTGCTTTTGCCCCCCCCCAACAAGCACCCCCTGGAGTTGAGAATCCTCAAGTAGGGGGATGCGGGAGATGACCCGCGTCATGAGGATGGTGTGTGGGGCAGCCCCCCCCCACAGCAAGCAAAGTATTGAAGTCCCCGGCGCCATTCATCCATGCGCTGAGGATGTCAGGGTGACGAAATTGTTTTTGCCACCCTGACATCACGATAATGTGAGTCGCCATTCGGCACTCACTATTATCACATAGAACCCTTTGGCTCTCATCCATTCCTCCCAAGCAGATTTTTTTCTTTCTAGTCCAGAACACCAGGCTGTCCTGGGCCTCGCCATGAGGGGACTAGATCATGAGGTTTCAGGGACTGGATGCTGGGGGCCTAGTATGGCTAGTTGTGGTGCAGACCAGTGATGGACAGGCAGATGTGAGGGCAGCAGCAGCCTAAATGAGCAAGTGTTAGGTGTGTAGGGATAAAGCATTCATTAAAAAAAAGGAAAAAGAAAATTACCGGCCCAGTGGCATGGTAGTTTGAGGCAGTGGATGCCATACTACCAGCCACACTGGTGAAATGGGTTCGGGAATGGACCAGGGTTGCTTGGGGACCATCCTGGATAGGGAAGTACTGAGCACCCAACAACAGCTCTCCTTCCTCGGGGTGGGGGGGGGTTTGTGGGTTCTACCAATTGACTGCCATCTAGCAGGGGCTTGATGGCAGTGAGGGCATGGACACCTGCATGGTGAGGGTGTCGGCAGATGCGGCACATCCACGTGCCTCTTGCGCAAGCATGCATGTGCATCACTGCACGCATGACACAGTGGGGAAAACCAGAGGAAAATAACCCCTGGCTCACCCATGTCCCCGACAGGCACCGCACAACAGGGGCAGGCCACATAGGTGGTTAATCTGCAAGGCCCTGAGACAGGTCAGTGGCAGATCTGGCAGGACACCAGTGGAACTAAGAGGAAGAAAATCAAGGTGGCAAAAATGCATATATATATATATATATATATATATAGGTACTGATATACAGATTTATATATATTTAAAAAAAAAAAGAAACCATGATCCCTATTGCTTGGTCATCATCTGCCTTGTTGGTTATGTTCTAGTGACAACATAATTGTCTACTTCTCACATCTAACTAATTTCTACACCAGCAGCTTGTGATGTCACAAGCTGAGGGAGTTATGACGTCACATGTAGACAAGCAGACACAGCAGATAAAAAAAACAAGTGAGGCAACGCTTTCTTGCAAATATCCTAATGAATAAAAAATATGGGGACGTAACTATAGGAACTGGTTGAAGTTGAAGTTGGTCTGAATAAGGTTTTCCAAAGCTTTCCCTGTAGTGTCAGTGGCTCTTAAAAGATTGATGGAAATATAATATGCATTTTTTTCCACACTGAAGGTATAGTTATACCAAAACATTCTTTATTTAAAAAAATACCTATAGATAGTTAAAGTCCCTGCTCTGAGCTCTCAGAGTCGATGCATTCTGCAGGAAACTGCCACGTAATTTTAGTCTCAGCAGAATTTTCCTCCAGCTAAAAACAAGTACACTGAATGCCTTCATACTATAGAAATGAGTCCTGCCACTACAAATTGATATATATTTTTTTTTTAAGAAAACTCTTCATAAAGGGCTCGAGTAACAATAATTAGGGACTAAGGACTTGATAGAAAACAAAAGAGAAAACAAACTAAAGAAAAGCTGGCATATCTTTTATTTGACTAACAGAAACTTTCAAAGCCACATAGACCCTTTCTTGTGTCATTGTGATGACACCACTACATGGAGAAGATTTTATATCACAGAGCATTGTTCACATAGCTGTGTTATCACAACGCCTGATGAAGGGGACCTACGAGGCTTCCAAAGCTTCTATAATAAGTTTCTGTTCGTTTAGTTAAAAATAAACGGTATTACGACTTTTATTGTTCTTGTTCACTCTTTTTTTCCTCAATGAACTGTACTCTGACAAACACAGCAACACAATTTCCTCATTGGACTAAGAACTAAAATACGGTCATCAAAAAGTTGTGGGTCTGAGAGATTGGGAAACGAGATTCGCTGAAAAAAGCAGACTGTCACAACCCCACTGTTTTTTGTTTGTTTGTTTGTTTTAGAATTCTTGGCCAGGAGAAGACACACTGAGCTAACACACATTTCCAGGTCAGTCCAGGGAGCTTAAGTAAATTGCTTAGGGTCCCACAGTATGCAGGTGGCTGTTGGGGGTTTCAGGTGCAAGTCTCTGCTGGGTCTCCAGATTCACATCTTGGTGCTTTAACCCTTTAGGCTATCCTGCAAGTGTAAGGAATGTTTTTTTCTTATGTAAGCAGTTTCTATCACTAGTACATGCTATCAGTAAAATAAAACAACCTATATTTTAAATTTCCAGTGATCTTTAAAGACAACATAGAAAGGTTGTTTAATTGTTATGTGCCTTCTTTCAATAACAGAAGATTGACTTGAAAAGAAATGTTGTTTAAGACAGGTATCCCAAGAGTCGCAATCAAATGCACACAGCCAGAGTCCTGAATTATATAGGCTAGGCCCTTCCCAATACTGAACAAGAACGACTTTGACAGATGGCCGCAGTCCCTTGCAACCCAAGCTATAGCCGTCAATGACTCGCAACCTTCATTTGCACATCTTATGTTAAACCCTGTTTGGTGTTTGCTGGTCACCATAGGGTTAACAAAAACTGCAGCAATGACCCAAGGTCAGTATCTATTGAATTTGGCCGGGGCTTATCACAGCCTCGCTGCCTGGCCCCGCCCCACCCCCATGACTTCCAAATAAATTTATAAATACGCAGTCATACATAATTCTCTTCTACACCAACAGACGTAAAAGTTTTAAAAGACAAAGGCTAATGCAGGACTGTAACTTATCCCCCATCCATGAAGTGTTTCATGCAGTGGCACTTCGCATTATTTGACTTTATTTTACTTGTGTTGTTTTATTCCACCCCAAATGGCAGTGCTGACTCAGGAGTGCAGTAAAACCACAAAAAGAGTACCAAAAAATGAGAAAATGCTTCAACAATAGCAAGGTAAAAAAAAAAAAAAAAACAATTGTCATGCCATGAAATACTGTTCCTGTTTACAAATACAGTCTCAGAGATGTGCCCCAGCCTGGCTTTTCCTTACCTAAGTTTTGCACACAGTGTGGCAAAGACAGCTTTTCATATGGATCCCCTTTTTCTTGGAACAACATGTCCCTTCAGCTTGGAACTTGCCCCCTCTTGATATTTTTAAACATGTTTTGAAAAAAAAATGCTGCTACAGGAACAATCTGTTTGTAATTGTTATTAGCCGATTTGTGTACGTTTGTCTTTGTTGTCTTGTTATTTTTATGACTTGGGATGTTCTGTAAACAAAACTTGTTTCTTATAGAACTTATTCTGTATGTTATGCAAGTTTTAAATAAAAAGAAAAAGCTTCAAAAATATAGATAATTAACTGCTGGCATCTGTGACCAGTTAACTTTCTTGGATCACACAATATGAGCTTTGGGAGCTACCCCCCACCCCCATGTCTGTGAACCCCTTTATATAATAACTCAGACTTAGTGAAGCAGGAGCTACAGACTCACACCTGAGTTAGGGGCTGAGCCTTGGTAAAACTGTCTGCACCCCCACCTGCCCCACATTTCTGTCCCTCGGAGAGAAGCCTGCTGAGCGATTTACAGGAATGAAGTCCCTGCTAACATTATGGTAACCAACATTAGCTCAGGCTTTTTGGATCTGTAGTCCTGTAATGCCTCCTGCACAATATATCATCTCATATTAAATCAGACTTAGCTAGTCCCAGTACCAAACCGAACCATTTTTTGCCTCCTGCTCTGTTCTACTGCCCGTCTAATCACCACTCCCCCCCCACACACACACACATATCAGAGCTCCCAGCTTAGTTTGCCTTTTTCCCTGTAACTCCAGAGGGATGTTTCTGTAAATTACATGATTTATGGTGGAACCTATGTTACTGAAAAAAGTTGTACAAGTCTATGGTAACAATTTTCTTGTTCACTGCTCCGTTTTCCTGTCAAATACAGGAATATCTGTAGATCTGAGTGTTCGGACATACACACACAAAACAACAGCAAAGCTTAACAAACTGCAATAAAAAGACAATCAGATACTGCAACCCCTTACTTTTAAATTCCTTGAAGTTCTTTAGTACCGACTGAACTCGGTCAAACATGTTGTTCTGTTTGTTTGCTTTTTCCTTTAGTTTCTTCTGTGTTTTTTAATCCTCTGATTCTGTTCCTCCTAGCACAGGTGGGAGAGGAAAAAAAAAAACAGCCCTTCCAACCTGGAACGAGAGAACAGCGGCACTGAGCCTTGAGAAGCAGGGTACGTAGAACAACAGAGTCTCAGCCTGACCAGATCAGAGCCAGGAGTCGGGTGTTAACCCTTTCAGAGCCTAACCTTACAGCACTGCTGCACACAAGGTTATCTGCAAAACCCATGAAAGAGATTGGTGGTGGTGGTGATAAGAGAACAATTCAACAACTCCCCCCTCCCCTTAAAAAAAACAAAGTCAGTAGTTAATTCTAATAGTCCTCCTGGGCCCAGGACCTACAGTACTACTTTTTCATCCTGGACCACGAGAAGGAAATGTTACTGGTCTGGTGGACCACAGAAAGGTGGGTAACCATCAGACCTGGCATCAGACATTCTGATCGAGGAGAAATAAATGTTTATTCATATGAAGACTGCACACATGGTATCTGTGTACAGTAAACTGTGAGCGTCAGCTGTAAGTCTGACAAATTCCCATAATGACAAGTGATTATTTTTTAATCATTGAAACACACCAGTGCAATCATTTCTAGGACTAAAGATTTTCATCAGACACTGGTCCTAGACTAATTATGATCACTTAGAACTATTTTCGACCTTGAAGAAGTAGTGACAGTCTCCAAGTTTTAAGTTTTGGGAAAGTTTGAGAACATTCTTTCAAACTGATACATGTTTGGACAGCTTGCTTATTCAGCCCTATTTAATGTTGCTAAATTTTAAATGTAGCCAATTGTTACCTGTTATTTATGAAGTATTTCTCTATTTCTATTTGCTCATTAAAAGGTTTTGATACCTGGTAGTGTTTGAGGTGTGATGTGTAGAGCAGTAAGTACTTTACCTGGAGACTGACGTGTCTACTGACATTTCAATTCCTCTTCATAACTCATCTGCATCGTGGCTTCACTCATTGTGACATCACAAGTGAGCAATACGGCAGCAGGTGAGTGGCTCTCCTTGATCAGCTGTGAAGTCACAGAGAGTGAGGTCACAAGACTGGTGATGTAAGAGGAGGAACAGCGCTAGCTATGTCAGCCTCCAGGTAGTATGGTGCTCCAAATATTTTCAGGGAGAAAATCTTCCAATTAGCAAAAGGAAAAAGAAACAAGTACTTTGGATTGAAGAAGGAACTTCACTGCTTTTAAAAGCTAATATTAATTTCAAGCAATGCACTAGCTCTTTAACTTCGAAGGTTTTTAAAATCTTTTGTGCAATGTTTTATTCATCAGCCTGTTATTTTTGGAGGAGAGTGCAAAGCAATTTCACTAGTTAGGAGGGAATAGAGCAGTGAGGAACATAGCATCGCCTAAGGTACTGCTCTAGGCCCACAGCTTCACAATGGAACTGCAGAGGAGACTACCTCTATTCCCCTACCCCCAGTCCCGTGGGAAGACATGCTTCTATATTTGTCAGTGACACTAGAATATGTATCTAAATCACTTGAAAGGGTACCACTGTGCTTCATTTGGGCTACATGTCTTGTCAGCTCTACAGGACGTCTGTTGCGCAATCCTCAATATTTAATAAAGCATCTCCATCGCTGTATGTAGGTCATGCATGTTCTTCAGTCAACAGTGTGAAGAGCTGCCATCCCCAGGGAGATCCCATACTGTTTTGTGCAGATTGTGTAAGGACTGTCAAGAGAACTACAAGTGTGAAAAAGATCACCACCCTTTTAGGACAAACCAGTGGCCTGGCAGTAGCAGGTCACATTGTCACCTGTGAGACCAGGGCTCATGTGCCTGGAATCCTGCAATGGGTCTGGCTGGGTGTTGAGCGTGTTGCAAATCTGAGATTCTCAGGCAGGTGGGGATGCACGTTCTCCCTTCCCCCAATGGCTGAGTACAATGTAGCACTGGTGACGGCTGTGAAGGCAGCTTCTTATCTGCCTTCCTAACCCATAGTCAGGGTGGGGGGGAAGAATTAAAAGAATTCACCATCTCAGGGGTATCATTTCTACCAAACCTTATAGCTGAGAGGATTGAAATGCTAGGAAATCAACTAATCTGCTCAAGGTCAAACAATGAGTCAAGACTAGACTACCGTCCTGCTCTCTAGACATAAGACCCTCACCCCAGCCAGAAGAGAGGATTTAAATCCAGATTTTTAGGTCACAGATTGTTCAGTAAAGCAACACTTGAAGTTTTTTTTTTAATTGTTTACAATTTATTGACCCAGGCTAGCCTAGCTGAGAATGTACCATTTTGTTTTCTGTGTGTGAGGCAGGGGGTCCTTATTCTACACAGTTTTACAGCTTGGACAGGAATGATGCACAAGTAGGGTCCAGTAACTTGCTCAAGGTTGCACAGTGTGGAGGGATTCGAACCTGCGGTTTCCTTGGTCACAGGCCTGTGCTTTAAGCACTGCACCACACTGCCTCTTAAGTAACTTTGTAAAGTTCATTGTGCCAGCCCAGCAGATATGCCAAGCACATATTACATACAAGTTCTCACCGAGAACCTAGCGGTCTGCTCTGGTTTGATTACTTTTCCCACTCTAGGGCAGCTGAAGCTGCTGTATTCCCTTTACCAGTGTGAGCCCGGAACTGGTACATGCAGTACAGACTAGGGGTGCCTGGATTTGTGGAAATCTGTTCTGAAGGATTTTTTAGGATTATAGAAAATCAGACTAAAAATCTGAAATCATTAAACCCCAATTAGACAAGAAGTACAGTGGCAAAAGAGTATATTACAGCACTCACAACAACATCAATGGGATATACCCACAAACAAGAATGATACTATACAGACAGTATGCCATAATTTATTATATGAAAACGAAAACAAAAACTGGCGGACAATATGTGGTGAGTGCTGAAAGTCAGAAAGAGCTTTGCGTGTTTCGCTCTAAAAGCTTTAGGTATATCCTATTGATGCTGTTGTGAGTGCTGTAATACACTCTTTGCAACAGTTCTGATTGTTTATAGCATCACACAGACCCCCACAGCAGCTTGCTTGTGTTGTAGGTAAGAAGTGCAGGTTTCCATTTCCTGCCTGTCATCGATACTGATTTTATCAGATTTAACCATTTTTTGTGTTTAAGCTTTTCGGTCTCCAATTCAAAAATTCCTAAATCCTAAAGCTAGATTTGAATCCAACAACTCTTATTCTGTTAAGCAGATTGTAAGCCCCCCTTACACCAACCCCTATGGTCACATTACAGCATTGGTTGATATATAGTGCTAGCAGGTACCATACCAGTTCGTGTTTGTTCCCCAAAGTACCCAGCTACATTCATACGGTGTGATATTTTGTATGTTAACATTGTGGTCAAGGTATGAGCAGGAATTCTATACCTCCTTTTGCTGAGGTATGAGTAGGACTCCTGCAATCCCTGTGGTCAAGGTACAAGCAGGCCTCTCATATCCCCTGTGGTTGAGGTACGAGCAAGACTGTTATACTCCCTGCTGTTAAAGAATGAGCAGGACTGTAGCACTCCCTGCAGTCAAGATATCAGCATGACTGTTGGGCCTCTTGTACTCCCTGCATCTGAGGTACAAGAAGGACTCTAGCGCCTCCTCCCATATGATCAAGGTATGAAAAGGACTACAGCACCTCTTGCAGTTGCGATAGGAACAGAACGCATACACCCTCTGTGCTCATAATACCAGTAGGACTCCCTATCACCCTGTGATCAAGATAAGAGCAGGACTATAGAGCCCCCTGAGGTCAAAGTATGGGCAGGACTCAAGCACATCCTGCACTTGAAGTACAAGCTGGAATCCCCAACCCTTGCAGTCAAGGTATGAGCTGGAATTAAGCATTCCTGGAGTCAAGATACAAGCAGAAATCTAGCACCCCCTGCAGCTGAGGTATAAGCAGGAACCTAGTGCCCCTTGTCGTCGAGATATGAGCAAGACGTGGTAGGGTTGAAGACATCATCCCACATCAGTCATTGTCGAGATCAGATACTACAGTGCAGTTAGGGTCAAGGTGTCAGGTGGGAATTATTTTAAAAACTCATAAGCGTACTTCACAATGTACTGGATTTTGTCCTGTGTTAAACCATACCATGCCCTGGGTAGTGCCAGACTGAGCCATGCGTGAGGTCGGACCAGGTAGTAGTGCTGACTGGGACAGGTCTGGAAGGTTGTTTTTTTTTTGAGGCAGCAATGACTCTAGAAAAATTTTAAAATGTAAACTCAGAATAGGATAAAGTGTCTACAGTTGCTGACCTATGGGGCAGTGGGCACTACATATTTGGATTTACTAGTATTAGGGGCATGATAGATCTGGTATGAAATGGACTGTGCAGCCTTAACAATAATAATGTTTTAAACAAAAGAGTCATTCTTTTTTTAAATGTTTGAAGTACTTTTATTTTTAATTCTGCAGCCACTTCAAAGCAGTAATGCATGACAGAACAAGCAGGCGTTAATGTGCAGAACAGCACTTCCTTGCTGGGCTGTCGGCACAGCAGTAGTGTTACCACTCCTGATGCCAGCATCCTGGGCTTGGGTCAGGAACAGGCCTGGGTCATTGGAGACCAACCAGAGGGCGGTGGTTCAAGCGGCCCACAGGATGCTCTCTTCCAGGGGGGAAGGTCACTGTCTCCGCTGTAATGCTGCCACCTGGGGACCACAGGTGGAAGTGCAGTCGGAGCTATGCAGACGTGGGAGGGGACGCCGACTGGTGCCACAACATGCATGCTTGCACGCATGTTCACACGTGCACCCCTGCATATCGGCATCCTGTCAATAGGGAACAAGAAAAGCAGCCCAGCCTGGCAGGATGAACCCTGATCCCTTGCAGGACCTGCATGACAGGCTCTGCCCACGTGGATCTGTTTGTGGCAAGTCAAACAATCTCCCTGATGCTCCCGCCATGGGGTAAGCCATGGGGGAGTAAGGGCAGGTAAGACTGGCAGAAGCAGGGTGATGGAGTTGGGAGTTGGCATGAAGGGGGCCAGGAGGGTTCAGGAGAGTAAAAAGAACAAGAAAAAAAAACACTAACATGACAACATTTAAAGACCCTGTGATGGCTCTGAGAAAACCTTGCAGTTTTAGGTTTAGTTTCTATATTTCCTGTTTTTGTTTTCCCCTTATTTCCTGTTACTAAGGGAATTTGTATGGAATCAGGATCCTTGTCCTTTGGACTTTATCGGCCTCTGCTGCTTGTCTACATGTGAAATCAGTCCTAATGTCCTGCTTGTGACATCAGAATCATTTCAATGGCTAGCCAAGCTAGAAGCAGCATTCTGACTGAGCTCTGGCATCTGAGAACTGAAACTGGGTAAAGCAGCCTTCTGAAGCCTAAAAGCAATATTTTAAACAACAGCAACAACACCTAGTGACTGAGAGGAGCATTTTGATACATAATTCGAGTACCTCAGCAAAACAGCAACAGTGATGGTCTAAAGTAGCAAGTCGGCGGTGGGCAGTGAAGAAGCCTGAAGAAGGAGAACCGCCAAGGTCCCAGCAGAGACACTGCACCATCAGTGAGAGAAAAAGACTAATCCCAGCCCTCCAATGCAGCCCTTCTGAGGGCAAGCTAGAGTCTTGACAGGAGAGTGAAGGAGTATACTTCACAGATGAAGATCCTAGACAGTAACGCTGGGACCCTGGCAGTGAATACGAAGAGTACTATGAGCACAGTGGATGAAGTCTTGACTACATTGGTGGGCCTCACCAAATACAATGGCCTAATTCAGAAGCGGTTATAAAACCTGGAAAATGCTGCTGTGCGACACATATTAAACTACTGGGGCTCCCGGAAGTGTCAGAGGGAGAATCTCCAAAGACCTTTTTGCACAATGGCTTAAAGACAATCTGCAAATAACTAAGGACAATATGATACTGAAGGCCTTTAGGATCACACTGTGAAGCAGGAGAAGCCATGCGGCAACAGGTGAAGTGAACCTTTGTACTCTCCTGATAGTTCTAAGGATGACCTGGGGCACAACTTCATTCTCCAGTCTGCTAGGCAAAAAGATACCCTTTGCTCTATCTCACCCTCTCCTACCGCCCACCTGCCCCATCCGTAGCATGCCCTGCCTTCCTAGTTTCTCCCCCCACCTAACTTGCAGTTGATAAGGCCTCTGGCTCGAGGCTGCTCCCTATCCCCCTAGCTTTCTCCCATCCTCCCCCTCCTGGAGGGGGGCTCATTCTGAACTTTGAATGTTTTTGCTCCCTCCAACACCTGCAGGAGGCCAACTGTTTAAGTTTTGTTTTTAAAAGTTATCTGTATCGTTACATTGCAAACTTTGTATTATGTGTATTATTGTATCTCTGTTCGTATAGTGTCTGTGAACTGTACTGTGTTACATGACGTGGAACCTTTGTAAAAGAGCCTATGCTCAAAGGTTGTTTCGGAATCATTAAATAGATTAAAAAAAAAAGATCCCTGGGAGTGAAATGACTCCCAAATTCACATATTCCCAGATTTAAATTACACTACTAGGATGAGAAGGAAAAGTTATGATGGTGTTTGGACCCTGCTACAGGAACCAGGGACTCACCAAGCGCTCTTGGTGTCAGGGAGTCTGAAAATCTTAAACGGAGGAAAAACATCAATTTGCAGTTGTCAGTGATGCAGTGAAGCTCATGCAAAACTAGAGAGATAGTTCAACGTCAGGGACAGAGAAACAGAGAAACACAAAATTTGATAACCAATAAGGACAGCTTGGCCCACGCAGTCTGACCATTTTGCCTGCCTGTTTCTTGTACCGCAGATCCTCAATGATCTGCGGTTTACCCTCTTATTTCCTATCGCTAGAGTTCCTTTATGTCTGTCCCACGTATTTTTGAATTCCCCTATCAGTTTTGCCCCTACAACCTCTGCCGGGAGGTTGTTCCATGGATCCTCCATCCTTTCCATGAAAAAATACTTTCTCACATTACCCCTAAGTCTACCCCCCTCTATCTTCATATCATAGCCCCTTGTTCTTGAACATCTTTTTTTTTTAAAAGCTGCTACCCTCTTGTACCTTATTTACACCCTTGAGGTATTTGAAAGTCTCTATCATATCACCCCTCTCTCTCCTATCCTTCAGGGAAGACATATTGAGTTCATATGTGCCTCTGGTGGGGTAACCGCCCAATCGTTGTGACTCTGTTTACTGACTTTTGATTGCTGGATCTAGTACTTACATTATAGAAGAAGCCATATCTGAGGGTGACAACAATGTCCGAGGTATCACACAAAACTTTATTGAACTGGAGGGGAGAGGAGAGAGAGCTGAGGTGAGGAATGGGACATTTTAAACTTATGGCGGCCTCCCACCACTTAGCCCAGTGACATCCAGTACTAAATAATTTCGAAATGTTTGTTGTTTCCAAGCCATTCCTAGAGACTAAGTCCTTGGTAATGGTGATCCTAAAGGGTGCCACATGGTGCTATCCGCATTCAGATTTCTCTGCTCCTTCTCCCATCTCTTCCCAAGTTTGGTACCTTTCGGTTCAGCACTGTGAAAACGGATACTGGGATTTTCCTCTGTGGTGAGGTAATCGCCTGATCATTGTGACTCTGTTTACTGACTTTTGATTGCTGGATCTAGTGGTTATACTATTCAGCTTACACAGTGATCCTAATATTCCACCCACAAAACTAATGTTTAATTACACTACTTAATTTGCTGCACTAAAGAAATGTTAAACAATTAGGCAGGCTTTCTGCTTTGAAGTTCTAGTGCTGTTTTTTTTGTTTGTTTGTTTAATGCTATTATCACAGTTTCACTATAATGATCTACCTGAGACACTTAGACGTGTTCCATAGCTCTAATAATTTGAATGTCAGAACACTGGTTGAAACGGTATTTGCAGTTTTGACAAAACCAATTTGTCTGTATTGGGGATGCTTAACCCATGATATAGGGTGCACTACATTGTTTAATCTATATTATAAAACAGCAAGAAAAAATATAGAAATTTCATTGGCTGAGAGATGTCACCTGGCCGTGCATTAAATTTCTATAAATGCACGGTCAGGTGCCAAATCTCATTTTGCTCCCCAAACCTACTTAAAGCCATTTTATAAATGTAATAAGCCCCACTATGGTGTGCATCATAGGATTTTAATGCACATCCCAGGTGCATAAGGACACTCAGCATTCAGCCTTGTGCCTTACTACACCCCTGGGGTGTGCATTAGAATCCTATAATGCACACCCTGTCATGGATTATTATTTACTTAATATCCTGGCTCATGGCAAAAATTGTCCATAATGATATCTAAATGTTTGTCGGATTTCAACATCTTTAAGACTGCAACTTTTTTCTGGTGTAGTTCAGTTTAAAATTAATGACCCCCCACATGTTGTATCAGCTTACAGGGACATCTAAACTCCTTACAGTAATAATGTCGAGTGGTCTGTACCATGTATCAAATACCTACGTCTGCCTGAAGGTGATTTCTATTGTAATGTTTTACATTAAATTCAATAACGTGTAAGTTAAAAAAAGAAACAGGTCCATGTAATGCACCACCCAGGATGCTCATGGAAGCAAGCCTTCACAGCTCATTGTGCCTTTCCTAGTCAAAAAACAAACAAATCAATGCATTGTTGTTAATTACATGTCACTCATTTGTAGTGTTTCTTGTGCACTGTGAGGTACCAGATAATAAACTAAAGGTGGTGATCGTTCTTCTCCTGGTAACTTCTGTTCTGTCTCTCTCCTTTCCAACCTGGCTAGCTTACAGGAATGCCTTGTTCTTTCTCATCTCTCTTTCTTCTTCAGCTCCTCCTTCTTTACCCCTTTCCAGTCTGGTTTTAGGAACTCCCACTTCACTTTCGCCTCCCTTCTCTGGCTCACTGACTCTATCCCTTCGGGTGTGGATCAGGGACAGATCTGATCACCTCCGCCAGAGTAACTGATCTCACTAAAGCTTTTGACGCTGTGGCACACCCCCTCCTTCTGGACAACCTTCGGTCAGTGGTCCTAACTGACGTTGCAGTCAGTTGGTTTGTTTTTAATTTAAAGGAGAACTGCGTTGAAATTGTACATCATTTTCCCCTATTGAAACATATTTTTAAATACTGGTGGTAATTCTGTTACTGTTCTATCTCTAACGGCTTTTCAGTTATCCTAGTGGGTGTTTCTGATTGCACACAGCTGGTAAGTGCCATTTTAGAACTGAATGATGTAGTTATGTCCCTTGCTCAGCTCTTCCATTTTTGGCACAATACATCCTTGTTCTACTGTAGAACTCTGTGGTCGAGAGGGACAAAAACTACATCACAGAGTTCTAAAATGGTGTGTAACACCAAAGTATAAATCAAAAAATCCAACTGAAGTTACTTATAGGCCCATAAAAATAGAACAATAACAAAATTATAATCAGCATTTACAAAACTCCTACTGGGAAATGTGACTTTCAAGTTCAGAGCAATTCTCCTTTAAGGAAGTTCTCAAGCTATCCAGATATGCTCCGTTTCCTCACCACTTCCATCTGTTTAGGTGTCCCTTAAGGGTCTGTCCTGTGCCCTGTTCTCTTTTCCATATTCTTGAATGACCTCCCCTCCGTCTGTTCTTCTTCATCCATTCACATGTACGCTGATGACACAGTACTTTTTGCATCTGACTCCTTTTCCCGTGACCTTACCTTCCAGCTACAACTGGATTTTGACAACATTCAATGATAGTTCCAGTCTGACCAACTGTCCCTCAATGCCAAGAAAACAGTTTCCACGACATTTGCCACCCAAGAGAGGCTTACCAGACTCAATTCCCTCTCCTTATTGCACACCTTTGATGGTGCTGTGATTGAGGATGTACCCTCCTTTAAGGCAAGGCACATTTTATTTATATAGTGCTCAATCCATCAAGGGCTCTGAGTGCTTTACAAATACCAAATCAATACAGAAAACAATAAAACAGCCCACAGGTTAAAACTAAAAGAAATCAGGCTTCATTAAAAACTTGCTGAAATAAAAATGTTTGAATGAGGCTTTTAAGTACCTTGGGATCTGGCTGGGCCATCATCCTGCTTTCTTGGTACACACCAATGTCCTACACGATGAGCTCCACCCAAGCCTGGTGCACTATACAGGAACAAAGCAAGTATCCCGCTTCTTGCCTGCCAAGAGATCGTTTTAAAGGGGATGCTCCCTGTTTTTGACTGTGGTAATATAATCTGTAGCAGAGATCCTAAGTTCTCTTTTGCCAGATTGGACCCTCATCTATCTATCTATCTATCTGTCTATCTATCTATCTAGCTATCTATCTCTCTGTCTCCCTCTCTGCTCCTTTTAGGTGTAACACCTAGTTTACAAGGAGGTCCTTTGGGAACCAAATAGCAGCAGCAGAGCAGTTGCAAAACAGAGTTAGATATACTGTACAAATAGCGATAAAATATGCATAAAATAGGAGACACTGTATGCAAAACATAATTCAAAGTGACACAGAAGCATAGAAAATGTCAGCAGAAAAAGACCATTACTCCATCCAGTCCAAGGGTCCAGGCAGGTATACTCACTGTACACATTTGTGTACACTTTTGTTGAGTGCCTGTCACAAACCATACCTTTCTGTTAACATTTTCATTCTAACGTGTAGTATTTGGGTTAGTGTAGGCCACTGAGGCGTGTCTCTGTTTAAACTTCTGTTGTTTAGGAGACAGATACATGTATAACCTCTTTAGAGATTAGAGAAATCATCAGACAACAATCTGACTTGTTTGGAAGGGGTTGCCATTTGGAGAGGAAGTGTACATTTTTTTTATGGGAGGGTGTAACTGTTGGAGATTGTGTACAAAATGGAAATTGCTGGCTACACCCCTGATCCAGTCTGCCCTTTTACATCTTATCCTACCCTGGGACCTGGTCTAGTTGGGGGGGGGGGGTTTGCCCTCACCTCCTTCCTCTTGGCCCATCTTACTACCATCCTCCTGCGCTACTATTAATCCTTTTACTCGATCCTCTTTGTTTGAAGCCATTAATGGTTCTCGCATCCACCACCTGTGCCAGTAGGCCATAAAATAAACATTCCTGTGCCCCTCCTGAATCCCCCTCTGCCAGCTTCCACTCATATCATTGTGCTTTCTATTCCCCATTCCCACTGGATATTTCCTTGCAGTCTACCTTGTTCATTCCTTTCAGGAACGTGAAGGTCTCCATTATCGCACTTCTCTCCCTTCTGGTCTCCAGCGAGTACATGTTCAGAGCCTTAAACCGATCCTTGGAGGATCTGTTTTGTTGGCCCTAAATCATTTTGGCTGCCCTATGCTGCACTGTCTCCAGTCTGTCTTTCTCTTTCCTCAGGTGGGGACTCCAGAACTGGCACAGTATTCCAGATGTGGCCTCACCATGGATCCCTACTGATCTATACAGAGGTAGTATTACCTCTTTCCTCCTGCTGCTGAACACCCCCTCAGTACACCCCAGTATTCTGGTTACCTTGTTGTAGGCCTTGTTGCATTGGCTAGATTTCTTTCAGGGAGTCAATTATGAGGACTCTCAGGTCCCTTTCCTCATACATGGGGCTCGATTTTAAAAGCTAATGCAGGGCTTGCATCGAGCCCTGTGTCAAAGCCATTTTTTTGCTGCAGTTGCATACTGTCAGGTGCAGTCGTGACAGTTTCCTCACTTTACAGTAGCTTGCACCAAATCACAAGCCCTGTAAAAAGGATAACCTGAATGCCACAAGTCAGACCAGGGAAAAGCTGGTCTAACTTGTGGCATTTGGCGCGAAGACTGACAATCCTGATTGCCGACTGGAAGAATGCTACAAGCCCCATGCACCACACAACCAGCACACCAGGGGCTTGCAGCATTCTCAGGGCTCTGAAAATCAAGTCCATGGTGTCCAACCTAACCCCTCCCATCCAGTATTCCATCCTGGGGTTCTTTTTCCCTATGTGTATCACCTTGCACTTCCTAGCATTGAATTTCAACTGCTCTGATCTCTACAGAATAAGTAATACATACATAAATAGACATTTGCACTTCTGTTACCCTAGACCATGATCAGGCATTCAGGTGCAAATATGAGCTGCTATGGATGGGACATACCAGGGTACATAACCTACAGGAGAGACAGGCAGGGGAGAAGAGAGGGAGGAGTAGCTCTCTATGTAAAGGAAGGGATAAAAGCAACTGAACAAAAGAGTAAACAGGGAGGAGAGGAGGCACTGTGGGTCACCTTGGAGACTGGAAAGGGCACCACAATCCGCAGAGGGGTTGTGTACAGACCCCATGTCAGGGGGAAGGAATGGACAAGGATATGATGGAAGGCATTCTTAGAATGGCAGAGAAAGGAGATACTGTTGATGGGAGACCTGAATATGCAGATGTTAACTGGAGCACATTTGCTGCAGTGACATCCAAGAACAGGAGCCATTCTTGACGCCCTACAGGTGGCAGGCATTAGACAGCTAGTTTGGAACCCACTCGTGAGGGAGCAATCTTAGACCTCGTGCTCTCAAATGGGGGCAGTGAGAGGATCTCAGATCTAGAAGTGGGTTGCCATCTGGGGACAGTGACCATCAAACAGTGTGGTTCATGTTAAACTCAGCTACAGAGTCAAGCCATACAAAAGTGAAGGTACTGGACTTTAGGGGGCTGACTTTGGCAAGATGGGAGAGTGCCTCAGAAAAGCACTAGCGAACCGGCTAGAAGGAAGTATGGAGCAACAATGGGAATTATCAAAACTGCCATCACAGAGGCAACAAGCCTTTGTGTGAAGCAAATAAACAAATCAAAGCGAAAAAAAAGCCACTATGGTTCTCAAGAGAGGTGGCTGTGAAAGTCAGGAAGAAAAGATAGCATTCCAGAAGTATAAGAAACACAGAAGGAGCAGGACAGAGAGCTGTACCAGTTAAGGCAGAAAGAAGCAGGGAGGAAGTCAGAATAGCAAAGGCCCAAACTGAGGAAAAGATAGCCAACTCAGTTAAGAAGGGGATAAAACCTTTATAGGTACATCAGCGCGTAGAAAGACAAAGGGAGGGATAGTGAGGCTGAATAGAATAAGCGGTGGGTGAGCAGAGGGGACAGTGAAAAGCAAGAATACTGAACGAATATTTCTGCTCAGTATTCACAAAGAGGAGGAAGTGCCTAATCCAATTAACAGAAGCACTCTTGATAGGGGATCGATCCCAGTCCTTTCACAGAAGAAAGGGTTCTGCAAGAACTCCTAAAACTGAAGGTGGACAAAGCAATGGGTCCTGATGGAATTCACCCCAAATTCTAAAAGAATTAAGGAAGGAACTAGTGAAACCACTGGCTACTCTTTTAATAAATCATGGGAGGATGGTGTGGTACCCGAGGACTGGAGGAAGGCGGATGTGATTCCCCTTCACAAAAGTGGGACCAAGACAGAGGCAGGAAACTACAGACCTGTCAGTCTGACCTCTGTGGTAGGGAAAGTGATGGAGTCACTTCTGAAGGAAAGAATAGTTGAGTACCTAGAGGTCAGTGGAGCACAGGATCCAAGGCAGCATGGGTTCTAGCGGAAGGTCATGTCAGGACGAATCTAATAGATTTCTTTGACTGGGTGACCAAAGTAGTAGACCAGGGAGGGGCTGTGGACATGGCCTACCTAGACTTTAGCAAGGCATTTGACACAGTCCCACACAAAAGATTATTAGTCAAATTAACCAGCCTGGGAGTGGGTCCCAGGGTGGTAGCCTGGGTAAAACATTGGCTGGACAACAGGACACAGAAGGTAATTGTAAATGGAGTCCGCTCTGAAGAAAGGGCAGTTCTTTTAACTCCTATGTATGAGTGATACAAATAAAGAATAAGGTTAACTTGTATAAATATGTAAAAGAAAAAATGAAATATTTTGATGTTTTTGTGCAAATTATACATTTTGTCATCTGTATAGTGCTACTATTATGGAATTTAGCATCTGTTGTAAATGTAAGTATGTACTATAGAACTGTAATTACTGCTATGGCCTCCAGCCCTCCATGCCATCTCAGAAGGCTGGGACCAACAGGTGGTGGGGACAACTGGATTTAACAAAGGTCCGGGAGGGGGCTGGGTGCAGAAGGTATGCAAGAGTTAAGGAAGGCTTCTCCCTCATGTAATGTTGCCACACTCTGCACTCTGTTACGGCATGGGAAATTTCCTGGGTGTCACATGTGGGGCATTCTTCTCTTCTGGGCCTCGTTGAGTCATCTCTGTTTCTTGTTCCTTTTTCCTTTTTTTAATGTGGTAATTATTAAAAGCACTTTGAGTTAACTCTTATTTTAGCCTGTGGGAGAGTGATGATTCTTTTATCTGCACCCGACCTGACTGTCTGTATAGATGTGCTCACAGATTCTATTCCAAATGTTTACCTCTCGTTCTGTGAAGTACCTCTTCCTGACATTTTCCTTTCAGTGGCATTGTGTGCCCCCCTTGTACTCTCATCCTTGTTCAGTCTGAAGAGTTGCCTTTGATCAAACTGTGCTGTCCCTTTCAGATATTTGAAGACAGTCATCATCTCCCCCTCTTTTTCTGAGTCTGCATGCCCGCTGAGATGGTGGTGGGGGGGGAGATAAACTCAATGGACTAGACCAGACCACCGAGAAAAACATTTCTCTGTAGTGTAAGCTTATATGAACATAAGATTTTAGAAATGATTGATCATTGGTCTGTTGAGTTCTTTCTCCATCAACTCAGTGGGAATACTGTCACATTTCCTTCAAAGTCCCTATCAAGTCCAAGTTGAAAAGTAGATACAGGCTTGGATAATACCAACTGCTCTGGGAGTCTGTTTCACATATTTGTCACTCATTCCTTGAAGTAGTTCTCCCAGATATGTCTCTTAAATTTTCCTCCTTTCAGTGATATTGTGTGCCCCCCTGTTGTCTCATCCTTGGATACTGTGAGGAGCTGTGTTTGATTGTTTGTTCTGATGGTGTTATCCCTTTCAGGTGTTTGAATAACATGATCATGGCTCCCCTGTGTCTTCTCTTTTCCAGTGAGAAGGATCTTGGTTCTGGTAGCCAGTCCTCGTAGCTCCCTCTCCAAGCCCTCAACCACCTGTGCCACTCTCCTCTGGACTTTTGCAATTGTCAATATCGTTTCTCTTTATGAAGTCTTCATCTCTCCCAAATCCCCAGATCATGTCCACGGAAGTCCCAGCAGAGTCTCATTCTTCTGTTTTGCAAAAGAAGGACTCGGACACCAAATATTAAACAACTTCAATTGTGGTGTTTGTCAGAGTTTCAGAAAACAAGTGTAGATTATCCAAAACCTATTTTTTTTAATATAGCTTTTTATAGGCTTTTTCTGTAGTTTTCTCCCGCATGCCCACCAGGGCCCTGGCACACGGCCATATGTGCATGTAGAGGCATGCACGCACACCGGAAGCCAGATCATCCCCTTCTTCCCTCCCATACTGCCACCCCTGCCTGCCTAAGTGACCCCACTGGACCTCCATCCAGTGGGGACAGAATCTGGGAGGGCGACAACCCACCACCACCCGGAGAGGAGAGCAGCCCAAGGCTTGCTCAATCCTACACTCCCCCATGGCGGCACCCTGACGACAGAGGTCATTCCTGAACCCAGGTCTCCAGTGTAGTGTGACGTAAAGCACCTCAACTCTCAGCACCACCAGGCTGTAAAACCTGGGTTTAATGTCCATATTGTGAGCTTTCAAGTGTTTTACACAAAACGTTAGCTGTCTCAGACTGTTACAAATATCCAGATTTTTAAAAAACCTCTGTTTAATTATTAAACAGAAATCAATAGGGGCTTTCATGCTTGCATACAGTGATGGAAAACTGGCCAAAAAAATTTGTCAAACTGGCAGCATGCTGCCAATAATAGTACCATTTTTATGGTTTTCTTTGCCAACTAGTGGGCATTGCCAGTCACCGCACATTTCACTCTGACATATTCGTGAAAACCCCTTCACAGAAAAAAAGCATGCATGGAATACAGTGTCATAATCTGGTACACTTGGTATTACGTATTGTGTGGCTAAGCATTCTATACAAGTGGTAAAAGATTAAGAGAGTAAAACAAATAAATTTACATTTTCTAAATGCAGAGCTGTTTGCCATCCATGCTTGGTTTCCATTGTCGAATTTAAATTTCAAAGTGATCCTCCATGCCCGGCTTACTGTAGAGCAGAGTGAAACCATAATGCAAATTAAGCCACTCCTGTGGTAGTATTCAGGGCTTCAAGCTAAAGCTCTTTTTCTAATCTTTGAGAAAGAGCCTTTAGCCTGCAACACGTTAAGCAACTAGCAGCCATACAGGGGAATGGCTTGTAGGTAAGGTGGATCTGGACACCTTTAATATGCATCATTTACCTTGAAGCTGTGATACACTGGGCTGAGGAACGGCAACTGCACCACTGTTTTACACTGACTTAATAAAGAACTTTGAGCAACTTCTACAAGGTATGCTGATGTAATCCTTTACGTGTTCACAGAATGTCCACTTGAACAGTGTTTTTGGGTTAGGTTGACGCTGGTCCACCCACATACAATCTAGCAACCAGTAATGATGCATTAACTGGCAATGTAAAATGTAAGAACCCCTAATAACACCCAGGGCATAATGCAGTTCAAAGAAAAATGGCGGTCGGAGGCACGTACCTGTGATATAACAGCTGGCATTGTGTACCAGGCCTCCAGTAGGAGTTTTGGTGTAAAATTAGACATTGGAGTGTTTCCATCCATGGAGGAAGATTTTTGTACTTTATATTTAATAAACTGTAATGCACTTGCATAAGGAGAAACAGACACTGATGGCAGAGAAAGACCTGAAGTCCATCCAGTCTGCCCCTAAGTTGTTAACTGAAGCCCAATTGGCCGACCACCTAATGTACCTAATTTCCACACTCCCCACCTCTCCTTTCAGAGTCACCAGACCATTGACTCTGTCCCACCTCACATGAACCAGTCACAGTCCCTGCCTCCACCACCCCCTTGACAGCCTCTTCCACTGAGCCACCATTCTCTCTGTGAAGAACTTCCTAATGCCCTTCTTAAATCTCCCGCCCACCAGTCTCCAATCATGCCATTACCTCATTTCCATTTCTAGTGAGCAAGTCTGTGCTGTCCACTTTATTTATACCCCTCGGAAATGTGTACCTCTCCATCATATCTCCCCCCCCACCTTCTGGCCTTCAGAGAGTACATGTTAAGGTCTGCCAGCTTCTTCTAGCACACTACATCTGGTCCTGCTGCCCCCGAATTACTCTGGTAACCCTTTGCTACACTATCTCCTGCCTATTCCTGTCTTTCTTCTGGCTCAGGTTCTGGAACTGGACACAGCAGCCAAGGTGCAGCCTCACCTGGGTCCTGTATTGGGGCAAAATCACCTCACTCCTCCTGCTGTCAAAAACCCCTGCCCATATACTCCAAATACAATTCATCTTGCCATTTGTCCTGTTTGCACTGTCCTGAAACTTTGAGATAGTCATTAATAATGACCCCAATAATTTCTTTCCTTCCATTTCTGCTATATTCTCCAACCCATCCAAAACTGCATGTGTGGGTTTCCGTTAACCAATGTGCATTACTTTACATTTCCTGGTGTTGAACCTTAATTCTCTTATTTTGGACCATCTTTCCAGCTTCCCTAGATACTGTGTTAATTTGCCAGCTCTCTTTTCACTATCCGCCCTGTGGCATAGGTTTGTTTGACACGCAAAGAGATGCATCTTGCCCTGTACACCTTCCCTTACGTCACTAATGGATATGTTGAATAGGACTGGCCCCAGGACTGACCTTGGGCACCTCACTAGTGACCTCCCACAGCCTCGGATTTCCTCACATCTACCACCACCTTCCGTTGTCTCCCTTCCAACTAATTCCCAAATTGTAGCTTTGTGTGTGTCTTATTTTTTGTTCTCTCTTTCTTGTATATGAGTCTGGGCTCAGTGAAACAGCACCTGGATTAATAAATTAAAATGAATAAAATGAATTAGATCTGGCACTATAGGAAGCAATGAAACAACAGCAGTTAACAGTCAAGGCTTGGTGGCTACTGTGCCCAGACTGGTTCCTTGAGTGCCCAGGTTACCACCATTCCAAATCCAGAAACCAGCTACCAGGGCTGCTTAGTAGATCTGACAGAGTCTTTTGATGCCATCTTAGTACTAAATAAGGTATTACTATTCCCCTCCAACACTTTATTTCTAAAATTGCCCCGACTCTATATATGTTTAACACAGAAATCTCCTGTTTGTATCTCAGAATGCAATAATGGAACAAAAAACTTAATGTTACAAATTAATAAAGGGATTTCAGCCAGTCAGCACGTAGGGCCACTGTACCTCTTATCCGGTGCATAGTGTACTGTCGTGCAAGAGAGTTAGGAGGGAGTGCTCCACTTTAGTGCTAGGGAGAGAACAGCACAATAAAATAAAAAAGAAGACAGTAAACTTATTATGCATCACTCGAGCTAAACTCGAGTGATTTATAATACGACATTAGAGCCTCCAAATGATGTTTCTAATGGTATAAGAGACTCCTCTCAGGATGTGTGGGAGACAGAATTACTCAGCTTCACTTTTCAGTCCTCTCGCTAAAACCCCACGCTCAGTCTGTTATACAATAAGAGACATCCCTCGGAGGCCCTATTAACTCCTAGTATTGTTCAGCCACTCAGCCGCACACCTCCAGGCCGCCCGTAGAACACAGAAGCCGGATCTTGCCCTTGTCCTTGGGCTCTCGAGCCCTCTGCTCAATACGGCCGCAGCACGGCTGCACCAGCCACTCAGCCGCACACCTCCAGGCCGCCCGTAAGACACAGAAGCCGGGTAAGATTTCCTGACTCCCCGGGGCTGCTGTGAGCTGCCACCATTGGCTGTTGCTCGCTGTGGTGCCCCCTGATTGGACCCCTGTCCGTTTTGCTGCTCAGAGATTGGCCCACTGCAAGTTTCCTGAGTCGGGGCTCCTGCGCCCATTGTATTCAAGTGACTGCAGCAGAAAATTTATGGCCAGCCTTGAACTTCCCTGCCGGACTATATTTTGTTTGTATTTCTACTGCTCTGCTATGCTTTGTGCCCTGAGTCGAATCTGAGGAATGGTGTACTGTTTTTAAAGTTACTACAGCTCTCCAGTGCATTGTAATTACCCTGTTTCCTCTCTTTTCTCCCTCTCTCCTCTGTCTCCCTTGGTCTTGAACTGCCCCTCTCCTTTCTCCCCAAACCTTTGGCTTATTATTCTCTTCTCTTTTTCTTGGTCAGACTCCTACTGTTCACCTCCCCCCCCCCCCACGGTGCCAAGCCAAGGCTTTGTGTAGCCTCAAGAATCTTGCACCTTCGCCGTGAAACCCCCGGCTGCTCTGTCTGCCATCACCGGCACATAGCTCCCCGCCCCCCAATTAAGCTCCTTTTGTTTCCAGCTCCCCTCCCACATCTAAACTCCCTATTTCTCTCTCGCTCTCTTTCTTTTTAGATCTTGCCCTTGTCCTTGGGCTCTCGAGCCCCCTGCTCAATACGGCTGCGGCATGGCTGCACCAGCCACTCGGCAACACACCTCCAGGCCGCCCGTAGGACACACAAGCCGGGTAAGATTTCCTGACTCCCTGGGGCTGCTGTGAGCTGCTGCCATTGGCTGTTGCTCACTGTGCCCCTGATTGAACCCCTGTCCGTTTTGCTGCTCAGAGATTGGCCGCTGCAAGTTTCCTGAGTCGGGCTGCTGCGCCTGTGTATTCAAGCAGCTGCAGCGGAAAATTCGCCCGCCCCCTCCCCCACCTCTGGCCTTTATTAAATAGACTCTCTGACACCCTGTTCATGCCTCCTCCTCTTGCTTATCTCCTATAGGGTGCCGCCCTTGGCCCTCCCCCTGGTCCTCCCCTACCTATCCACTTTTTCTATCCCAGCTCACGATATCCTGTTGCTGCCCTTCCCCTGCACCATTTTTCCTTTTCTCTTTTTCAAACCCACTACTGCCCTCCTTTTCTAGCTCATTCCTCGGCCCTCCTATTCTTTGTTGCTGTCTCTCATCCCCACCTTCGACTTTCCCTGTGCTCCCTCTCCTCTGCCCCCTTCCCTGTCTAGCTTCTCCCCTCTCCACCCTGCTTTTTCCCGGCACTCTCTGTCCACTACCTCCTCCCTGTCAACTAATCATGCACCCTGCCTGTACCCCGCACCCCCGTCTCCTCCTCCTCCTATTTCCTCTCTTTCCACTGCTCCACCCTCCCAGAGCCTGCTTCCCCTCTGCCCCAATCAGTTACCTACCCATTTCCACTTATCGACACCTAGGTACCCTACATCTACAACTCTGCCACCCGCCCTGGGGCCCGCACACACCTACTGAATTGTACTATCTCACCTATAGGTGCTGGGTACCCCACCCATCCACTCTCACTGCTCTCACCCTGAACATCCACTGTCACCTCATGACACGCTCTTGCAACTCACATTCTCAGCTGACACTAAGGCGTGCGCCTGGCTAAGAATGCAGCATAGTGCTCTAAAGCTTATCCATCTTCTCCTACTGATGTCTGGCAAAATTCACCCAAACCCTGGCCCAACTACTACCAAGGCAACAAATCAGACACGCAGGAGCCCTCTCAGTCATCTCGCTCAACATTTGTAACCTCCTCCACAAAACTGACGCCCTTCAGGCTTTTGCTTGACAACACAATCCAGACATCTTGGCAATTGTTGAAACCTGGCTCTCCCCATCGATCCCTGACCACGCTATCACGCTCCCTGGGTACAATGTTTTTTGCCTTGATTGTACGACAAAAAGAGGTGGCAGTTGCGTCCTTTACCTAAAGGATACCTTCCTGGGACACCACATCAGCTGTGCTCCCCAAACCACTATGGCGCAGATACTTCCCATTAAAATCCTTCTTGGCGCTCAGAACAAAGCCCTCACTGTTGTTACTATCTACATTCCACCTAAAGTGCAAGATAGTGTCTCAATGCAGTTCTTGACTATGTTAAGTCTCTCCCACCAGACACCAAATCTATCCTTCTCGGAGACTTTAATATAAACTGGCCTGCTGCTGAGGCTGGGACGCAAAGGGACGCTATAGCAGCAGCTAACCTCACCCAAATGGTCGACTCCCCTACCAGGCTAAACTATAAAACTGGAACCTGCACCCTTCTGGACTGGATCCTAACCAGCCACCCCAACCGGATTACAAACACCACTGACCTCCCTGACTCTCAGTGACCACTCTCCTGTTTGCTGCTCCTGGTCAAACAAATTCTCCAACCCCAAAAAAAAAAAACCATCACCAGCAGAGTTCTACCTCATGGACAGTTAACGCATCTTAAAACCCACCTTCTTCTACAGGACTGGTCACCAATCCTCACAGCCACTAATGTGAACACTGCCCTGGACCATTTCATCAGCATCTTCAATGAAGCCTGCAACATATTTTCTCCACTAAGAAAGTGAAAAGTAAAGGCTCTCTGTAACCCCTGGCTCTGAGGTGATCTCCTAAGTCGACTAAAGGAAAGGGACCATCTTTGGGAGCTCGCCAGAAACACTGGAAGACAAATCGACATCGATAACTACAAACGTGCACGGAATGACTGTACCAAATCTATCCAGCAAACAAAATCGGCCTTCTTTAAAAACACTCTTGCAAGCTCCTGGGGCAATGGAAGAGACTTCTGGAATAACACAACAGAAGTCACTGGGCAGCAGTCCAAATCCCCCCCATCCGTACTCTGCATTAATGGTATGACCACTCAAGACCCGAAAATCATTGCTGACACATTCAATGATGCTTTCACAGACCTTAGTTCTGTACTTCCACCTGACTTCTTCAAAGAGGATGACACTCCTAACTCCCCAACCTCCCCTGCCCCCACTAGTCACCCTCCTTTTTACTTTAAATTGGTCAAGATGTACCAGGTGCGCAGCTATGTTACCAAAGCCATTAGTAAATCCAGATCTAGCAATGACTCTCTTGACCTTAGACTTCTATCACTCACCCTTGAAGAAGTACTCCTACCTCTGACCAGGATTGTCAACCTCTCCCTCAGACTTAGCCAGTTCCCGGACAAATGGAAATCTGCTACCGTAACCCCCATACATAAAAGTGGTGTCAAAAACTGCACATGAGAACTTCCGTCCAATTTCCATCCTTCCTCCACTCTCAAAGACCCTGGAACATATAGTTGTGGACCAGCTTACCGACTTCCTGGACAAGCATAACATCCTGTGCAGGCAGAAACATGGCTTTAGAAAGGGTCATAGTACCACCACGGCACTACTTGAATTTACCGGCACCATCCACCACTCTCTGGATAACGGACAACAAACTGAGTCTGCGTTCACTGATTTAACCAAGGCCTTTGATACAGGCAACCACTGTCTCCTGCTTGTCCAGCTACAGTCTGCGGGACTCTCACCCAACTCTGTGAACTGGTTCTAAAGCCATCTAGATAACCAGTCCCAAAGAGTGAAAATTGAGGACACTGTCTCAGATGCCAGACCTGTCCACTCTGGTGTCCCCCAGGGCTCTATATTGGGTCCCCTCCTCTTCAGCATTTTTTTGAACATACTACCAGACTCCTCCTGTCCAGAACAAATCTTGCTCTATGCTAATGATGCTGTTATTCTAACCTCCCACCATGATTCAAATCAGCTACAAGAGAACCTCCAGTGGGGTTTCACTGCAGTCGAAAACTGGTTCTCAAAACATAAACTGATCCTGAACCAGAAAAAAACAAAGACAATGCTTGTCAGCAGCTCACGCAGCAAGAATAACCAGTATCACCTCTCCATAAAAACTAAGTAAGAAGTCACCCTTGAACAAGTCCATATCTTTAAATACCTTGGCCTCACCCTTGACTCCAAACTCTCCTATGATGACCATATTAATAACGTGGCAAAAGTGGCTAACACCAAACTGAGCCTTCTCTTCCACCGTAGGAAGCATCTAACCACCGAAGCCCTGTCTGTTGCCATCCAGAGCTCTATTGTTAGTTTTATAGACTACGGACTCATTATCTATGGCTCTGCCACTGCCACCTCACTCAAACGTGTTTCTACCTCCCTGAATAATGCCTGTCGACTCGTCACTGGAGCCCACCGTTTAACCCATACTTGCGAACTCTACTCCCAAACTGGATGGCTGCAACTCAACAACTGAATAAAGTACGAAACCTGCATCGGAGCAAAGAAAATAATGATGGGCATTGCTCCCCAGGGGTCCGCTCCCTCCTCAAACCCAGTCAACAATTGTAACACCAGGAGTTCAAAACCCCTAACCCAGTACAAATCCCTTACTGTCGCACAACCCAAGGCCAAAGGTCCTGTGCATATAGGGCCCCTAGCTGGCTAAACAGTCTCGCTACTGACATCTCTTAACTCTCCAATACTGGGCACTTTCAAGGCTAAGCTCTGCCTCTCATTAGCAGGCTCAATCACCTGTGAATGCCCTGCTTAATGCAATACTCTCCACGCTACAGCCCATAGTCCCTGCTATCTGCTGTGGCCAACCTACGTAGCACTTCATCCCTACTATGCCCATCATTTGCTCTTACCCCTGCTCTGTCTTGAAAAAGCGCCTTTGGCTGCCTTTCTTGTCCCCCCCCAGCTCCTCCTCACACCAACATTTTCTCTATTGCCTACATCTTCCCAGTGTTTCCTGTAAAGTCCTTGTAATAACGTTATGACGATTGTGTTACTGATTGTTTTATAATGTATGTACCTGTATGACTTGTGTGCCTGTGCTTACTGACGTGGAACCTTTGTAAAAGAGCTTCGGCTCAAAGGTATTTGTAATCCTAGAATCAAATAAAAAAAAAATATATATATAGGAGTTGGGTACCACAGCAGCATTTTGACACTCACTATTTAGTTTGTCCAGAAGTTTCTCCACTTCCCTCAGGTCATTGAAAACATACTACGTCCTGCCAGTTGTTATATTCGGCTTTGTCGGAAGAAGTGTAAAGAAAATTGCCATTTCTCAACTCCTGTTTCACACCATTAAAGGCCCTTCTCTACTATTGGGGTGCATAAGACCAGTTCAGGAAAAAAACAAATCCTCCAGTCCTCCACTGTCATTGCCATCTTCCACACTGCACAAAAAACCTTGCCCCTGTCATGAAGTCGAAGGAAAGAGACAAGCATTGCTCGAGCATGCTCAGTCAGGGAAATCACCCTGTGAAGTCTGATACAGCAAGCCTGTCCATCTGAATCTCCCCCTACAGAAAAAGTTCAGTCCTGAGTCAGTCCACTATGAAACATAGTGGAATCTTTGCCTCCAAGACCCTCAGAGATACCCAGGATCTGGATGTTTCTGTCCCATAATAATGAAAGTCATAACTGTATTGGATTTTTGATCCACAGTTTGTATGGAACAGTATAGCTGTGCTACTATTTTCTGAATAGCCACCACCCGATATGATTCCCTGAGGATCGTTCACAGAGCCTGATGCTTGCTGTGAGTCTGCTGCGAGATGTATGGTTGGAATAACAACAAAGCATCTGCCCACATGATTTAGCCTTCTTGGGGTTCCTGTAGTACAGTTTAGGCTCAAAATATTCAGGAAAAGTAGTCCTAGCTATTTTAAATATTTTATATACAAACACTGCAGTTTTAAGGGCTTTAATCCAGTTTTCCATCCCAAATTGTAGGAGTTCCAAAAATCTGCATCTACACAGTTCAGCTAGCTCCATCCCAACAAATATTTGAAAAAAATGTAATACGCAGTCTTGATTTGGCCAATATGGCCTAGATTTTAAATTGATACTACTGGCATAAAATGAGTTAACATATTCTGTTTTTAAACATTCAACCTCTCCTTGTTAACTCAGGAGATACCAGATGTCTAGAAAGAGGAAGTGGTACTCAGATGCACACATATACACAAAGTTGGCAACCCTCAAAACACATAGACTTATGGACCGATCTCAGTTCTGTCCCCACTCTCCAAGGCTTTGGAATTATTTATTCATGATCAAGTATTTGAATATCTGGAAAAACACTGTATACTGTACATACAAGTGTTCAACGTGCATTAAGAAAACCACAGAATGGTTACACCCTTGATTCAGTATATTGATTTTCATCGTATGACCTTAGATAGTGGGAACTGGGCCAGGGTGATCTATACTGATTTAAGGAAAGCATTCAAACTTTTTGACCTTAGGCTGTTGTCAAGGTTTAAGGAGCTAAGATTTTTGGGCCTAGTAGTTATTTTATGTTTTTTTAATTAACTAAGAGAACAAAATGTATTAAAATTAGGAAATGTGCATCTTTGCTACTACATGTAAGCACAGGAGTGCCACAATGTTCAGTCTTAGGTCCTCTTTATATTTAGTTTGTTCCTAAATGAGGCAGTATAGCACAGTGGTTTAAGGCTCTGCGCTGCAAATCTGGTGACATCCAGCAGACCAAACCTGGGTTTGAATCCCACAGTTTCCACTTACATACTGTGTGACCCTGAGCAAGTCACTTAACTTCCCTGTGCTCCCAGGATGCACCTGTAAAAAAGCTTTCAGCTTAGTGTGCTACCCCTGGTTAAACAACTAATAAAAAAACAAACAAAAAAACTACCTTGCAGATACTTGCAACTATTCAAGATGTCTACTCTGTGCTGACGATGCTGCAATTTTCAATAAAAAATTTGAATTGCAAGTACTAACAGATCATCACAAAGTTATTTTGATGCATTACAGATACGGCTTGTAAACAATAAGATGGTCTTTAGTGCCAAGAAAACAAAGGCCATGCTTTTTGTATAAAAAGGTAAATTGAGTATCCAACCTCAATTAGTAATTTTCACCTCGGATGGTGCTCAATTGGTGCAAGTTATGTCTTTCAGGTATTTAGGATTGGTCATTGATGATTCCTTGAGTTATAAATGACACATCAATAGAATGATCAGAGCTATTAATACACATCTGGATTTTTTTAATCAGAAACAGAATTCATTTTACATCAGGAGCATGAAGACAAGTGGTATTGAGTCATGTTCTTCCAGTCATAGACTATGTCCTTGTTATTTCTTCTACAGCTTGCAATGATGACCTACTAAGAAATACAATGCTTTTCAATAAGACCTTCCAGTTCACATTAGATTTGCCTAAAAAACCTTTTATTTCACCCTGTACAATATGACTTCCTTAACAGTTGATCCTACTAACAAGCGTGGAATGCCACTGTTATGAAAAGGGTAAGCTATTCATCATTTTATGTACCTGTTTTATAACGTACACTTTCTACTGATTCTGTTTGTACAATTGACAGTGTATTTTGGTACTGCAGCTTATGGGTGCTGTGAGGAGAAAACAAATGTGTTTTTGTTTACTAGATACTGCTGTTTGGTGCTCTGTTATACACACTTTAGTATAATGGAGAATTACAACCCATTGTTTTAGTTGTAAAACACTTAACAAGTGACTATATGGAGAATAACGCATGGGGTGGAGTGTGTTATGTTAGTAATAAGACATGATAGGGCATGCGGTTATTGGGTAATTACCACATGCCCCTCCATTCCATGGGTTGGAGGCATGAGGCATTAGCAGAGTGCCCTTCAGCCACGGGGTGGGGGGGTGCAGTAATTACCCAATAACTGCAAGCCATGAAGTGTATTATTGCTTTTATAAAATAGCACCAAAATAAAAAAAATGTATAAAAATAACAAAAAGACGATCTTTAAATTAAGAATAAATCAATTTTCATTATTGGTAGATCGGTTCTCATACCAAACAGCTAGGTTTGCCTCATTAAAGAGTTTAGCTTGGCTGGAAGGTAATTCACTCTTGTTGTTAGTTGAACCTTTTTATGTTTGCTTGCTTATGTGCAAGAAACATTTCGCACAGCTTAGGAGAGAAACGGGGTTTTGGAGGTGCAGCATTGTGAGGGCCAATGGCCCCAGTGCCTTTTGAGGCTTGGCCCGATTTCCCCAATGCGGTGGCACATTGCTGCTGACACTAGTTCAGCCAGCGTGCCACCACCATGAAATGTTTTCACCACTGTAATCAGGGGCTGCCTCATCATTGCAGCGTCAACCATTCCGCTGCAATGAAGGAGCAACCTGTCATTGCAGAGCGGCACCTTGCCCTCTGCAATGCCCCTGACTCACTTCATTTGCCGATGGGGAGCCCAGTCCCCGTCGGCATAATGTCCCCACCCCCAAGTTTCCTGTTGTATGTCGAGGAGGTGCCCAATCCCCCTCAGCATCATGTGCCCCCCAACAGATTTTCTTTGCCGACGGGGTTCCCAACCCCGTTGGCTTCTAATCCCCTTACAGTTCAATTTGCCGGGCGGTGAGCCCACTCCCATCAGCATAATGTCCCGCCCAATCTGTGGTCTGTCGAGGAGGTGCCCAGTCCCCTCGGCTCTTGCCCCCTACTCGGTATGTGCCAATGGGGTGCCCAATCCCCATCGGCTACAGTTCCCCCAAAACATTCAGGTGGCACACTGGGAGCCCACCCCAGCATGCCAAATGTCCCTGAAAAAAAACTACCACAATGTTTTTTTAACCTTATAAAACAGAAAATGGTCCCTCGTTGAGTCCGTGGACCTTCCCCAACCACGCCCTCCTCTGTGCGCCTGCCTCCCACCCCCCTGCCACCCCATACTTATCTCCAGAGCCCAGCACGATGATCTTCAGTAGACCGGGAACACGTCTGCACTCTTTAAAGCCGATCACGAACTGAAGAAATGCCGGTAAGCTGTATAATGGCATAAATAGGGTTTTTTCATCTTTGGTGCATATCTCAGGCATTTGGGGGAATTTTGGCACCACATTTTCAACATGGGGTCATTGGGACCCCCCTCATGAATTCAGCCACTAACATGGCATTATTCAGTCCCAAAAGGTGATTTTGCGGTCACTGCGCGGAATCACCTTTTGTGGACGATTAATGAAACAACAGTGGCAGTGTTCATGAGATGGGCTCTCAGAAAGTCTACGCTGCAAAATTTGGTGAAAAAAATCCCAAAAAGAACTTTGTGAATTTGTAATATTTTCACTCCAGATTTTCAACATTGGCATTTTTCCACACCTCATGAACAGTACAGCTGTTATTTTACACATCCTGGCCGAAATGTGTTTTCGCACTTCCGGCACAGAATAATGCGGTTGCTGTGGGAAATCAGTTTTCGGGACGAATGAAGAAAATGACAGTGACACTGTTCATGAGCAGAGGTCCTAAAATGCCTATGTTGAAAATTTGGTGACGAAAGTCCATAAAATGACTGTGTTACAAGTGTGCATTGCGCAGTTTCCACGCACCCTTGTAACTTTGCAAATTTGTAATATTTTCACACAAGATTTTCAACACTGGCATTTTTTACACCTCCTTATAAAGTACAGCTGTCATTTTCATCCTGGCGAAATGTGTTTTAGCACACTTCATAGAAGGATCGCTGTAGAAATCGTGTTTGGGACAGATTAAGATCAAGCGAGTGAGGGGGGAGTGAGTAAGCTCAACTGAGCTCTGTCGGGACTGCTGCAGATTTCTTTGTGGGCAGAAGGTGCCGATGCAAGCAGGGGACCAGTACAAAAGGGCAGCCTGCAGCACCGAAAGAAACAGAACGAGTGAGTGAGAGAGGGGGAGTGAGCGAGCTCAACTGAGCTCTGTCAAGACTGCTGTGGATTTCTTTGTGGGTAGAAAAAGATGCCAATGCAGGCAGGAGCCCAGTACAAAAGGGCAGCCTGCAGCACCGGAAGAAACAGAACGAGCGAGTGAGAGAGGCGGAGGAGCAAGCTCAACGGAGCTGTCGGGACTGCTGTAGATTTCTTTGTGGGTAGAAAAAGGCGCCAATGCAGGCTGGAGCCCAGGACAAAAGGGCAGCCTGTACCACCGGGAGAAACAGAATGAGCGAGTGAAAGAGAGGGCGTGAGCAAGCTCAACGGAGCTCTGTCAGGACAGCTCTAATTTTCTTTATGAGCAGAAAAAGGTGCCAACACAGGCAGGAGCCCAGCACAAAAGGGCAGCCTGCACCACTGGAAGAAACAGAATGAGCGAGTGGGGGGGGGAGTGAGCTAGTTCAGTGGAGCTCTGCTGGGACTTTAGAGTTGCCCACCATCCCGCCCAGGGTCCTCTGTGGTCCTATATTACAGCAGGGTCTCTGGGGTGGAGACAAAGCAATGACTGGATATTCTGAGGACTGCTGTAATAATACAGATTTAGTTGTTCTGTTTATTTCTCTAAATGAGCTAAGTACTGAGCTATACTGTTATGATTGCTGTAATAATACATATTTATTTGTTCTGTTTATTTCTCTGACTGAGCTGAGTAATACTTGGAGTGCAATAGGATTTCTAACTGGGCTAAGTGAAACTATATGAGAGCCGAGAACAAAAAGTATGGTAGCTGAGGGGTGACAAACGGACAAGGAGGCTTTAGGATTGCTACAGTAATACAGTATCTAATGGATGAGATTTGAGACTGAATTACTCCAGTCGGCAAGGGGCCAGTAGGGGGACTAGTGGGGGGGGGGGACAGGAATTTGAGTAAATAGGGGCCTAACAGTTGTAGTAGGGTACAGAACCTGGGAGTAAGAGCCCGTAACATAAGATGGAGGTCAAAATGGGGCAGATGCCACATGTAAATAGCGAGGTCAGCTTTGAAAGGGTGGTGGAGTGTACAGGGTGTGGGTCCGCCATCATCCTGGACTGGGCTTGGAGAATGGGGGGGGTGTATGGTCTGTAGACGACTGGCTAGTTTGAGGGAGGAACTGTGGAGGTTAGGGAGGAGTCTAAGTGGCAGCGCACATGAGTATGGTAGACATCCTGGCTGGGGAGAGAAATAGGGGATGGCAAGGGGGGACGGGGGAAGAACAACTAGGGACTGAAACCGACCCCAGTAACAGAGGCACTAGCAGAAAAGAGAGGAGAAGGAAGGGGGTGCTCGAGATGAGGGGAGGCCTCCTGTTGGGGGAGGAAGAGACCACGAGGAGTACCAGGGGAGAGAGAAGATGGCTGCGGGTAGGGAGGGACCAGGGGGACATGGAGGGGAACAAGTAGGAAGAGGGAACTGATAAGGGGAAGAGATGTAGGAGGGGTATTGACTAGGAATAGATTCGAGCCTCTGCTATGGGAGAGAGAGGGGGAGCAGGAACATACTGAAGGGGGCAGGACAAGCGGGGCATGAGTTGGATGGCAACAGCTAGGGGAGGAGATAGCAAGCACAAAAGGGTAGAAGCGGGGCTAGTAAGGAAGGAGGGGGTGGTGACTGGAGGAGAGAAGGCTAGGGGAAGGGGGAAGGATGGGAGGGGCATCACTATTGGGGTAGAAGGGAATGGGGGCTCTAAATCGACAACAGCGGGGATAGGAGAGGGGTTAGAAATCAGCAGGGAAGGTGGGGAGGTCGACATGGGAAGCCCAGTAGGAAGTAGTCAGGCTGGAAAGAGTTTCAAGGGGGATGGGAGGAATAAGGCAGAGAAAAGGGGTGAGGTGAAAGTAGAGGATACAGATACAGAAGTCACAGAGGGTGCAGCTGGTGGGGGTAAGGGGCAGAGAAGAACGAATACTGGGGTGACGGAAGGGGCATTAGAAGGGAAAGGGGCAAAGGGAGGGGGGGTATGCATCCTATTGGATTCTATGCTGAAAGGGGTGAGATGGGGAGGAAGGGTGGAAAGGCAAAGCCATTTTTGGGTTGAAGCTATCCCCAGGTTGACTGCAGGAGGGGCAGGGCAGGCACTGCTTAAGTATGCAGCGAGGGGGAGGAAGAAACCCCACTGTACAAATGACTTGGCGGGGGAGACTGTGGAAGTAGTGAGGGGGAGGTTCAAGTAGTTGGCCAGGCAGTGTGAGGGGGTGGGGGAGTCGGTGGCATTCTTGGAGGTACTCCTGGTACCATGTGCAAGCATGGGGAGGAAGGGTAGGATTGAGGAGTTAAATTAGTGGCTGAGGGATTGGTGTCACACCAAATATTATGGGTTAGTGACTAACTGGGGTAGGGTCTGGGGAAATAGTGACTTGTACATGGGGGACAGAGTACACTTGAGCAGGAAGGGGAGGGGAGTATTAAAGGCAGGATTAGAGGGGTATATCTCTACTAAGGCAGATTTAAACTAGTGGGGGTGGCCAAAAGACTGAAGTTAGTAGAAAGGTCTGGACAGGGGAGCCTAATGAGCTCACCCCCCCCCCAGATATAGGTAAAGGCGGACGCGTAGTAACCCTGGGAGGGGGCGGGCAGAGTCTGCTGAGTGTAATACAGAATAAGGAGGAGAAAAGGTATGGACTACCAGGAGGAGGGACATAGTCCAAGGAGGAGAAGAGTGAGGAGAAGGAGGGGTACGGGTGGAAGGTGGTCTCTCTCAATGCAAGAAGCCTGGGGAACAAAATTGCAGAGCTTCAGACACTCCTTTCAGAGGGGAAGGTGGACATTGCTGCAGTGACAGAGACTTGGGCCACAGAGTACCATGATTGGGGCTTGGCAATCCCAGAATACAGGATATATAGCAGGGACCGGGGGGGTTGGAAGGGGGGGGTTGCACTGTATGTGAGGGAAGGGATTAAATGCATAAGGGATGAGGGAGAAGAGGAGAGGAGAGGACAGAGGCACTTTGGGTGCAGTTCCTGGACTCCAAGGGCAGAAAGCTGAGGCTGGGAGTGGTGTACAGACCACCAGCTCAATCCGGGGAACTGGATGGGGAGTTGGCAGAGCAGATAAGGAGGATGTGTAGAAGGGGGCGTGTGGTGACAGTGGGTGATTTTAACCTACCACTGGCTGACTGGAGCACCCCGGCCACTACCAGTACCAGGAAGCAAGTGCTCCTTGATACATTCCAGGATGGCCTTCTGATGCAATTGGTAAGTGGGCCTACAAGGCTTGGTAGCACTCCGAATTAGTACTGGCAAATGAGGAGGCGGTAAGGGTGGAGGACCCACTAGCAGGTAGTGACCACCAAACAGTGTGACTCGTCGAGCTGGGTAGGAAGACAGGAGGCACAGGCACTAAGGTGGTGGACTTTATTAGGGTAGACTTTCTGGGGATGGGAGCAATACTGCAAGGGAGACTCCAGAATATAAGGCCAGGGCTGGATGCAGAACAAAAGTGGGGAGTCATAAAGACTGGGCTAACAGAGGCCACAGTAGCCTGCACCAGGGCCAGGAGTAAGAAGAACAGAGGTAAGAAACCATGCTGGCTCAACAAGGAAGTGCTGCAAGGGGTGAGGGCAAAGATGGCTGCATCCTGAAAGTACAGGAGAACAGGCAAGGGAGAGTATAAGGAGGCTTTCAGGAGGTGGCCAAGGGAGGTTGCCAGGAGGGTGAAAAATGCTAAGGCTTCCAGGCAATTGAGTTCTGCACAGGGCATAAAGGGAGGGGAAAAGGACTTTTTTAGGTATGTCAGGGGAAAAGAGGAAGTGCAAGGAACATATTGTGAGGATAAAGTGGGGAGGAGATTGGGTGGAAAAGGGGGAGGAGCAAGTGGAAATTCTAAATGAGTACTTCTGCTCTGTTTTCATTAAGGAGAGGGATGGCCTACTACCAGAATGGGCTGGGGGTTGGGAAAAAGGGGGGGGAGGATGTGACAGACAAAGTGATCACAGGAAGTAGGGTGCTTGAGGGACTGAGGGCAGTGAGGATGGACAAGACACCAAGTCCCGATGGCATCCACCCCAGGGTGCTGAGGGAGATGGTGGAGCTCTTGGCTGAGCCGCTGGCAGATCTGTTCCAACATCTCCCTGGAAATGGGGTGTGTGCCCCAGGACTGGAGGGTGGCCCATGTGGTGTCTATACACAAGAGTAGGCCTAGGGAGGAGCCAGGAAATTATCAGCCGGTAAGTCTCACGTCCATAGTGGGTAAGCTTATGGAGGTGATACTGAAGGTGAGACTGGTGGCATTCCTAGACAGTAATGGCCTCCAAGATGGGCAGTAACATGGATTTGTCTCAGAGATGTCTTGTCAAACCAACCTAACAGAGTATTGTGACTTGGTGACAAGGGAGTTGGACTGGGGCCATGTGGTACATGTCCTGTACTTGGACTTCAGTAAGGCCTTTGATACAGTGCCTCATGGGAGACTGGGGGAGCTGATGGCAGTGGGGGTGGGAAAAAAGCTGACTAAATGGATAGAGAACTGGTTACAGGGGAGGGTGCAGAGGGGTGGTGGTGGTGGGGGAGCTCTTGGCACCCAGAGCAGTGACAAGCGGGGTGCTGCAGGGGTCAGTGCTGGGCCCAGTGCTATTTGGGCTCTTTATCTCCAATATAGCACATGGAGTGGGCAGCAGGGTTAGTCTGTTCACAGATTATATCAAATTGGGGGTGGTGGTGGATGAAGAGGACAGATGGGAAAAACTGCATGGGGAACTTATCAAACTAGGAACATGGTCGGTGGAGTGGCAGCTAGGATTCAATGCAAAGAAGTGTACGGTGATGCACTTCAGGGCTAAGAACCAGAAGAGGGACAATTGGTTGGGGATCAGAGAGGAGGAGAAGGACCTAGAGATGTTGGTAACTGGGAGTATGAACAACTCAGCCCACTGCACAAGAGCAGCAGCAAAGGCAAACGGGATGCTGGGGTGCATAGCAAGGGGGTTCTCATCCAGACACAGGGATGTGATCCTACCTCTCTACAGATCATTGGTCAGACCGCACCTAGAGTATTATGTGCAATACTGGAGGCCATATCTGAGAAGAGATATAAAGTTACTGGAGGGGGTGCAAAGGAGGGCAACAAAAATGTTAAAGGGAATGGAAGGAAAGGAATATGAAGTTAGATTTAAGGAGCTGAACATGTACACAC
This sequence comes from Neoceratodus forsteri, assembly GCA_016271365.2. Taxonomy (NCBI): domain Eukaryota; kingdom Metazoa; phylum Chordata; order Ceratodontiformes; family Ceratodontidae; genus Neoceratodus; species Neoceratodus forsteri. The sequence continues at coordinate 421,778,212 of CM028138.1, forward strand.
TGGAGGAGAGGAGGGATGGGGGGATATGATTAAAGCATTTAAATACCTGAGGGGGGTAAACAAACCTAACACTGAGGGGGTGTTTAAACTGAGGAGTGGAAGAGAGATGACGGGGCATGGACTAAGGTTGGAAGGGGGACATTTCAAGAGGGAAATGAGGAGGCACTACTTCTCTGAGAGGGTGGTGTCTAATTGGAATGCGCTGCCAGAAGGGGTGGTAACATGTAGAACAGTCAATAGCTTTAAGAAGGAGTGGGATAAAGCAAGACTCAGGGGGGCAGGGGCTGGGACAAGTGGGGAAGGAACTGAGGGGGAGGAGGCTGGGGCGGCTGCAATCTAGGGTGCTAGCTGCACACTCGGGCAGACTTACGTAGACCGATTGGTGTGTTCTGCTAGCAGATTCATATGTTCATATGTTCATATGTTTGTATGTATGTTCGTATGTAAAATCACAGTGACTCTGTTCATGAGCAGAGGTCCTAAAATGCCTATGTTGAAAATTTGGTGACAAATGTCCATAAAATGACTGTGTTACAAGCGTGCGTTGTGCAGTTTCCACGCACCCTCGTAACTTCGCAAATTTGTAGTATTTTCACTCCAGATTTTCAACATTAGCAATTTTTCAGACCTCCTTATGAACAGTACAGCTGCCATTTTCCACATCATGCCCCAAATATGCGTTTACACATCTGACAGTCTTCATGAGCAGAGGTCACAAAATGCCTATGTTGAAAATATGGTGAAATAATTCCACTAAATGACTGTGTTACGCGCGTATATAGCAGCATTCCCATCTTCGGAAGTTTGAGCATTTTAATATTTTCACTACAGATTTTCAACACTGCCATCTCTTCACACCTCCCTATGAATGGTACAGCTGTCATTCTTCACATCCTGCCGATCTGTGTTTTCGTACATCTGGAACACAATGGCACAGTCACTGTGGAAACTCAAAGTTTAGGACACACTGACAAAATCATAGTGTCACTGTTCATGAGAAGAGGTCCCAAATGCTTTCATGAAGTGGGGGTCACAAAATGAGCATGTTGAAAATTTGTAGTGCAAATACCAGCAAATGCCTGGGGCATTAGGGTTTCTAACCATAACGTCCCACCCTGTACAGACTGACAGGCATCAGGGGTGTGCCTTTGGATTGCCGACTGTAATGCTTATGCCATTCCATTCCTCCTCCACCCCACAACCCTGCAGCCAGTGGCAGGCATCGAGGTGTGCCTTGGACTCTTTGATCCCAGAGTTAACCCCATGCTCCTATACTGCACCCATTTCAGCGTATGTCCTTATGGAGTGGGGTGACTGTAAAGCCGAACACCCCAAGGCACACCTTAACACGTGTCAGTGTCTGTTGAATAGGGTGAAGTGAAATGGCATGAACGTTATGGGCAACCACCCAAACGCATACCCCAATGCCTGTCTGTCTGTCTCTGCAGGGTGAGGGTGGGGTTGGCGTGAAGTTCAGTACTTCACTGCCATTCCTATTTTGCATCTCTCTAACTCTTGCATTTCCAATGCTAATACCAGCAAGCAAACATTCGGCATTGACAAATGCTTGTTTTATTTCCCCTCAACTGTCACAGTTACTGAGACTTCTAAAGCAGTGTACATCCAAGACTTTCAAGGCACTTTCCAGACCCGTGCGGTTATTGGTCAATTACTGCACAGGTCTTCTGAAACAGTGTAGTTCTAAGACTTGCAAGGCACTTTCCATACCTTTGTGGTTATTGGCCAATTACCACACAGGTCAGGACAGATATTGACCAATCAGATCACTGCATTTTTCTTGCCCATTTTACAAAACAATTTATTCAAGTCTGGAAAAATAACTGTGGAGGCAAACTGGCTTGTGTTTCTATTCTCCTGTTCTTGAATAATGTACTGTCATTATTAGTCCCCAGGCAGAAAAGTACTTGCATTACTTTCTTTTTCCTTTTCTTTTCTATTTTTTCCTTTATTTTTAAGTCAGTAAAGAACATCATTGCTAAGTGTGACCACTTTCAAGCTGGCCCGGTGGCGCTGACAGTTGAGGCGCTGGACGCCACACCGGTGACCTGGGTTCAGGAGCGGACTCAGGTCGCCGAGGGTCAGCAGGGGGAGTAGAGGATTTAGTGTCTGGAGGACTGCTCTCCTCTCCTGGGGTGGGTTCTGGGGATTCCCCATATGGTAGCGGCTCCTAGTGGTGACTAGGGGCACCTTATACCATACTGGGGCAGCCAATGGGGATGGTAGTGGTAGGCAACTGTGGGAGGGGGTGGGATTGCGTCCTCCATGTGCTCTCGCCATAGGGGAGTAAACCAAAGTAAAATCCCCTACCTGCCAATAGGCAAAGGCGGGACCGGCGGTCGGCCCCACGTCCAACATCAGGCTTCCCAGCCCCCGCTTCTGGTTCTCCCTCCAAGTCCCTGGTCACGCTACTAGATTGTAGATAGAACGCCAGGAGGAGTTTGGCGATCCTGTCCCAGGGGACCCAGAGCTGGGAGCTTGTGTGAGGGTGGAGTGGAGAAGGGCCCAGCTGCACAGATGGGGAGCTGGAGGCTTCAGGTGGGCAGGAGAGCAGTGTCGAGTGTCCACATCGGAGAGAGTCTGGTAAGGTAAGCGAATAAACAGAGTTAAAAAAATAAAGTGTGACCACTTTCATTTTGTGGGCAAAATGACTTTCAGGTCACCTATTTCAGTTTCTTTGACAGCATGCTGTTTTGCAGGTTAGTCAGTGTTTAAAATGTACAGTGTTTTTTTTAGTCTTCTACCTTGCTCACTCAGCATTTCTAAGTGTTGAAATGCAACCACGGTGTGAGAGACCTATGTGCTGAAGACTGAGAGTCTTTGTGAGTCCCGAGCACAGCTGCTTTGCATGGGTTTGCCATAATAACCAGTCAGATATTACGGCAAATAATAAATGGCCATTACCGTTGAAAAAATTGATGGCCAGTTCTTATATCACTATTATTCATGCTAAAGGAACGCTATGCGGAGCTATCCTGGATCTCCAGGAACTTTACTTGTGCTCTTTTTCCTTTTAGTGAAAGTAAGTATGAAACTTAAAGTCTGTGCTATGTTTTAACAGCGGGATGATTCCATTGTGGAATATACATCTGATTGTCCTATAGTACATGGTTGGGATCTAAACACTCAAATATGCCAGTGTACCACAGTTCCTAGGTCACAAATAGTTGTTGTACCATAGCAGTGGCATCACTACTATGGTACAATGACTTTCAGGTGCCAAATTCTCGCACCAATTAATTTCCCCGAGTGTGTGCAATGGAGCAACAAGCAACAGCAGCCTATCAATGAAAGGCTCTTTTCTTTTTTCCTCACAGCAAAGCGAGAGTGTGCAGCTTCAAAAACATAAACTGATTCTGCTCTCCACAACTTTTAAAATCAGCAATTCTAAAAATTAAAACATGGGGAGTATGGTAACTCCTTTTTTTACACATCCTCGGTATGCGATGCCTGGTTAAACCATTCGAGCTTCACTCTCATGGTTTAAGTGACATCACACTTGGAGGGTGTGTAAAAGAAAACCCTGTTACACACCACTTCCAATGAATTATAATATTTATCAATTTGAATAAAAAAAACCTACCTTCAGAACCCTCTGACTCTAAATTAGAGTTTTCTAAGGTCAGAATAACAAAGCCAAAGCCTTCGTCTTCTCTCCTGTCTAATGCCACGTCGACTGGGCCGAGCCCCTGGGATCTGCAGGAATTAGAACAGTCTTTGTTGCCTCCAGTCTCCTCGTGGAAACGCACTCCACCTCTTGTCTCTCTCGGTCCTACTTTTTTACTTTGGTCAGATGGACGGCGACTGGATTTCTTCCCCAAGAGTTGCCAGTGTAAAGTACGCTGTGCTGCTGTATCGCCACTTGGATTATCCGCACCAAACAAGACGGCCTGCTCACCAGAATGCCTCTGGGAGTCCACATGCTCTATGGTAGTTGAAGGCTCAACATCCACAAAGCTGGTGGCCTGGATTATAGTTCCTGCAGCACTGGCGTTGCATGGCTTGGAGCAGTTGGGCTGTGCCGAATAGTGGCTTCTGGCTGGCTGCCTGTTGGAAGGTTCACTGCTTACACTCAGAGCTGGAACTACATCCGCTCTTGAAAAACCAGCAGGTTGCTTGCTCAGGGATGTGGAGTGCTGGAGCTTGAACAAGGACTGAGACAGTTTTTGGGAGGACTGACTGGACTCCGCAGGAGAAGGAAGTGCCTGTGTTTTAGGACCTGCAACGGCAAATCATAAAAGTAAAAACTGGTTATGTTTCATAGGGATTGCCCATGACTGGTGTGTTTATTGAAAACATTTTGACTGGTATAGACCATAAGAGAGGCAGAGTCACCTGGTGTGAATCCAGGCAGCGTGGCCAAGTGGTTAGGTCTGCTGACCATGAAAGGAGATCACAGGTTTGAATCCCACTGCATTCACTGGCTCACTGTGTGATCTTACAATTTATTCCCCCCACTGGCCCCATACAAGGTGCAACATATCATTTTCAGTGGGGATAGGAGGAGGATCCTTTTTCTGCCTAATTCACAGATGGGTGGGAAACCGAAACATGGGGAAGTCAAGTGACTTGCTCAGGGTCACAGAGGGTGCTACTGGCTATAGTAGGATTCAAATCTAGGATCTTCTGGTTCCTAGTTCTGTGCTGTGATGGTTGCAACACACTGCCTTCCCATCAGATACTGAGCCACACAAAACAACAGTTCTCGGAGTCCAATCACACATAAAGAGACTATATTTTTAAAAGGGATTTCTGACTTATCTATCTAACCTACTATATCTCAATTTAGTTTTTTTTTTTACTTTTGGTTGCTGAAAACCTGTTCCCCAGAGACTAAAGGAACACCACTATATATTCCCATTGTACAGTGTGGGACAGCATCGTCTTTGAGTGTGGGGGGTCCAACTGAGTGATAATGTGAGGGACATTCATCCTAATGTCGGACATTGGAGAAGTACAGAATTTCCCACTTCACTGTGTGTAACCCCTAGGTGGTGCTATTCCAAGGGCTACTACCCCTGCCTGCTTGGCTAGTAGCAGGTTAAGGGGCCTGAGTTCTGAAACGGGTGCCTCCACCTGGAGGTCAGGGTTGGTAGTGGTCAAGTTAACCTGGGCACAGCCCTCCAGGACACTGTAACCCCCTTCTTTCCCCTCTAGTGGCCTGGACACTGTACAGTAATCACTTTCACAATACCCCTGGTACACCACACAAGTACCCACAGTGTTTACACTTACCACCAGGGCTGGTTCCCCTGGCTTGACCCTGGGGACTCCCTGTAAAACAAGGTTATGCACAGCATATAGCAACAGTACAGTACTTTGAGCACAAACTGGAACCACAGTCAGATTACATGCAGAAAAAGTTAGATCTGATTTATTCTGGGGACTCGAACAAGGAAGGGGCGAAATCAGGTTAACTAGCTTAAAGGTTATATCAATCAAGCAGTTATGCATACGCTTTAAGTCCCCCACACAGTCACACCTCTGGGTATCCAGGTGGAGAAGAGATGGGCTAGCCAGGACAGTTGCCCGGGGTTGGCCAGCGTCGTAGCTGGTTGGGGCCCTGTGTTGGAAAACACAACATGCACAGTACACACTATTTGTAATCCGGAGCCAGAGGGCTCAGTTTGTAAAGGAAACGAAACAACAAGACAATCAGATGACACACTCAGATTAAGCTGTTGTTGCAAGGAGCTACCCTGGTATTTACTTGCGATACCGAAGACTGGACACAGGCGGGATGAAAATCGAGACTGCAGGTGTTCAAGTGTGGAGCAGGGGGCTGATCCCCAGGCAGGTCTCTCATCGATGGCTTCTCTGTGCAGTGGGTAGTCTGGCTGAGCCAGTCTGGCAAGGCCCAGATCGCATGGAGGCAAATTCGGATGCAGTCCTTTTTTGGCTGAATACAGCTTTCAACAAGCAGAACACAGTTCACACAGTGGGGAACTAACTCACGACCCACTAGTAGTTCCCAGCACATTTACATGTAAGGGAATTCTACTGTACAAGGCAAAGCGTTCCCTGGTCACAATCGCAAAGTCTCTGTGCACACACCTGGAGCTTAGGGGTAGATGGAACTCCTGACAGGTCGATTGCATTCAGAAAAATCTTCAGTCTTCTTCAGGTTGAGCCTGGTAAAAAATCAGTGGCTTTCTTCATTCTCACAAACTTGGATTTAGTCCGAAATAATTCTCTTCTCTCCCTCTCAGGGCAGCAGGCAGAGATGCAGGTCAAATCTCAAGCCTTTCCACAGAGACTGTCTCAAGCATCTTGCTTCTTCAGCTCCCAACTTAGATCTGCCTTAAAAAGCAGGCATCTTGGGGTAATTCCCTCAGATCCAAAAGGTTCGGTTGGCTGATTCGGCTGGCAGTCAAAGCAACAGCTCCCCCTTCAGTTGCAAATAGGTGCAAAAAGCCCCAAACTACAATTTCTACAGATTTTGACTTCAGACAGCTGCTGTAGTCCGGCTATATTTTAGGTCCCACCAGAACTGATTGGTCCCATTCACAATCCCGGACCAAATGGTGGGGATAAACAAGACAGTCCTTGTTGCAAAGAAGGCAGGTTAGACAAACTACACTATCATTAACATTCTAAATGATTTTCAGCAAATAGTTACATCTTTCAACAGACCTCCCTCTCAGATTACTTATAACTGCAATCCAGGCAGCTCTTAAAGAGGCAGTACACAGGCACTCTCTGGCAATAACGTTTAACTGCTAAAACGCAGGACACCAGCCTGGCAGTGAGCATTTAGGCAAGCTCATGGAAGACTTTTCAGGAACCCCCATTTGTAGGGGGGTTACACTGTGGAAGAGCTACCTCTCTACATGAATCTTAGGAAATTCTGAAAGGTAAAATTAGGAACGACTGTTTTATCTACAGGGTAATCTATCTTCTATTGCCTACCTGTTACAGAGATTTGGTTTGCAACCTAGAGATTTGTACAGATATCAGCAGTCTAGGACCAATTAATGACTCTTCATCCCCAAATGTAGTGTCTTAAAAAGATCTGCCATCGCCCCAAATCATTGAAGTAATAGAAACTGTGTTAGCTACTCGCTTGTTGGAAAGGCAGATCTTTGTTCTATATAAGGCTTTATAGGATACCCAGACTGGACAGACATTTCATGTACTCCAGAAATGAGAGTGAGAACTAGGCCTTTCTCTGACCCATGAAACATGGCAGCAAGCATGTGCTAACAAACACAGAGTGACTTTGTCCAATACTTGGCAGGCATGCATGTGCTAAAATCTAGCATGATTTTAAAAAATGTCAGTCATTCTCGCTAAGCAATCTCCATTAGTCCAGCCACATTGCTGGTGGCATTGTGGGGGAAGTGTTCACACATTCTCACATATTTTGGTTATGCCTTGCTATTCAACCATTCCCAGTGGCACTGGAGAAGGAGTTATAAGTGACTGTCGGCACCTTACTACAGTTTACTCTACACCTATTTCTGCTGCTAATATGGAAACATAGACAGCAAGGACAAAAGAAGATTTTAAGTCTACTGAGTCTGCCCTGAGGCCCTACCTCTCTCTAGTTCCCTGCAGTACTACTCTCCTCCCCCTCCATTGCTCTTCCACCCATGGCCACCCCACAGCCACCACCTCCTTTTTTGTGTTTTTATTTCATTTGCACTTTTTCCATTCTGGTCCTGCTCTCCACCTGTCCCTGACAACCACCCAGCCCCATCACCCTCAACTGTAGACCTCACTTTTTAACCCTCAGTTTACACCCCCCTGGGGCGGAGCCAGACAGGGGTAGCTCCCCCCTCACCAGAGCATCTAAGGATAGTCAGGGTACCGTAGGTTCTGCAGGGCCCGAATGTACTGGGAGTCATGCTGCAGGATAGGGAATTTATTCCCTTTTGTCCCTACCCTGTGGACGTCTGCATGCTATGGCTCCAATGTGTGTGTGCTGCATGCTGCTGCGTATTGCCAAACGGAGCAATCAGGAGTCCACCCTCCTCTCCAGCTCCACTTGCACTTCCATCTGCTGTCACCCACATGGCTATCCTGTGGCAGAGAACAGCTTTCCTCCTTCCTGGAGGAGAGCATCCTCTGGGATGTTTGATCCTTCTCCACTCTGCTAGCCCTTAGATGATCCAGGCTCAGAGCACACACCTGAGTCACTGGCTTGCAAGTGGCAGCCCTGCTGCTTGCCCCCCAATCCTACCCCTTTACTGATAATCTTCTTGAAGTTGTCCCACTGTGTTTTGAAACCATTTATGTTCCCTGCATTAACCCATTGCTGGGCAGGCTTTTCCTTTTGTCCACCACTCTCTGTGTGAAGAAAAATGCTTCCTGATGTCTTTCCAAAAGCTCCCCCACCAGTTTGAGTTTGTGATACCTAGTGGTTGAGACATTCTTTATTTCACGTGCCCAAAAGACAAGGCATCATGATTTTAACAGCCAAAATATGTGTAACTAAATTGTGACTCTCAAATGAACCGTCTGAGCTACATACCGGCTCCAGATCATTAATTAAATATATAGGTTGCAGAAGGGTGAAGCTTTCAAGCAGCCAAGCCAGATGTGTTTAGCCTTAGCTCCAGCTAGATGTAGCAATTTACTATAAAAAATTAGACTTCTGTGGTGGATTTTTCACGGCAAAGCTTTCAGTGTCTGCTTTTGGACCACACTGTAACCTGGCAATCTATTTTGAGCACTGTTCTGCTATGATGGTAGGGAAACAAATGGCAAAAAAAGGTCACTCTAGTACACAAGCAGGACTACAAGGTTGTTCGACCTCTTCAATGACCATGGTCAGTGTAACTCAGCCAACGATAGTGAAACATCAATGGCTATGATTCTGCAAGCCATAAGAGACCCACATAAACAAACTCTGGTCAGAACCAATACGGCTGCAAAATGATGTTATTGTTTCCACAGATCCTACTTAATTTCTGGCTCCCTCACCCACATCTCAACTCCTTCGCACCCAATGCCATCTTTCTCCCAGTACCACCCTTCTATTTTAAAGGACACAAAATTAATGAAGATGGCACTACACAAAAAAGTTTGTTAAGAACTATCATTTTTTTTCATTTTGACCCTAAATGTTCAAGATACTCATCTTATGATTTGCCTTAAAGACATGATGTGTACCATTTACAGTTTACTGGGCGAAATGTCATTTTGCACCAGAAATGTGAAAACATGTCTCATCCAGGATTTAAAAAAGGACACATTACATTTACGAGGCAGTGTGGAAAAATAGCTATGTTGAAAGTTTGGAGTCAAAATATTGAAAATTAGAAAAGTTATGAGTGAACATTGAAATAGTGTAACGTTCCATCAGAACCTGGACAATTTAATGTACTTGTACACCCAATTTTAAGCAGAGCCTTCTTATTATGCCACCTCATGAACCTGATAGGTGAAAATGTTCAAATTCCCACCAAAACATCATTCCATGCCATCAAAACATCATTCCGTGCCACAGGTGAGAAAACACATTTTGGCCAGGATATGAAAAATGACAGCTGTCACATTCATATGGTGGAGTGAAAAAACATCTATGTTGAAAATTTGGGGTAAAAATAATTAAAATTACCAAATTTAGGAGTGGTGTAGAAGAATTCCAACATACATGCATAACTCTGCTGTTTTTATATATTTTGACCCTGAATTTTCAACATATCCTCGTATGACCCCACCTCATGAACAGGGGTAAAAGGTGATTTCACAACACAACCAAAAAGTCTACTTTTGGGCCAGATTTGCATAATCCCACTATCATTGGTCATGAGGTAGGGTCCCATAAAGGCCATGTTGAGAATTTGGGGCTGAAATATGCAAAACCCGCTTCAATACAAGTGAGCGGAGCAGTGCTGCACTATTACACTTAATGCAGCCCCCAGCGCTGGCCATACTTCCGGTTCACGGACTTTTACAAAATAAACTGAACCCCTTGCGGTGCAAGAAAAATGCTGCTTTTGTGGGCTAAAGCTAAACCAGAGGGTAAGCTTTACGGGGTAAGGAGTGAATTGTTTGCTACAGTTCTCCTTTAACAGGAGTGGCGCCCTTATGAGGATATGAATTGTCATATATCTCCTTATATACTGCTTCTGGAGAACTAACTGTATGTATACGGTACAATAATAAACAGAAAGTATTAAAAAAAAAGTTCAAAACCCCACTGAAATACACTGAACCGCACTTACCTTAGTTTCTTATATTGCAGTCACCGGTTCCAGCAGCAAGATCTGTCTTCAGTCAGAAAGTGGATCTTGGCACTGGGACATGTACAAGTGAGTGAGGGAGGGTTTACGGTTGTGGGTTCTGAGTGGGAGTTCAGAGTGGGGTTGGGTGTGGGAGGCAGATGGGTGAAGGACCATTTTTTGTCTTTCAGGCTTTGAGGGGGGAATCAATGAATGACAGTTTTCTTTATTTCAAGGCTATTCCAACACTGGGAATCGGGCACCTCAGTGTCAAGGTCATGTTTCAGCAGCACTGGGGTTGGCACCCTTTTGCCGCCACTTACATAAGAGGAATGGGGTGAGCAACCTGGAGGGAAGGGGAGTCAAGAGAAGCAGCAATACCAGAGGTGGGCACCCCAGTCTGCATATATATATATGTTATAGTGGCGTGGTAGCACCACCACTATAGTTAGGGTTGAGTAGGCAGTTTAATGTTAAACCTTAAATTTTGCACTTTAATAACTATGCAACCATTCAACAGATTTTAACAAAATTTGGTATGCACTGTCCTGTGTGGTAGATTTCTTGATGCACCAAGTTTAGTTTTGATTGGATTTGTAGACGATGTGCTGCACATATTGAAAAAACACTAAAATTCACCTTTTTTTGCTATTTTTTCCTCATCATGCTGCAGCCACACTATTTGGAATTTTGGTCAGAAATGTTTAGGGTAAAAAGAGCTTGCCCCAAAGAACAAGCCAGCATTGGTGTGGGTAAAAAAATATTAATCCATTCCAAAGTTATTAGATTCTGAAATTTCAGGTTCTGAGCATGCTCAGTTCAGTCTTTTGGATAGTTGCGCTGTACAAAAAGGGATGTAGGCCTCATGAAAAGGGATTTTGACAGCTCATGAAACAGGATCCCTGGAGTTCCTTTTCGTCAGGAAAAAAAATCCCTTTTTGTCAGCCGCCATCTTGTTTTTTTTCAAGCCCAAACAAAACATTATAACTTTGTCCAGGGATGTCTTCTGGAGACATCCAGGTATGTATTTTGTTTATGTGGACATCCTTTACAGCTCTGTGCTTTTGCCTTAGTTTTACGTGGCCTCAGAATGCTTATTTTTTAATTTAAAAATCTTTTTTTGTGACTCGCTTCCAGTCCTTTTTTGCAGATTTTGTCACTTTGCAAAAAGGGAATTTCATCTGGCGAAAAGGGATTACTAGCAGGATCATCTGATCTGACAACTCCCATCCTTTTTCATGAGCTATCAAAATCCCTTTCCGTCAGCCGATTCCCTTTTTGCAAGGTGTTAAAATCCTTTTTCATATTGCGAAAAAGGATTAGGGCTTCTGGAACCAGATAGCTCTGCTGATAATCCTTTTTTGTCATAGAAATCCCCTTTTCGCAAGGTGTCAAAATCCTTTTCACATTTTGCAAAAGGATTTTGACACCTCAAGTGAAAAAGGGAATACTGATGAAAGGATTTTGACAGCTCACGAAAAGGATTAATCTTATAATCCTTCTCGCGCTGTCAAAATCCCTTTCATCAGTTGATCTTCATAAGGTGTCAAAATCCTTTTCTATCATAAAAAAGGGATTTTGACAGCTCACAAAAAGGATAGCCAGTAGGAAGCATCTGGTCCACAACTCCTAATCTTTTCATCACGGTGATTTTTGACACTCACTTAAAGAATCAGTTGATGAATGGGATTTTGACAGCACGCAAAAAGAGATTATAAAATGTATCCCTTTTCGTGAGCTGTCAAAAACCTTTCATCAGCTGATTCCCTTTATGTAGGTGTCAAAACTTTTTGTATAGCAAAAAAAGATTAGGAGTTGTGGGACCAGATGGCCCGTCCCTTAATCCTTTTTCACCAAATTAGGATTTCGACACCTCATGAAAAAGGATATTTAAAGTTTACTGTTTTTTGTCACTTGCTGCAAATAAATGGTTAGGACGTTCAGGCTGAAATTTGCAGGGTACAAAGGGGTTGCCCCACAGATGTGACTTTTGCTGGTTTGGTGATAAAATTTACATCGCTTCCATACTTATAACATTCCAAAGTTTAGAAATTTTCCATGGGATAACATTGTGGCAGGCACAGTACCTTTCAGCAGCTATATCTAGAAAATGCTTCAAGATACGGAGGTGTACTGAGCAACGATGCAGGTTGCTAGGCCTTGATTATAACTGCGGTGGAATTTTTCTCAACTTCCCTATGGTTACTGTGATATTGTGCCATTTGTAGTACAAAGGTTACTTGGAATGTCTGTAGCCCTGTGCTCATAGGCGGCAGTACACCTGGGCACAAGCCCCGGTCAAAAAATGTTGTGCCCCAGTTCATGCCCCAGTGCTCTGAGTCCCTGCTGCAGTGCTGCATGTTGCAGCTTAAAACTTATTTGCTTGCTGCCAGTTGTACCCAGGTCCCATTCATGCCCCAAGCCAACTCCTGACCCAGAGTGCCCCGCTGCCTGTCATCACCCATGCACCAACCACCAACTACTGTTCCGTGAGCTGTCTGGCACTTAAATTCTGCAGTACAGACCCTGGCCCTATTTCTGTTACTTTGAGGTTGGAGTCATATTTCTGCAGCTGTGACACAGATGCGCACTGTGTGTAACATCAGCACACCAATATAGCCAATCGGCTGTGAGAGAGCTCCAGCTGCATTTTGCCACCTCTGCCCCTAACAGTCAGCTATTTTGATGGTCATACCACTCAGGTTATTGCTGCGGCCCAGGGTGCTCTTGGACACACTGCAGTAGTTGTCTGCTGAGCGAGTAGAGTTAGCGCTGATCCGGGATTGAAGCCACCATAGGACTGCACACTGGTTCTGCTAATGAGTCCAAGGACTGCTGTAGTAAAAAACATTTGATGCTGCCTCGCCTGTCACCTGCCTGAATTAGGAGCTGCCTGGCCATCCGCGCCCACCAAAACTGAGAACCGTATTGGCACTGCTTGCAAGCTGCAGCACAGAGGACCCTCCCCCTGACCCAGCAGAACAGCCAACCTTAAAAGAGCTGTACTGACTCTGTTGTGCTTTTTTCACAAAAGACTACAGCACAGTCTGGTCAATAATGGGAGAGAGCATCAGCACCTAGTTACCCAACCCAGTAGCTGCAGCACAGAGCCAGCCCCTCAAGTAAAAGTCCAGACAGCAGCAACAATAGCCAAGACAGAAGCTGCCTGCAGAACCAGAGAGACAGGGTCCTTACTGCTGTGCCTTTTTGTTGAGGTAAGTGGCTGGGTTTATTTGAAAATGTCTCAGTACTGTGGGGAGAGGAGGGACTCAAAGGAGGGAATGCATGGCCCTCTATCTCCTGGCCCTGTCACTGCAGGTGGGCAATCCATTGGGGACCAGTTTTGGAGGTGATTACCTACTGGAAAAGGGCGGGATGGCCCTGCTTCTTCTGGTGCAGGGGGATGGCCCTACTTCTACTGCCTCGGGGGGATGACACTGCTTCTTCTGGTTCTTGGGGAGATAGCCCTGCTAATCCTGGCTCGGGGTGGCCTTGCTTCACCTGACTTGGGAGTGGGGATGGCCCTGCTTCTTTTGACTCGAGGGGATTGTCTTGCTTCTCCTGGCTCGGGGGGGCCCTAATTCTCTTGGCTCAGGTGGCCCTGCTTCTCCTGCTAGAAGAAGCAGAGCCATCCCCTTCCCCCAAACCAGAAGAAGCAGGGCTGTCCCCTGTAAAAAAATAAAATGGGAATGGCATTTTAATTTCAGAAACATAGCATTCATCATTTGTTCATATATCCCAAGAGGCAGGTGTGCATGAACGTGCACACAAGCTTCCCATTCTGGTTTCTATAGGTGTCCTGGCTGCCAACTGCAGTGCCCACCCAATGTCCTGGTAACCAGCAGAAGCTGGAACCACCACTGCCTGTGCTCTGTCTCTACAGTTATGAATAGATGGGAGTGCAGAGCCCTCTCACATATGGATACTATTATTCAGTAATGAGAGCACAGGGCCCTCCATTATGCAGTACTGGGAGCGCATGACCCAGATTTCCCTGCACTCCCACAGGGACAAGAGGGTTACTTACAATGTCTCTACACTTATGGATAGATGGGAGTGCATGGCCAGGGGCACCACAGGGAAATGTGAGTTAATTACAATGTCTCTACATTTATGGTTAGATAGGAGTGCAGGGCCCAGAGTGCCCTGCGCTCCCACATGAAAATCAGGGACAATTGCAATATTCATACATGGGAGCACAAGGCCCAAAGGGCTCTGTGCATCCACAATACACTATAGGCTGATGGGAGTACAGGGCCCTCCCACAACCATATGAGGTAAGATTACACTTTCTCAAAAAGTAAAGAAATTTATTGCAAAAAACCTTTGTTAATGCATCAGTTAGTGTTAAAGCAACAAAAGTAGGGAAATGAGGCATTAGGATTTCCAATCCTAACCCCCTCCACACCCAACCCTACCACTCTTACCCCACCCCACCCCACCATTACTGCTTCACAGACCAACAGGTGTCGGGTGTGCCTTGAGGTCATCAACCCTAATGCTCACCCCATTCTTTTATGCTGTACCATGCTGGCTTCCTTTGACATGGAATGGGGTGAGCGTTAGGGCCAACAACCCCAAGGTACACCCTGACACCTGTTGGTCTGTGGAGGTGGGGTGAGAGATAGGGTTGAGGTGGAGAAAGAAGGTTGAAACCCAACATCTCATATCCCTGCTTTGTTTCTTTTAACCCTAACTGATGCATTAATGAAATTTTTTGCAATTAATAATACATATAGATAGAGAGAGAGAGAGGGCAGGCGGGAGACCTGGAGGGGAAGGGGAGAAATGAATGGTACCGGGGATGGGCAACTCAGTCTGCTTGATAGATAGACAGACAGACAGATAAATTGTTCTCGAGTTCAGCTAAATATCATTTCTAACTTGTGAAAGTGCTTATTTCTTGGCAACAAGGGCTAATAATTAATTAAATCATGGTCTAAAAGCCAAGCCATGATACTGGGCAAGTGCATATGCATATGCACGTGACCAGTATCATGGCTCAACTTTCAGTCCATAATTTGAGTAATTTTTTAGCCCATTTCAAAGAAATAAGCACTTTCCCAAGCTTAGCTTTCTTTGTAGTACTAGAAAACTTATTTAGCTGAACTTGGGTACAATAGTCTGCACAACAGCCTCAGCGCCTGTAGAAAATAGTGTGGTGTTGGGGGGGAAGGAGGAAGCAACCACTTGGAGAGGAAGCGAAGAGATTCCTTACCAGTCTGGTGGAAGGACAAAGTTATCCACAGCTGTGCTGTATTTGCAGTCACGTGCTGCCAAAGCCCCTTTTCAATGTAATTGCAATACAATATGCAGACCTCCACTATGCAGCCGTAAAAATCAGAATGCCGACAGTACTGAGAGGCGTCAACCGTCTCAGCTATGCTATCCTGTGTAAATAAATTGTTTGTAAAGCACTTTGGGATGCAATGTATGAACAGTGTTACATAAATGTAAATTCTATAGTCCAGGCACTACCAGTAGTAATCAAAGTACCAATGATACCGAAATGTGCCAAGGATCATGTCACTATTCAGACTACATCATAGCCAGGTCATGCATAGGAAGAAGTAACCTAAGTCTTCGTTTAATCCACAACTTCAGCTTCAACAAAGAGGAGAAATCTGCCAATGGTAAAAGTAGCTCTCAACTACAGTCAAATACATCAGGAGAGACACAGTCAGACTGTTATGAAACACTACTCCCAACTGCTAACAAGTTCTTTTCACTGCACGGCGGCTCTCATAATGGTGAGCAATGGCTGTTGCTGCAGCTGCAAGACAGCAGGTACAACTGAACTGTCTCTTTAATATTGTATTGAGTAAAAGAGGAGAAGTAATTTAAAATGTTGATAAGAAAGAATAATAATAATAGTATGTACTGTACGATTCAGAAATGATGCAAGAAGGTAGATGCTGTCCAATTCGTATGGTTTCTGGAAACACACATACAATCAAAAGCCTCAAACCCAGCACAAAGCATCATGTGAGGGAGGCAGTATAGCGCAGTGGTTTAAGGCTGTGAGCTGCAAATCTGGAGGTCTGGGTTTGAATCCCACAGCCCCCACTTGCATACTGTATGACCCTGAGCAAGTCACTTAACTTCCCTGTGCTCCTAGGTTGCTCCTGTAAACAAGCTTTCAGCTTAGTGTGTCTCACCTGATTAAATAATTGGAAAAAAAATGTGTGTGCATGTGTGTATGGGGGGAGGGGTAAACGGACAAGAAAATGATTCAACTGGTGCTATATTCTGTTACACATGTCACTACACATGCCTCACCACAGCCAACTCACACACTAAAAACATAATCTTTCAAATCTACACAAAAGAGTATGCATGACAGCTGTGGCAAAAGCTATCACTTGCTGCCTAAACTGGAGTCCTATAATGTTTGCCTTACGTCTGTGGAAACTCAGGTGGATCTGGCAGTGGCCGAGACGAAAGATGCTACAGCACTGGCCTCTCGGATGGTGGCATCAACTGTGGGCTTGATAAAGGAAAATAAAGTATTGTGACAGTGGCTGGAGGCTCTGGACAACATTGCCAGAGCAATGAATAGCAGACTGTTAGGTCTTCCTGGAGTCTGAAGGGTCTGTTCTGAAAGACTTTATGGCTCAAGTTTGTGCATGGCTCTGAACTTGAACTTACCAGGGAAGGTGCTAAGACTGTACTAGATAACCAAAATTAACAACATGCCATGGATTCTGTTAGTGGTTAAAGTGGGGCAGCAGGAAAGAGTCTGTATCCTGGCAGCAGGTAAGGGAGTTGAAGGCTTGAAACTGGAGGATAACTCTTTGTTACACACTTGCCCGGACCTCAGTTTCACAATGTGACAACAGAGGTAGGAATTGTGAACAGTCCATGATATGATACAGGAATTGGAGACTCTTGGACCATGGAGGGGAAGGTATACCGACGTTTTGGTGAAACAAATATTGCGAAGACCATTACAGCGACAAAATCGGCAGTTTGCTGTAATGGTCACACGATACAAACCGCTGTGGTGGAACTGTGGGGGAAAACCTACACCACCGGAGCTCCAGCAGAGGCAGGGAAACTGGCAGATAAGCTATGCATGGAATTCAGCCACAGAGTGGACGAAAATAGTTTGTACTCTGTAGGCTGGACTGCTGGGAAACCCGCATTAAAGTGAAGGAGTAAGGTTTGCAATTGGCCCAGGGGCATCTGCACTTTGATCAGTAATGCTTTTACTTATTTCACATTATACAGAAAAGAATTCCTCTCAGTCAAGATGTAAGACAGGGTTCTGAGTGTAAAATGAAGGATGTCCCTTCTAATTCAGCACAGTTGAGATGTAGGACTCCCTCTATAAAGTGTGGAACAGTACCCTCTCCATATTGAACAGAGGAGCTCTGAGGGGTAAAATGAGGAACATCCCTCAACCTCCATATGTTACAGAGGAGCTTCTTTGCAGTAAAATGAGGGATACTATTCCCCCACACTGGGACCGTTACGAGGCATGCCTTACATGTTTTTAAAAGGCCTTTGCAGTCCTTTAATATTAGCACCTGTGACAATAAATAATGCAGTTCGATTCTGTGTTGTTACTTTCTTTAAGATAAGCTACAAGGCATCCTGAATACTGTTTGAATCATTCTGTTAATAATTCCTTTTCCTTTTCTGCTGTTCTCACCTAATGACATGTGTCCTCTGAGTAGTCTCACCAAGACAGAACACACCCTGCATGGGTAGAAGCCTGTGTTACCTGGGACATGCAGGGAGGCCTGGTTCTCCTAATCCACCCTGCCATTTTTCAATTTTTCTGTCCCTAATAAACAGCCACATATCGGGATCAGTGAAGTCTGGAACCCACTACCACCACTGTTCCGCTAATCTGGAAGGAGGGGGCTCCAGGATCAAGCAACAGTGGAGTTGGGGGGCAATGTCAGATACATTCCCCAAAGGCATGATTGCATCCCCAAATGTTAAGGGGGGGCTGTGTCACCTTCTCAGTGCTTTTTTTATGACTGTGCACCCTCTACTGCCATTGTGAGGGGGATGGAGAGGGGAGAATTGTAATTTCAGTGAACATCGTCTCTATCCCTTGACCACATGTGGGCATCCATTCCAAGGGCAGGAGAGCGGCCCACAGGACAACTATGTTGATTTCTGTTGCATCCAATCAGTTATTGAACAGCACACTGCACACAATAGGCACATGTTTTCCACCCCCCTCCCTCCGATGTAGCTGTTGTACTGTGAAGCGCCGGGGCGTGAGGATAGTGCTGTAGTTTCTACCACTATTACTAATTAAACCTTTTTGCTGCACTTACAACTGCGCTTCAAGTGGATTTGCTTTGTCTCAGGTATTGACCCCCTGACCCCCGAGCAGAAAGCAAGCACCTTAAAGAGCCACTGATGCCTTGAGAAGAACTTTGAGAAACAGTATATCTGGATACAAAGCAGCTTTACATTGTTCATTAGCTCTATATTTCTTTTTTTTAACTTATATTTTATTATTTTGTAAAATAATGGAGTATAAGCATTGAAACTCAGGGAGTTAATCATTACATAATAAACATCATATGTTAGCCATACAGAGTGTGTCCGTCTCCCTTCTGTTGTAACTACATGCAGGGGGCACTATTGAAATCCTTATTAACAACATTTACAGTATAGCCTGCACACAGTCAAACATGGGGCAAGAAAGAGAAAGGAGAGACTAATTATATTATTCAGATACATTATCCACCAGTGGACAGTGGTTTGCCCCTATGCTGTATCAGTAAGAAGACTGATTCCCCCAGGCTACCTAAGACAACAAACATTGTAACATGGCATAAATTAAGGGATAGAAATGTGGCGTTTGTATTGGGCTAACTGGAACATGTGGTACAGTAGGAACCATGGTCTAACACTACAGTAGATCATGATAGCGAGCGGGGGCACGCTGAAATAATTAGACCACGGTTGCCATGCTGCTGGCACTGCACAGAATTGGTCAGCAGAGAGCACTGTCTGCATAGCTTACCATAGAAAGGGCTTAGGTCCGTGGCGCACGAGTCGCAGTAGAGCAAGTGACGTGAGACACCTGAGTGGGTGACACAGGTAGTGTAGGGTTGTAGGAAACAGCAATGGTAACAGGAAGAGAATAGTAGAAATACAGGAGTGTGTTTAAAAAAAAAGGAAAATAAAAAAGAATGTTACGAGGCATGAGGAGAAACAGAGGAATGGCGGTGAGTGGAGTCGCCCGGGGGAATACCAGGCAATCAATGCAGTACTGTAATGAGCTGTAGAATGAGGGAGGCGCAATATGAGAAATGCGATGACGCACCAGAAAAGTTCCTGGAAGCGGTAGATGTAGCGGGGTGTCTATGGTAGCATGGAGATACGGAGAAATACCCAAAGTGCAAGAGGAAAAAAATGGAGAAGCATACTAAAAGGGAGCTGAAACAAACAGCAAAAGACAGACAGAAAACAAATCGCATAGAGTCAGCAGACTGTATGTGAGTGCTGCATATTATGGCCACTTCATGTATATGCAGAAAAAGGCACATCAGTATATTGATAGAGTGCAAATCTGCAACGTGCATGTGCACATTTGGAACTGCATAGAAGGTTACAGACACAGTAGTGAAACACAGGAAAGTGATATTTTCAGTGGACTTTGTTAATCATAATAGTGTTGTCTAATAATAATAATACAGAGTAACCTGCTAAATACCTAGCCATGTTACAAGCAGATTAAGCCACTCGAAATGATGGGTCTACAGTGGAATTAATCCATGGTTGGGTGGTTGGATGCACTCGGCTACCACCCCCCCCAACCATGGATTAATTCCACAGTAGACCCATCCTTTCTCGTGGCTTAATCCTTACTTAACCCACCAACAATTGTTCTTCTCAGCCACTATACATGTGAAGGTTCATATTTAAATAAGTATCAAAACTGTCTAGTACAGACCTCACAAGTTGGAAACTGCTCTACAGAATGGTAACTACGTAAGGTGAGGCTAAACAGATTGAAAGAACAGTTCTAAAATAATACCAGCAGAAAACAGCGCATGTTTACAATATGTATGGCAGGAAGAAACTGAGCTCTGAGAGGAACCATAAGCACCATTTTGGGAGCATGCAGATAGACAAATATATCCAACATTATAATAAATTCACTAAACATATGGTACCCCCAATACTTGGCACCAATTGATTAAAAACAGTGACCCATTCTCCTGCCAATAAAAAATGTGGAATAGTAGTTAAGCGCTGCCAGAGCGTTACAGTTTAAACTATATAAAGGCATACGAAGAGTCACTATTCAGAAGCAGCCTCCTCATCTACCATTTAATCCTCTTTTTGGGCAAATTTCCTTCACGGTCTTCGAGGCCCACTTCCCCGCTACCTCCGAGTCCGTAAACTGAAATACCTTACCTCCAATACTGAATATGGAACTGAGCCAGTAACATGAAGGAGTTCACAATTCCAAGGGCCCGTAGTTGTTGCTGCACCCCGTCAGATTCTTTCCTCCGAGTTTGGGTGGCATAGCTGAGGTCCAGAAAGAGGTATACAGGCTGCCCATCCATTTGTAAGGGGGAGCACTGCCTGGCTGCATTCAGAAGCAAATCCCGAGTTGTCACACTGTCAGTTACTGCCAAGATGGTTCTGTTATAGTTAGGACTGGTAGGCTTGGTATGAGGTGAAATATGACACACTACTTTTAAAGAAGGTGTGAACTCCAGTTGTATGTTCAGTTAACCAGTTCCCAGCAAAGGCCATGAGATTAGCCCCTTGACCTATTCAGGCATGCCACCAATCTAATATCTGCTGCACGCATTTGGTTTTCCATATTCTCCATGTGGTGCTTAAGGACAGTGCTTTCTTTTACGATCTCCGTGGTGGTGCCCATTACTTTAATAGATCGTTCATCCGCGATGTCCGCCTTAGTCTGCAGCACATCCATGCGTGTTGAGTGAGTCTGGAGTTGGCCAGGACAGATTCAACTTTTTGATTAGTCGCACAGACTGTGCGCAGTATTGTTTGCATAGCTGGCTCCCCTCCTGCCTCACAAATTTGCTGGGACTCGCTGTTGTTGGGGCCTGCCTGCTGCACAGGTAGTTGTTTTTGTGTTGAGCCTGCTGCCACTCCTTTCGGATGACCCATCCTCGGCAAACTTCCTCCTGATCAAGGGTAGAATGTAAGCTATTGCATTATCCAAAAATGCTCAGGAACTGTAGTAGTTAAGACAGCTTTGAAGTAAAATGTTCATTTTAAATTAGAGAGCTGAGATGAAAATGCATCCTGTCTCGACTGTGCTCTATGGCACCCCCAGCTCTGTATTTCTGATCCCTATTATTTATTACAGAGATCATATGCATGAAAACAGGATAGTTGTTCCTTGAGGATTCTTCAGCTCCTGTTACTTCTTCCCAACCTGATGTCATAATACCCTATTGGGGCATCACAGTTATTCCAATGACAGCAGACTGTGAGGTCACAACAAAGCATTATAATTTCAAGTAGAGAATAAGCTACAGAGACAGATGAACTCTAAGTTATTAAGGTGTGCCGATGCAAGGTCGACTCCTGCACAGCGAACACCAACACAGCGACTGAATTTCGCCTTTCTGTGGTGAGTCGCTGTGACAGCTGCGCAATGAACACCGGCGGTCTGCTTCTGTGAGTTGCCCCCAGTCCAACTCCACCAGAGTTAGATATTTAAAGACCAGGTGGTGGGGGCATAGTCCCCGATGGAATCGCACCAACATTCCTGCCAGTACAATGCTGACACTCGGCATTGTGTTTGTCGCTGTGGGCGATGTCAGTGTGAGCACTGTCGCAGCACTACAGTAAAACCATTATTAAGATTCTGTTTTTGTGGTCATTTCTTCAGTAATAAATAATGAGTAGGAGAACTATAGAAGTACATGAAATACAAGCTAAACGGTGTCCAAACATTATGTTTTCCAGAATTTTCATAAAGGAGTCAGCTGCTCTTTAACCACAAGGTTTGCAGAATGGCTGCTCCGAGTAATTTTACAGGAAGAATAATTTGGAAATAAAGTTTCAGTTGATTGGGAGACACTTGGATCTGAAGTCCCCAAGTTGTGAAGAAACTGTTCTCCTAGTTCTAGTCTCCCACCTCTAAAGAGTTACTGATGATGTCTCCGAAAAGAAACCGCAGCACTGAGAGAATTTTAACCATTATTCAAACAATGGATGCAGTAATCCACAATGCAGAGCAGGCTGCGTAGGCAGCACAGTAATCTAGACAGCCCTGACCCAAGGTCGATTTGAGCAGACTCTGCCAAACCGCAGAAAAGAGACAGACAGACATTTCTAGTGGCACTTTTCATCAGGGAAAATACAGACAGTACAGCTGATAGTGCATATAGTTTCTGTACTGATCTTTTCCTCAGCTCCATATTACTATGGACACTAGTATGATATCTAACTCTTTGTCCCTAAGGCTTCCTGCAACTCCTTCTGTTCGACATGGACACATGAGTTCAAATCCTCTTCTCGTAATGGGATTTCATAATCATCTCTGCAGTAGCAACAGATTCTGAAATTAGAAGCTTAGGATTGGGACATCTGTTATAAAGACAGCATTAGGAACACATAGATTCTTATTTTTTTTAAACTTATTTATTTATGTTTATTTATTTATGACTTTGATAACCGGGTGAGTGCACTGATCCCAGGGACCATTTTCAGGCACAACCCGGGCCATAGTACATGGCGCAGGGTGACAGTGGAGTACAAGGTAACAATAATACACATGAAACAGATTTGATACAAGCAACAATAGTAAGCACAATATACAGGTTAGATGCATAGGTCCATTTGAGAACAGTGAATACGAGGTTTCAATATCGGACATGAGGAGATTTGGTAAAAAACAAACAAACTGTAGGCACAGTGTACAATGTGTGACTGCATCATCCAGTGAGCAAGTAATACACAGAATACTCAGTAAAAAATATATATATAATATGTACAGGCAAGGAAGTCAAATATTACTGTGAAAAATACAATATAACAGTTGTAGGCAGGGGAGTTGACTAGTGTGGGTAGGTGGGTAACCCCTGGGCTGGGGAGTTGACTAGTGTGGGTTGGTGTCAGACCCCAGGGAGCAGTGGCAGGATGAGTTTGCCAGGAACCAGATTTTAAGGCGGGACTTGAAACCGGAGTGTGTGTCAATGGAATGGAGTTCAGTCGGTATTTTGTTCCACTGCAAAGGGGCAGCTGCAGACCAAGCTCTGCTGCCCATGCTGGTGGATACCCTAGGAACAGCTAGAGGGGGGGCACCATTAGAGCGGAGGTTGCGGAGGAGTGTTCTGGTTTTCTGAAGGGCAGTTAGGGGAGATTCTGGAGCCGTGCGGATGACATTATCTACCATGCAGCAGAGGGCTAGGTCAAAGCGACCTTGTAGCAGTAGCCATCCAAGGATATTATAGAGGGTACAGTGGTGGGTGGAGAACGGGCCAATAAAGCAAAGCGACAGGCGCTGTTGTAGGCAGCGGAGAGTTTATCCATAGTAGTAGCTTGAAGTCCTGGCATAAATAGGGGAGTGGTAGTCAAGAATAGGGAGAAAATTACCCTGGACAATGGCTAGTCTGGCTTCAGGGGTAAGGTATTGCCTGAATCTATAGGTGGCACCTAACTTTTAATGGAACTGTCTGACAAGGGAATTTGCATGCTCAGTGAAGGTGAGGGAAGGGTTGAGCAGTGATCCTAAGTGTTTGTAGGTGTTGACATCCTCCAGGGCTGGGCTGTCTGGGGTGAGAATGCGTAAGGGGGCATGGTTTTTAGTTTTGGCCAGAAAGGGCTTAGATCCGAACAGCATGGAATTCGCTTTTTTGGCATTTACTAAGAGGAGTTTTTTTGAGAACCAGTTGTGGGCTGCAGCATAGTTGTGCGAGAGAACTGAGGAGATTGCAGTCGAGGATTTGTCACTGTGGAAGAGGACAAGGTCATCAGCATACAGGAGAGAGTGGTAGTTGAGGCAGTCGAAGGGAAGCACATTAACGAATAAGGAGAAAAGGAGGGGACCCAGGATTGAGCCTTGAGGGACCCCCACAGAGACAGGCAGGGTGGGGGAGCAGATTTGACCAATACACATGAATTGTGAGTGATCGGTAAGGTAGTCAGTGAACCAGCTTGTGACTTTCTGAGAACAACCAAGGAGGCTAAGCTTGGAAGTAAGGAGAGCATGGTTAACCATGTCAAAAGCCTTTGAGAGGTTGACGAAGACAGCCCCGGTGGCTTTACCATTGTCCATGTTAGAGAGGATGTGGTCGGTCAGAAGGGCGAGGGCAGTGACAGTGGCATGATTCTTGCGAAAGCCGTGCTGTTGGTTGCATAGGAGGGTGTATTTGCCAATGTACTCAGTGAGCTGATTGTGGACTGCTCTCTCGAGTAGTTTACTAAGATGAGTGAGGATGGATATCGGACAGTAACTGCTGGAGGATTTGGGGTCATCAGATTTAAAAATGGGGATAACCTTAGCTATCTTCCATAGGTCAGGCATGGAGGAGGTGGAAAGGGCAAGGTTAAAGACGAAGGTGAGTGGCCTGGCAATCACTGGAGAGATCAGCTTAAGGAAGACTGGCGATAGCCCATCAGATCCGGAGGAGCCGTGGTTAGGTAGACTTTTGAGTAGCTTCACTGTGTCATGTATGGAGAGGACTTTAAAATAGAATGGGGGTATTTGTGGGTGAGTGGCAGAGCTGGAGGAGGATGGCAGTGTGTCAGGTATTAGAGCCGGGCTTTGAGGTTGGGCAGTTGGCAGCTTATTTAGGTACATGGATAAGTTGGTGAACTTACAGTTGAAAACACTGGCCACATCGTGAGGGTCGGTCAGCAGCCCATCCTGGGAGCTGAGATGTGGTGCAGCGTAGTTGGGGCAGGGGTTTAGGAGGGAGCTGATTGAGTCCCAGAATTTTCTAGGGTCTCCAAGGTTGGCCTTTTGCAGATTGCGGAAGTGGGTCTGTTTCAAAAATTTGGCCTGTTGTTTACATTTGTTCCTCATGTGCCTGTAAGCATCCCAGAGGGCAGGAGAGGGGGTTGCTTTGAAAGTGAACCAGGCGCAGTCTTTGGTCTTCATAAGGGTTAGGAGGTCTTTAGAGACCCAGCGTAAGCACCCACCTCTGACCCGTCTGGTGGTGACAGGGAAAAAGCAGTCCTGGAGTGTTGGTAGAGTCCGGGTAAATGTGGAAACTGCCGTGGCTGCATTAGAAAGGGAAAAAAGCATGGACCAGTCCAAGGACTGGGCCTCCTCGAGGAGATTTGCGGAGATTGGGCAGCTGAAATTTCTGAGAGATAAGTATTTGGGTGGGTGGCGCTTTAGTTTGGAAGACCAGAGGAGATAGGTCGGTGAGTGATCACTTATAGAGTCAGCCATGGTGCCAGCGTGTAATGCTCGGTCCTCCCTATTTATGAGGATCCAGTCTAGTAGAGTCTGGGTGGCCGAGCGTGGATTAAGTCTAGTGGGGAGAGTGATCACCTGCACCAGGTTGTGCTGCTTTAACAAGGATACATAGTCAGGCTGGTGGCAGCTCAGCCAGTTTAGATTAAAGTCGCCAAGAAGGATAGATTCCCTATGGGAAGTTAGAGAGCTCAGGCCTTGGAGGAGGCTGGTGAGTCCAATGGTTCCGGTTGGGGGGGGGTTGTAGCAGCAGCCAATATAGAGTTTCTTGCAGGATCCAAGGGTCAGTTCGGAGAGTAGCCATTCACTAGGTGAGAAAGGGTCAGAGTGTAGTACAATGCTAGCTGAGGGGGGTTCCCTTAGGAGCAGGCCACACCGCCACCTTTTTTCCTGCCTGGCCTGTCGAGACTTAGGTAGGAGTAACCAGGTATTTTGAAGGTGTTTTCTGTGTGGTGTGGCTTTAGCCATGTTTCAGTGAGTCCCAGAATATGGGGCTTGTGTAGCTCAATCTAAGCCTCAAGGTCAGTGAATTTAGATGGAAGGCTGCAGACATTGATATGTGTGATTTTAAGACCAGGGGCATTTGTCCAGATGCTGGAGGAGGGGGTGATATGTGAGTTTGTTGGGCCAGGGTTGCACACAATGTCCCCAGCAAGGGAGAGTAGTGATAGTAGGAGAATGTATGGGCAGGAGGGAATAGTAGGAGACCAGGAGAGGTTAGCCAGGTAGTGGCCAAGCAGGTGGCGTTCTCCTTTAGTGAGTAGGATGAGAGAGATGTACCCCAGGGTGGACTTTTCCCTAGTAGTGAGTGAAGAGGGTTGAGACAGGGGAGAGGGGGGAATGAGAGGAAGGAAAGGCGCAGTTGATTGCAGGCCAGCACTGTAGCGCAGAAGTCAGTCAATACCAGTGCAGCAGTTAGGGAGATGGCCCATAATATAGGCAGCGCCAGCTTCATCTTTCCGAGGGAGAGTGGGGGACAAGAGGAAGTAGTAGGAGAGAATTAGCATGGTAAGCCTTATGAAGAGGGAAAGGAGGGAGTGGTGAGGCAGGGGGCTGTTAGAAATGTATTTCAGTGGGGCACGACCACACTCTAGGAGGTGTTCTGCAGCTTTAAATTTGTGTAGGGCAAGATGGCCAACAGGAGGAGGTGCACAGTAGGGGGGTGGTTTAGGTGTATTTAGCGGTGGGGGAGGGCAAAAAAAAATCACACAAAGAGACACACAAAGGAGAGAATGGGAAGATTAAGGGGTCTGGCTAGGCTAAAACATGGAAACTAGCAAAGCAAACAAACAATATTTTACTCTCTATTTTTTTTCTACCAGAATGAGCAAATACAGGCTAGTAACAGTCCTTAAACAAACAAAAAATCAGCAGTAGGAATCCTGGTTTTCAGTTTGGCTGTAATTGGTATTATGTACACACAGTAGTAGCGAGGGCCAGGCAGCACAGACTACAAAATTTGTGCACGGGCATGCAATTAGGCAAGAACTGCATGTCTCTGTACCGGAGCAAGGGAAAGTCGTTTCAAACTTGGCTGCAGAGTCCTGGGAAAGCAGCCATGCTGGATTCCAGAGCTAGCCACTCAGGGAGTTCACCAAGATGGTGAGCAGCCAATGGGGGCACTGCAGTCAGATGGCACCAGGAATTCGGAAAAACAATCCAGGATCTTCGCTGCAACAGTAGCTGAGGGCTGAAGATCTGGCTTCGGCAATTACATGTGCTTGGAGAGCAGTGGGCAGGTGGCAGCAGGTGGGCTCGGTCTGCCTTGTAGTGGTGATGGGCAGCTCAAGCTAAAGCAGCTGCAGGATAAGGTGCTTGCCGAGTGGGCAGCAAGCCTGTGCTTGGAGGCAGTGGGTAGGTAGCAGCAGGTGGGCTCCGGTCTACTGCTGCTGTGGTGGGTGGGCAGCTCAAGCTTAAAAGCAGCTGCAAGGATGAGGTCCTTGCCCGAGTGGGCAGCAAGTTTGTGCTTGGAGAGGGGTGGGCGGGTGGCAGCAGGCAGGCTCCCAGTCTCGCCGCTGTAGTCAGTGGGCAGCTCAAGCTTAAAAGCATCTGCGAGGATGAGGTGCTGGCCCGAGTGGGCAGCAAGCCTGTGCTTGAAGAGCAGTGGGTGGGTGGCAGCAGGCGGGCTCCCAGTCTCGCCGCTCCCAACTTAATATTTATGTCCTGTCAGTCCTCCAGTGCAGCTCTCCTTTGGGAAACCCACAGTGCCAGACATCCGTCATCCCTGACCACATCTGTCATCTTCATCTAGCCATGGTTCTACCACCAACGCAGGAACAGGAAGGGGAGGCAGCCCCCCCCATCTCTTTTGTTGCATCTGACTGTATGAGGGTAGGTGGTACAGGGTCCAGATCCGCTGCTGCTGCTGGGGCCAGTTTATTTTGTTTCCTCCTGTTTCTAGGATATCTGTGCACTAGGCACTCAGTGCATCAGTGTGCACATCTATGTGCCTGTCATAAGTCCAGGAGACATCCCCCCTCCCACCATACCTCTGCTGCATTACTCACCCCCCCCCATGATCACCCAGGTGGCAGCACTGTAGTGAACTAGGTGAGCATCCGCAAGATGCTTGACCCTCCTCCGGCTAAACCCCCAAAACCCGGGCCCATTCCTGAACTCGAGTCACCAGGATCATGGGCGCGTCATTTAATTATTTATTTATTTATTTAATGGTATCAGAATTGCAACCTTTGAGTCAGAGACTCATTTACAAAGGCTCCACGACAAGTACATAGAACAATGTGGACAGACAAATAAGATACAATTAATGTATGCAATACATGGTATAAAATTCCTATACAGGGTAGTAGCTAAGGTTTTGACGTTTACAGGTTACACAAAGAAAACAAATAACTGTAAAAAATGGCAATAATACAATAGAAAAAAAAGGTGAAGGACATATTTAGGAGAGCCCCAGGGAAGGGGTCTTAGGCAGGATAGGTGACTCAGCTATGCGCAATTACAGCTGCGGGAGTTGAAGAGATGGTGCTGGAGAGCGGTTTTGAAGGGCCCAATCCTTTGTGCAGAGGTGATGGCCGCAGGGAGGGAACTAAACCAGGATGGGGCTCTATAGAGAAAAGACCTCTGGGCAAGGGAGGTCCTGACTCTGAGTACATGGAGAGAGGGATTGGAGGTGCTACGGATGGAGAAAGTGGGGGGAGATGAGTGAATGATTGTGGACAAGTCCGGGGAGGGGCCAAACCTACTGCGAGTTTCTTGGTGAAGAGGCAGGACTGGTAGAGCAGCCTCTCATCAAAGTTGAGAACATTTGCCAAGGAGTACAGAGTGCAGGTGTGGGTAAGTATGTTGGCACCTGTGAGCAGCCGGCAGGCCTTGTTAAGCGACAGTTTGATTTTGCTGAGGGCAGTGTTGTCAGCAACCCCGTAGATCAGGAGGCCGTAGCCAACGAGGGATAGGACTGAGGAAGTTATGGCAAGCCTCAGAGCTTCAGGGGGGAGACAGTCCCTGTGGCAGTAAATAGGCCAATTCATGAGTTGACAGCAGAGCAGAGAGTATGGATATGGTCGTGGAAGGAGAGAGCCGAGTCAAAATTTATGCCAAGATATTTGAAGGAGATAACTTGTTCGAGGGGGAGGAGTTTATTGGACAGGACACTAAGGGGGGAGTCTTTATATTTATTTTGGTTGTGGGCAAAGGTGAAGAGCATGATCTTCACCTTCTTCAGGTTAAGTACAAGTCTGCGGTCAATAAACCAGCTTTCAGACTGGCTAAAGGAGTTTTGGAGGGCCAGTTGAAGGCTGATGGGGTCCGAGGGTGATGCAAAAAGGACTGCATCATCGGCATAAAGAAGAACATTTCCCGAGCAGTATTGAGAAGAGTGACTGGGTGGCTACTAGAGAAGGTACTGTTAATTTTAATGCACTGAGAGCGGGAGGAAAGATAGCTGGAAAACCAGAACTGGACGCCCTGGGAGAAGCCTAATTGCAGGAGGGAGGATAGGAGGAGGGGATGGTTGACGGTATCGAAAGCTTTCGATAGGTCAATGAAAACCGCCCCAGCAAGGAGCCCCTTGTCGAGAACTGAGTGTATGAAACTAGAAAATTCTATGAAAGCGGTGGAGGTACTATGCCTGTGGCAGAAACCATGCTGCTCCAAGCAGAGGAGGTTGCTGGTGGAGAGGTAGTCAGTGAGCTGATCAGCAACTGTCTTTTCTAAGAGAGAGGGTATAGGATGGATATTGGCCTGTAATTCCTGGGGGAGGTACGGTCACCACTTTTGTGTATGGGAGAAATGACTGTGGTTTTCCAGGTGTGGGGGAACTGGCTGAGGCACAGGGAGCGATTGAGAAGGTTGGTAAGGAGGGCGAGTACAACCTCCAAGACCAGATGGAGTAGCTTGAGGTCCAGTGAGTCATTACTGTGGCAAGCACCTTTGGGCTTTGAGAAGGTAAGGCTTGGCTTCATGTAGATGGAGGCACAGTAGAAATAGAGGGTGGGAGGAGGGGTACTGGGGCACAAGAAATTGGTGGGGAGCACCATGCTGAGGTCCGAGAAGGCATAGTTTAGGTTGTTAGCAATGCATTGCAGATCAGTGGTCATTGAGCCACTAATGTTGAGTTGAGACGGGGTGGGGGGGGGGATTTAGATTTTCCATTTAGCTCCTTAATGTTGTCCCAGAATTTTCAGGCTGAGCCCCAGGAGGAGGCAAGCGTTGACCTGTAATAGTCTGCTTTCACTTTGTGGATGGCCCAGGTGCATTTGTTTCTTGCAGCGCAGTAAGCCTGCCTATCTAAGGGCTTGCCAGAGTCAATGGCTCTATGCCAGATGTTGTCCCTGAGTTGCATTTGGTTGATTAGGGAAGGGGTGACCCAGGGGAAGTTATGTTCATTAGTAGTGAATTTGGAGGGGAGAGCAAAGGTGTCACAGGCCAAACTGAAGGAGTGGACAAAATAATCAAAGGCAGTGTCAATGTCTTGGGCTAGCTTAATAGGCGACCTGTCCTAGCGGGTGAGATTTTTTTTTAGTTGATCCAGTTTGCCGGGTTGAAGATGTCACCAGAGGACAAATCTGGGTGTTGGTTTCTGTATCTTACAGGACCAGGAGAAAATTATTGGGGAATGGTCACTAATGGCATTGGGCAGTACAGTGGTGTCAGCAATTCTGTGGGGTCTGTTCGAGAGGACACATCCAGCAGGGTGGTGGTTCTGTTAGCAGGGTTTGTCCGGATGGGGTGGGTGACCAATTGGGTTAGGTTGAGGGCAGCTATGGCATCTTTGGCCTGGGAGGCAGAGCTGGTGAGCCAGTTGATATTAAGATCACCAGCTCAACTTTGGGTGGGTAGGTGGGAGGTGCTTTATCGTTAGCTCTATCGCTGCACCAACATGACAGCCGAGGAGCAGATAGATTCTAAGGGGCAACAATTCTGAGCATGGAGTGAGTGAGTGAGTGATCAATGTGTTCAAAATTGGTCACCTACTACCTGATTTGTATTTACTGTTAAGTATTATAGTGCTCCAGGAAGCTGGTGAGGGGTGGGGAGATTTAGGAAAGCTGCCAGGAAGTAACAACAGAAAAAGTAGCAGATAGGGGGAACAAACTGCCAAGGGAAACTGCAAAATCAGTGGAGGGATTGAGCCATGGGTGTGACAGACACATGGGACTGGTAAGGACATTAGCAAAAGGGGAGGGGGAAGGAGGAATGAATTTGCATTAGGGCCCCTCACATCCAACTATTTAGTAGGTAGGGCTGGGCATACTGGATGGTCCGCAAAACTTTTTCTGAGATCAACATCTATGTTTTCTATGATGTTTTGTAGACAGCTGTGTCATTTGCTCTTTACATAAACAATATGAATATATTCACTAATAGGCACACAAAAACACATATATAGATAATACATTCCCTAACAAATAACATAAATAGGGGTTAAATTGGAAAGGAACCCACAATAACTCAATTCCACCACCTCTTTAATAAGGCAATTAAGGGCCACTTGGCCCACCCAGTCTGCCTAGACAGACCCTGCGTAGTCTGTCTCTGCAAACCCTAACTGGTCTCCGACAACCCTCTCTCCTCCCTGCCTATTTGCTAACATCCCCCATGTCTACCCCATGCATGCTTGAAGACCCCTACTGCTTTTGCCACCATCACTTCCACTGGCAGTCAGTTCCGGGTGTCCACCACCGCCTTCAGTTACGTACTGCTTCCTCACATCCTTCTTTAACTTCTCCCCCTCCAGCTACATCGCATGTCCTCTAGTCCTGGTGTTCTTTCTCATTTGAGAGAGACTCCCATCCTGCTCCTTGTTCACTGTTGTAAAGTACCTATAAGTCTCTCATGTTGCCTCTTGCTCTCCTGTCTTCCAGGGTGTACCTGATGAGATTCTTCAGCCTCTCTTTATAGGGCTTTTAATGCAACTCCTGCACTATTTTAGTGGCCCTCCTCGGGACTGCCTCCACCCTTTCTATGTCCTTTCTGAGGTGCAGCCTCCAGAACTGGACATAGCATTTCAGGTGGGGTCTCACCAGAGAGCAATACACTGGCAACACCACCACCTCCGCTCTGCTGGAGGTACCTCTCCCTGTGCATCCCAGCATCCACTGAACCTATGCACTGTTCTGTCACACTGCCCTGCCACTCTGAGGTCATCAGATATGATAACCCCAAGGTCCCTTTCCTGCTTAGTGACTGTCAGTACCTCCCCATCCTATACTCCGCTCCTGAGTTCTCATGCCCTAGGTACGTGATTTTGCACTTTTTGTCATTGAATCTCAACTGCCATGCTGTTGACCACTCCTCAAGTTTCCAAGGGTCTCCCTACACATTCTCTCTAACCCCTCCTTAGTGTTCACCCTATCGCGGATTTACTTTTCCTTCCAGTTTTTCTGCAATGTCACTTATGAAGACACTGAAGAGGACTGGTCCCAATACCAAGTAACGCGGCACCCTGCTGGTCACTGTGCCTCACTGGCGCGAGTGCTGAGCACCACCTTCTGTCGCCTATCCATTAACCAGTTTCTAACCCAGTTTACCACTTTGGATTCCACCCCTAGGCTGCTCAAGTTCTCTATCAGTCTCCTGTGTGGCACAGTCTTGAAAGCCTTGCTAAAGTCCAAATGGACCACGTCCACTGCCCACCCCTAATCTATTTCCCTGGTCACCCAGTCAAAAAAGTCAATCAGATTCCTCTGGCATGGCACACCTACCTGCCTGTGAATCCATGTTGCCTTTGGTTCTGTAGCCCACTGGACTCAAGATATTCTACCAACCTTTCCTCTAACCCCGCCCCCCGATGTGAGACTGGCCGGCATACAGTAGCTAGCCTCCTCCCTGCTGCTGCTATTATGGAGAGGGACCACATCTGCTCTCCTTTAGTTCTCCAGAACCATGCATGTTTCCACCGAGCAGTGAATAAGGCCATCAGTAAGGCTGCTAGCACCTCCATGAGTTCCTTTACTACCCTCGGGGGTATCCTGTGTTCCACAGCCTTGTCCACTTGCAGAGCTGCAGCTCCCCTCAGGACCCTTTCCTCTGAAAATGGACTTGGGTCCTCCCCCTCTTTGTTCCTGCTGCTCCCTGATGGGCCGTCCCCCTCCACTGTGAAGACTGAGCAGAAGTACCTGTTCAGGATGTTTGCTCTTCCTTGATCCTGTTCTGTACAATTTCCCTCTGCTTCCCTTCTTATCCCCACTGTCCCTCCCCTTGCTTTCCTCTTCTCACTTATGGTACCTGCAATAAGTCTTATCCCCTCTGGCTACACCTTTGGCTTTCCTTTTCTCTGTATGCACCTTTGCTCCCCTCACTGCCTTTCCTACTTCCCTCCGTTTTACTTGGAATACCTCCATCTTCCTCCCTCTGCATTTCCTTATAGCTCCTGAATAACCACCCTTTTTTCCCTTACCACCTTGGTCACTTCCCTGGAGAACCATAATCATCTCTTTTTTCCTTCTTCTTCTTCTTCTTCTTTTGCTCACTTCCTTCACACAGAGGCTTATTTATTTATTTGAAGTTTGATGACTGGGTTGGCTCACTGAGACAAGACAGTCCCTTTTTCAGGGGCGACCCGGAATTAGTTACAGACAGTAGGTGAATAAAATCTACAACATTTACAGAAAGCATATCAAATAATATACATACAAGGTTCAATAGTATTAGTTACATACATTAGGTGATTAAGTAGCACATTATTTACAGAGAGGCAGGCAGATAAAGCAGCAAGTAATAACACATTTAAGGTACACCAAAGGAACAATAGGTCATCGATTGCAGTTGCAAGGAACTATAACCCAGGAAAAGGCTTTGAGTCTCTTTTTGAACTGTATAAGGGTAAGGCAGGTAAGACTCTCGTGAGGTAGAGAGTTCCACAGAGTGGGGGCTGCTACCCTGGGGAGGTCCAATAATGGGCTGGCAGCAGATCTCAGAGGCCTTGCATGCTGTTTACGCTGGATTATTCCAATGAGACTGGAGGAAGTAGTGAGTTTTAGTAGATTAGAAGTTAGAGATTACAGGAAAATAATGCAGCCTTGCTTCAAAAGAGGGCCAACCCCAGTGTTGCAAGCACTCCACAGTGGTAGTCTCTGCAGTGGGCACCAGCGCAAAACACCCGATTCTGTTACAGAGAGTCTTTAGTCTGGATAGTACAGATTCACAAGAAGACTGTAATACTGGGGCTCCAGCAACCGCTAGGCAAGCAGCTCTAGAGAGGTAGGGAATAAGTCTGTAAAGGAAGCCGAGCTTCTGATGTAGTGTTTTGACCAAGGCATCTGCATGAGGTTCAAAGCTCATGTTTTGGTCCAACACTACCCCTAGATATTTGAATGATTGCACTACTTCAAGACTGACACCATTGATGGTGGATAGAGGTGTTGTCCCTCAGGGCCAAATTTCTTGTGACCAAACAGTATTGCTTTGTCTTGGGGGTTTTTTGCATTTAGGACAAGTTTGTTTTTCAGAAACCAGTTTTCGAGACGCTGGAAGTCATTTTCCAGGTGGTTGTTAATTCAGTTTATGTCAGATTGTAACACCCCTACAAATGGGGGTTCCCGAAAAGTCTTCCTTGAGCTTGCCTAAATGCTCACTGCCAGGCTGGTGCCCTGCGTTTTAGCAGTTTAAATGTGATTGCCAGAGAGTGCCCGTATAGCCTCTGTGTACTGTCTCTTTAAGAGCTGCATGGATTGCAGTCATAAGTAATCTGAGAGGGAGCTCTGTTGAAAGGTGTAACTATTTGCTGAAAATCATTTAGAGTGATAATGATAATGTAGTTTGTCTAACCTGCCTTCTTTGCAGCAAGGACTGTTTTGTTTGCCTCCACTATCTTGGTCCTGGACTGCCGAATTGGACCAATCAATACTGGTGGGACCTAAAATGGAGCTGGACTACAAGAGCTGTCTCGAGTCAAAGTCTGCAGGAATTGTAGTTTTGGGCTTTTGGCACCTTTCTGCTCCTGAAGGGGGAGCCTTTGTTGTAACTGACAGACAGATCAGCCAACCTAACCTTTTGGATTCTGGGGAAAGTCCCAGGCGTGCTGGCAGTTGAGTCAGATCTAAGTTGGGAGCTGAAGAAGCAATAGCTCGAGACAGTCTCTGTGGAAAGGCTTGCGTTTTAGCCTGCCTGCTGCCCCTGAGAGGGAGAAGAGAATCAGTTCGGACTGAATCCGAGTTTGAGAAAACGAAGTAAGCCACTTAGTTGCTAACAAAATCAACCTGAAGAAGACCGAAGATTTGCTCAATGCATCAGCCTGTCAGGATTTCCAGCTACCTCTAAACTCCCGGTGTGTGCAGAGACTTTGCGATTGTGACCGGAGAGAGGTTTGCCTGGTATAGTAGAATCCCTTACATGTAAATGTGCTGTGTTTATAGTGGGTCGTGATTTGGTTCCCCACTGTGTGAATTGTGTTCTGCTTGCTGGAAGCTGTATGCAGCTCAACCGGACTGAATCCGCGTTCATCTCCATACGGCCTGGGCCTTGCCACACTGGCCCTGCCAGACTATCCCACTGCACAGAGAAAGCCATCAACGAGAGACCTGCCTGGGGATCAGCCCCCTGCTCCACGCTTGAACAGGAACGACGCCTCAGTGAATCGTGTGGGCCCTGCTCCTCCTGGCACTCCAGGTTAACCACCTGCAGTCTCAATTTTCATCCAGCCTATGTCCAGTCTTGGGTATAGTGAGTAACCATCAGGGTAGCTCCCTGCAACAACAGCTTAATCTAAGTGTGTCATCTGATTGTCTTGTTGTTTCTTTCCTTTCATGAACTGAGCCCTCCGGCTCCGGATTACAATTAGTGTGTGTGGTGCATGTTGTTTTCTTCCATCACAGGGCCCCAACCAGCTGCGACGCCAGCCTACCCCAGGCAATGATCCTGGCTAGCCCACCTCTTCTTCACCTGGGTACCAAGAGTGTGTGACTGTTTATGGACCCTGAAGTTCAAGTTCAAGTTTATTGCAGGAAAAATAACTCCATTGAGCAAGCTCATTCACAAGGAGGTCCTGGTATATACATACTAACAAGACTAACATAACATTCAGTAATTGCACACGACAGAAATTCAAGTGCTAATACGATACACGTGAGACCAGTGTTCGGGCAGTACTCCATATCGCTTGAAGCAGCTCATCACACTCTTACATAAAGTGCTGGTACTGTCCATGTGGACCTTGAGGCTAACAATAGGCTTGACAAGTCATTGAAGAATGGGTTTTAGCGACAGCTACAGACATCTTTTATTTTTTCATTAGATAGCTTTTTAAAGAGACTAACAGAGACTACTTTGGGTAGTTTCAGAAACAACTGTAGCTGGTTCCAGATAGCAGGGAGGGTAACGGAGAAGGCGCACTTGCCAAAAGAGAGGTAAGTCTTAGGGACATCCAGGAAGATAAAGTCTGACTTCCTGAGTGAGTAAGTACTGTGGCAGGTGTGGATAAGGGAAGTTAGATAGCTAGGAAGTTTGTTAAGGAAAAGCTTTAGGGTCCAGGTACCAGCGTGGAGAATACGTCTGGTAGTGATGCGTCCAGAATGGGAAGTTTGTAATGAAGCGCAGAGCACGGTGATAGAGGATGTCCAGTTTGATTGATACAGCCTTTAAGCAACTTAACCTGATTACGCCCCTCCCTTGTTCAAGTCCCTTAAATAAAAATCAGATCTAACTCTTTTTACATTTACCCTGACTGTGGTTCCAGTTTTTGCAAGAGTACTGCACTGCTGTTATTTGCTGTGTAGAACCTTGTTTTACAGGGGTCCTCAGGGCCGGGCCAGAGGAAAGCCCTGGTGGTAAGTGCAAACAGTGTGGGTACTTGTGTGGTGTATCAGGGGTATTGTGAAAGTGATTATTGTGTATTGTTCCGGCCAATGGTAAGGAAAGAGGGAGGCTACAGTTTCCCGGAGGGCTGTGCCCAGGTTAGCTTGACCACTACCAACCCTGATCTCCGGGTTGAGGCACCCGTTTCAGAACTCAGGCCCCTTAACCTGCTACTAGCCAAGCAGGCAGGGGTAGTAGCCCTTGGGATAGTGCCACCTAGGGGTTACAAGATGATCTGTATAAAATAGCATCATCTGCATGCAGCTGTACTGTGACCCCTCCACAGTTAAGGGGTAAATCATTTATGAATAGGGAAAAGAGGAGGGGGCCAAGGATAGAGCCTTGGGGTACCCCATCCATTATCAGTCTAAGAGCAGAGGTGCAGCCCTGCCACTTTATACTCTGTTTCCATACAGACAAGTAGTTTTTGAACCAGAGGCAGGAGAGGTCATCCAGGCCAGTGCCCCTTCATTTAGACAATAGTAGGTCAAGACTGACCAAGTCAAATGCCTTTGTCAGGTCGACAGAGATCGCTCCTGTAGCCATACCTAAGTCCATGGCATTGTGAATGTCAGAGGTCACACATACCAGGGTTGTGTTGGTGCCATGGGTTTTGCGAAAACCATGCTGGACATTGATCAGAGAGTGATTGTGCTCGAGGAAGGCTTGTAGTTGGTCATATAGTAGCCTCTCCTGGATTTTAGCAACTGTGCATAAAAGAGAGATTAGTCTATCGTTTTCAATCAAGTTCTTTTGCCCCTCCTTTGTGGATAGGAACCACAAGAGCCACATTTAATTTCTCAGGGACAGTGTCCAAAAGGAGAGATTTATTAATAAAGTGCATGATAGGGGTGGCAATTATGGGTGCAGCAATTTTAAGGAACTTGGGTTCCAGGGCATCAAAACCAGAGGAGCCTTCACCTTTTTTGCCTTTGATATGCTTGATAACTTCACTCCTAGTTATTAATTTAAAGTGGAACTTAGGTTGGGGTGCCAGGTCAGGTGGCTGATAAGGAGGCAGGGAGTTATCAGAGTTGCCCCTTAAGGGGGTCTTAAAACCGATCTAAATCTGTGAAGAAGGTATTAAACCCAGAGGTAATGGATAAGAGGTCGAAGAGAACTTGTCTGTTAGGGGACATTTCCCTGGAGGAAATGTTAGACCAGCCATTGAGTAACAAATTTATTTGGGACCAAAAATTCTTAGGATTTGAGAGGTTTTTAATCTGTTGGGACTTAAGGTAGATCCTTTTAGCACTCTTCAGACTATTTTGCAGGCATTCCCAAGGTGTCTATAGGTGTGCCAGTCAGATGATTGGGCAGATTTTTTATATTGTTCCCAGGCCTTATCCCTAAGTCACATGACTTTCCAGTGGTCACTGTTGATCCATTTGGCACAGAGACCTCTGGACCTGCATCGTTTTATGGGGGCATGTTTGTTGACAACACTATTGAAGTTATTTATAAAGTAGTCAAGGGACAGGTCCACACCCGGGAGGTCCTTTACTGGTCTCCAGTTTATTGCTTTTAGACTGTTGAGAAAAGCAGCCTCCTCAAAGTAAGACAGGTCTCTGGCTTCTGTAAGTTCTTTTGGGGATTGGGAAAGTTATTTTTCCATATGCAAAAACACAGGTGA
This sequence comes from Neoceratodus forsteri, assembly GCA_016271365.2. Taxonomy (NCBI): domain Eukaryota; kingdom Metazoa; phylum Chordata; order Ceratodontiformes; family Ceratodontidae; genus Neoceratodus; species Neoceratodus forsteri. The sequence goes on from CM028138.1 coordinate 421,816,676, forward strand.
GTGATCGCTGAGGGAATCAGGAAGGATCCTAGTAGCTTTGATTCTGTCAAGTCTGTTTACAAGGACCCAGTCAAGGAGTGTATGGTTCCCTGATTTACAGTTTAGTCTGGTGGGTTCCTAAATTAACGGAGCAAGGTGGGCATCTGCAAGAGTAGACTTGTACCCGCTCTGGTTTGGGCTGAGTCTATTTAGATTAAAGTCACTACAGACTATGACTTCACTGTGGGACGGATCAGCGAGATGGATTGCGAGGGAGGGTAGTACTTGGGAAGTACTGCTTGCAGGGGATTATATATATACATCCAATACAAAGAGACTTTCCCATGCCCAGTGTAATGCATATGAATACTGACTTGACTTGGGAGTTCTTTAAGGTAGGCATATCAATTTCTATGGCAGAAAGGGCGGAGTGGACATAGAGGGGGACACCACCCCCTTTTTTTTTTATGAGTCGGTCTGTCTTAAAGACGGTGTATCCCAGTATTTCAGTCTCATGGGACTGAATATTTGGTTTTAACCAGGTTTCTAAGATACCAATAATGTCTGGGGCAAAGTGCATGGACCAAGCCTCTAGCTCATGTAACTTAGGCTGGTAATATTCATGTGCACAGTTTTTAGCCCCTTAGTATTTGACCATCCATGAACAGTAGGTTTACTTGATAGGGCCAGGATTCAGTTCAACATCCCCTGACAGTAGCAGGTTAATAAAGGACAGGAACCAGGGGTGTATCCCTAGGATTACAGACCTGAGAGACATACAGTATTGCCTTATACCTGCCGTAAGTTTGTACCAGGTACCATTTTTGTAGAGGCCCTGAAGGATAACGATATCAGAGGTATTTTCTGGTGTCCCTGTGGGATACCTAGTACAGGGCAGGTAATCTACTTTACTGGGGTACCTTACCATTTAGACGGACGGGGGTCAGATAACTTGCAACAAGCAGAGCACAACAGATAATAACACACTGTATACTGAGGCTACAGTAACTTCTAGTGGGGTCATGCTGGATAGATAATAGACCAGGTCATAGCAGACAAGAGAAAACCAGGATCAAGTGACCGATGAGGAAAGAAGTCCCTAGTAGGATGTTAGGTGCCCTAGCTTAGGCCTACACAGTGAAGGGAAGGCCAAGATTGCCGCTATAGGGAAGGTAGTGAGAATGAAGGGGATAACCATTCCTGCCCTGAATTAGTAGCACAACCTGGTTTGAATCTCTTCACTAGAGCATCTAATAAACTAACACTGCCATAGCAGAACAGACCAAAAAGGAGTAGAGGCAGGTATAGGAGGAAGAAGGGTGACATAAGTATAGGAAGGGGGGGTAGGAGTAGAGAGGGATGGGCAGGTAGGGGGCTAGGGTAGGCTCTGGTGGTAGGGTAACAGAGAGGGAGGAGGTCAAATAGAGAAAGATAGGGGTACCCTATATAGGGAGTCTCTGCAAGTGGCAATAGATAGATAGAGAGACAGATAAGGAGACCCAATATAGGGAGTCTAAGGAGACAGGTAGGATTATAGGCAACACAAATGTCCTTTGCAACTGTCACAGTGATAACAAGCAATATATCTTATGCAGAGTGAATAACAGAAGATCAGACTTTAGTGGCTATAAACAACAACCTGAACTAGATAAGGAGCAACTAAAGTACTTTACAAATGTCACAGTGGAACTGAACAATGCAAAGGGCCGTTTGTACTAAAGTGGTTAAATATGTTGAGAATGATTCACCGGTTGCCCCGCAGAGCCCCCGATTGGCTAGTGGAGCTATGAGTGTGTTGAACAAAAGTCCAAGGGCTGTGTTGGAAGCCCTAACTGGCTCCAAGTCTCTAGCGATTGTCTGGAGGGGAGGGCTGGTGTGCAGAGTCTGGTGCCTTCTTGACCCATGCCCTCCATTTCCAAGTTTCCAATTAAACCACTGAAAATAAATAGATTTGCTAATAGGTGCACGCACACATGCACATACACACACACACACATATATATATCATATAAATATATTCACTAACATATAATATAAATGCATTCCGTATACCCTTGCTATAGCGAAACATTTACTGTGAAGACAATTTATGCTTGCTGTAATGGTCGTGACCCACACATGTGCCGTTGGAAGGTTTGGTGAAAAAATATGAATCTGTTCAAAAGTTATTTAATTTTTAATTTCTCCTTAAGCTCCCTGCGACATTATGTACCCTGCCTGCGAAAGCAAGCTACCTGCCTTCAAAAACAAGCTTATTTTGGCATTGTACATCTATTTTCCCCATAGGAAATAATGGTAAATTAAAACTTAAATAACTTTTGAACAGATTAATATTTTTTCACCAAACCTTCAAAGGGCACATCTGTGGGGCAAAGGCTTTCAATCCTGAAACTTTCAGCCCAGAACCTAAAGCCATTTCCGAGAAATGGCTGTCAAAAGAAACTTAAAAAAAAATTCAAATTTTCCGTTTTCCACCACTTTGTTTGTCAAAAGCCTTTAAACAAATTTACACAAAATTTGGCATGTCAAGAGACCTTCCAATAACCGCAAATTGTGCCAAAGTTCGTGAGAATCCGTTGAACTGTTGCAAAGTTATTAAAGTGCAAAGTTTGAGATTTAACATTAAACTGCCCGGCCAACCCTAAAATACTGGCGTGGATATATAGGGGATACATGATGGGCATGAGTGTGATATGGCAAATATTGTCACTCCTGCAGAGTGAGCTCTGGATATCTCACGAGTGCTGAAGGCACCAGTGGGATATCCAAGCTCACTGTGCAGGGTAATATTCTCCTTGCCATAGCAACGATATGCCCATCATGTATTCGATATATAATAGGGCCAAGAGTTTCAGAAGTTTTGTTATGCTGTCTTGTGTTCTGTTCCTGTTAATGTGTTTGCTCATTCTGTGTGTGAGCTTTTCTGAATGGGCTGGCAGTGTTATAAACTCTGAGATACACATGAGTGTGTTTTGCAATGCTAAATGAGTTAGTTTTAGATAGGAATGAGAAACATACTTTTGTGAAGCTGTATTGTTTAGCAGTCTGGCTGCAGTGAAGTTCAAAGCATATCAGTAATTTTAATGAACTGAGAGGCAGAGTGTCAGAACAGCTGATACTGTTTTCAGTGGTAATTAAGTTAGCTGCAGGCAGAGTGCAGAGTGTTCTGTGAAATTGTGCTCTTTAGGATTCTGGCTGCAGTGAAGTTGAAATTGTCACAATAATTGTAATGGGTGAGAATCAGAGTTTGAGGAACAAGTGAGGGGGTGTTTCAGTGGTAGTTGAGTTAGCTGCAGGCAGTAGTTTAGACTGTTCTGTGAAGCTGTGCTGTTTCGAATTCTGACTGCATCAAGTTGAGAGCATCACAGTAATGAGCTGGAAGTTGGGGGATAGGTGTGTTTTGTAATGCTCACTGAGTTAGCTGTAGGCAGCAGTGAGACCTCTCAGGTAGTTCTGCATTTGTGTCTATGGTAACAGCACAGGTGTTTCTTGCATGCTGAGGGGAAGCTGCCTAGGGTGATGATATCAGTGACCTTTTGTGACCTGTGTGTGTAAATGTCTCATATCATCACAGTAGAGCAGAGGGTAAAAATATCACACTGCAGTGGATGATACACTGTTTTATCTCACTCATTTACCACTCACCCCTATTGTATATATATGTATATCAGTATATAAAACATAAAATAACTGTCCATCAATTTTTTCTATTGAGATGGCCAGTTATTATGGCAAACACAAGGGCAATTTAACAGCTGCTGTGTTGAAAGACTCGGCCAGCAGCAGCACATGAGTCTGCGTGATTTTGGCAATTTCAGTCAGCCTAAACCCATGGCAGTGTCAGAGACAAAACCTTAAGAAAAGGCTGCCTCAAGTACTGTAATTTGTTTAGTACCGGAGTCTTCACCACAAACTCAGCAGTACAATCGCGACCCACTATTAGCGTCAGAAGCAAGTCAGCACTCACAAAATCACGTCAAAGTAACGTGCGTAGAAAAATTGTTGGAAGCTCATTTTTTATTGGGGATATTATCAGAGCATCAGTGAGAGACCTTCCTCACTACTGCCGCAACCCACCATCATACTCCCCACCCCATGCTTCTGCCACCCAGCCTAGCCAAAGAATCAACCCCTTACACTGCTAGGGGAAAGGGTGGTGAGGAAACAAATTGATGGGCAATCATTATATAAAGTTATGGGGTACAGTGCTTACTCTAATTTAATACACATCCTTGGTATGTGATGCTGTCATAAACCCCACAAGCTTCACTCTCAGGGGTTACGTACCATCACACACCTTGGGCGTGTATTAAATTCTTATACTGCACAGCACCCCAGGTATTATTCTATATATATTCACTAACAGGCATATGCACATATATAATACAAAAAGTGCAAAAAACTATGTTAGTGCCTCTGTTAGGGTGGAAGTACAAAACATAAAAGTAGAGAAATAAGGTCATCTCAATGGCCCAGTGGCAGTGTGTCATGCTGCTGTACGGACGACCTGGATTTAGGAACTAACTCAGTGCATCATGTCATGGGTCAGATCATGGTCATGACAGCTGCTTTATAGCAGTGCCTCTCAGCTTTTGAGGGCTGGCAGCAGGTTCCACAAACACAGCGGCCCCAGCAGCTGGGCCAGGGAGCTCGATCCTGCTGCAGTGGGATACTGTGCATGGCGAGGCCGACATAGGCATTGGCCTACACCTGGGGGGGTGGACAAAGCAGGACAACCTGGCTGCCATCTATATGATGGCCAGGGGTCCCTTGGCCTGACCAGTGTATATCCCTGCATGATGGACAGCCAGACGGGAAATAAAATATATATAACAAATAAAGAAAAAGTTACAGAAAAAAGCCCGTGGAGTCTTGGTGAATCTGTGGTGTGCTGTTCCTCTGGGTTTGAATGATCACATGATGCAGTATCGATGTTACCCTAAGTTTGGCACCCTCTATGCAAGTATTACTGTACTTTGTCAGTATTTTACTTTGCCTGACAAGACAGTGTCAAAGTTAAGGTAATGTCAAGTGCTGTTGTCGGGGGATTTCTTTGGTGTTTGGGGTGGGAGCCGTGGGAGCTGAGGGCGAGCATTCAGGAGCTGGTGGCTGATTGATTTCACACAGCTCCTCTGGGGGATTAGAGGCCAGCCAATTGGATTGCAGGTGGCTGGGGACACCAGATTTGAAATACTGGAAGGGTTTAAATAGCCCTCCAAAAGGCTTGCTCGACAGTCCTCTTGGCAGTGGATCAGGAGGGGGGGGTCAGTGGACTCAACTGTTCCCCTACGGCACGGATTTTCTTTCCTTTGTGTTTTTTTTCCATTGTTTGCATTCTTTTCCCCTTTTGTGCAGCTAACAATGCTATGGAAAGGGCAGGAGGAGAATGCCGGGTTCCGTTCGGCTGAGGGCAGAAGGAGTAGGGTCGCAGTGGGAGGTTCACAGGTACTGCCAAGCATGGGAGCAGCAAGATACTTTTGTGTGGTAGTGTTCTTCTTTTATTGGTAAAGTGCTGTTGTGGGGGTCTTCTTTGGTGTTTAGGGCAGGAGCCGTGGGAGCTGAAGGTGAGCATTCAGGAGCTGGTGGCTAATTGATTCCACACAGCTCCTCCAGGGAATTACTCCCACCCTCCCCATGGAGGTCCTGCTTTATAGCCGCACACCCATGGGGATACACCAGAAGTTTAAGGGGGTAAACTAAAGTTAAACAAGGTTAAGCATATTTTCTTTTCTCTTTTCTTTTCAAACATGCTCTACTTGGGAAAAGGGGGAAGAAACTATTAAAAAGTGGCAGAACAGTTAAAAGGGGGCTGCTTTCTAGGATAGAACAACTTTAAGTGGGAATAGGAGGGTTAAGAGTTTGAAGAAGACAGTCCAAACATCTAATTTAGTGAAGGAGGGAAGGGAATTGGAAACAGGGAGAAACATATTTAGGAATAGTACATGTGGGGAGGAGACTTGGGGGAGGGAGAGGGATCCTTCATCGGGTATAATGGGGGGGGTCACTGGTGGGCAAATAGAGACTTGGGAAGGATGGTGGGCTGCAACAACTGTGGAGCACCAATCTTTCTTAATGTTGCATGGAGAGCAGGGGGGTGCTTAGTGTGCAACCAGTTAGGTAGGCTTAAAAAAGAGATCATGAACCTGCAACAGGAACTGAGGCAGGTGAGAAGGGCAGTGGTGGGGCATGGTCCAATGGTGCGAGGAGATAGGAGAAGAGATGAGGAGGGGAGGCTACTTAAGCAGACAGGGGGAAGGATGGAGGAGGATACCCTGTGCCAGGGGGACCCAGTCCCGGGATCAATGAGGCATGGGAACCAAGGTAGTGGAGTAGAGGATAGCAGAAGGGAGGAGAAACAGACTGGGGGGTGCGAAGGGGTGACATACTGGGAGTCAGAAGGAGGGGAAAGGCTAGTGTGAGGGAGTTAGGAGTAGATCTAGGAGAAAGGTCATTGGAAAAACAGCACACAGTTCAAGATGGAAATGAAGTATGAAAGGGGGATGAGCTTGGAGGTGTAACTGAGGGTAGCCAGGATGAAAGTGGGACGAGGGGGGTACGGATGGGGGAATTACAATAGGGATGGATGAGGGAACTAACGTGCAGGAGGGAGAAGTGGTGTCATGGGGGAGGGAGGAAGGGGAACAAGAAGTTGAAAAACAGAGTGGAATCCTCTTGCTGGGGGACTCAGTGCTAAGGGGAGTCAGGTGGGATAGCAAGGGGGAAGAGGCATAGTCGCATTTGGGTGGAGGCCATGCCAGGAATGACAGCAGAAAGGGTGGGGCAATCTGTCTTGAGGTATGCTAGGAGGGGTAGGGAGAAACCGCATTTAACTCTGCATTTGGGGACAAACAACCTGGCTGATGGGACAGTAGCTGTAGTTCAGAAGAGGCTTGAGGAATTAGGACCAATATGCGAGAGGACAGAAAGATCAGTAACATTCTCAGAGATACTTTCTGTTCCCCGGGTGAGCACTGCAAGAAAACAGAGACTAGAAAAATTTAATAAAAGACTAGAAACTTGGTGTCAGGCCAAAGGGTATGGGCTGGCAGGAGGGGTGGGGAGGGACCTGGGGAAACAGTAGTCTTTACTCGAAAGATAGACTACACTTAAGCGAGGAGGGCAAGACAGTCTTAAAAGGGGGGCTTAGTGATTACATAGATGAGGCTATGTATTTAAACTAGGTGCCGGGGGTGGCAAGTGGGCAAGAGGCATGCTGAGGCCACATGTGGGGAAGACAGACAAGCTTACACCCCATGAGCGAGACATGGAATTAAGGGCAAGGAATAGCTAGGATGTTAGTAAGGAATGGAAGGAGGAGGGGGGATAAGGGGCTGGAAGGTGGTCACCTTGAATGCTAGAAGCCTGGGGAATAAAACAGCGGAGCTTCAGACCATTATGGCAGAGGGGGAGGTGGACATAGCGGCCATTACCGAAACGTGGGCCACCCAGTACCATGACTGGAACTTGGCAGTACCAGGATACAGAATATTCTGCAGAGACAGAGTAAAGGGGAAAGGAGGGGTGGTGCTATATGTGAGGGAGGGACTGAAGTTTGCGTGGGAGGAGGGCGAGGGGGGCAGGACAGAGTCACTATGGATGCAAATACAGGATTCCAGGAATAAGACGCTCTGGATGAAAGTGGTGTACAGACCATCATCCCAGTCAGAAGAGTTGGACAGGGAACTAGCAGCCCACATTGGGAGGACCTGCAGAAAGGGGAATGTGGTGATCGTGGGGGACTTCAAGCTGCTGGGGGTGGATTGGAGTACCCCAGCCACAAACAATAGAAGGGAACAGGTATTGCTGTACACCTTACAGGGCAACTTCCTGATGCAGATGGTGAACGAACCAACCAGGTTAGGGAACACCCTCGACCTCGTGCTGGTAAATGGGGAATTTGTGAGGGAACTGAGGATAATAATAATAATAATAATCTTTATTTTTAATGCGCCTTTCCAAAATCATGGCACAGAACAAATTGTAAAATCACATCAGGATAAAACATTACAATAAAACCAGTAAAATAAATAACATCAAACATCATGATAAAACAGTAAAATCAAACCAGGTCAGCATCGTCCCCAAAAGCCTTAATCCACAAAAAGGATTTTAATGCTTGTTTAAAACCCCCCACTGTTGCGCACTCTCTGATCCAACGGGGTAGAGAATTCCAGAGGGTCGATGTCATGAACATAAAAGCCCGGGCACCAGAAGATTTTAAAACTTCCCTCAGAATCTCCAGCAACCCCTCGTTAGCCAAGCGGAGCGGTCACTCCAGGAGATAAGGAACCAGGAGCTCTTTCAGGTAGTCAGGGCCCAAACCGTGCAGGGCTTTATAAGTCAGTAAGCTGACTTTAAAGGTGATCTGCCACTGAACCGGCAGTCAGTGCAGTCCCCGCAGCACCGGTGTAATATGGGAAGAACGAAGCGTCCCAGTTAACAACCGGGCTGCGGAGTTCTGCACCAGCTGCAAGCAGTGGATATCAACCCCTGGAAGCCCAAAGTAAAGGGAATTGCAGTAGTCCAAACGCGAGGTCACAAAGGCGTGAATCAATGTAGGTAGGTCCCCGGATGGAACAAGGTGCTTGATCCTAGCGATGTTCCTAAGATGGTAAAAGGAAACCTTAACGACGGTCGACACTTGAGCATGTAGTGTCAGCCGATCATCAAGAATCACCCCTAGGTCGCGTACCTGTTCAGAAATAGAGAGCTCAACATCCCCCAGGAATAAACCTGAGGGATGGTTTGTCCCCCACCCCCCTATCCGGTGACCAGGATCCACGACTATCACCTCTGTCTTCCCAGAATTCAACTTCAGCCAGCTGGACCTCATCCAACCTTGGATTTCACCAAGGCAGTTATTAAACACTGAGAGTGCTCCATTCTGGTCAGGTGCAAAAGACAGGTAGAGCTGGGTATCATTGGCATAACAATGAAACTCCAGCCCATACCATCTTACAACGTCTCCAAGGGGAAGCATATACACCACAAACAACATGGGGGACAGCACTGAGCCCTGGGGCACCCCACAAGACAGAGAGATAGGGTCGGAGGAAAACACCCCCGATACCACCCTCTGAGTTCTACCAGCAAGGAAAGAAGTAAACCATCTGTGGACCAAACCTGAAAGCCCACAGATGATTCTCAGGCGCTCAAGCAGTACCCCGTGGTCTACAGTGTCAAATGCTGATGACAGATCCAGTAGGACCAAAATGAACCATTTTTTCTGGTCTCTCACCATCAAGAGATAATTGAGCACTCAAACCAACGCAGTCTCGGTGCTATGCCTCTTTCCAAAACCAGATTGAAGAGGATCGTAGATGCTATGGATGGTCAAGTGGTTGTCTAACTGAGTAGCCACTACTTTCTCAATTACCTTCCCAACAAAGGGAAGGTTTGAGATAGGCCTGTAGTTGCCGAGGGAGTCGGGGTCCAAAGAAGCCTTCTTCAACACTGGTGTTGCCACTGCCTCCTTCAGGGAGCAGGGATATTCACCAGAGTCTAAGGAGCACCAGACTATCCTTGCCAGAACCGGGATGATAATCTCCCCACAGCCCATAATCAAGGCTGTAGGGCCCGGATCTGAACTACAGCATGTAGTGCGCATACCCTGGACAATCCTCATAACATCCTCGATTTCCGGCCTTTTGAAGAGACTCCAGGAAAAGAGAGGGAGTGTGACCGGGGACTGGTCCATGGCTGTTCCCATAGAGAGTGTTGCGCAGGTCTCCGCCCTGATGTCATCCACCTTATCTGCAAAGAACCAAGCAAGCTCCTCACACTGAGATTGCGAAAAGGCTCTACAAACCTGCAGACAGGTTGGGTTGCACAGTCTGTCTACGGTTCGAAAGAGCTGGGCCGGTCGGTTCTGAGCAGCAGCAATTTTCCCGGACAGGAATACTGCCTTCTTACGAGCAATTGCCGACTGATAAAGTTGATAGTGCTCTAGCAGTCTAAGATGGTAGGCATCTAAGCCGGATTTCCGCCAACACCTCTCTAACCTGCGTCCTAGTCGTTGCATCTCCCTCAAGTCTCCATTGAACCATGGGGACCGAGGGCGAAGGGAGAGAGGACGCACACGGATTGGAGCAATGGAATCCAGAGCAGTGGTAATGGCCTTATTATAGGCCAGAACCAGAACCTCTGGATCCAAGCTCATCACAGGAAATTCTGATAGGTCAAGTGCCGCAGTTAGACCATTGGGAGCAACATCCCGTAAAGGGTGGTACTTGACCATCTCCACAGGGGTAGGTCTACGCAAGGGGGTGCCAAAATTGAATCTCACAGTGTGATGGTCAGACCATCCGACAGGTTCCACCCCCACGCCAGAGGCTTCCATCCCCAGGAGGAAAACCAGATCAAGGGAATGGCCACATTTATGAGGATGGAAGAACCATTAGCAGAGAGCAACCACTGATCAGTATGGTTCACGTTGAATATGGGTAAGGAAAGAGCAGTATCCGACACAAGGGTGATGGACTTCAGGATGGCCAACTTCAAGAGGATGGGGGAGGTAGTAAAGAAGTACCTGGACAAAATTCAACCTAGCATGGACATTAATTAGAGGCGGGAGCTCATAAAACAGGGGGTAGTGGAGGCAACTAAAACTTGCAGCAAGGCCAGGAGTAAGAAGGCAAGGGCAAAGAAACCTAGCTGGGTGTGTGAAGGTGTCATAGAAAAGGTAAGGAAGAAAAGAGCTGCATTCAGGAGGTACAAAAGAACAGGGAAGGGAAAGGACAGGGAAGCGAAGGAGGTGCCAAGGGCAGTAAGGACCGCCAAGGCATCCTAGGATCTTAGGCTGGAGCAAGGCATTAAGGAGGGGAAGAAGGAATTCTTCAGGTACATCAGGGAGAAAAGGAGCAGTAAGGACAATATAGCAAGGATTAAAAAGGAAGGGGGTTGGGTGGAGGAAGGGAGGAGGCAGAAGTGCTAAATGACTACTTCTGCTCTGTATTTACTATAGAAAAAGGGGGGGGGGAGATACCCAAGGGGGGCCTGAAGTCAGGTACAGGGAGGAGGGGGTGATAGACAGGGTAATAACAGGGGATTGGGTGCTGGAGGGATTGAGGACACTGAGGGTGGACAAGGCACCAGGACCACATGGTATGCATCCCAGGGTCCTGAAGGAACTGGCAGAGGTCTTAACAGGGCCCTTGGCAGACCTATTCAGTGCCTCACTGGATTTAGGGTGTATACCTCAGGATTAGAGGATGACTCACGTGGCACCTCTTCACAAGAGTGGCCCCAAGGATAAACCAGGGAACTATAGGCCAGTGAGCCTCACATCCATCATGGGTAAGCTGATGGAGACAATCCTGAAGAGGCTGGTGGCCCTCCTGGAATCCCAGGGACTGCAGGACAATAGACAGCATGGCATTGTTGCTGCCAGATCCTGTCAGACCAACCTGGTGGATTACTAAGACTGGGTAACTAGACAACTGGAAAAGGGCCATGCAATAGATGTCCTATACCTGGACTTCAGTAAGGCATTCAATTCAGTGCCACATAGGAGACTGGGAAGTAAGCTACAGAGTACAGTAGCGGGTGTGAAGATGGTGGGCTGGGTAGATAACTGGCTGTGAGGAAGACAGCAGAGAGTGGGGGTGGATGGGGAGTGGTCATCCCCAAGGGTGGTGACAAGCGGAGTTCCGCTGGGCTCGGTGTTGGGACCAGTGTTATTTGGGATATTCACTGCAGACATTTCGGTGGGCATCAAGAGCAAAATCAGTCTGTTTGCTGATGACACCAAGATAGGAGCAGTGGTGGATGACCTAGGGGGTTGGCAAGGGTGGCAGGAGGATCTCTCAAAACTGAAGACCTGGTTGGACACCTGGCAGCTGGGGTTCAGTGCCATAAAATGCAAGGTGCTACACTTTGGGGCAAAAAACCCTAAGAGGGGCTACCTACAGTGGGGAGAGCAGCTAGCTGTGACTGAGGAGGAGAAGGATCTGAAGGCACTAGTAACAGGAGCAATGAACAACTCTGCACAATGTAGAAAGGTGACTGCAAAGGCCAACAGGATGCTGGGCTGTATTGCTGGGGGCATATCCTCAAGGAGGAGGGAGGTGATTCTGCCATTGTATAGAGCACTGGTTAGACCACACCTGGAGTACTGTGTGCAGTGCTGGTGACCGTACCTGACGAAGGACATTAGATTACTGGAGGGGGTGCAGTGCAGGGTGACAAAGATGATCAAGGAGCTAGGGGACTTACCGTACGAGAGCAGGCTGAGGGAATTAAACGTGTACTCACTGGAGGAGAGGAGGGAGAGGGGAGATATGATTGAGACCTTCAAGTACATGAAGGGATTAAACAAATCTTGTGCAGAGGGGCTCTTCAAACTAAGGGAGGGGAGAGACACCCAAGGCCATGATATGAGATTGGAAGGAGACTTGGTAGACTATAAAGGCCTTTTTCTGCTGGCAATGTTCGTATGTTCGTCAACATTGTGTTGCTTGATCGTTGAAATCCTGAGACACCACAGATTCACAAAGAGCTTCAAGGACTTTCCCCCTTTTTGTTTTTGTGTTTGTTTTTGAATTCCCTACTTTTTATGCTTTGTTTTTCAATCCTAACAGATGCATTAACTTAGTTTTTGCTATTTATTTCTGTACTTATTTTTAAAAAAGATTTAAACAACACTCTCCTGCTGGGCATGGCACTTGACTTGTGGCTTATGGGCCTCGTGTGCAGCAGCAGACCCATCGGACATGGTGCCAGATCAGTAGTTTGCTTCACACAGGACATGCAGCAGACCTGTTGAGCATGAAGTTAAATCTGTAGGCCCTGCACGAAGCAGCAGACACATTCTGGAGGGGTGTGGACCTGTATTTTGCTATATGAAAGGCTCTTTAGGCCTTACGTGAAACAAGACACCTATTGGGCATGGGGCCAGACCTGTACCTTGCTTTGCACAGGGCTCTTTGGGCCCTATGCAAAGCGACAGACCAGTCAGGCGTGGCATCCAATCCATGGCTTGCTTTGCACAGGGCCCCATGGGCCCTATGTGAAGTGAAACCCAACTAGTAGGTCTGAAAGCTACCACTTGGGTGGGCATGGAGAGGGAGAGTGATAAATAGCCCATCCCTCACATCTGAGCTGAAAATGTTATAACATGGTAAAGTTATTGGTCATAGAAAAAATACTAAGTCTCAGATGCACAGTTCATGTTTTTTAGGATTAAGTTTTTTTTGGGGGAGGGTTCAATCACTCATAACTTTTTATTTTCATTTTTTGTTTTCAAATTTGAGGTTTAGGGTACTTAACAGCCCCCTCAACACTGCCCAATGTTGGGTTTTGAATTTGGACCCAAAACATATTTTGGAGACAGCAGATTCAACCTTTTTTATATAAAAAAAAAAATCTCTGTGCTTGTGCAGTAGGGTTTTTCTCAGACTGGAATTTTGTTGTTTTTTAATTTTTGAATTTTTGTCTTTTAGGTTCATGATTGGTGGTGTGGGACACAATCAGAGGATATGGCACCCAGTCACGGTGGAGAGAGGGCTGTGTCGGTCACCCACCATGGGACCATGAATGATGTATATACTGGGGTTGGTATTGAGGGGAGGAGGGCAGCATTGGTATTAGATCATTTATTTATTTCATTTTTGTTTTAGCTTTTGTTTATGGGGTAGGTGCGTTAGCTATGAAATGACTATTTTCATGCACGACTCGGGAGGTTACAAGGTCAGTACAGCATAACAAAAATACAGTGACAAAGCGATGGTGGGTAAGTCAGTGTGTGTGTATGTGTGTGTGTGTGTTGGGGGGCTGTTTACGTTGCATGGGCTGGGTGAGGGGTGGCTTCCCAGACAGTGAGGGGAAGAGTGTTTGTGTTGGATGTGAGGTGGTTGATGGTACTGGTGGCAGGTTAGGCATCCGTCCGTTGGTCAGGTTAGTGATGGGGGGGGGTTAGTGATTGGGTTTGGTGGCGGAGTTAGTGGAGTTGGGTGGGGTTGGACACTTGTCCACCAGTCAGTTTAGTGATCAGAGAGTTGAAGTTGGGAGTGGTGGGATAACACTTTATTTTACATTTGTGAGTGATTAGGAAGTCAGTCACGAATTAAACAAATCATCACTTTTTTTCACATATATTTTTTCTCTGCTTTTTTTTTCTTTGTGGTTCACATATGCATGCAGCCATGCACTCTGCAATAAGAGGGAGTCCAGCAAAAAGTGCTACACTGCAGAATTAGAATCATCATACCTCCAATAAATCTCATACCAAAAATTAGGTTTCAGCATTTCTTCATTTTAAAGTTATGAGCTATTTTGTACCCTAACTTCACTTCCTGTTCAGAAAAGCCAGTTTCAGTGAAGGCCACTGATTATTTCATAACCAGAACACACAGCCTAGTCCTCCCTGTCAGCAACCCTATAGGACATATTTCTCCACAGTTTAAGAAAGTGTAGCTGAAGTAATCATTAAAAAATAAAACTTACATAGGGTTGGCTGCAGTGCTTATGTTTCCAGAATGTTCAGGTGCAAGGTACTGTACTTTAGAAAGTGTCTGGAGGTGGTTTTGGAATGCAGCGCTGAACCAAGATATGAAATGTAAATGTGTTACACAATTTTAAAACGTTGGGGGGACATGCAATCTTGGAATGTGGCAGGGATGCACCATCTCGAAATGTGGTAGGACACTCAATCATAAAAACACAGAATTTGACGGCAGATAAGCACTGCTTGGTCCACCCAGTCTGCCCGTTTTCCCTACCTACTGTAATACCGTAGACCCTACTTGATCTCCAGATTTTTTTTTTAGTTGTTTAACCAGGAGTAGCACACTAAGCTGAAAGCTTTTTTACAGGAGTGGCCTGGGAGCACAGGGAAGTTAAGTGACTTGCTCAGGGTCACACAGTATGCAGGTGGAAGCTGTGGGATTCAAACCCCAGTCTAGTCTGCTGGATGTCACCAGATTTGCAGCTCAGAGCCTTAAACCACTGCGCTATACTGCCTCCCTAGCCCTCCCTTCCCTAATGACTAAGGTTCCCTTATGCCTATCCCATGCGTTCTTGGATCCCATCACAGCTTTTACCACCTCTGCTGCAAGGCTGTTCCAGGCATCCACCACTCTCTCTCTCTGTGAAGAAGTACATCCTTACGTTTCCCCTGAGTTTATCCCCCTCCAGCTTCATAGCATCCCCCCTTGTTCTTGAGCATCTTTTTTTCTGAAAAATGCTTCCCCCTTGTACCTTATTTATACTCGTGAGGTATTTGAAAGTCTATCATTTCCCCCCGTTCCCTTCTTTCTTCCAGGGTGTACATACTGAGGTCCTTTAGTATCTCCTCATATGGTCTCTGGTGCATACCCTGCACCATTTTTGTTGTCTTCCTCTGGACTGCCTCTACTCTATCTCTGTTTTTCTGGAGATGTGATCTCAAGAACTGGACACAGTACTCCAGGTGAGGTCTCACCAATGATTTATACAGCGGTATCACCACCTCCCTCTTTCTGCTGGTGATACCCCACCCTATGCACACTAGCATCCCACTGGCTCTCCCCACAGCCTTACCACACTGTTTGGTCACCTTAGGTCATCAGATATGATTACCCCCAGGTATTTTTCCCTGTTTGGTGGTCGTCAGTACCACTCCCCCCATCTTGTACTCCACCCCTTTGTTTCTATGCCCTAAGTACATGATCCTGCACTTCACATTGAAACTTAGTTGCCACATTCTTGACCACTCCTCAAGCTTTCCTAGATCCCTATTCATCCCCCCCCCCCCGGAGTGTCTACCCAATTGCAGATTTTACTGTCATCTGCAAAAAGGCATACCTTCCCTTCTAGTCCCCCTGCAATGTCACTAATAAATACATTAAAGAGAACTGCTCCCAGTACTGATCCTTGTGGCACCCTGCTGGTCACCCTCCCTTCCTCAGAGTGAACTCCGTTTACCATCACCCTCTGATGTCTATCCCCTCCAACCAATTCCTTACCCAGTCTACCACTTTTGGCCCCACCCCAGGCTGCCCAGCTTGTTTACTAGTTTCCTATGTGGAACGGTGTTGAAGACCTTACTGAAATTGCGGTAGGCCACATCTACCCGCTCCACCCTGATCTACTTCCCTGGTCACCCAGTCAAAGAAATCTATCAGATTTGCTTGACTTGACCTCCCCATGGTGAATCCATGCTGCCTCACATCCTGTAAGTTGCTGATATCAAGATATTCTGCAATCCTTTCCTTCAGCAGTGATTTCATCAATTTCCTCACCACCAAGGTCAAGCTGACTGGCCTGTAATCTCTAGCTTCCTCCCTGCTACCACTTTTGTGAAGTGGGACTACATCTGCTCTCTTCCAGTCCTCTGGGACCACTCCCATCCCCAGTGAGTGGTTGAACAGGACTGAAAGACGTGCACCCATCACCTCTCTGAGCTCCGTCAATATCCTTGGATGTATCCTCTCTGGCTCCATTGCCTTGTCCACTTTCAGATTTGTGAGTTCCTTCAGGACTCTCTCTTTTGTACATGGACTAGTGTCCATCTCCCTTCCTTCGATGCTCCTGTCACTTAACTGTGGTCCCTCACCTTCCCCTTCCTCCATGAGCACTGAACAAAAATATTTGCTCAGGATGCCTGCTTTTTCCTGGTCCCCCTCCACACACTCCTCACCTTCAGTCAATTCCTCCCCTGGTTTCCTGGTTTTTCTCTTTCTGTTTACGTATCTGAAAAATGTCTTATCCCCTTTCTTTACTGCCTGTGCTATTGTATCCCCCGCTTGTGCCTTTGCACTCCTGTTTTCCCTGCCTCCCTCTGCATCTTATGTACACCTTCCTATCCTCCTCCCTCTGTGTCTCCTTATACTTCCTGAATGCTAACCTTTTTGCCCTTACCTTCCCAGCCAGTTCTTTTGAAAACCACAGCAGTCTCTTTTTCCTCTTGCTTTTGCTTACTTGCCTGATGCAGAAGTTTGTTGCCTTCTCGAGGGCCTGTTTTAATGTTACCCACTACTCCTCCTCCACTTCACTCATGTCCTCCTCCCCTGCCAGGGCATCACTTGAGGCATTCCCCCATCTTTGTAAAGTCAGCCTTCCTGAAGTCCAGGATCCTGCCTTATTGTGGTTCGATTCTGGCTCAGTAGTTACATTGAATCACACTATATGGTGATCACTGGACCCCAGGTTGTCACCCACCTCGACGTTTTCAGTGCTGTCCCTGTTGGTGAGAATCAGGTCCAACACTGTTCCCTCACGATTTGGCTGTCTTACTAGTTGGCTGAGGAGTACCCCCTGCAGGGAGTCCAGGACATCCCTGCTCCTAGTTAAAGCTGCAGCTGGGATGCTCCAATTCATATCCAGCAGATTGAAGTCCCCCACCAGCAGCACCTCCCCCCCCCCGGTTGCTATCTTTTGGATGGCTTCCACCAGTATCTTATCCGTCCCCCCCTCCCCGTGCTGGAGGTCTGTAGATTACACCAGTATGAATAGCAGTTCCATTCCCTGTCTCTAGGGTAACCCACAGTGCCTCTTCCTCTCCCCGTATTCTCTGTGTCACTGTAGCTTCTGTGCTATCCCTTACATAAAGAGCCACTCCTCTCCCTTTCCTACCCTCCTGAACAGAGTATAGCAAGGTATGGCTATATCCCAGTCATGGTTCTCATTGCATCATGATTCGGTGATGGCAACAATGTCCAGGTCAGCCTCTGCCATAATGGCCACTAGGTTTGGGATTTTATTTCCCAGACTTCGAGCATTTATGCACATGGCCTTCCAAATTCTTCTGTCACCCTTCTTGTCAGTCCCCCTTTTTCCCTTTGCCTACTCTCCTTATCACTTCTGCCTTCATTCCCACCCGTACTCATTTCTACCATTGTGCTTTTCCTGCTATTAGAAACCCTTGAGGATTTCTCTCCCTTAGAGTTTTCCCTATTGATTACTTCAGCTTGTGGGGGTGGACAGTTCATGTCTCCCTGAGTCCTTCCGACACCCCCTCAGCTAGTTTAAATGATTGCCAATGTAGCATTTAAACTGTCCACTGAGGACTGTGGTTCCCCTCCCAGATGGATGCATGCCATGTCACTGTATAGGCCTTTATCCCTCTAAGTGGGACCCCAGTCCCCAATGTAGCTGAAACCCTCCTCTCTGCATCAATCCTTCAACTACTAGTTGAAGCTCTTGGTAAGGAGTACCCTATACTCCCCTCTGTCATAGACAGGCAACACCTCAGAAAATGCCACTGAACATGCTACCAGCCTAAGACCCCTCCCCAATTCTCTGAACTCCTCCTGCACTCTCCTAACCTCATCCCTAGCCAGGTCATTGGTCCCTAGGTGGACAATGACATCCATCCCTCCCTCCCATGCCCTAGAAATCTTCAGGATCTGCTTCCCATCCCTCCGAGCCATGGCACTGGGTAGGCACCTAATCTCCCTCTCCCCCCCTCTCCAAATCTATCCCCCTAACAATTGAGTCCCTCACCAGGAGTTGCTTCCTCCTCCTCTGGGGTCCTCTGCCACCCATCTTGGTACCTCCCATACAGAGGACCCCCACATCCTCCCTGGCCACTACTGTGGGTGACTCCATGGAACAGTCCCACCCTGCCAGAGTAGCGTAGGCATTGCACAGTGGAACCATCTGGGGCATGTGCCTCTGACTCACCACCCTCCACCTTCCCGAGCCCACCGTAGTCCAGCCGCCCCTCCTCTCTGGCAACCTTTGAGGCAGCGGTGGCAGACTTTGTGGTCCCTGGGTTGGGGGAGGAGGAGGCTTCCTGAATCCTAGCCAACTCAACCTGGAGATGAGCAGCCTATATCTTCAGCCCAGAGAGGTGCATGCAGATAGGGCAGCACCACAGTCTCCAGAAAGTTTCCCTGAAAACTGCCACCCCACATTCACTGCACTGCACCACTCCCAGCACAGCTACTGTTTACCTTGCCTGTTTTTGTTATGCTTACTCTAGTCCTTTTTTTACACCTACCCTAGATGAGGAGTTTCACCTATTCCCACCTTTTTGCTTACTTTAACCTTTTTAACCCTTACTCTAGACAGTGTGTTACACCTGTTCCCACCTGTCCTGACACCCGTTCCAGTAGTGACTGTTACTCAGTAGTGAATAGATTCCTTGCCTTAGTCGACTGGCAGAGTCCTCTGCTTCTCCGCTTCCTTTTGCTGATGCCTGCCAACACCTAGAACGTCAGTCACCTGTTCCACTCCTTTGCTGTTCCACTCACTCACTGGGACACGAAAATGCTGGACACGTTAGAGTGGAAGTACTTTTATAGTGCTCTTGTAAGAAGGCACTAAACCTCTGTCAGCTCCACCCCCCCCCCCCCATTTACACACCTGATTTACAGGGCTTCCTGAATCTCCTCACCCTGAGATTAAGCTCCTGAGCTAGTTTCCCCCATACCACCCATTACGATTTAAAGCCTAAGTTTCAAGGTATCCCAAACATTGCCTACCAAGTATCAAAGTGCCCCATACACTGTTTACAGATATCTTCTTTTCTCCCCACTTACCCTGCTACTTTAAAAAGGAAGAGAAGTATAAATAAATATTAATATACCTTTAGGTACTTTCTCTCCACTCTTTCAGCAAAGTCTGGTCTTCCACCCTGGAACATGACAGGAACACACATCGGGGGCTGGCCTGCCAGTGCAGTGGTAGTGCTACTGCTTGCAATGCAGGTGACCCATGTTCAGGAATGAGCCCAGGGAGTTGGACGGCAGGCTGGGGGGAGAAGGCTTGAGCATCCATAGACCGCTCACCTTCTCCAGGGAGGGAGGGGGGATGAGGCCTGGCGATCGACTGACCCCAGGCAGAGACTTGAAGTATAGCAAACACCCAGTCATACAGAGAGGAGTTGGGTGCGACAGACGTTGGCGGGTCCTGCCTTGATGTCAGGGCATATGGCATGCCCAGGGAAAAATGTAAAATGGCTCACTGCACTCCGGGAAGACGGAGTGCCAGCACAGATCCCCAAGGTCCCCTACCTATCCCGAGCAGTGACTCCGGATGAACGGCAATTGTTTGGGGTGTATGGGCCCCACCTCATCCCAGCCTGGGAGGAACCAAAGCTACATGGGAACTACATGAGCTCAGGCGGAAGGGCGGAACAAATGCCAGGCACCCCCGATGAGGTGGGCGCAGGGGCATTGGAACATTAAATCAAAAAAAAAAAGAACACACATCGAGGAATTTGGCAGGGACTGGCAAATTTTGGAACATAGTGGGGATGCACACAGTCAGAATGTGACAGGACACACCATTTTATTCTGAAATTACTTGTCCCTGGCACACTGCAGAACTGTAAGTACCCACCACATTCATAGGTGGCAACTTTTATTTTTCCTTGGGGGGGGAGCCTAAGAAATGGCCGGGGGTCCTGGGGGCCGTCAAGGCCCCCATAAGCTATAGGGTTTTTGGTGCTGTTGGCGCATTTTGGGGTGTTTACTGACGAGACAGCACAGCATAACAAACACCATTTCAGTGCTAGCACATTACCCAAATTTGCCTGTTTTTTGTTGTTACTCACCACATTGACCTACTGCCTAGTGAGTGGTGGTGTCACTCACCTACCTTTCTCCCTCCCCATAGCTACTGGCGGAGCCTCTGATGGTGTAACTCACCCACCTTGACCCGCTCCCCAGTAAGTGTTGCAGACACTAGGGGTGTCACTCATCCACCCTTACCCCCCTCACCAGCTATTGGCATATCTTCTGGTGTTGTCACTCACCACCTTGACCCACTCCCCAGCAAGTGTTGCAAACACTAGTGGTGCTACTCACCCACCCTGACCCCCTCCTAAGCTATTGGTGTATTCTCTGGTGTTGTCACTCACCACCTTGACCTACTCCTCAGCAAGTGTTGCAGACACTGGCGGTATCCATCACTTGGTGACTTTTTCTGCAGTCTAACCCCCAAATCTTTTCTCAATAAAATTAATTTGTCAAAAATATTGTCTGCTGTTTTATTAAAATCCCACCCACTTCCCACAGGCCAGTGATATCTTTTCTTGTCCTATCCCTGGTCTGTGGAAAGTGGGTGGCATTTAAAAAAACTCTTATAATGTGTACTGTCTAAAGCCCTCTGGGTCACAGTAGGGGTATGCAAAAATGAAGATGCATCCTGCCCCGTTATAAAATGAAGCAGTTCCTAATACCTAAGCACACAACAGTTTGGGAGCTTTAACTTTCTTAAAAAAAAGCAGATGACCACAATTAGCAAACTTCATACACAAACCGCTTAACATAAGATACCAGCATCACGTCACCTTCAAAACACAGATACCGTATACTGTAATGTATTGTTGTAAATACTTTTCGAAGTCCTACAAAAAAGCAGAAAACAGTCACCCGCCCACCCAGCCTTCCAGGTGTATGAGGTGTGATCTGCTATAGATACTCAAACAAGTACAAAAGAGCAGACCAGTCACTATAGCAAACACCAATATGTTTCTGTAAAATCTTATTTTACTTCATAATCCTTCAAGTAACTGGCCACCAATAAAACTGTTAATGTTGACTCATCAAGGACAGAAGAAAAAGCAAAAAAACTGATGGGAGCCATGACCCATGACAACCTATGTAGGCAATAAAAAGGCAGAGCATTCCTTCTCCTAAATGCTTTACCTCTGATGACAGTAAGCTTATTGTATTGTTTTTGTCTCTTTTTATTTTCAGCAATCAAACTTCAATCCCTAATGCAGAGCCATCCTGTTAGCCTCAGCACTAGTGAGCTGCTCACTAGTGCTGCGGCTAACAGGATGGCTCTGTCACTAGTGAGCTTAAGCTTTATTGTAACTGCCAGTGCCATTCACTCCTGATGGTCATCAGTGACATGTGGGGCTTTCCTGTGTCACTGCATGCAAGTCACTGGACAGGGTTCCTGAAACATTTAGTTTGGGGACATCGAGTGTGCATATCAGGCACCAACTACCAAGAAACACAAGTTCAGCAGTAGCAATGTTCTCATCAGTTGTAGAGTGCAGTAACCCATTATTAGGAGCATAATTATGATTCTGTAATAAATTATTACAGAATCATAATCATGTTCTGGTGGGCAAGCACATTTATTCAGGCAGAACGGTGTTCACTGCAGTGACAGACATCTTCACAGTAAGAGTAATCCTTCCTTGCTTCATTTCCATTTCTATGTGCTGGTTACGTTACCCCACCCCAGCCTCCTGTAGGAGATTTAGAGGACCACTGGGCTGCTATCTGAGCAAATATAGAGGCTTAAACATAAACAGGAACTTCCAGTGCTCCCCATATGTGCTACCTGGGCTGGAAGACTTTTTCCTAACTTCCCCATTTAGCCTCTCCGCTCCGATTCCTCCTTGGGAGGCTTTCTGATACTGCCACCTCCCAATCCTGGGCCTCTGCTCTGAAGCCAGCTGCTGATGCTCCATTCATCTCTACCACTACTGCCCTGCTGCCCATGGGGTGTCCCCAAACGCTCCACGTCATCGCTGCCATGTGGTCACGCCTAACGCTCCTCGCCTGCTGAGCCAGGGGGAGTGCTTAGGTGGGTGTGACAGTTTGAGCCTGACAGGGTCCATGCATGCCATCTCAAGTCTCGACTCCAGGCTGAGAGTGATGGAAACTAAGAGGGAGCGACTCACGAACGAGGGACCCCGCGACAAAAAGGAACCCGTCCGCACTTTTCCACTAAGGGTGGCTGTCAGCTGAGCAAGAAAGGCAACCAACCACTGCCCGTCATAGCGGCACCAATCCCACCAAAATGGCAGCATCTGATTGGTCGGGTCCTCGCTCATTCTCCAACTGTGCAACTGCACACGGCTTGGCTGGGCTGGCAGGCAGGGAGGGTGAGCACTTAAAATTAAAGTGCTGGTGTTGGCTGGCTGATGAGATGGAACAGCATTCCAGTCCATTCTGCCGCAATTTAACCCCGTCCTCTGCTGCAATTCTGTAAATTATGGGGGGGGGCAGAGCCCCTACCAAATCTTCCTGGAGGGGGCTTCAGCCCCTCAGCCCCCCCCATAGTCAGCGCCTATGACCACATTTCAAAATTGTGCATCACATCTCCACCACAGTCCAACACTGTGCATCCCAGCCACATTCCAAAATTGCACATCCTCGCCACATTCTGAAGTTTTGTTTTAATGCCACATTCTAAATCTGCGTCACTGCCACCAGTGTTCCCATTAAGACTGCAGATCTGGGGGTTCACTATACCCTCTCCAAAAATGTTCAGGGGTACAAACTAAATTACAAGGGTTCACTGTACCATTTCTACAAATTTCTTGTGAGGTACATGTACTACAAACAGACTTATGAGGGTGCAGTGTACCCCCTTCCCACAAAAATGTACTTGAATTTCATAATTTGTACATGAATCATGTACAGCTATGCGTGAATGGGAACACTGACTGCCACATTCCTAAATTGTGCATCACCACCACATTCCAAAATTGTGTGTCACTGCCACACTTTGGAATTGTGCATCACCACCACATTCTGGAATTTTGCATCACTGCCACACTCTGAGATTGTGAGTCACTGCCACATTTCGAAACTGGCACTGCCACATTCCAAAACTGTGCATCACCACATTCCAAAATTGTGTGTCATTGCTACATTCCAAAATTGTGCATCATTGCCACATTTTGAAAATTTATGTCACCACCACATTCCAAATTTGTGTGTCATCACATTCTGAAATTGTGCATCACTGCCACATTCTGAAATTGAGTGTCATCATCACATTCTGTAATTGTGTGTCACTGCCACATTCCAAAATTGTGTGTCATGGCCACATTCTGAAATTCTGCATTACTGTCACATTCCGAAATTGTACACCATCGCCATATTCCAAAACTGTATGTCACTGTCACATTCAGAAACTGCACGTCCCTAAGTCATTCTAAAACTGTACCTTCTTGCCACATTCCGAAATTGTGTATAAACTCCCACATTCCAAAACTGCATGTCATTGTCATATTCTGAAAATGAGCATCCCCACCATATTCCAAAACTGCACATCCCCGCCAGTCTGAAAATAAGTGTCACTACCACATTCTGAAATTGCATGTCCAAGCCACATTCTAAAATTACACATCCCTGCCTCATTCTGAAATTGTGAAAATTCTGAACATGTGACTACCACATTCTGAGTTTCCGTGTCCATACCACATTATGAAACTGCATGTTGCCACTACAGTCTGAAACTGAGCATCCCAACCACATTTTGAAACTGTACATCACCACCACATGCCAAATTTATGAAATTACATATCCCTGCCACATTCTACAACTGTGTGTCTCCCGCATTTCAAAATTGTGTATCTCTCTGCACATTCTAAAAATATATGATACCCCCATTATGAATTTCAGCGTCCCTGTCACATTCCAAAATTGTGTGTCCAGGCTACTTTCTGAGATTGTGTCATTGCTGCAAGCCGCAACCTGGTGACATTTCAAAATCTCATACCTGCAGTGTTCTAAAAATTGCACACAACTTCGTCATTCTAAAGTCATGTTTGCCGCTGCATTCGAAACCCCCTATCACATTCTGATGTACCGTAACTTGCATCAGCACATTATGGAATATCACGCACTGACCCACCCAGTGTCAGCTTTCCTTTTTCAGATGTTTACTATAACTGCAGTTTTATGTAATATGGGAGAACTAAATCCTATAATATAGCATGCATGGAGAACTAGGCTGTGAGTTCTGGTCACGACATCATCAGTATCTCTTCACTGAAACTGGCTTTCTTGAACAAGCAGTGAAATTAGGGTTACAAAATGACTTGCAACTTTTAAATAAAGTAACCCAAGTAGTCTCATTTTGGGTATGAGGCTGATTGGGGATATTCTGATCCAAATTCTGAATTTGTTGATGCCAAACATTTTGGCCAGACTCCCTGTTTAAATATTAATAATATTTTAATTTGGCCTTTCTTCATCACAAAACAATTTCTAGGCCAACATTTAAGAAGCCTTAAAGTTTCAGGTTTTAAATCAGTGTATTGTTTGTTTTGTTTTCCTTGTGTAAAAAAGTCTTAATTTGGATGATTCTTTTTACATTTGGCACTCCACATCACCAAAACTAGCAAAGTTTCTGTTTTGGACGTTGGCAGGCACACATCCTCTAGGACTGAGAGAGGCGCATGTCGATTTTCAAATCCCTAGGTCCTAAGACAGCCAAGTTACAAACTTTTAAAAATACAGGTTTTGACACAAACACTAAGTCAACTGTAACATACTGGTGCAGCAGCACCAGTATAATATAGTCACTAATATCCATGTATGCATATATAATATAAATATATTCACCAAAAGGCATGCACACACATATAACTATAGTCACTGATAGGTATGCACACACATATGTAATATTAATGTGTTCACTAACAGGCACAGACACACATACACATATAATATAGATACTTTCACTGACAGGCACGTACACACACACATATATAATGGGAATATATATATACGCACACACTATGAAGCACACACACATATACAATATAAATGTTTATAGAGTACCAGTGAGAATAAATGTCACCAGATAAATTGTGTTATTTGTGTTGCTAACATATTTACAATTGAAATTAAAATTTAGCTTTGACGCTAGATATATCACAAACAAATTAACATAGGTCAAATAGGGTATAATGCTGTACCTAGCCAATGGGAGAGCAGCAAAAACAATGCTTTATGACATCACAATCCTGCTATGCAGCATTTTAATCACAGCAGTGAAGCCCCAATAAAGGGCTAAGAGATCAAAAAAAGAGCTAATTTGACTGTCCATTTAAAAATGCATTGTATACACCAGATATGCAATGGCCTAACTTGGAATATGCCATAAATCTTCATCTGTGAGGGGACAGGATCTCCTACACCTAAAATCAGGGAAGTCACAGGTGTGGCCAAAACATTCATAAAGCATTATTTGCACCATTAAGCCCAGGCTGTTGCTTAGTAAATGCAAAATTCCACCATATCTGAAAATATGCTAAGTATAGTGTTTTCTCCTTTTCATTTAAAATTGAAATCAAAATTAAAAAGCCCAGGCAGATTGTGGAGAAAACATGCATGGCTGATGGCGTGCCCTGGTACTCCCAGTGGTGAGGGGCCTATTCTTTCAGATTTTATCCGTAACAGAATTGAAAACAGATTTTATGTGTCCGGGGGCTGCTATGTATTGTGTGCGTGTGGTGTGTACTTAAGTTTAATGTGCGTGTGTGTGGGTCTGTCTGGTGCGTCTCATCTGTGTATGTACTTACATTCTGTGTGTGTGTGTGTGTGTGTGTAAAGGCAGGATCAATGTCCTGTTAATCCTACTGGCAGGACAGCTTCTGCAGAAACTGTTTTCCCTGAACTACACAGACGACCAACATGAATTTTTACCTTCTCTCTGAACCAGCAGTATCACATCCCCTTTTCTGGTTTGCTCCTGCAGAACAACTTCCACCTGACTGGCGGTCAAACTCCGCAAGTCACTGCCATTTATCTTAACAATGACATCTCCCACCTCCAGCAAAGGGCACTGCTGTCTATTCCAGATCCTCTCGACTTTCAAGCAGCCGCTGGAACTGCAGTCTGTCACTTTAAAGCCCAGGCCTGAGGAGCACTTCATCACTGGCACTGGGATTAATTTGGCATTGGTCGCCACGGCAACGGGGGATAAAAGGATGCAGTTGCCGTGGATACCAGCATCAAATCCATTTCCCTTTCTATAATCTGAGGACAGCCTTGTGAGCTTGGAATCTGCAGCAGCTGTACTGGTCTTCTCCTTTCCTGTCTGCCTGCTTGGAACTGGGTCTGCACCATAGTTTCCAGTCTGTGTCATGGCTCTGCCATCTTTGTAAGGTTTGCTGCCGCTGCTGCCGCTGCTGGGATCTGAACTGTTACCCAACACAACACCCTCTGCTTTTCCTCTGATGCTTACAGCCCCTGCATGGCCTTCAGCATAAGGGCCCATTTCAGAGGTCTTACAGACTAGACCATTGACTAACATTTTTTTATTGGACTTATCAACAGCTGTGGTTTGGTGAAGAGTACTGGTTTGTTCCAGCTGACCACTGATTACGATGGGGCAGTTACCAGCATCGCCTGTTGATTCTCTGTCATAACCATTTTGCATGCCTCTGGTATGAGAGAGTAACACATCAGCTTCTTTTCCCTGGGAGTCTTTTGCAGGGTCCTTCTGACTGGTGTTCACTTCAATGGCTTGACCATTCATGTCATAGAGTAAGGGGTATCCACGGCACAGCACTAGTTCCATGCTGCCTCCCTCTGGTACGGCCTGAAACATCTTCACCACCTGTTTGTGGGAGTGCCCCAAAACACAGATGTTGTTGATGAAAATAATAATGTCACCTGGATGAAGGAAAAAAAATGTTAAAATGAGAAAAGTCAATTTATGGTCCAGTTTATTATTATTTCAAGTTTTAGGAACTGTCAAGAGTTGTAGCATATCTCACAATATATATGCACTTTTGATCCATTCATGGCATGTGGTTCAGGCTATTCACAACAGCAGATAAACAGCCTTTCTGTCTGTCAATCCCTTTAAAGTGGGAGCCCCATGCCAAAAACAATATACTGTATCTCAGCTTAGAAAATAGGCTAAAAGCTCATGACATTCACAACTTAACTGGCCTCTGTCAATCTGCATTTTATTACAAGTCCGCACCACTTTTACCCCTTGCAAACTGCTGTCCCCCTCCTTGACATTCAGGGCAGCTGCAGCTACACCCTTCCTCGGACAGTGAGGAAGGGCAAGCAGCTGCCTGTGCTGCCAACACCAACGCTGTTCTGTGACCCGCTGCGTGCGCGTGTGAGAATGCCTGGTGACTTGCACCCTTCACCCCTGCAGAATTATAGGCCTTCCGTCCCGTTGTGGGTTGCTGTGGCTCGGGCTCTCGGGTGGCAGCAAGATGCATAACTGTTGTACCACCTGACCCGAGGGCCAGACTTTCTTTGTGTGTGTGCTGCTGTCATATGCTGGGGAATCGCTCCCAGTTGCTAAGTTTTCGCACGCTGCCAGGACCAGCAGCATTAAGTAACTCCCCCACCCCCATCAGTAATCAATGTCCAGGGGTTTGAGTGCTGGGTAGAGGCTGATTAAATTGAACAATCAAAATTATAGGAGCACACCACGATGAATGCTCCAATTTATTATTTTCTTTCTTAAAAGGGCGTAGTGGGTGAAATGACTTTTTCTATATTGCCAATCTGAATGTTGGATAAATTTTTCTATCAGTCAAGTAGCGATGGCAAACTATGGAGCTCACATATGCTTAAAAAGGATACAGCTAAAATGTAGGGAGAATTTGATAATGTTTCGATATATTTTTATATTACCATTACTATTGCTTTACCACCTTGATAGGCTCAGTTACATATGACCTTAGTGTTATTTAAAATCTGATTAGTGAAATAATACTGAATTTATACTTCCTCTGGAGTTATGTGTTAGTAGATATTCTGTTATCTGTCTATTAATTGATGTATACTGTTATGTGCCCTTGCCATGCCTTTCTTTAAGGATTTTTCCATATGATGATGATACTGTTTAATGTATTATGGATTTACTCAGCACTGTCTGTTTGTTGTTCAATGTTGGCTTGATGAAAGTACCTTTTATACAATGTATGTATATATAGTGTACAGTGAGGGTTTGTTCTGTATGGATTTACATGTCAGCTGAAACCTTGTTGTATTACAGTTCAAGTGTCATAGAAAATGGTTGTACCCTTCTGTGGTATAACAAGGTTCCAGCTGATCACAAATCCTTGAGGCAACTAGTGTTTTTCACAGCACTGCCAAATGCACAGCAATCAAGTTCAAGTTCTAAACTGAAACCACTGCATGTTCACTGCTGCCCCGGAGCGCTGGGAAATAGCACTTTCATTTAAAAAAAAAAAAAAACATACACCGTAAAAAATACTGGATAGGCAACCACATGCCCAACCAACGTGAGCTACCACCTTAGGTACTATTTACATCAGAGCTTCACTTGTGAGGTCTGATGTAATCAGAACCCTCCGAGGCAGCACAGGCTAGTTGCACATGGCTGCCTACCAGTATTCCCTATATACTGAAAATCCTATCAATACAAAGTTTGCACTGATACTGTGCCATAGACATCCCCTGGAGGCACTGTTCATCTGAATAGTATGCACTGCACTCCTTGCTGGCCTGACGTAAGAATCCCAAGCTCAGGGCATATTCCCAAGTCTCCCACAACTGGCAAATGAACACACTTGTCCGCACTATGCCATTAAGCTGCTGGCACTCCTTTTTCCGTACAGATTGTTATCCTCATGGCCAGCATGCCCCTCTTCAATGATGGGCAGCGGCCAAGGCCAGCAGGATGCTGGGATGCATCGTTAGGGGGATCACCTCCAGAAGGAGGGAAGTGATACTCCCTCTGTATAACTGCTTGGAGATGCCGCACCTCAAGTACTGCATGCAGTTTTGGAGGCCACACTTAAAGAGGGACATTGAACTCCTGGAGAGGGTCCAGAGGAGGGCAACCAAAATGATCTGGGGCTTGGGAGATAGGACCTATGGGGAGAGTCTCAAGAGCTAAATATGTACACATTGGAAGAGAAGGGACCGGGGGACATGATAGAGGTCTTCAGGTACATGAAGGGGTAAATAGGGAGGAGCAGTCAGGGTGCTCCAAAGGAAGGGGGCAACTAGAGGCATGGGTGAAAGCTGAGAGGGAGAGATTCAGGGAGAAAGGAGGAGGTGCTACTTTACTGAGAAGGTGGTGGAGCCCTGGAATGCGCTGCCCAGGGGGCTGGTGGAGGTAGAGATGGTGGAGGGGTTCAAGAGGCGGTGGAACAGGTACAGGGGAAGGGTTCTGGAAGCAAAGTCCTGTGCAGTGGGAATATCCGGGACTGGGAAGGGAGAAGCCAGAGAGGGCAAGGGGAGCAGCAAGGTCAGCTCCCAGGGTGGGGGCTGACCAAACAAGCAGACATGAAAGACCGTTAGGCCTATTCTGCTGGCATTTTAGTATGTTAGTATGATATCCCGGGCCTGCCTGACACCCACTGAATTTCACCAGTTGCTGTGGGGATACAGTGGTGGCACAAGGCCCACAACTGCTGCCATCATCATCATCACTGCCATTCTCCACAAGCAGTGTTTCTTTCTACTGGTACTCTAGTGTTGGCCAGTATTCTTAGCAAGCCCCTTCCTCCAATCGGGAGGCTGTTGAGTTTTGGGGGGCAAAGTCAACGTGAGAGCTCAGTGAGGCGTTTTAAAGACGCTCATTCTATTACTGAACACAGCTGATTGGAGGGGCAGCATCCTCAGAAGGACTACAGCGTTTGGTGGAAAAGGGGGTTTAAATTAACAGCACTCTGGACTTTGTGTGCTCACTCCTGCTGCATGTCTTAGCAGGTGGACTGTGTCTGTTCCTCTAGTGGTGGCCTGTATTCCTAGTGAGCCCCTTCCTCCAATTGGGAGGCTCCTGATTTTTGGGGATTCACGTCATAGTATATATTGTGATACCTTTAGCAGTCAACCACTGCAGTCCCTAGCCTAAGGGCCACAGCACAAACATGTCACGCTGTGAGCATCAGTGACAGGTAGCAGTCGGCAGAAAACGCTGCACCCTAAGTGTGATACCCAAAGCAGCCCTAATATTTAATTTAATGTTTTTTTTTGTTTTTTTTAACCAAGGAGAAACACTAAGCTGAAGCTTGTTTACTGGTGCGACCTGGGAGCACAGGGAAGTTAAGTGACTTGCTCAGGGTCATGCAGTATGCAAGCGGGAGCTGTGGGATTCAAACCCAGATCTCCAGGTTTGCAGCTCAGAGCCTTAAACCACTGTGCTATACTGCCTCCCCTGGAGTTTGGGTACAAGTGAAGTAATGCAGTTTGTTCAACTGTGAGAGTGCAGCACCCAGCATCAAGGCATCGAATACTGTAAGCAAACAGTGGGTTAAATAATACTAGATATAAGCAGATTATGCAAAGGGGTGGGTAACTTGTAGTATAAATTATAATAAAAAGGGGTTAAAAGGTGCATATGCTAGCAATAATAACTGAGGAAGTATTGGTCTATACTGGACCACCCCAGGGGTGTATTGAGGCCCGATGCTGCAAGTGGACGGTCTTATAGCCTCTGGAAGGTCTGGTATAGCCCATACCACCAACCCTGGAGGGTATTATTGCACTTAGAAAATAGGTTTTGGGCTGCATTTTAGGGAAAAAATAAAAAATTAAAATACAGTATATAGTTAATTTATATTTATAAAAATGTTACTTGTAAAGTAGTCCCCATACTGCTGGAATTGGCAGTAAAGGGCACTGTTGTGCTTTCTGCTGTGCCACTATTTTACTGTGGAATGTTATGTCCAGTTTAAATTTATCTCCCCAGCAGTTTGTTTAATCGCTGGTATTCATTTAGTGCACACCTGTTGATGACCGCAAAGTACTGGGTCTATGGGACCAGTGGTACTTTTGTGATTTCTGCTTTCACAGATGGAGACATGCTGGCAGGCAGCAGGAGCAGAGAAAGCAGGTGGGTGTCCAGTAGTGTTCTGAACAGCAGCCAAGTGTATGACTATGAAGAGAGTGAGGGTCCAGGTGCACATACTAAGCACTACAATGGTGCTAGAGCTAAGGCAACTTTCTTTTTAATTAAACTAAATCAAACTGTTACCTTTTAAAAGTTCTGAGTGGGGTAGTTTCATCCAAGCACGGGCAGGAGCTGTAGAGCGGTTGTGACTGGGAAATGGTACAGGACTGATAGAAGAGCAATCTGAATTATATGACAAATAAAATACAATGTAGATTTTAAAAGTGTGCAAGCTTGTTACTTATTTTGTTTTGAATGCTAAGAGACAACTGGGGATTCTGTGATTAAACCTCGCTAAACGAACAAACAAATATTAAAGTGCAAATTTTTGGGTTTAACATTGAAGTGCCCATACAACCCTAAATATAGGGGTGTGACCGTGCCCCTATAAAATACTGTATTTACACAACAGGTGTGGGTCTGTATCAATGAAGATATAACTACTATCTCATGGGCCACTAGTGAGAGAGCAGTGATATCTTCATGCTTGGTATGTCATAGCTACTATCTTCTCAAGCTGAGTATGTCATTACTGTGACACTTGGACAGCTGGTTCTGATCACTGTATCATTTTTTGTAATATAAAAATGTGTTATGGACTGTCTCTCATGAGAAATGCTGAAACAGCATGTGAGTATCACACACACACACACACACACACACACACACACAGATTTTAGATACAAGGTGTTACCTGGAAGGCCAGTAGCTAATTACAGAGTAGAACAGGCCTTGATCAAGGATCTCCTATTTATCTAAGTTAATTATAGCTGTAGTTGTTAAGAGGGAAATCATAAACCTTTACAATGTTTAGAGGAAGAAGAGCAGGTTATGACGTTTTAGTGCAAAGTCATAAAAGATGCTTTGATGTCCTGAAAAGGGGAAGATGCTCATAAGATCAAAGAAAATAATTTGAAGAAAATGAGTTGTGCTGAGGATTACAGAATTTAATACTCTGAAAAGACATCCTGTTTTTGTATAGATATATTTTTTATATATTCTAACAGAGGAGGAGCTAGGTGACCTCATGTAAAGAGGTGGGCAAAGCCAACTTTTAAACAGAATTCTGTTTCCTCCAGAGACTTTTATCTACACTCTGACAAAGAAACATCTTTGAGTACTTTAAGCAAGTATACAGGTAGACAGACACAAAATCTAAGTACTGTAGTAGGAATTGCACTGTTAAAACCTTGTTCTTTTAAAAGATCTGTATGTTCTTGTAATATATAGTTCTGTATTTTATGTTTTATATATTTTTTATCTATTTTAGTAAAACTCTATTTTTAGAGCCTACTTGATCTGTCTTTGAATTTATTTTCTTTAACAAGTGGAGTATATATGGTTAAAGCAGACACTGTGCATAAGCTTGAATGGTGATACCAAACTGGAAAAGGTGAGAATTTAATCTGCGGTCTTTTATTAGAATTTTTAAGGGTTCATTTTTGTACATCTGGTTAGGTGCCCGTAGGCAAAGATATCTGGCCCCCGAAGACAGAAATATCTGAGCCTATGTATTGGGTACGCTAACAAGAGGTTCACAGTTTGAATCCCTCCAAGACTTGAGACCAAAGGTTGATTCGAACCCACAAAAACAGACAGGAGGGTTACCCTGTTTCTGTTTCCTGTTCACAAGACTGTGCTCAGAGGCAGGCACTTTGGGAGTAGAGGGCTGACCTGCTGAGTGGGTTTGTGACAATTACCAGTTTCAGTAGCGTTAGCACACCTAGCTTCTCAATGCAGCCACTTCACACTGAACATTTTTTTTTGTGTCATTTTAACTGTAAACCTCTCAGCGTGAAGTCGGACTGCTGTCTCATTTCCTAGCATA